>NC_069429.1:43404078-43422340 GCF_026875155.1 Cherax quadricarinatus | reverse complement strand
GAAAACACGCACACCGTGAAAGAAGCATGTACAAAAATCCTTACACAAGGCAAAGGTCACGACAGCCAAGAGGATCACGGGGTTGGTATTGATTACATTTTTCAGATTTTGCCACCGAAGTGGCTAGTTTATTGTGAAGGTCATATCCATCCTGTGGATGGTAGCGCCAGAGCATATCCATCCTGTGGACGGTAGCGCGAGAGCATATCCATCCTGTGGACGGTAGCGCGAGAGCAATATCCATCCTGTGGTTTGGTTAGCCCCGAGAGCAATCCATCCTGTGGACGGTAGCGCCAGAGCATATCCATCCTGTGGATGGTAGCGCGAGAGCATATCCATCCTGTGGATGGTAGCGCCAGAGCATATCCATCCTGTGGACGGTAGCGCGAGAGCATATCCATCCTGGGGAGGGTTTAGCGCCAGAGCTATCCTTTCCTGTGGAGGGTTTAGCGCGAGAGCTTATCCATCCTGTGGACGGTGCGCCAGAGCATATCCATCCTGTGGACGGTAGCGCCAGAGCATATCCATCCTGTGGATGGTAGCGCCAGAGCATATCCATCCTGTGGATGGTAGCGCCAGAGCATATCCACCCTGTGGACGGTAGCGCGAGAGCATATCCATCCTGTGGACGGTAGCGCGAGAGCATATCCATCCTGTGGTGGTAGCGCCAGAGCATATCCACCCTGTGGATGGTAGCGCCAGAGCATATCCATCCTGTGGACGGTAGCGCGAGAGCATATCCATCCTGTGGACGGTAGCGCCAGAGCATATCCATCCTGTGGATGGTAGCGCCAGAGCATATCCATCCGGGTGGATGGTAGCGCCAGAGCATATCCATCCTGTGGATGGTAGCGCCCAGAGCATATCCATTCCTGTGGATGGTAGCGCCAGAGCATATCCATCCTGTGGATGGTACCCGCCAGAGCTTTATCCATCCTGTGGATGGTAGCGCCAAAAGCATATCCATCCTGTGGATGGTAGCGCCAGGCATATCCATCCTGTGGACGGTAGCGCCAGAGCTATCCATCCTGTGGAGGGTTTAGCGCCAGAGCATATCCATCCGTGGATGGTAGCGCGAGGGGCATATCCATCCTGTGGATGGTAGCGCCAGAGCATATCATCCTGTGGACGGTAGCGCGAGAGCATATCCATCCTGTGGACGGTAGCGCCGGGAGCATATCCATCTGTGGATGGTAGCGCGAGAGCATATCCATCCTGTGGATGGTAGCGCGAGGGGCATATCCATCCTGTGGACGGTAGCGCCAGAGCATATCCATCCTGTGGACGGTAGCGCCAGAGCATATCCATCCTGTGGATGGTAGCGCCAGAGCATATCCATCCTGTGGATGGTAGCGCCAGAGCATTTCCATCCTGTGGACGGTAGCGCCAGGCATATCCATCCTGTGGATGTAGCGCCAGAGCATATCCATCCTGGGGGATGGTAGCGCCAGAGCATATCCATCCTGTGGATGGTAGCGCCAGAGCATATCCATCCTGTGGATGGTAGGCGCGAGAGCATATCCATCCTGTGGAGGGTTTAGCGCAGAGCATATCCATCCTGTGGATGGTAGCGCCAGAGCATATCCATCCTGTGGATGGTAGCCCCAGAGCTTTATCCATCCTGTGGATGGTAGCGCCAGAGCATATCCATCCTGTGGATGGTAGCGCCAGAGCATATCCATCCTGTGGATGGTAGCGCCAGAGCATATCCATCCTGTGGATGGTAGCGCGAGAGCATATCCATCCTGTGGACGGTAGCGCCAGAGCATATCCATCCTGTGGATGGTAGCGCGAGAGCATATCCATCCTGTGGACGGTAGCGCCAGAGCATATCCATCCTGTGGACGGTAGCGCCAGAGCATATCCATCCTGTGGATGGTAGCGCCAGAGCATATCCATCCTGTGGATAGCAGCGCCAGAGCATATCCATCCTGTGGACGGTAGCGCCAGAGCATATCCATCCTGTGGAGGGTTTAGCGCCAGAGCATATCCATCCTGTGGATGGTAGCGCCAGAGGTATCCATTGTGGATGGTAGCGCCAGAGCATATCCATCCTGTGGATGGTAGCGCGAGAGCATATCCATCCTGTGGACGGTAGCGCCAGAGCATATCCATCCTGTGGATGGTAGCGCCAGAGCATATCCATCCTGTGGACGGTAGCGCCAAAGCATATCCATCCTGGGGGACGGTAGCGCCAGAGCATATCCTCCTGTGGATGGTAGCGCCAGAGCATATCCATCCTGTGGATGGTAGCGCCAGAGCATATCCATCCTGTGGACGGTAGCGCGAGAGCATATCCATCCTGTGGACGGTAGCGCGAGAGCATATGGATACACAAAAGGCCAAAGGAACTAGGCCCCAAAGGGTTAACAGGAATACATATGGATTTATATCTACATATCTATAGTTCACTTATCTGTTACAAGCAAATTTAGGAAATTTGCTTAGTATATCTGGTTTTCTTATTTTCATTAATAAGATATATCTTGACATTCACAATAGGTTTTATACTGTCTGTCTCTGTATTCCTCAATAAGTGGACAAATTTAAACACATAGTGTTCAAGAGAGTACCATATGCCTGATCACATAAAATTTTAATTTAGTTTGATCATCATCTGTGTGTCTCCCAAACTGCCAGAAGTACTTCTAACCAAGCCTAAGCCTGGCCACTACAACATCAGTCAGTACTTGTAACCAAGCTTAAGCCTGGCCACTTTCAACATCAGCCAGTACTTGTAACCAAGCCTAAGCCTGGCCACTACATCAGGCAGTACTTGAAACCAAGCCTAAGTCTGGTCACTACAACATCAGTCAGTACTTGTAACCAAGCCTAAGCCTGGCCACTACAACATCAGCCAGTACTTGTAACCAAGCCTAAGCCTGGCCACTACATCAGTCAGTACTTGAAACCAAGCCTAAGTCTGGTCACTACAACATCAGTCAGTACTTGTAACCAAGCCTAAGCCTGGCCACTACAACATCAGTCAGTACTTGTAACCAAGCCTAAGCCTGGCCACTACAACATCATCAGTAACTTGTACCAAGCTAAGCCTGGCCACTACAACATCACCAGTACTTGTAACAACCTAAGCCTGGCACACTCATAGTACTTTAACCAAGCCTAAGTCTGGTCACACAAATCAGTCAGTACTTGTAACCAAAGCCTAAGCCGGCCACTAAACATCAGCAGTACTGTAAAGCCTAAGTTGGCCCTACAACATCAGTCAGTACTTGTAACCAAGCCCAAGTCTGGCCACTACAACATCAGTCAGTACTTGTAACCAACCCTAAGCCTGGCCACTACAACATCAGTCAGTACTTGTAACCAAGCCTAAGTCTGGCCACTACAACATCAGTCAGTACTTGTAACCAAGCCTAAGCCTGGCCACTAAAAACATCAGTCAGTACTTGTAACCAAGCCTAAGTTGGCCACTACAAACATCAGTCAGTACTTGTAACCAAGCCCAAGCCCGGCCACTACATCAGTCTGTACTTTGAAACCAAGCCTAAGTCTGGTCACTACAACATCAGTCAGTACTTGTAACCAAGCCTAAGCCCGGCCCCTACAACATCAGTTTAGTACTTTTTAACCAAGCCTAAGTCCCGGCCACTACAACATCAGTCAGTACTTGTAAACCCAAACCAAGTCTGGCCACTACAACATCAGTCAGTACTTGTAACCAACCTAAGCCTGGCCACTACAACTCAGTCAGTACTTGTAAAACCAAGCCTAAGTCTGGGCCACTACAAAAATCAGTCAGTACTTTTAACCAAGCCTAAGCCTGGCCACTACAACATCAGTCAGTATTGTAACCAAGCCTAAGTCTGGCCACTACAACAAACCCGTCAGTACTTGTACCAAGCCTAAGCCTGGCCACTACATCAGTCGTACTGAACCAAGCCTAATCTGGTCACTAACATCAGTCAGTACTTGTAACCAACCTAAGTCTGGCCACTACAACATCAGTCAGTACTTTTAAACCAAGCCCTAGTCTGGCCACTACAACATCAGTCAGTACTTTGTAACCAAACCCCAAGCCCGGCCACTACAACATCAGTCAGTACTTGTAACCAAGCCTAAGCCTGGCCCTACAACCCTCAGCAGTTACTTGTAACCCCAAACCTAAGCCTGGCCACTACATCAGTCAGTTTTTTGAACCAAGCCTAAGTCTGGTCACTACAACAAACAGTCAGTACTTGTAACCAAGCCCAAGTCTGGCCACTACAACATCAGTCAGTACTTGTAACCAAGCCTAAGCCTGGGCACTACACATCAGACAGTACTTGTAACCAAGCCTAAGTCTGGCCACTACAACATCAGTCAGTACTTGTAACCCAAACCTAAGCCTGGCCACTACAACTCAGTCAGTACTTGAAACCAAGCCTAAGTCTGGTCACTAACCATCAGTCAGTACTTGTAACCAAGCCCAAGTTGGCCCCTACAACATCAGTCAGTACTTGTAACCAAGCTTAAGCCTGGCCACTACAACATCAGTCAGTACTTGTAAACCAAGCCTAAGTCGGGTCACTACAACATCAGTCAGTACTTGTAACCAAGCCTAAGTCTGGCCACTACAACATCAGTCGTACTTGTAACCAAGCCCAAGCTGGCCACTACAACATCAGTCAGGGACTTGTAACCAAGCCTAAGCTGGCACTACAACATAATCAGTACTTGTAACCAAGCCTAAGTCTGGCACTTTCAACATCAGTCAGTACTTGTAACCAAGCCTTAAGCCTGGCCACTACAACTCAGTCAGTACTTGTAACCAAGCCTAAGTCTGGCCACTACAACATCAGTCAGTACTTGTAACCAAGCCTAAGTCTGGCCACTACAACATCAGTCAGTACTTGTATCCAAGCCTAAGTCTGGCCACTACAACATCAGTCAGTACTTGTAACCAAGCCTAAGTCTGGCCACTACAACATCAGTCAGTACTTGTTAACCCAGCCTAAGTCTGGCCACTACAATATCAGTCAGTACTTGTAACCAAGCCTAAGCCTGGCCACTACAACATCAGTCAGTACTTGTAACCAAGCCTAAGTCTGGCCACTTTCAAATCAGTCAGTACTTGTAACCAAGCCAAGCTGGTCACTACAACATGGGCAGTACTTGTAACAAGCCTAAGTCTGGCCACTACAACATCAGTCAGTACTGTAACCAAGCCTAAGCTGGCCACTACAACATCAGTCAGTACTTGTAACCAAGCCTAAGCTGGCACTACAACTCAGTCAGTACTTTTAAACCAAGGGCCCAGTCTGGCCCTACAACATCAGTCAGTACTTGTAACCCAAACCTAAGCCTGGCTACTACAACATCAGTCGTACTTGTAACCAAGCCTAAGTCTGGCCACTACAACATCAGTCAGTACTTGTAACCAAGGCTAAGTTGACCACTACAACATCAGTCAGTAAATTGTAACCAAGCCTAAGTTTTGGCCACTACAACATCAGTCAATACTTGTAACCAAGCCTAAGCCTGGCCACTACAACATCAGTCAGTACTTGTAACCAAGCCTAAGCCTGGCCATACAACATCGTCAGTACTTGTAAACCAAGCCTAAGTCTGGCCACTACAACATCATCAGTACTTGTAACCAAGCCTAAGCCTGGCCACTACAACATCAGTCAGTACTTGTAACCAAGCCTAAGTCTGGCCACTAAAAACATCAGTCAGTAATTGTAACCAAGCCTAAGTCTGGCCACTACAAAAATCAGTCAGTACTTGTAACCAAGCCTAAGCCAGGCCACTACACATCAGTCAGTTCTTGTAACCAAGCCTAAGTCTGGCCACTACAACATCAGTCAGTACTTGTAACCAAGCCTAAGTCTGGTCACTACAACATCAGTCAGTACTTGTAACCAAGCCTAAGGTCTGGCCACTTTCAACATCAGTCAGTACTTTAACCAAGCCTAAGCCTGGCCACTACAACATCAGTCAGTACTTGTAACCAAGCCTAAGCCTGGCCACTACAAAAATCAGTCAGTACTTGTAACCAAGCCTAAGTCTGGCCCCCTACAACATCAGTCAGTACTTGTAACCAAGCCCAAGCCTGGCTACTACAACATTTAGTCAGTACTTGTAACCAAGCCTAAGTCTGGCCACACAAAAATCAGTCGTACTTGTAACCAAGCCTAAGTCTGGGGGCACTACAACATCAGTCAGTACTTGTAACCAAGCCTAAGTCTGGCCACTACAACATCAGTCAATACTTGTAACCAAGCCCAAGCCTGCCACTACAACATCAGTCAGTACTTGTAACCAAGCCTAAGCCGGCCACTACAACATCAGTCAGTACTTGTAACCAAGCCTAAGTCTGGCCACTACAACATCAATCAGTACTTGTAACCAAGCCTAAGCCTGGCCACTACAACTCAGTCAGTACTTGTAACCAAACCTAAGTCTGGCCCCCTACAACATCAGTCAGTACTTGTAAACAAGCCTAAGTTGGCCACTACAACATCAGTCAGTACTTGTAACAAAACCTAAGTTGGCCACTTTCAACACAGTCAGTACTTGTAACCAAGCCTAAGCCTGGCCACTACAACATCAGTCATACTTGTAACCAAGCCCAAGCCTGGCCACTACAACATCAGTCAGTACTTGTAACCAAGCCTAAGCCTGGCCACTACAACATTCAGTCCCTACTTGTAACCAAGCCCCAAGCCTGGCCACTACAACATCAGTCATTACTTGTAACCAAGCCTATGCCTGGCCACTACAACATCAGTCAGTACTTTTTAACCAAACCTAAGCCTGGCCACTACAAAAATCAGTCAGTACTTGTAAAAACCCAAACCCAAGTCTGCCCCTACAACATCAGTCAGTACTTGTAACCAAGCCTAAGCTGGTCACTACAACATCAGTCAGTACTTGTAAACCAAGCCTAAGCCTGGCCACTACAACATCAGTCAGTACTTGTAACCAGCCTAAGCCTGGCCACTACAACATTCAGTCAGTACTTGTAACCAAGGGCCCAAGCCTGGCCACTACAACATCAGTCAGTACTTGTAACCAAGCCTATGTCTGGCCACTACAACATCAGTCAGTACTTGTAACCAAGCCTAAGTCTGGCCACTACAACATCAGTCAGTACTTGTAACCAAGCCTAAGCCTGGCCACTACAACATCAGTCAGTACTTGTAACCAAGCCTAAGTCTGGCCACTACAACATCAGTCAGTACTTGTAACCAAGCCTAAGCCTGGCCACTACAACATCAGTCAGTACTTGTAACCAAGACTAAGTCTGGCCACTACAACATCAGTCAGTACTTGTAACCAAGCCTAAGTCTGGCCATTACAACATCAGTCGTTTCTTGTAACCAAGCCTAAGTCTGGTCACTACAACATCAGTCAGTACTTGGGAACGAAGCCTAAGTCTGGCCACTACAACATCAGTCAGTATTTGTAACCAAGCCTAAGCCTGGCCACTACAACATCAGTCAGTACTTGTAACCAAGCCTAAGTCTGGCCCGCTACAACATCAGTCAGTTTCTTGTAAACCCAAACCTAAAATCTGGCCACTACAACATCAGTCAGTACTTGTAACCAAGCCTAAGCCTGGCCACTGCAACATCAGTCAGTACTTGTAACCAAGCCTAAGTCTGGCCACTACAACATCAGTCAGTACTTGTAACCAAGCCTAAGTCTGGCTACTACAACATCAGTCAGTACTTTTAAAACCAAGCCTAAGTCTGGCCCTACAACATCGTCAGTACTTGTAACCAAGCTAAGTCTGGCCACTACAACATCAGTCAGTACTTGTAACCAAGCCTAAGTCTGGCTACTACAACATCAGTCAGTACTTGTAAAACCAAGCCTAAGTCTGGCCACTACAACATCAGTCAGTACTTGTAACCAAGCTAAGTCTGGCCACTACAACATCAGTCAGTACTTGTAACCAAGCCTAGCCTGGCACTACAAAAATCAGTCAGTACTTGTAACCAAGCCTAAGTCTGGCCACTACAACATCAGTCAGTACTTGTAACCAAGCCTAAGTCTGGTCCACTACAACATCAGTCAGTACTTGTAACCAAGCCTAAGTCGGCCACTACAACATCAGTCAGTACTTGTAACCAAGCCTAAGTCTGGCCACTACAAAAATCGGGCAGTACCTGTAACCAAGCCCAAGTCTGGTCACTAACAACATCAGTCAAATACTTGTAACCAAGGGCCCAAGTCTGGCCCTACAACATCAGTCAGTACTTGTAACCAAGCCTAAGTCTGGTCACTACAACATCCAGTCAGTACTGTAACCAAGCCTAAGCCTGGGCAACTACAACAAACAGTCAGTACTTGTAACCAAGCCTAAGTCTGCACTACAACATCATCAGTTTCTTGTAACCAAGCCTAAGTCTGGCCACTACAACATCAGTCAGTACTTGTAACCAAGCCTAAGTCTGGTCACTACAAAAATCAGTCAGTACTTGTAACCAAGCCTAAGTCTGGCCACTACAAAAATCAGTCAGTACTTGTAACCAAGACTAAGTCTGGCCACTACAACATCAGTCAGTACTTGAACCCAAACCTAAGTCTGGTCACTACAACATCAGTCAGTACTTGTAACCAAGCCCAAGTCTGGCCACTACAACATCAGTCAGTACTTGTAACCAAGGACTAAGTCTGGCCACTACAACATCAGTCAGTACTTGTAACCAAGCCTAAGTCTGGTCACTACAACATCAGTCAGTACTTGTAACCAAGCCTAAGTCTGGCCACTACAACATCAGTCAGTACTTGTAACCAAGCCTAAGTCTGGCCACTACAACATCAGTCAGTACTTGTAACCAAGCTAAGTCTGGCCACTTTCAACATCAGTCAGTACTTGTAACCAAGCCCAAGGCCCGGCCACTACAACATCAGTCAGTACTTGAACTTCAAACAAAGGAATTAATAAATTGGTATCTAATCCCGACAGGTATTTCATACTATTTTCAAGTCTTATTTCAGACTATGGAACAATACTGTACTCCAGGCTGAGGGACTGACCCCTCCTATGAACAACGTCTTCAAGGGTGATGGACTGATTACATCGTCTTCACATCTCTACTGTTCCTGCCTACTTTCTGTATTCGACTGAAGAAGCCACTGTGTAGGTGAAACTTTTCGAATAAAGTTGTCTAACTGTTGCATATGTGTCTTACCTAACATCGACTGAAGAAGTCTACGGTGGAGGCGAAACGTTTCGAAATAAGGATACCTAACTGTTGCATATGTCTTACTTAACAAGGAAATATTGCCAAGTGGCACTCTTCAGCACCATTTTTACAACCCAGGAGTCCAAATGGCTGTTATCCTGTGTAAAGGAGCAAAATAAAAACAGCAGAAAATTTTTGACTTATATTTTCCTTCCCAATTTAGAACGAAGTATGTACACTTTAACTTATGAAAAGTGAAAGGGATTAGTGCACTCCACGGTAGCAAGGCAGAATAGTAGCCACTAGAGACAGACCGTGCTTCAACCAGCTCTAGATGGGAATGACAGGGCAGACAGGAGAGTGGGACCCACATAACCTCTGCGATTGCCATTTCCCCCTTTCTTATTGGCTAGAACCTGGTAAATAGTGAACGACGGGGCCCATATCAACTTTAGCAACTGGTTTCACTGGTTGGGAAGATAGCCTGTAAATGAGGTGTGTACATGCACCGAATAAAGGTTACATAAATCTTTGCAGCCACACTAGTGCTCTCTCACTTGAATATGCTCAGTGTGACGGCCCCGTTGAAAGCAGGGAAAACTATCAGAGCTGGAACAAATCAGATTGTTTTACGCCCCATTGAGCCGGTAAAGCATTTAAATTACTGGGAATTTCTTTAAAATCTGAAAATGTCCACTGGGAAGGAGGAGAGAGAGAAAATGAAATTTTATACCTTAAAAGTCTCGATGGCTTTGGGCCAAATCTGACACTGTCATAACATACTGGAGCGAGGGGATGGGAAAGTGAAAAAACCAGGTGAATGGGGTCAGGGGCAATAAGGGAACACTTGTCAACGATCCGGGTGCTTCAACCTTCCAGAAGATATCAGAAACACTGCTGGACGTGTAAAACCCTTTAAAGACCTGACAAGATATTCCAGTACCAATCCCAGCTTACAATTAGGCGGGCTCAGGTCAATAGCTTGAAACCCGGGGCCCCCCAACTAGCACTGTCCATGGCCGGGCTCCGAGATAGCTCTACCCAAAAAAATACCCCCCTTCCCCCCCAAAAAATTTCAACCAAAACAAACCCCCCCTTTTTTTTCCTTTGTTTTGGATGTACCTGGTGGAGGGGGGGTTAAATTTTTTGGGGGCCCCCCAAAAAATTTTTTTTTTAAAAATTACGAGATATGGGAGGAAGTGGAAAATAAACCCAGGAGAAGAGGGGGGGGGGGGACAAAAAGGGAACACTGTATAAAATTTTCCCCGTTTAAAATTTACCTTTACCAGAAAACCCCAAAAAAGGGGAAAGTTAAAGAAAAAAAAGAAAAAAAAAAAAATGTGACGAAATGTAGGGCGGGGGGCCTCCAGCAGCAAAAGCCTGGCTGACCAGGAGAGCACCAGACAGCCTGGCCATGGCCGGGCTCCCAGAGTAGACTTCCCAAACTCCATAAAAATATTTCAGAGGTAAGATATATCACATGGTTACAAACTGGCGGTATATTAAAAAAGTATTACATGTGCCTTTGGCACCTACTTTCCCTCATAAAAAGGGACCCGGGGAGGGGCCATGACGGGCTGGGGGCCAATCACTTCAGCAGGTGAAGGGGGTTTCCTTTGCGAGGTGAACCATTCGTGCATCAGACGATCACCGCAGGGCAAGGTGCAATAGCTGGACTAGGCAGTTTCGTGACCCCCAGAGGTATTTTAGGTATCCCCCGCTCCAACCTTCCATGTGGTTTTTGTAAATTAATCGGTTTATACATGTGTAAGATGTGGCACTGGCCGACCCAAAATTACCATAGCAGCGCCCTCCACGCTGCTTACTGTGAGGAATTTAAAGGGCAGTACCTCCTGATGAAGGGAATGGCAAGATTTAACTGAATTCATGAGAACCAGGAACCGAAATATCCTACCAGCTGTAACCCCACACACTGTTTAATTCCCACAACGGATGCTCCACCACAGTGTTAACGTATCTCCACACCCAGTGTTAACGTATGCTCCACCACCAGTGTTTGACGTATGCTCCCACCACCAGTGTTGAGGTAATGCTCCACCACCAGTGTGACGTATCTCCACGAACCAGTGTTAACGTATGCTCCACCACCAGTTTGACGTATGCTCCCACCACACAGGTTTGACGTAATGCTTCCACCGACCAGTGTTGACGTATGCTCCACCACCAGTGTTGACGTCATGGCTCCACCACCAGTGTAGGGAGGGCACAGTTTCCGCTAACCGCTAATACGAACAACTTTTTTGTTTAGCGGATAACGTTTCTGGCTAATTTTGGAAGGGCCTTGTTAACGACCAATTAGCGTCTGCTAATAAAGTTCCGCTGACTTTGAGTCCGCTAAAAAAAAATCATACGTTGTTGGCAGTGTGAAAGCAGTGAGGAGAGCAGCAGCAGCACCACTAATATGGATGAATGTGACTTCTTCAGGAGCATTACTCAGTTCTGGGACAGCAGAAACCACAGCACGGTGAAGACCTGTCTGGAGACCAGCTCGAAGGAGGTCACGAGACTCACCTTCTTGCATAAGCAGAGCTTGACCGACCTATTCATTAAGAACCACACCGCTACTCCATCCAGTGTTGAAGTTGAGCGCCCATTCTGTATAGGCAAAGACATCTTGGGGGCCATGAGAACCACCCTGTCAGATGGGAACTCTGAGAGGCTGATGATCATGAAGGATAACCAGAATCACATCAAAGCAATGGAGATGGCCCAGCCAGAGTAATAATCAGCCCAGCCATCATCTGATCTTGGCATGATACCCATGCTATGCATTTTATACAGTAAATAAAGTGTATGTTGAATTTAAACTGATGATTTTTTTAATTTCATTAACATCCGTGTGGCACCTGTGTTGTTCCGTATCACTGTGCAGTGAAGTGTGCGTATCACTGGTGCAGTGAGTGTCCGTTATCACTGTGCATGATAAGTTGGTCTCCAAGGTTCTAACTTCAACACACTTTTCAAAACCACTTGTTTGTATTTATCGGGGTTCAAATCTAAATTACGCTAAATTGCAAACACGAACAGAAACAGTATAAAATGAACGAATACAATGAGTAACTGGAAATAATAAAGAAAACAGATTAAGGTAGTCGTGTGTTTTTGGGTTCCTATGGGCTTCAGTACAGCAACAAGGGTTCGGGTTCTATGGGCTTCAGTACAGCAACAAGGGTTCTATGGGCTCAGTACAGACAAGTGCGTCCTTACTTTTCACACTAGCGGCACTTGATCTCATCACATACCTTGACATTCTATATGTTATTGGGAAGCTCTCCAGGTCTGTTCTATAAGTCCTTAAAAGTAAAGACCAAAAAAACTAAACTGAATCTGAATTCATGTGAAAATGTTAGCGATTTAGAGCGTTTAGCTTCTGCTATTTTTTTTATTTTTTTTGGCCATTTAACAGTTTAGCGATTAGCGGAGCTAATTGTTTAGTGGATTAGCGGTTAGTGAAGCTAACTTTTCCGGCTGCTGTGCCACCACTGTCCAACCACTAATGTTGATGTATCCACCACCGACCACCACTTGGTGGTGGTGGGGTGGTGGTGGAGAATATTCTACAACTGGTGGACGTAATCGTGTGTAACGCACGGCATCGTGTCCAGTTTATTATCTTAGTAAGACACATGTCAACCAAATTTTCTGGGTGGTGAATATCTTTGTTGTAGACGTTTCGCCCTCCAGTGGCTTTATAAATACAGATTCTAGGACATAATAGGGAAGCAGTAGAACTATATACAAAAGATGAGGTAATCAGTCCCTCGGCCTTGGAGTTAGATGTTTCCCAGCATCGTGGTGGAGGAGAATCTGGAGCCAAAGGCAAGAAGACTGGCGGTTATATAGCGTCAGTGGATACGGGACGGGCAGCAGACGAGGGCAATAGTTTACTGGTAGGGACATCATACAAGACCTTCTTTAACGGCTGCTGCAACTAACCCATCCCTTTTGGGAAGGACCTACTTTCCACTGGGGAATCCCCCTACCATGACTCCCTCGTCTGCTGCCCGTCCCTATCCACTGACGCCTATATAACCGTCTGTCTCTTGCCTTTCTCCAGATTCTCCTCCACCACGATGCTGTGAACACTAACTCCAAGGCCGAGGGACTGATTACCTCATCTTTTGTATAAGTTTCTACTTGTCATCCTATTATGTCCTAGAATCTGTATTTGATAAAGCCACTGGAGGGCGAAACGTCTACAATAATGATATCCAGAGTTGCACATGTGTCTTAACTTTCATATTGTCGTATTTTATACCTTTCTTGCAACAGTTTTATATCTTAATTACGGGCAAAAATACTTATTATTATGTAACCTAATCTGACTTAACCTAGCATAAACTAACCTAATCTGACTTAACCTAGCAAACTAACCAAATTTTAGATGTCTCAAGATTTTCATATATGTTCTATTGTCATTAACACAAATTATTTCCTAGTTACCAGCCATCTTCTTCAAACTTCTAATAAATGTTGTGGTAATAGCGTGCTGAAAATTTCCAGCCATGACAGGACTCGCAGCAATGGTTTCAAGTTGGAAAAATTCTTGGCTTCATATGTAGAAGTATAAATAATAGAAGTCCTCAGGTTGTTCTTCAACTCTATATATCCTTGTTTGGTTAGGTCTCATTTAGACTATGCTGCTCAGTTTTCTGGTCACCTGTATTACAGAATGGATATAAATGCTCTGGAAAACGTACAGAGGAGGATGACAAAGATGATCCCATGTATCAGAAATCTTCCCTATGAGGATAGACTGAGGCCCTGAATCTGCACTCTCTCGAAGGCGTAGAATTAGGGGGATATGAATCGAGGTGTATAAATGGAAAACAGGAATAAATAAAGGGGATTAAATAGCGTGCTGAAAATTTTCCAGCCAAGACAGGGTCTCGCAGCCATGGTTCAAGTTGAAAAATTCAGATTCCAGGAAGGATATAGGAAAGCACTGGTTTTGGTAATAAGTTGTGGATGAGTGGAACAAAACTTCCCGAGTACAGTTATTCAGGCTAAAACGTTGTGGTAGTTTTTAAAAATAGGTTAGATAAATACATGAGTGGGTGTGGTTGGTGGTGAGTTGGACCTGAACAAGCTTTTGCTTACTGGGTCCTGGTGACGTGCTCCTTCCTTGAGTGAGGTACCAGACTGGGTGGGTCATTGGCTAATCCGGGTTGGGTCATTGGGTCTAATCCGGGGGGGGGGAGAAACATGGACCTTCTCCGCTGGGGGGGGGGTCAGTAGGCCTGTTGCAGTGTTCATTTTCTATGTTCTTATGTTCTAATCTAGTTTCCCATAGAAACTCAAGCGTCCGTCGACTTCGCACAAAATTTATTTATCAAGGCCACAGCTAGCTATCCTCGCCATATACATTATAACATTTGAGTAGCATTTGATAAAGGCAAGAAAATAGATGGGAGGTCACTGACTATTTTTGGGTTATGTTCGGTAATTTACACTATGTATCATAATATTACTTATGTGTACCTGTGTCTAAGTAAAGTTACGTAGTCTCCCTGGTGAAAGGGTCAGTCCCTGGTTACCAGTGGTGGTCAGTCAAGCCAAGTGATCGCTCTGCTCACCATAGGTGGGTTCTCTAGCATAGTGATTGTATAACTTGTCACCAGTTTCTGCCCACCAGGGAAGTACTGACCAGTAACTGTCCATCTAGGGAAGTGGTAAATTTGGTCACAAGTGGTGGTCTTCCCACACCAGTGGTCATATATGGTGTGGCTGTAGTATATACCACCGCTGTGTCCACACCAGTGGTCATATATGGTGTGGTTGTAGTATATACCAACGCTGAGTCCACACCAGTGGTCATACATGGTGTGGTTGTAGTATATACCAACGCTGAGTCCACACCAGTGGCAAGAATGGTGTGGTTGTAGTATACACAAACGCTGAGTCCACACCATGGGGTCATACATGGTGTGTTGTAGCATATACCACGCCGATTCCACACCAGTGGTCAACATGGTTGGTTGAGTATATACCACCACTGAGTCCACACCAGTGGTCATACATGGTGTGGTTGTAGTATATACCACCACTGAGTCCACACCAGTGGTCATACATGGTGTGGTTGTAGTATATACCACCGCTGAGTCCACACCAGTGGTCATACATGGTGTGGTTGTAGTATATACCACCGCTGAGCCACACCAGTGGTCCATACATGTTGTGGTTGTAAGTATATACCAACCGCTGAGTCCACCACAGTGGTCATACATGGTGTGGTTGTAGAATATACCCCTCTGAGTCACATCCAGTGGTCATACATGTGTGGGTTGTAAGTATATACCACCGCTGTGTCCACACCCCGTGGTCATACATGTGTGGGTGTAGTATATACCACCGCTGAGTCCACAACATGGTTCTTACATGGTGTGGTTGAGTATATACCACCGCTGAGTCCACACCAGTGGTCATACATGGTGTGGTTGTAGTATATACCACCGCTGAGTCCACACCAGTGGTCATACATGGTGTGGTTGTAGTATATACCAACGCTGAGTCCACACCAGTGGTCATACATGGTGTGGTTGTAGTATATACCAACGCTGAGTCCACACCAGTGGTCATACATGGTGTGGTTGTAGTATATACCAACGCTGAGTCCACTTAGCTGGGAGAGTCACCATATACAGGATAAAATTTGTGGTTCCTGTAGTCGCTTTTGGAGGTCACCGCTCCTGCGGCCCGGTACCAGACGAGACCTCTTGGTGGCTGGCTTGACCAATCAGGCTGTTTGCCTGCTGCCAGCAGTCCAATATATGCATCACACCTCTGCTGATCAGGAACTAATTTGAGGAATTTACAGAATTCCACATTAAAGACAGCCATGGGTCTGTTGCTGCATGTTGCAACCCCTGAATGGGTTACAATGATTATTATGTATATATATAATTATCACCTTTTCATATAATTTTATATTGATAATTAGACACATGTGCAACTCTTGGGTATCTTTATTGAGGAAACGTTTCGCCACACAGTGGCTTCATCAGTCCATACAAAGGAGAATCTTGAAAAACAGGAGGAGAATGAGGTATTCAGTCCCTCAACCTTGAGTCGATGTGGTAATAGCTAAATCGTAAATGTATGACTTTATATTATTATTTGACTGTTATATTGTTATTTGACTTATGTTGTTAGGATGTATATAATGTGTTTGTTACAAAATACGCGATTCTAAAAGCTTAGAGATCTCCAGGTAATACTAGAAAGGACTGCCCTTCTAGCATCCAGCCTGTTACTGGGTTTTCGTAACAAGTAGTCAGTATCCTTGTCCAATTATCCATTATAATTCAGTATTATTCAATAGTGCTTCAGGATTACAACTGGTAGGCTACTAACTAGAGAAATTAAAATTTAATAAATTTATTAAGTCTAGAGGTATATTATCAAATTAAATTAAATTAAATTAATCACAATAATCAAAATAAAATCATCTCTCGAGTTCAATATTATTGTGCTGAAAGCACATATCACATTTATAATTCTTAAGTACCGTCTGGTACATTAACATTTAATAAGATATTACAAATATGTACAAGTAAGTTTGTGTATGTGTGTAAGTGCTCTAAGTAGTTCACTATGTCTCAAGACTCGACTAACTTAAACAAGTGACTGACAAAGTCCTCACATAAACTAACTTCTTGACCGACTGGCAACCAGAACAGTCTGCTTGAGACTCGCTTGGTGGTTGGACAGATTGTCTGTCTCATTATTCTTGTTAGTTCTGTAGAACTTTGTTCACAGAACATTGTAAAGACTTAGTGATTTTCGACGTTGTACTGAGGTTGTGTGTCACTTAGACACTCTGAACATCTCAGGTCCTGAGCTGTAGCTTCTGACCTAATTTTGTACTGGTTTCTGTGTATTGTCACAGTCAGGGTTTTTCCTATGCTGAACTTAGATTCAGTAGTATGGGAGTTTTGTAACTTTTATGGAGGATCTGCTGATGGTCCCTACTTAGTGTCGTTATATTATCTCCTTGATCCTGATTGTGTCGCAGTCGCTTGTTACATGGCTATTGGGCTTAGCATTCTTTTCATTGTTCAAGCAGACTGTTCTGGTTGCCAGTCGGTCAAGAAGTTAGTTTATTAGAGGACTTTGTCAGTCACTTGTTTAAGTTAGTAGAGTCGTGAGACATAGTGAACTACTTAGAGCACTTACACGCATACACAAACTTACTTGTACATATTTGTAATATCTTATTAAATGTTAATGTACCAGACGGTACTTAAGAATTATAAATGTGATATGTGCTTTCAGCACAATAATATTGAACTCGAGAGATTGATTTTATTTTGATTGCTGTGATTAATTTAATTTGATAATATACCTCTAGACAACTTAATGATTAATAAATTTATTAAATTTTAATTTCTCTAGTTAGTAGCCTACCAGTTGTAATCCTGAAGCACTATTGATTAATACTGAATTATAATGGATAATTGGACAAGGATACTGACTACTTGTTACGAAAACCCAGTAACAGGCTGGATGCTAGAAGGGCAGTCCTTTCTAGTATTACCTGGAGATCTCTAAGCTTTTAGAATCGCGTTTTTTGTAACAATGCACTCGTTTGTTATGACAGTTTTCGTGAAAAGTTACCGGACACGAGCCGTACCGTGGATCGTATGGAGAGATCGCCGCCGCAAAGTGAAACCAGTGTCGGTAATAGTGACCATTTCGCAGGTCATCACATGGTATTAACTATAATGCCGTCCTTCCTTGGGTTAACCTGTCTTAAATAATACTAATTCTAATAATAATACTAATACTAATATTAGAGCCGAAATATGAGGCTTTGTTAATTGAGAAAATACAAAATGACATAAATATAAATCAGTAACCTTTCACAGACCGTCTGGAAGACCTCAGCCGCCGCCAGTGTTTAGGGCTCACTGGTAATCAGTACAGTCTAGAAGAGATAGAAGGTGAGGCTACTACCACAGTTAATGTTGTATGTAGCCTTTGGCCGTATAATGCACTGTGAGAGGCTGACTGTTGGTTAACTGGCCAGACTTACTGAAGTGGTGTTACTACGTGGATACAACCCAACATGACTCACCGAGTTACCCCCTTTCATTAAGTGG
>NC_069429.1:43368922-43403578 GCF_026875155.1 Cherax quadricarinatus | reverse complement strand
GTGTTAAAACCCTCTAAAAAGGGAAAATGACAAGGCAAACGGGGAGGGTACCCACAAAACCCTCGATTGCCAATCCCTTTTTTGGGCTGAACCTGTACTAGTTGAACGACGGGGCCCCATCGTCAACCCTCAGTCCCTGGTTCGCTGGTTGGGGGAGATAGCCTGTAAATGAGGGTGTGTACATGCACCGAATAAAGGTTACGTACTCTTTGCATGCCACACTAGTGCTCTCTCACTTAGAATACTGCTCAGTGTTGACGGCCCCGTTGAAAGCAGGAGAAATATCAGAGCTGGAACAAATACAGGATCGTTTACGGCTCACATTGAGCCGGTAAAGCATTTAAATTACTGGGAATGATTTAAAGTCTTGAATATGTACTCACTGGAATGGAGGAGAGAGAGATACATGATAATATATACCTGAAAAGTACTCGATGGCTTGGTCCCAAATCTGCACACTGTCATAACATACTGGAGTGAGAGATATGGGAGGAAGTGGAAAATAAACCCAGTGAGAAGCAGGGGTGCTGTGGGCACAATAAGGGAACACTGTATCAACATCCAGGGTCCCAGACTATTCAACATCTTACCAGAAGATATCAGAAACACTGCTGGAACAAGTGTAGAAGTCTTCAAGAGCAAACTGGACAAGTATATTCACCAGGTGCCAGATCAACCAGGCTGTGATGAATATGTGGGGCAGCCGGCCTCCAGCAGCAATAGCCTGGCTGACCAGGCGAGCACCAGACGAGCCTGGCCCATGGCCGGGCTCCGAGAGTAGACTCTCAATACTCATCAAAGGTATATCAGAGGTAAGATATATCACATAGGTTACAAACTGACGAGTACATTAAAGCAGTAGTTACATGCCTTAGGCACCTACTTTCCCTCCTAAGGCACCCTGGATAGGGCCATGACGGGGCTGGGAGCCGCAGTCACTTCAGCAGTGTGAAGGGCGACTTCCCCTTTGCGAGGTGAACACATTCGTGCACCAGACGATCACCGCAGACAAGTGTGTCAATAGCTGGACTAGGCAGTTGCGTGACTCAGCAGGTATTTTCAGGTATCCCTCGCCTCCAACACTACCATGTGAGTTTTTGTAAATGTAATCAGGTTTATACACGTGTATAGATGTGGCACTGGCACGACCAGAGATTACCATAGCAGCTGCCACTCCACGCTGCTTATTGTGGGGAATTAAGGTCAGTACCTCACTGACTGAGGTGCTCTGAAGTGGAATGGCAAGATTCAGACTGAATTCATGACTGAACCAGGAACCAATAATCCTACTCAGCTGTGACCCCACACACTGTCTTAATTCCCCACAACGGATGCTCCACCACCAGTGTTGACGTATGCTCCGCCACCAGTGTTGACGTATGCTCCACCCCAGTGTTGACGTATGCTCCACCACTAGTGTTGACGTATGCTCCACCACCAGTGTTGACGTATGCTCCACCATCAGTGTTGACGGATGCTCCACCACCAGTGTTGACGTATGCTCCACCATCAGTGTTGACGTATGCTCCACCACCAGTGGTAAGCACAGTTCCGCTAACCGCTAATTAGCGGAACAAACTTTTTGTTTAGCGGATTAACGTTTCTGCTAATTTTGGAAGCTGTTAACGGACCAATTAGCTTCTGCTATATAAAGTTCCGCTGACTTTGAGTCCGCTAAAAAAAAAACCATACTTTTGTGGGCAAGTGGGGGAAAGCATTTGGGGGAGAGCAGCAAGCACCACTAATTTTGGGATAATGTGATTTTCTTTCAGGGATTACTAAAGTTCGGGGAACAGAAAAAAACCACAGCACGGTAAAAAGACCTGTATGGAGACCAGCTCGAAGGAGGTCCGAACTAAACCTTTCTTGCATAAGCAGACCGGCCCCGCCCCTTTTTCATTAAGAACCACCCCGCTACTCCATCCGTGTTGAATTGAGCCCCCAATTCTGTATGGGCCCAAAAGACATTTTGGGGGGCCAAATGAAACCCCCCTGTCAGAGGGGGAAATTTGAAAGGCTGATGCTCATGAAGGATACCCTTTCAAAATCAAAACCCAAAGGAGTTTCCCCCAGCCAAGTAATAATCGGGCCCAGCCTTTCAACTGATTTGGGCATGATCCCCATGCTATGCATTTTTAACAGTAAATAAAGGGGTATGTTGAATTTAAACTGATTTTTTTTTTTAAATTTCTTTTTAACTCTGTGTGCACCTGTGGGGCCCATATAACTGGTGCAGGAGTGTCCGTACCCACTGGTGCAGTGATGTCCGTTTTCCAAAACTGGGCATGAGTGCCCTATAAATGGTGCAGTGAGTGCCCGTATCATGGTGCAGTGATAATTGGTCTAAGGTTTTCAAACTTCGCCCCAATTTTCAACCCATTTGGTTTGGTTTTTTTGGGGACAAAATCTAAATTAAGCAAAAATTGCAAAAAAGAACGGGAAAAAAATAAAATGAACAAAATACAATGACAACGGAAAATAATGAAAAAAAACCAAGATAAGGAAAGGGTCAGTGTTTTTTTGGGTTTAGGGGCTTCAGTTCAGGCAAAAATGCTTTCTTACTTTCCCCAATAGCGGCGGCACTTGATCTTCACATGCCCTTTGACTTTCTATATTTTTTAGGAAGTTTTCCGGGTTTGGGTTTTTAAAAGTTTTAAAAAAGTAAAAGCCCAAAAAAACAAAACCGGAATCTGAATTCATGTGAAAAAGTTAGGGGTTTAGCGTTAGCTTCTGCTATTTTTTTTTGGGCCTTTTTAAAAGTTTTTTGCGTTAACGGAGCCAATTTTTTGTGGATTAGGGGTTTGTGAAGCTAAAATTTCCGGGGTTAAACTGTGCCCACCACTGTCCCAACCAATGATGTTGATGTAAACCACCCCCCCACCAACTTTGGTGGGGGTTGGTGGGGGGGGTGGTGGTGGTGGTGGTTTTGGGGGAATATGTAACACTGGTGGGCGTATTTCGTGTGGTAACGCAAGCATCGTGTCCAGTTTTATTTTCTTAGTTTAAAAACATGTGCAACACTGGAATCTTTATTGTAACGTTTTGCCATCCAGTGGCTTTTTTAATACAATTCTAGGGGCATAATAGGAAGACAGTAAAAACTATATTTCAAAAAAATGAGGTAATCGCCCTCAGCCTTGGGGGTTGTTTCCCAAACATGTGGGTTTTTTTTTAGGAGAATTTTTAAGCAAAGGCCCAAAAAGGACTGGCGGTTATATAGGGGTCCCGGGGATAAAGGGGCGGGCAGCCCGACGAGAGCATAGGTACTGGTAGGACATCTACAAAGCCTTCTTCACAGCTGCTGCAACTAACCCCTCTCTTTGGGGGAAAGGAAACCCACTTTCCCCTGGGGGAAACCCGCCCCCCAGTTAAAATATGCCCTTTTCTGCTGCCCCTCCCATCCCTGGGCGGGCCCATTAAAAAAAGCCATCTTCTTGCCAGACTCTCCTCCACCACGATGCGGGGAAAACTAAAACCCCAAAGGGCCCAGGGGCTGATTTTCCCCATTTTTTTTGTTTTATAGTTCTACGTCCTTCCCATTATTCCCCGAATCTTTATTGAAAAAAGCCCCCTGGATGGGGCGAAACGTTACAATAAAGATATACCAGAAGTTTTCCCTTTGTCTTAAAATTTCATATTGTCGGGATTTTAAAACCTTTTCTTGCACAGTTTTATATCTTTTTTTACGGGCAAAAAACTTTAATTTTTTTGGTTTAAACCCAACTTAAACCCGCATAAACAAAACCAAAATTTTGATGTCCCCCAAGATTTTTATATATTTCCAATTTTTCATTAAAAACAAATTTTTTTCTAGTTACCAAACCCTCTTCTTCAAAACTTCTAATAAAGGTACAGTAGAGACTGCTGACAGTCTCTTCCCTTCCCTTGAACTGTTAAACTGTCTAGTGGTAGGCTGGTAGCAGAAAGTACTGCTGAACAGTCTCTTCCTTCCATTAACTGTAACTGTCTAAGTGGTGGCGGTTCATCATAAGAACTGCTGACAGTCTCTATCTCTTCCATAACTGTTAAACTGTCTAGTGGTTACTGGTAGCAGTAGAGACTGCTGAACAGTCCTCTTCCTTCCCTTAAACTGTTAAAACAGTCTAGTGGTGGCTGTAGCAGTAAGACTGCTGAACAGTCTCTTCCTATCCGCTTGATGTTAAACTATCTAGTGGGGCTGTAGCAGTAGAGACGCTGACAGTCCTCTTCCTTCCCTTGACTGTTACACATTCTAGTGTGGCTGGTAGCAGTAGAGACTGCTGACAGTCTCTTCCTTCCCTTGACTGTTAAACTGTCTAGTGGTGGCTGGTAGCAGTAGAGACTGCTGACAGTCTCTTCCTTCCCTTGATCTTCTGTTAAAAACAGTCTAGGGGCTGGCTTGCGTAGCAGATTAGAGACTGCTGACATTCTCTTCCTTCCTCTTGACTGTTAACAGTTCTAGTGGTGGCTGGTAGCATTAGAGACTGCTGATCAGTCTCTTCCTTCCCCTTACACTAGATAAACAGTCTAGTGGTGCTGTAGCTAGTAGCTGACTGCGACAGTCTCTTCCTTCCCTTGACTGTTAAACTGTCTCTAGTGGTGTACTTGGTAAGCAGTAGAGACTGCTGACAGTCTCTTCCTTCCCTTAACCTTGTTAAACTGTCTAGTGGTGGCTGGTAGCAGTCGAGACCAGCAGACAGTCCTCTTCTTCCCTTAACAAGTTAACTTCCAGTGGTGGCTGGCAGCATACAGACTGCTGTCTCTCAGACCTCATCCTCTCCCTTAACTGTTTTTTTAAACTGTCTAGTGGTGGCTGTAGCAGTAGAGACTGTTGACAGTCCCTCTTCCTTCCTAAACTGTTAAACTGCTATGATGGCTGTAGCAGTAGAGACTGCTGACAGTCTCTTCCTTTCCCTAAACTGTTAAACTGTCTAGAGTTGATGGTAGCAATAGAGATCTGCTGACTAGCTCTCATCTCCTTCCCTTAACTGTATACTCTGTCCTAGTGGTGGCAGGTAGCAGTAGAGACTGTGACAGTCTCTCCTTCCCTGACTGTTAAACTGTCCTAGGTGTGGCTGTGTAGCGTTCAGAGCCTGATGACAGTCTCTTCCTTCCCTTTAAACTGTTAAGACTGTCCTATTGGTGGATGGTACAGTAGGACTGCTGACAGTCTCTTCCTTCCCTATCTGTTCAACGATCTCTCTGTGGTGGCTGGTAGCGAGTAGAGATCTGCATATCTCAGTCATCTTCCTTCCCTTGACTAGTTAAACTTATTCAAGTGGTGGCTGGTAGCATAGAGACGCTGACAGTCTCTCCTTCTCCTTAACTGATTAAACTGTCTAGTGTTGATGTAGCAGTAATACTCGCTGACAGTCTCCTTCCTTCCCTTAACTGTAAACTGGTTTTTCCCCTAGTGGTGGCTGGTAGCAGTAGAGACTGCTGACAGTCTCTTCCTTCCCTTGACTGTTAAACTGTCTAGTGGTGGCTGGTAGCAGTAGAGACTGCTGACAGTCTCTTCCTTCCCTTGACTGTTAAACTGTCTAGTGGTGGCTGGTAGCAGTAGAGACTGCTGACAGTCTCTTCCTTCCCTTAACTGTTAAACTGTCTAGTGGTGGCTGGTAGCAGTAGAGACTGCTGACAGTCTCTTCCTTCCCTTAACTGTTAAACTTGTCCTAGTGTGGCTGGTAGCAGTAGAACGGTTGACAGTCCTCTTCCTTCCCTTAACTGTTAAACTGTCTAGTGGTGGCTGGTAGCAGTAGAGACTGCTGACAGTCTCTTCCTTCCCTTAACTGTTATACTGGTCTAGTGGGTTGGATGGTACATAGAGACTGCTTGACAGTCTCCTTCCCGTCCCCTGACTGTAAACATGTCTAGTGAGCTGGTAGCGTAGAGACTGCTGACAGTCTCTTCCTTTCCTTGAAGTTAAACTGTCTAGTGGGCTGGTAGCAGTAGAACGCTGACAAGTCTCATCTTCCCTTAACTGTTAAACTGGCTAGTGGTGGATGTAGCAGTAGAGACTGCTGACAGACTCTTCCTTTCCCATTAACTGTTTTAAACTGTCTAGTGTGGCTGGTAGCAGTAGAGACTGCTGACAGTCCTCTTCCTTCCCTTGACTGGTTTAAACTGTCTAAGTGGGGCCTGTAGCTGGTAGAGACGCTGACAGTCTCTTCCTTCCCTTAACTGTTAAACTGTCTAGTGGTGGATGGTAGCAGTAGAGACTGCTGACAGTCTCTTCCTTCCCTTAACTGTTAAACTGTCTATTGGTGCTGTAGCAGTAGAGACTGCTGACAGTCTCTTCCTTCCCTTGACTGTTAAACTGTCTAGTGGTGGCTGGTAGCAGTAGAGACTGCTGACAGTCTCTTCCTTCCCTTAACTGTTAAACTGTCTAGTGGTGGCTGGTAGCAGTAGAGACTGCTGACAGTCTCTTCCTTCCCTTAACTGTTAAACTGCGTAGTTGTGGATGGTAGCAGTAGAGACTGCTGACAGTCTCTTCCTTCCCTTGACTGTTAAACTGTCTAGTGGTGGCTGGTAGCAGTAGAGACTGCTGACAGTCTCTTCCTTCCCTAGACTGTTAAACTGTCTAGTGGTGGCTGGTAGCAGTAGAGACTGCTGACAGTCTCTTCCTTCCCTTACTGTAAAAACTTGTCAAGTGGTGGCTGTAAGCAGTAAAGACTGCTGAAAGTTCTCTTCTCCCTGACTGTTAAACTGTCTAGTGGTGGCTGGTAGCAGTAGAGACTGCTGACAGTCTCTTCCTTTACTTGACTGTTAAACTGTCTAGTGGTGGCTGCTCTATACAAGAATACATTTGAACTGGTTATGGGGAGGCAAAAGTTTATTCCAGACAGCAAATAAATCGAAAATGGATAGGAAAATATTTTGAGAGACAGATTATGGAATATAAACATACGATAGTTGGACTGGTGCCTTGAATAGATAAAGAAAATATTGGATATATTATAAACTACGTTACGAAACAAGAGACTGGTGGATAGATAATGCAAAGTGTTAAGAAAAGAAGAGGATAATGGGTGGATAATGAACGGAGGAGACGGCTGGTGTGTTACACTAGAGTACACACCCTGTACTACACCTCAGGAAGCTGGCTGGTGTGTTACACTAGAGTACACTACCCTGTACTACAACTCAGAAGCTGCTGGTGTGTTACACTAGAGTACACACCCTGTACTACACCTCAGGAAGCTGGCTGGTGTGTTACACTAGAGTACACACCCTGTACTACACCTCAGGAAGCTGGCTGGTGTGTTACACCAGAGTACACACCCTGTACTACACGTCAGGAAGCTGGCTGTGTTGTTACCTAGAGTAAACACCCTGTACTACACCTCAGGAAGCCTAGGCTGGTTGTTACAACCAGAGTACACACCCTGTACTACACGTCAGGAAGCTGGCTGTGGTAGCACTATAGTACACACCGTCTACACCTCAGAAGCTGGCTGGTGTGTTACACAAGAGGTACACACCCGTACTACAACCTCAGGAAGCTGGCTGGTGTGTTACACCAGAGTACACACCCTGTACTACACGTCAGGAAGCTGGCTGGTGTGTTACCCTAGAGTACACACCCTGTACTACACCTCAGGAAGCTGGCTGGTGTGTTACACCAGAGTACACACCCTGTACTACACCTCAGGAAGCTGGCTGGTGTGTTACACTAGAGTACACACACTGTACTACACCTCAGGAAGCTTGCTGTGTGTTTACACTATAGTAACATCACCACGTACTACACCCAGGAAAGCTGGCTGGGTGGGTTACCACCAGAGTACACACCCAGTACTACACTCAGGAAGCTGGCTGGTGTGTTACACTAGAGTACACACCCTGTACTACACCTCAGGAAGCTGGCTGGTGTGTTACACCAGAGTACACACCCTGTACCTACACCCAGGAAGCTGGAGCCTGTGGTGTGACACTAGAGTCCACACACTGTAACTACACCATCAGGAAGCTGCTGGTAGTTACACTAGAGTACACACACTGTACTACACCTCAGGAAGCTGGCTGGTGTGTTACACTAGAGTACACACACTGTACTACACCTCAGGAAGCTGGCTGGTGTGTTCCACTAGAGACAACACTGTTAACTACACCTCAGGATCTGGCCTGGTGTGTTTTACACTATGAATTACACACAACACTGTACTAAACACCTCAGGAAGCGGCTGGTGTGTTACACTAGAGTACACACATGTACTACAACCCAGGAAGCTGGCTGGTGTGTACACAAAGTAAACACACACTGTACTACACCTCAGGAAGCAGCTGTGTGGTTACAAACAGAGTACACACACTGTACTACACCTCAGGAAGCTGGCTGGTGTGTTACACTAGAGTACACACACTGTACTACACCTCAGGAAGCTGGCTGGTGTGTTACACTAGAGTACACACCCTGTACTACACGTCAGGAAGCTGGCTGGTGTGTTACACTAGAGTACACACTCTGTACTACACGTCAGGAAGCTGGCTGGTGTGTTACACTAGAGTACACACTCCTGTACTACACGTCAGGAAGCTGGCTGGTGTGTTACACTAGAGTACACACTCTGTACTACACGTCAGGAAGCTGGCTGGTGTGTTACACTAGAGTACACACTCTGTACTACACGTCAGGCAAAGCTGGCTGGTGAGTTTTACACTAGAGTACACACTCTGTACTACACGTCAGGAAGCTGCTGGTGTGTTTCAACTAGAGTACACACTCTGAACTAACAACGACAGGAAGCAGGCTGGTGTGTTACACTAGAGTACACACTCTGTACTACACGTCAGGAAGCTGGCTGGTGTGTTACACTAGAGTACACACTCTGTACTACACGTCAGGAAGCTGGCTGGTGTGTTACACTAGAGTACACACTCTGTACTACACGTCAGGAAGCTGGCTGGTGTGTTACTCCAGAGTACACACTCTGTACTACACGTCAGGAAGCTGGCTGGTGTGTTACACCAGAACACAACCCCCGAGTACACACCCTGTACTACAACGTCAGGAAGCTGGCTGGTGTGTTCAACAACAAACCCGAGTACACACCCTGTACTACACGTCAGGAAGCTGGCTGGTGTGTTACTCCAGAGTACACACTCTGTACTACACGTCAGGAAGCTGGCTGGTGTGTTACACCCGAGTACACACCCTGTACTACACGTCAGGAAGCTGGCTGGTGTGTTACACCCGAGTACACACCCTGTACTACACCTCAGGAAGCTGGCTGGTGTGTTACACCAGAGTCCACACCCTGTACTACACCTCAGGAAGCTGGCTGGTGTGTTACACCAGAGTACACACCCTGTACTACACCTCCAGGAAGCTGGCTGGGTGTGTTACACCAAGTCCACCCCTGTACTACACCCTCAGAAGCGGCTGGTGGGTTCCAACCAGAGTACACACCCGTACTACACCTCAGGAAGCTGGCTGGTGTGTTACACCAGATAACACACCCTGTACTACACCCTGTTGAATGGGCATGGCTGGTGTGTTACAACCAAGTACCACCCAGTACTACACCTAGGACTACGCTGGTGTGTACACCAGAGTACACCCCCTGTACACACTCAGGAAGCCTGGCTGGTGTGTTTACAACTTAAGTACACACCCTGTACTACACCTCAGAAGCTGGCTGGTGTGGTTACACTAGAGTCACACCCTGTACACACCTCAGGAAGCTGGCTGGTGGTTACACTAGAGTACACACCTTTACTACTACACCCAGGAAGCTGGCAGGTGTGTTACATCACTAGAGTACACACCCTGTACTACACCTCAGTAAGCTGCTGGTGTTTTACCACGAGTTACACACCCCTGTACTACAAATCCAGAACTGCTGGTGTGTTTACACCAGAGTCCACCCCCTGTTAACTACACCTCAGAAGCTGGCTAGTGGTTACACATCCAGAGTCCCCACGACCCTGTTACTACACCTCAGGAAGCTGGCTGGTGTGTTACATATAGCCCCACAAACCCTGGTACTACCCCTCAGGAAGCTGCTGTGTGTTACACCAGAGTCCACTACCTACCCTGTACTACACCTCAGGAAGCTGGCTGGTGTGTTACACTAGAGTACACACCCTGTACTACACCTCAGGAAGCTGGCTGGTGTGTTACACTAGAGTACACACCCTGTACTACACCTCAGGAAGCTGGCTGGTGTGTTACACCAGAGTCCACACCCTGTACTACACCTCAGGAAGCTGGCTAGTGTGTTACACCAGAGTCCACACCCTGTACTACACCTCAGGAAGCTGGCTGGTGTGTTACACCAGAGTCCACACCCTGTACTACACATCAGGAAGCTGGCTGGTGTGTTACACCAGAGTCCACACCCTGTACTACACCTCAGGAAGCTGCTAGTGTGTTACAACCAGATCCAAACCCTGTTAACTTCACCTCAGGAAGCTGGCTGGTGAGTGTACACTACAGTCCACTCCCTGTTACTACCCTCAGGAAGGCTCTGGTGTGTTACACCAGAGTCCCACACCCCCGTACTACACCTCCGGAAGCTGGCTATGTGTTACATCAAGTACACACCCTGTTACTCACCTCAGGAAGCTGGCTGGTGTGTTACACCCGAGTACACACCCTGTACTTCACCTCAGGAAGCTGGCTGGTGTGTTACACCCGAGTACACACCCTGTACTACACCCTCAGGAAGCTTGCTGGTGTGTTTACACTCCGATACACACCCTGTACTACACGTCCAGAAGCGGCTGTTTGTTACAACCCGAGTACAACACCCTGTTACTTCACCTCAGGAAGCTGGCTGGTGTGTTTTTCACCCGAGTACACACCTGTACACACCTCAGGAAAGCCTGCTGTGTGTTACACCCCGAGTACACAACCCTGTACTTTCACCTCAGGAAGCTGGCTGTGTGTTACAACCGAGTACACACCCTGTCCATACACCACCTCAGTAAGCTGCTGGTGTGCTACACTAGAAGACACACCCTTACTCACCTCAGAACTGGCTGGTTGGTTACAACCCGAGTACAACCCTGTAACTAACACGTCAGAAGCTGGCAGGTTTGTTACACCCGATTACACATACCCTGAACTTCACCCTCAGGAACTGGCTGAAGTTTACAAAACCCGAGTACACACCCGTACTACACCTCAAGGAAGCTGCTGGTGTGTTACACTAGATACAAACAAACCCTGTAACTTCACCTCAGGAAGCTGGCTGTGTGTTACACCAGAGTACACACCCTGACAACCACTCGGAAGCTGGCTGGTGTGTTTATACACTAGAGTGTCCACACCCTTACTACACCTCGAGGAAGCTGGCTGGTGTTGTTTACACTAGAGTCCACACCCTGTACTACACCTCAGGAAGCTGGCTGGTGTGTTACACTAGAGTACACACCCTGTACTACTACACGTCAGGAAGCTGGCTGTGTGTTACACTAAGTACACACCCTTTCCTACACCTCAGAAGCTGGCCTGGTGTGTACACTAGAGTACACACCCTGTATAACTACCGTCATGGAACTGGCTGGTGTGTTACACTAGAGTACACACCCTGTACTTTACACACGTCAGTAAGCTGGGCTGGTGGTTACACTAGAGTACTCACCACTGTACTACACGACAGGAAGATGGCTGGTGTGTTACACTAGAGTCCACACCCTGTACTACACCTCAGGAAGCTGGCTGGTGTGTTACACCAGAGTACACACCCTGTACTACACCTCAGGAAGCTGGCTGGTGTGTTACACTAGAGTACACACCCTGTACTACACCTCAGGAAGCTGGCTGGTGGTTACCTAGAGTACACAATACCCTGTTACTACACGTCAGGAAGCTGGCTGGTGTGTTACACTAGAGTACACACCCTGTACTACACGTCAGGAAGCTGGCTGGTGTGTTACACCAGAGTACACACCCTGTACTACACCTCAGGAAGCTGGCTGGTGTGTTACACCAGAGTACACACCCTGTACTACACCTCAGAAGCTGGCTGGAGTGTTACACAACTCAGAGTACACACCTGTACTACACGTCAGGAAGCTGGCTGGTGTGTTACACTAGAGTACACACCCTGTACTACACGTCAGGAAGCTGGCTGGTGTGTTACACTAGAGTACACACCCTGTACTACACGTCAGGAAGCTGGCTGGTGTGTTACACCAGAGTAAACCAACCTTGTACTACCACCTCAAGGAAGCTGCGATGTGTTTACACAAGAGTACACACACCTGGTAATACACCTCAGGAAGCTGGCTTGTGTGTTAACACTAGAGTACACACCCAGTACTACACGTCAGAAGCTGGCGGTGTGTTACACTAGAGTACACACCCTGTACTACACCTCAGGAAGCTGGCTGGTGTGTTACACCAGAGTACACACCCTGTACTACACCTCAGGAAGCTGGCTGGTGTGTTACACCAGAGTACACACCCTGTACTACACGTCAGGAAGCTGGCTGGTGTGTTACACCAGAGTACACACCCTGTACTACACCTCAGGAAGCTGGCTGGTGTGTTACACTAGAGTACACACCCTGTACTACACCTCAGAAGCTGCGTGTTATACACAAGAGACACACCCTGTACTACACCTCAGGAAGCTGGCTGGTGTGTTACACTAGAGTACACACACTGTACTACACCTCAGGAAGCTGGCTGGTGTGTTACACCAGAGTACACACCCTGTACTACACCTCAGGAAGCTGGCTGGTGTGTTACACTAGAGTACACACCCTGTACTACACCTCAGAATCTGGCTGTTTTACAACCAGAGTAACACACCCTGTACTACACCCTCAGGAAGCTGCTGTGTGTATTACACTAGAGTACACACACTGACTACACTCAGGAAGCTGGCTGGTGTGTTACAACCATAGTAAACACCTCTACAACACCTCAGTAAAAGCTGGCTGGTGTGTTACACTAGAGTACACACCCTGTACTACACCTCAGGAAGCTGGCTGGTGTGTTACACTAGAGTACACACCCTGTACTACACCTCAGGAAGCTGGCTGGTGTGTTACACTAGAGTACACACACTGTACTACACGTCAGGAAGCTGGCTGGTGTGTTACACCAGAGTACACATACCCGTACTACACCTCAGAAGCTGGCTGGTGTGTTTACACTCAAGTAACACACCCTGTACTACACCTCAGATGCGCTTGGTGTGGGTTAACCTAAGTACACAAACTGTACTACACGACAGGAAGCTGGCTGGAGTGTTACACCAGAGTACACACCCTGTACTACACCTCAGGAAGCTGGCTGGTGTGTTACACTAGAGTACACACACTGTACTACACCTCAGGATGCTGGCTGGTGACCACCACGCAGATAAGAATCTCAGTATGGTGCACATCTGGCCACAAACTGCAACGAGGACGTGAGAGAACGACCACGTACACGGAGGAATGACCATGTACATGGACGTATGGTCATTTATACGAGGGGACGATTACCTATAGGTGGTCGTACTGACTTACGAACACCATCACGAATCGGTGGAGATGATCACCCACACGAACGTACGACCGATCACATAGAATAATGAACACAAACGTACGGAAACGGTTACCTACACGGGTTTACGTTCGTCAACACGGACATACGAGCATGTTCATGGATGTATAAGCATGTTTAAATGTAACTACGCGTACGTCTAATTAAACGCGAGAATGATCTGAAGTACGGCCGTTTAATTAAACATACGAACAATCACGTACTACCACGTACATGTACTAACACAGTACTGCATCCCGTTTATCCTCACAGTCATCACTATGCTACTACCACCACAGCTTCGCTACCAGCATCGTCACTAGCACCCGCAAACATTACCACCACTGCAGTCCTCCAACCACCATCCACTAACCAACCACGCATCTTTCCACCACCCATCCCCTACCACCACTTAGACACCAACCACCATCCCCTTACCACCACTGCAGCACCTCTCCAACCACCATCCACTACCACCACTGCAGTCTCCAACCACCATCCACTACCACCACTACAGTCTCCAACCACCATCCACTACCACCACTGCAGTCTCCAACCACCATCCACTACCACCACTGCAGTCTCCAACCACCATCCACTACCAACCTCTGCTGCAGTCTCCAACACCATCCATACCACCACTGCAATCTCCAACCACCATTCCACAACCACCACTGCAATCTCCAACCAATCTCCAACCACCATCCACTACCACCACTGCAGTCTCCAACCACCATCCACTACCACCACTGCAGTCTCCAACCACCATCCACTACCACCACTACAGTCTCCAACCACCATCCACTACCACCACTGCAGTCTCCAACCAACCACCACTAACCCACCATGCAGTCTCCAACCACCATCCACACCACACTGAGTCTCCAACCACGCATCCACTACCACCACTGCAGTCTCCAACCACCATCCACTACCACCACTGTAGTCTCCAACCACCATCCACTACCACCACTGCAGTCTCCAACCACCATCCACTACCACCACGCAGTCTCCACCCACCTCCACTTACCACCACTGCAGTCTCCAACCACCAACCCTACCACCTAACTGCAGTCTCCAACCACCATCCACTACCACCACTGCAGTCTCCAACCACCATCCACTACCACCACTGCAGTCTCCAACCACCATCCACTACCACCACTACAGTCTCCAACCACCATCCACTACCACCACACAGTCTCCAACCACCATCCACACCACCACTACAGTCTCCAACCCACCAGCCCCTACCACCACTGCAGTCTCCAACCACCATCCACTACCACCACTGCAGTCTCCAACCACCATCCACTACCACCACTACAGTCTCCAACCACCATCCACTACCACCAATACAGTCCTCCAACCCACCATCCACAACCACCACTACATCTCCAACCACCATCCACTACCACCACTACAGTCTCCAACCACCATCCACTACACCACTGGCAGTCTCCACCACCATCCACTACCACCACTACAGTCTCCAACCACCATCCACTACCACCACTACAGTCTCCAACCACCATCCACTACCACCACTACAGTCTCCAACCACCATCTACTACCACCATTGCAGTCTCCAACCACCATCCACTACCACCACTACAGTCTCCAACCACCATCCACTACCACCACTGCAGACTCCAACCACCATCCACACCACCAAAAATTACAGTCTCCAACCACACATCCACTACCACCACTGCAGTCGTCTCCAACCACCATCCACTACACCACTACAGTCTCCCAACCAACCATCCACGTACCAACCACTAAAGTCTCCAACACCACATTACCACCACTGCAGTCTCCAACCACCATCCACTACCACCACTACAGTCTCCAACCACCATCCACTACCACCACTGCAATCTCCAACCACCATCCACTACCACCACTGCAGTCTCCAACCACCATCCACTTACCACACACCACACATCTCCAACCACCAACCACTACCACCACTGCAATCTCCAACCACCATCCACTACCACCACTACAATCTCCAACTACCATCCACTACCACCATTGCAATGGCCATTACCAAGGGCTACCACCATCCCCACTACAATACCCGGAGTATACCTGGAGAGAGTTCCGGGGGTCAACGCCCCCGCGGCCCGGTCTGTGACCAGGCCTTATGGTGGATCAGGGCCTGATCAACCAGGCTGTTACTTCTGGCCACACACAATCCAACGTACGAACCACAGCCCGGCTGGTCAGGTACTGACTTTAGGTGCCTATCCAGTGCCTGTCCAGTGCTCCAGTGCCTGTCCAGTGCCTGTCTTCAAGCAGACATAGCACCACCATTATCACTGTCACCATCAGAAGCACCATAACCACCATCACTACACTACCACTATCATTATCAAATTACAGTGATAATGACCTTCATCACTATCATTCCTACCACAACAACCATCACAACAACCACCACAACAACCATCACACAACCATCACAACAACCATCAGCAACAACCACCACAACAACCATCAACAACAACCCTCAACAACACCCAACCCACATCCATCACAACACCATCACACAAGACACACCCATCACCACAACCATCCCCACAAACCATCACAACAACCATCACAACAACCTCCACAACAACCATCCCTACACCCAACACACCCCCAACAGCCACAACCAACACACAACCAACACACCAACTAACACTACAACCATCCTCACAACCATCACTACAACCTTCACAACAACCATCACCACAACCTCACCCCAACCCACACAACAACCCTCACCACACCCAACACACCAACCATCACTACACCCAACACAACCACCATCACAACACCATACCACTACAACCATCACAACAAACCTCACACCAACCATCCCAAAAACCACTCGACAACCACCATCCCAACACCCATCCCAACAACCATCACAACAAACCCTCACTCCAACCATCACAACAACCATCACAGCCACCAACACTACAACCAACACCACAACCCGCACTACCACCCTCACAACCACCCAACAACCCTCACACCAACCAACCCAACAACCAACACTACCCACCATCACACCAACCATCACAACCACCCATCACAACACCCATCACAACAACCATCACAACAACCCACCCCCAACCACACACAACCATCACTACACCCACACACCACCATCACCACCACCATCCCCCACAACCATCACAACAACCAATCACTACACCACCCACCACCACCCCACCACCCATCACAACAACCATCCCTAACAACCAACACAACACTACCAACACACCCACAACCCTCCCACCCTCACACACCATCAACAAAATCCATCCCACCACCATCACCAACACCAATCACTACAACCATCACCACCACCATCCCTACAACCATCACAACACCCATCACCACACCCAACACAACAACCATCACAACAACCCCACACCACAACCAACACCACAACTATCAATACAACCCATACACTACAACCATCACAACAACCATCACCACAACCATCACTACCAAACCAACACAACACCCACACAACCAACCCACCCCCAACATCACAACCACACCACAACAATCATACAACCAACACACCAACCATCACAACAACCTCACAACAACATCACTACAACCATCACTAACAACATCACCAGCCCCTCCACCACCCACTCCCCCCAACCTCACACCCCCCAACACCCACCCCCAACCCCACAACCAACCTACCACCCTCCCTACCACCAACCCAACCATCACCCCACCACCATCCCAACACCCATCCACCAACTATCCACACCCACCCCTCCCACCCCCCATCCCTCCAACCATCAAAACAACCCAAAAAACAACAACCCACAAAACCAAACCATCACCCCAACCATCCAAAAACCAAAAACAACCTCACAACAACCATCCAACCCAACAAAAACCCAAAACCACCCCCCAAACCCACATAAAAACCTCCCCCCCCAAAAACCATCCCCCCCAAAACCCATCACAAAACCCCCCAAAAACCCAAAACCCACCCAACCACACAACAACCACACAACAACCATCACAACAACCTCCCAAACCAACCTCAAAAACCCATCACAAAAAACCAACAAAAAAACCATCAACACGGCCACTCCCACCATCACCACCCCAACTAACACAGAAAACCCCAGCCCCCAGCTGTCACACCCCAACTGCACCCCCAAACGCACACCCAACTGTCACCCCCCACTGCCACCCAACTGCACCCCCGCTGTCACACCCACGTCACACCCAACTGCACCCCAACTGTCACACCCAACGTCACCCCCCAACTGCCCACAACCCACTGTCACACCCAAAAGTCACCCCCAATGTACACCCACTGTCAAAACCCACTGCAAACCACCTGCACACCCAGCTGTCACCCCCAGCGTCACCCCCAAAACGTCACACCCCCAACGTAAAAACCCAGCTGTCACACCCACTGTCACACTCAACGTCACACCCACGTCACACCCAACTGTCACACCCAACTGTCACACCCAGTGTCACCCCCCACTGTCACACCCAACTTTCACACCCAACGTCAAAACCCGCTGTCACACCCAACTGTCACACCCAGCTGTCACACCCAACTGTCACACCCACTGTCACACCCACTGTCACACCCACTGTCACACATGCACACCCAACTGTCACACCCAGCTGTCACACCCAACTGTCACACCCAGCTGTCACACCCAACTGTCACACCCAGCTGTCACACCCAACTGTCACACCCAGCTGTCACACCCAACTGTCACACCCAACTGTCACACTCAGCTGTCACACTCAACTGTCACACCCAGCTGTCACACCCAGCTGTCACACCCAGCTGTCACACCCAGCTGTCACACCCACTGTCACACCCAGCTGTCACACCCAGCTGTCACACTCAACTGTCACACCCAGCTGTCACACTCAACTGTCACACCCAGCTGTCACACCCAACTGTCACACCCAGCTGTCACACCCAGCTGTCACACCCAGCTGTCACACTCAACTGTCACACCCAACTGTCACACCCAGCTGTCACACCCAATCTGTCACACCCAACTGTCACACACCAGCTGTCCACCACTGTCACACAACTGTCACACCCAGCTGTCACACCTAGCTGTCACACCCAGCTGTCACACCCAGCTGTCACACCCAGCTGTCACACCCAGCTGTCACACCCAGCTGTCACACCCAGCTGCCACACAGTCTTCACACCACTGTCACACCAGCTTAACGCACTTAAGTTACAAGTACTTTGTGTACTGGGAACTCCTAATTACAAGTCCCAGGTACTGCGTAGGAGCCTTTTATCCACACGTCGTCAGGACTCTCAAACGTGAACCAATATTGAGAGAACATCACAATACCGTGAACCAATATTGACAGACCATCACAATACCGTGAACCAATATTGACAGACCATCACAATACCGTGAACCAATATTGACAGACCATCACAATACCGTGACGGGAACAACACCCAAATAATCCGTCTTGTACCATTAACTATTTATATTCTCTGCGATGCGCGGGTTATTTATGTAGCGTACCAGTTTGTCTGGTGATGGCACCTACTGCCATCTTATTCTAGTACCACCGTTAGTACCACAGTTAGGCAACTTAGAAAAAGTTGCGAGTACACTGAGAGACAACAAAATAAGTGTCAGGGGCCCAAGACTGTTGAACTGCCTCCCAGCATACATGAGGGGGATTACCAATAGACCTCTGACTGTCTTCAGGAAGGCACTGGACAAGCACCTAAAGTCAGTACCTGACCGACCGGGCTGTGGATCGTACAGCAGCTTGCGTGGAGTGAGCAGTAACAGCCTGGTTGATCAAATTGTGATCCACCATGACGCCTGGTCTCAGACCTAGCCGCGGGGCCATTGACCTCCGAAACCCTCTCCAGGTAAACTCCAGGTAAACCCCAGCTCCAGAGAGATGCACTCCATCCCTTGCATACATTCCATGCTTACCAGAAAAGTTGTTCCAGTTGTCAGTGAATGAGGTTGCAAGTTGTCAGTGAATGAGGTTGCAAGTTCCTTGCAGTATCTGTCTAGCCAGAAATTTACACCAACTGTCTTAGACAACCATTCATTGCCCACTCCCCTTCTAGGCAAGATGCTACATATGACTGGGACCCCTCCCTTAGACTTAATTACATCTACAGCTGACCTGTACTTATCTAGCAGCTCTTCTCTCCTACCCTTCCCGATATCATTTCCACCAGCACTGAGACAGATAATGGGCTTGTTCCCATTACCTAACATGATATTATCCAAATTATCACCAAATTCAATATCACAAACTTACAGTGGAATCAAATTAACAATGTCCTAAATGAAACAAGTCGGGAAGATATTCTTAATAACACAGATCCGAACCTTTGCTTAGAAAAAAAATAGCTCTGTTGCACTTGTGGTTCTCTCAAGATGTATTTCCCTAAGAAGAAAGAGAACGACGCTTCCTCTGCAGACGATGGCAAAGAATCACAGACCTGCTTAAAGGGGTCAGTAGATCTGGTATGAAAGATACCCATTTGACTGATGGGTGAACATAGACAATCGGTGTAAGGAAACACGTCCGATGTTTTCACCCTCGCTGGGAATCGAGCCTGGACCCTCACCGTCTGAAGCGACAGCTTTAGCTTTAGCCACCAGACCACGGGGCACCAAGGAAGTTCAAATGCACCTAGTGTTAGGAATAACCATAACTAGAGCCTGCTAGGTTAGGTAAGGTTCGTCAGGAAACAGGGCAAGTGTTTTCTGACGCGGGTCTTAGATGATGACCCACCGTTGGAAGTTTGGGTCATCTGACCGAGTCCTTCCGCTAGCTTACCCCTCCACCCCTTTAAAAATTATGGTCGTTTATAATCATTTTAGAGAGTGCTGGCCACCTAACATTATAAGTCATGGTGGTGTAGAGGTGAGGTGTCAGGCATCTGACACCTCAACCTCTCAACCTCGCCTGGGGAACTACATGACTGGGCTCGATACTTCGTCCTGCCACAACATTTCTCTGCATATAACCACTACATAACCTCTGGTTAGATATTTATGGGTACCAGAATGATAAAATCATTACTAACAAAGTTCACGTATCATACTGCACTATATTTCTACTCTTTGATTGACAGTTACAGTTACTGAGAAACCTGCTAGCAAACAATCTGCTGTTTAACTACTAAACAGACAAAATTATAGGTAGATAAACAGGAAATGATGACTTCAAATGGCTTGTTCTCTCTAGGCTGGAGTGCTGCTGCTCGCTAGCTGCCCTCTTTTCATGGCTGACGAAACTGCTGACCTGGACAATATACAGAAAACTTTCACGGCACTTATAAGCGCGATGAAGCTTCTAAATTACTGGGAACGGCTGATGTCCTTTGATTCGTATTCCCTGGAACGCAGGCGAGAAAGGTACATGGTAATGTACACTTGGAAAATCCTAGACTGATTAGTACCAAACTTGCACACGAAAATCGCTCCCTATGAAAGCAAAAGACTCGGCAGGAGATGCAACTTTCCCCCGATGAAAAGCAGGGGCGCCACTAGCCCGATAAGAGACAACACAATAAGTGTCCGGGGTCCAAGACTGTTCAACGGCCTCCCACCATACATAAAAGGGATTACCAATAGACCCCTGGCTGTCTCTATGAAGGGGCCAGGAAGGCACCGGACCAGCCTGGCTGTGGTTCGTACGTTCGTTAGCTTGCAGCCAGCGGTAAGAGCCTGGTTGATCAGACCCTGAGCCACCACAAGGCATGGTCATGGGCCGGGCAGCGGGGGCTTTGGCCCCTAGAACACCCTGCAGGTAGACTCTAGGTATGGAGAACTCTCTCCAGCTGAGGGAAGGACCATCCAACCCTACACTTAGAGGGTGATGGTCTGGTGTTTACATATCAACTTTTCCCCTTTAGATTCCGACTGAAGAATCTTGAGTGAAGGTGGAAACGTTTGGGAATCAAGTCACCTAACTTGTGTACAGGTCTAAAATCTTGGCAGGGTATCACCAGGACTACTGTCAGTCTCCTCTGTTTGAATCCCACCCTCAAACAGTCTTTATAACAATGAATCACAAAACATGTGAACAAATAAATTTCCCAAACTGCGGCAAGGGGCCAAAGGCTCGACCCCAGACACATTTGTCCCGCCTCAAGAGACACACACCTACAATTCCCCCTTTAAACCCACTGAACCAGCGACCTTCCAAATAACGCATCGGGCTCTGCTGATGTGGATTCTTCGTAATTCTAAACTTAATCAGTTGGACATAACCTCAAAAACAGACTTTACAAGCTATCTTTCATAATGATTTACAGCCACTTACCTGTGTTCTTCCAGCAGGAACATAATTCCAACACACACACACAGAGGGGGATATGATAACGACATACAAAATACTGAGAGGGAATTTACAAGGTGGATAAGACCGTATAAGGAGGGGTATGAATAAAGCTCATGGAGCAGGAAGATGGACCCAGTAGTGACCAGAAATAGGGCCAGGAGGGATGAGTCGACGCTGCAACCACAGCAAAAGGGAAGTGCACCAACACTGCTATCAACCATTTTCCCCCAAAAAACCAACACTGCCTACACTTACATTGTTTAAAACAAGGGCAACCGTAACAAAAGTTTTGCTTTCCTGTTACAGTAATTGTCCACTAAGTCCCCCCCCCACACTGTGCTCAGACCCCGACACCACATTTAAGTCTCCCCCACACTGTGCTCTGACCAGAAACCACTTAAGTGTCCCCCCACCTGTGCTCTGACCCAGACACCACTTAAGTCTCCCCCACCTGGCTCTGACCCAGACACCACTTAGTTCTCCCCACCTTGTGCACTGACCCAGACACCAAATTAAGTCTCCCCCACACTGTGCTCTGACCCAGACAACCCCTTAAGTCTCCCCACACATGTGCTCTGACCCAACACCACTTAAGTCTTCCCCCCCACTGTGCCTGACCCAGACACCACTTAAGTCTCCCCCACACTGTGCTCTGACCCAGACCCATTTAAGTCTCCCCCACACCTGTTCTCTGACCCCAGACACCACTTAATCTCCCCACACTGTGTTCACTGACCCGACACCACTAAGTCTCCCCCACCCCTGTGCTCTGCTCCAGACACCACTTAAGTCCCACCACACTGTGCCTGACCCAGACACCACTTAAGTCCCCCCACCACTGCACTGACCCAGACACCACTAAGTCTCCCCACACTGCTCTGACCCAGACACCACTAAGCTCCCCTCACTGTGCCTGACCCAGACACCACTTAAGTCTCCCCCACACTGTTTCTCTGACCCAGACAACCACTTAAGTCTCTCCACACTGTGCTCTGACCCAGACACCACTTAAGTCTCCTCCACACTGTCCCTGACCCAGAACCACTTAAGTCTCCCCCCCCACACTGTGCTTGACCCACACCCACTTAAGTCTCCCCCACACTGTGCTCTGACCCAGACACCACTTAAGTCTCCCCCACACTGTGCTCTGACCCAGACACCACTTAAGTCTCCCCACACTGTGCACTGACCCAGACACCACTTAAGTCTCCCCCACACTGTGCACTGACCCAGACACCACTTAAGTCCCCCCCCACCCCTGTGCCACTGACCCAGACACCACTTAAGTCTCCCCACACTGTGCTCTGACCCAGACACCACTTAAGTCTCCCCCACACTGTGCTCTGACCCAGACACCACTTAAGTCTCCCCCACACTGTGCACTGACCCAGACACCACTTAAGTCTCCCCCACACTGTGCTCTGACCCAGACACCACTTAAGTCTCCCCCACACTGTGCACTGACCCAGACACCACTTAAGTCTCCCCCACACTGTGCTCTGACCCAAACACCACTTAAGTCTCCCCCACACTGTGCACTGACCCAGACACCACTTAAGTCTCCCCCACACTGTGCTCTGACCCAGACACCACTTAAGTCTCCCCCACACTGTGCTCTGACCCAGACAAAACCACCTAAGTCTCCCCCACACTGTGCACTGACCCAACACCACTTAAGGGTCTCCCACCCACACAGTGCACTGACCCTGACACCCACTTAAGTCTCCCCCCACTGTGCTCTGACCCCAGACACAACCACTTAAAGTCTCCCCCACACTGTGCAACTGACCCAGACACCCACTTAAGTCTCCCCCCACACTGTGGCACTGACCCAACACCACTTAAGTCTCCCCCACTACTGTTGCACTGACCCCAGACACCACTTAAGTCTCCCCCACACTGTGCTCGAACCCAGACACCACTTAAGTCTCCCCCACACTGTCTCGACCCTACACCACTTAAGTCTCCCCACACTGTGCACGTGACCCAGACACCACTTAAGTCTCCCCCACACAGTGCACTGACCCCAGACACCACTTTAAGTCTCCCCCACACTGTGCTCTGACCCAGACACCACTTAAGTCCTTCATCCCCCACACGTGGCACTGACCCAGACACCACTTAAGTCGCCCCCACACTGTGCTCTTACCCAGACACCACTTAAGTCTCCCCCACACTGGCACTGACCCAGACCACCACCTCACAATAAGTCTCCCCCACACTGTGCACAGACCCAGACACACTTAAGTCCTCCCCCACACTGTGCTCCTGACCCAGACACCACTTAAGTCCTCCCCCACACTGTGCCCTGACCGCCAGACACACTTAAGTCCCTCCCCCACACTGAGCAACTGGACCCAGACACCACTTAAGTCTCCCCCCACACTGTGCACTGACCCAGACACCACTTAAGTCTTCCCCAAACCACTGTGCTCTGACCCAGACCACCACTTAAAAGTCTCCCAACACTGTGCCACTGAACCCAGAACAACCACTTAAGTCCTCTCCCACCCCACACTGTGCTCTGACCCAACACACACTTAAGTTAAGTCTCCCCCAACACTGTCCTGACCCACAACCACTTAAGTCTCCCCCACACTGTGCTCTGACCCAGACACAACTTAATCTCCCCCACACTGTGCCACTGACCCAGTCAACCACTTAAGTCTCCCCCACAATGTGCACTGACCCAGACACCCACTTAACGTCCTGCCCCCACAGACTGTGCACTGACCCAGACACCACTTAAGTCTCCCCACTACTGTGCTCTGACCCAGACACCACTTAAGGACTCCCCCACAACTGGTGCACTGACACCAGACAACCACTTAAGTTGTCTCCCCCACACTGTGCTCGACCCAGACACCCTTAAGTCCTCCCCCGCAACCTTGTGCTCTCACCCCAGCACCACTTAAGTGCTCCCCCCACACTGTGCTCTGACCCCAGACACCACTTAAGTCCTCCCCCACCACTGTGCTCTGAACCACGACAACACACTTAAGTCTCCTTCCCCCACACTGTGCTCTGACCCAGACACCACTTAAGTCTCCCCACACTGTTGCTCTGACCCAGACAGTCCACTTAAATCTCCCCACACTGAGTTGCTCTGACCCAGACACCACTTAAGTCTCCCTCCCCCACACTGTGCTCTGAGACCCAACACCCACTTAAGTCTCCCCCACACTGTGCACTGACCCAGACACCACTTAAGTCTCCACTCCACACTGTGCACTGACCCCGACACCACTTAATTTCTCCCCCACACTGTGCTCTGACCCCAGACATCCACTTAAGTCTCCCCCCACACACTGCACTGACTACCCCAAGACACCACTTTTAAGTCTCCCCCACACTGTGCTCCGGACCCAAACACCACTTAAGTCTCCCCCACACTGTGCACTGACCCCCAGACACCACTTAAGTCTCCCCCACACTGTGCTCTGACACCCAGAACCACTTAAGTCCCTCCCCCACACGGGTTTGTTGTTGCTCTGACCCAACACCCACTTAAGTCTCCCCCACACAGTGCTCTGACCCAGACACCACCTTAAGTCTCCTCACACTTGCTCCTGACCCAAGACACCACTTAAGTTCCCTCGTCCCCCACACTGTGCACTGACCCAACACACTTAAGTCTCCCACACACTGTGCTCTGACCCAAACACCACTTTAATCTCCCCCACACTGTGCACTGACCCAACACCACTTAGTCTCCCTCACACTGTGCTCTGACCCCAGACAACACTTAAGTCTCCCCACACTGTGGCACTTACCCAGACACCACTTAAGTCTCCCCCAACACTGTGCCTCTGACCCAACAACCCACTAATCTCCCCCACACTGTGCTCTGACCCAGACACCACTTAAGTCTCCCCCACACTGTGCTCTGACCCAGACACCACTTAAGTCTCCCCCACACTGTGCACTGACCCAGACACCACTTAAGTCACCCCCACAACTTGCACTGACCCCCCCAAAGATACACCCACTATAAGTCTCCCCCACACTTTGCTCTTGACCCAGACAACCACTAATCTCCCCCCCACACGGTGCTCTGACCCCAGGACACCACTTAAGTCTTCCCCCACACTGTCAACTGACCGCAGACACCACATTCCCCATCACACCATCACCCACACTCCTAATCATCTCTCTCTTCCCTCACTTCTCCCACGGCACAACAACAGAACTGGAACCTGACGAGGTGTTAGAGTGGGCGCCTGTGACGAGAGGGGTTCCACAAGGGTCAGTCCTAGGACCGGTGCTGTGTCTGGTATGTGTCAATGATAAAATAATTTCCGAGGTGTCCCTGTGTTGTATCCTTTGAACAGTGTTGAAGGATACCTTCCCATCATCCTTGATTGGCGTCGACAGAAACCAAAATTTTTAATGCTGGGCATCAAATGCTAATAATAAAAAGCCTATTTCAACAACCTTGGAGGCTTAAACTTGAGTATGTAGACACGTCTGTCACCTCATCCTGGGACGAAAAACAATGAGTGTTCTTGCATTGCAGGAATTACTGCGTTTTATGCGAGTTATCCCTGGATGATCAGTCCCTGATCCACCAGGAGGCCTGGTCTCAGACCCTGATCCACCAGGAGGCCCTTTGTGGGGGGAGGGGGGGTCTCTCAGTCCCTCATCCACCAGGAGGCCTGGTCTCAGACCCTGATCCACCAGGAGGCCTGGTCTCAGACCCTGATCCACCAGGAGGCCTGGTCTCAGACCCTGATCCACCAGGAGGGGTGGCCCCCGGTCTCAGTCCCTGATCCACCACGAGGCCTGGTCTCAGACTCTGATCCACCACGAGGCCTGGTCTCAGTCCCTGATCCACCACGAGGCCTGGTCTCAGTCCCTGATCCACCAGGAGGCCTGGTCTCAAACCCTGATCCACCAGGAGGCCTGGTCTCAGTCCCTGATCCACCAGGAGGCCTGGTCTCAGACCCTGATCCACCAGAGGCCTGGTCTCAGACCCTGATCCACCACGAGGCCTGGTCTCAGTCCCTGATCCACCAGGAGGCCTGGTCTACAACCCATGATCCACCAGGAGGCCTGGTCTCAGACTCTATCCACGCACAGCCTGGTTCAGTCCCTGATCCACCAGGAGGCCTGGTCTCAGACCCTGATCCACCAGGAGGCCTGGTCTCAGTCCCTGATCCACCAGGAGGCCTGGTCTCAGACCCTGATCCACCAGGAGGCCTGGTCTCAGACCCTGATCCACCACGAGGCCTGGTCTCAGTCCCTGAATAAACCAGGAGTGCCTGGTCCAGACCCTTGAAAAAAAATCCACCACGAGAGGCCCTGGTCTCATCCTGATCCACCAGAGGCCTGTCCTCAGACCCGATCCCACAGGAGGCCTGGTCTCAGACCCTGATTCCACCAGGAGGCCTGGTCTCAGACCCCTGATCCACCAGGAGGCCAGGTCTCAGAACTCCTGATCCACACGAGGGCTGGTGTCCAGACCCTGATTTCCAACCACGAGCCTGGTCTCAGACCCGATCCCACCAGAGGCCTGGTCCTCAGACTCCTGATCCACCACGAGGCCTGGTGTCAGACCCTGATCCACCACGAGGCCTGGTCTCAGACCCTGATCCACCAGGAGGCCTGGACTCAGACCCTGATCCACCAGGAGGGCTGGTGTCAGACCCTGATCCACCACGAGGCCTGGTCTCAGAACCCTGATCCAACCACGAGCCTGGTGTTGGAGACCCTGACCACCACGATGCCTGGTCCAGACCCTGAACCCACCACGAAGGCCCGGTCTCAAGACCCGGATCCACCAGGAGGCCCTGTGTCGACCTGAAAATCCCCACGAGGCTGGGTCTCGAGACCCTGATCCACCAGAGGCCTGGGTCCTAGACCCTGATCCACCACCAGGAGGCCTGTGTCAGACCCCTGATCCACCACGAGGCCTGGTCTCAGACCCCTAATCCACCAGGAGGCCTGGTCCTCAGACCCTGATCCACCAGGAGGGTGGGTTGGCCCCCTGGTCTCAGACCCTGATCCACCACCAGGAGGCTGGTCTCTGACCCTGATCCACCAAAAGGCCTGGTCTCAAGACCTGATCCCCACGCACCACGAGGCCAAGGTCTCAGACCCTGAATCCACCAGGAGCCTGGGCTCAGACCCTGTCCACCACGAGGGCTTATTATCCGAACCCTGATCCACCACGAGGCCTGGTCCTCAGAACCCTTGAGATCCACCACGAGGCCTGGTGTCAGAACCATGATCCACCACAGGCCTTGTCTCAGACCGATCCACCAGTGGCCCTGGTCTCCAGGACCTCTGATCACTCACGAGGGCTGGTCTCAGACCCAGACCAACCACGAGGCCCTGTCTCAGAACCCTGATTCCACCAGAGGCCTGGTGTCAGACCCTGATCCACCACGAGGCCTGGTTAGCCCCTGATCCCACCAGAACCTGGTCATCAGCAGACCCTGATCCACCAGGAGGCCTGGATCAACCCTGATTCAACCACGAGGCCCTGGTCTCAGATCAGACCCTGACCACCAAGCCTGGTTTAGACATGTCCACCAGGAGGCCTGGTCTCAAGACCCTAATCCACCATGAGCCTGGTCCAGACCCTGTATCCGACAAGGAGGCCCCTGGTCTCAGCCCTGATTCCACCAGGAGCCTGGTGTCAGATCCTGATCCACCACGAGGCCTGGGCTCAGTGTCCCGATCCACCAGAGCCTGTCTTTTAGACGCTGATCCACCCACCGAGGCCTGGCTCATCCCTGATACCACCAGGAGGGCCTGGTCTCAGACCCTTGAATTCCACCATCGAGGCCTGGTCTCAGTCCCTGATCCCACCACCAGGAGGCCTGGTCTCAGACCCTATCCACCCAAGAGGCCCTGGTCTCAGACCCCCTGATCCACCACTAGGCCCTGGTCTCAGACCCTGATCACCACGAGCCTGTCTAGACCCTGACCACCACACCAGGAGGCCCTGGTGACTGGAGTCCCTGATCCACCAGGAGGCCTGGTCACAGACCCTGAGCCACCAGGAGGCCTGGTCTCAGACCCTGATCCACCACGAGGCCTGGTCTCAGTCCCCTGATCCACCAGGAGGCCTGGTCCTCAGAACCCTGATCCACCAGGAGGCCTGGTCCCTCCTCTGGACCCTGATCCCCACGAGGGCCGGTCTCAGTCCCTGATCCAACCCAGGAGGTTCCTGGTGGGTCTCCAGACCCTGAATCCCCAGGAGGCCTGGTTTCAGTCCCTGATCAACCAGGAGGGCCTGGTCTCAGACCCTGATAATCACCAGGAGGCCTCGGTCTCAGAAGACCTGATCCACCACGAGGGCCTGGTCTCAGTCCCTGATCCACCAGGAGGCCTGGTGTCTCGACCCCTGATCCACCAGGAGGGCCTGGTCTCAGACACGCCTGATCCACCACGAGGCCTGGTCTCAGTCCCTTGATCACACCAAGAATAGCCTGTCTCAGACCCTGATCCACCACCATGAGCCTATGGTCTCAGTCCCCTGATCCACCAGAGGCCTGGCCTCAGACCCTGATCCACCGGAGGCCTTGGTCTCAGACACCTGATCCAGCCAGGAGGCCGGCTCAGACCCTGATCCACCAGGAGGCCTGGTCTCAGACCCTGATCCACCACGAGGGCTGGTCTCAGACCCTGATCCACCACGAGGCCTGGTCTCAGACCCTGATCCACCACGAGGCCTGGTCTCAGACCCTGATCCACCACGAGGCCTGGTGTCAGACCCTGATCCACCACGAGGCCTGGTCTCAGACCCTGATCCACCAGGAGGCCTGGTCTCAGACCCTGATCCACCATGAGGGCTGGTCTCAGACCCTGATCCACCACGAGGCCTGGTCTCAGACCCTGATCCACCACGAGGCCTGGTGTTAGACCCTGATCCACCACGAGGCCTGGTCTCAGACCCTGACCCACCAGAGGCCTGGTCTCAGACCCTGATCCACCAGGAGAGCTGGGCAGAACCCTGATTCCACCACGAGCCTGGTCTCCAGACCCTATCCACCAGGGAGGCCTGGACCAGAACCCTGATCCCACCAGGAAGAGGCCTGGTGGTCATGACCCCCTGACCCACACGAGGCCCTTGGTCTCAGACCCTAATATCAACCGGAGGGGCTGGTCTCAGACCCCTGATTCCACCAGGAGGGCCTTTCTCAGACCCTGATCCATCCAGAGCCTGGTTCCAGACTCCTGATCCCACCAAAAGGCCTGGTCTTAGACCCTTTATATCCACCACGAGGCCTGGTCTCAGACCTCTGATCCACCCAGGAGCCTGGTCTCAGACCCTGATCCACCACGAGGGCTGGTATCAGACCCTGATCCACCAGGAGGCCTGGTCTCAGACCCTGATCCACCACGAGGCCTGGTGTCAGACCATGATCCACCACGAGGCCTGGTCTCAGACCCTGATCCACCAGGAGGCCTGGTCCCCCTCAGACCCTGATCACCAACCAAGAGGGCTGGACCCTCAGACCCAGATCCACCACGAGGCCTGGTCTCAGACCCTGATCCACCACGAGGCCTGGTGTCAGACCATGATCCACCACGAGGCCTGGTCTTAGACCCTGATCCACCAGGAAGCCTGGTCTCAGACCCTGATCCACCAGGAGGCCTGGTGTCAGACCCTGATCCACCACGAGGCCTGGTCTCAGACCCTGATTCCACCCACGAGCCTGTGTCCGACCATTGAACCACCACGAGGCCTGGTCTTAGACCCTGATCCACCAGAAGCCTGGTCTCAGACCCTGATCCACCAGGAGGCCTGGTGTCAGACCCTGATCCACCACGAGGCCTGGTCTCAGACCCTAATCCACCAGGAGGGCCGGGTCTTAGACCCTGATTTCCACCACACGAGGCCCCTGGTCTCAGACCCTGTCCACCAGGAGGCCTGGTCTCAGACCCTGATCCACCAAACCACGAGGGCTGGTATCAACCCTGATCCACCACCAGGAGCCTGGTTCCTCAGACCCTGATTCCACCAAAAGGCCTGGTGTCAGACCCTGATCCACCACGAGGCCTGGTCTCAGACCCTGATCCACCAGGAGGCCTGGTCTCAGACCCTGATCCACCACGAGGGCTGGTCTCAGACCCAGATCCACCACGAGGCCTGGTCTCAGACCCTGATCCCCATCACGAGGCCTGGTGTCAGAACCCCATGATGCCACCCACACCACGAGCCTGCCTTAGAACCCCTGCTGTCCACCAAGGAAGCCTGGTCTCCAGACCCTGATCCACCAGGAAGGCCTGTGTCAGAACCCTGATTCCACCACGAGGCCTGACCTAGACCCTGATCCAGCCAGAAGGCCTGGTGGTTTAGAAAGAACCCTGATTCCACCACGAGGCCTGGCCTCCAGACCCTAATCCAACCAGAGGCCTGGTTTCACAGGACCCTGATCATCAACAAGGAGCCTGGTCTCAGACCCTGATCCACCAGGAGGGCCTGGGTGTCAGAAGATCCCTGATCCACCACGAGGCCCTGGCTCCAAGTCCATGACCACTCAGGAGGCTGGTCTCAGACCCTGATTGCCGCAAGAAGTCTGGTCCTCAGACCTGATCCACCAAGAGGCCTTGTCTCAGACCCTGATCCACCACGAGGCCTGGTCTCAGGCCCTGATCCACCAAGAGGCCTGGTCTTAGACCCTGATCCACAAAGAGGCCTGGTCTCAGACCCTGATCCACCAAGAGGCCTGGTCTCTGACCCTGATCCACCAAGAGGCCTGGTCTCAGACTCTGATCCCCCAAGAGGCCTGGTCTCAGACCTTGATCCACGAAGAGGCATGGTCTCAGACCCTGATCCCCCAAGAGGCCTGGTCTCAAGCCCTGATCCACCAAGAGGCTTGGTCTCAGACCCAGATCCACAAAGAGGCCTGGTCTCAGATCCTGATCCCCCAAGAGGCCTGGTCTCAGACCCTGATCCACAGAGAGGCCTGGTCTCAGACCCTGATATACAAAGAGGCCTGGTCTCAGACCCTGATCCACAAAGAGGCCTGGTCTTCTATCCTGATCCCCAAAGAAGCCTGGTGTCAGGCCCAGATCCACAAAGAGGCCTGGTCTCAGACCCTGATCCTCCAAGAGGCCTGGTCTCAGACCCTGATCCACCAAGAGGCCTGATCTCTGACCCTTATCACAAAAGGAGGCCTGTCTCTGACACCTTGATCCACCACGAAGCCTGTCCTCAGACCCTGATTCCACAAAGAGAGGCCTGGTCTCAGACCATGATCCACCACGAGGCCTGGTCTCAGACCCTGATCCACAAAGAGGCCTGATCTCAGATCCTGATCCCCCAAGAGGCCTGGTCTCAGACCCTGATCCACAAAGAGGCGTGGTCTCAGACCCTGATCCACCAGAAGGCCTGGTGTTAGACCCTGATCCACCACAGCCTGGTGTCAGAACCCTAATAATGTCCACCAGGAGGCCTGGTCTCAACCCTGATCAACAAGGAGGCCTGGTCTCAGACCCTGATCCACCAGGAGGCCTGGTGTCAGACCCTAATCCACCAGGAGGCCTGGTCTCAGACCCTGATCAACAAGGAGGCCTGGTCTCAGTCCCTGATTTCCACCAGGAGGCCTGGTCTTAGACGCTTGATCCACACCACGAGGCCTGGTCTCAGTCCCCTGTCCACCAGAGGCTGGTCTCAGACCCTGATCCAACCACGAGGCCTGGTCTCAGTCCCTGATTCCACCGGAGGCCTGGTCTCAGACCCTTGTCAAACCAAGAGGCCTGGTGTCTCAGAACCCTGATCCCACCACGAAGGCCTGGTCTCCAGACCCTGATCCACCACGAGCCTGGTCTCAGACCCTGATCCCCCACAAGGCCTGGTCTCAACCCCTAAGATCCCCGAAGAGGCCTGGTCTCAGAGCTGATTTCCACCAAGAGGCCTGGTCTCAGGACCCTGATCCCACCACGAGGCTTGGTCCTCAGGCTCTTATCCAACCAGAGGCCTGTCTCAGACCCGATGTCTCCAGAGGCCTGGTCTCAACCCTGATCCACCAAGAGGCATGGTCTCTGACCCTGATTTCCACCAAGAGGCCTAGTCTCAAGGGACCCCGATCCCCCCAAGAGGGCCTGTCCTCAGACCCTGATCCACCACAGCCTGGTCTCAGACCCTGATGCACCAAGAGGCATTGGTCTCAGACCCTGATTCCCGAGAGGCCTGGTCTCAAGCCCCGGATCCACCAAGAGGATTGTCTCAGACCCTGATCCACAAAGAGGCCGTCTCAGATCCTGATTCACACCACGAGCCTGGCTTAGACATTATCCCCAAGAGCCTGATCTCAAACCCTGATTTCCACCAAGTGGCCCTTGTCTCAGATCCTGAATCCACAAAGAGGCCCTGGTCTCCAGACCCTGATCCACAAACCAGGCCTGGTCCTTCAGCCCTGTGATCAAAAAGAGGCCTGGTTTCAGACCCTCAACCCACCAAGAGGCCCCTGGTCCTCACCACCCTGATTCACAAAAGGCCTGGTCTCGGATCCTGAATCGCCTCAAGAGGCTGGTCTGCAGACCCTGATCCACAAAGGAGGCCTGGTCCTCAGACCTGATATACAAAGAGGGCCTGGTCTCAGACCCTGATCCTCAAAAGAGAGCCTGGTCCCAGATCCTGATCCTCCCCAAGAGGCCTGGTCTCAGACCCTGATCCACAAAGAGGCCTGGTCTCAGACCCTGATCCACAAAGAGGCCTGGTCTCAGACCCTTATCCACCAAGAGGCCTGGTCTCAGACCCTGATCCACAAAGAGGCCTGGTCTCAGATCCTGATCCCTCAAGAGGCCTGGTCTCAGACCCTGATCCACAAAAAGGCCTGGTCTCTGACCCTGATCCACAAAGAGGCCTGGTCTCAGATCCTGATCCCCCAAGAGGCCTGGTCTCAGACCCTGATCCACAAAGAGGCCTGGTCTCAGATCCTGATCCCCCAAGAGGCCTGGTCTCACACCCTGATCCACAAAGAGGCCTGGTCTCAGACCCTGATATACAAAGAGGCCTTGTCTCAGACCATGATCCAAAAGGAGGCCTGGTCTCAGGCCCTGATCCACAAAGAGGCCTGATCTCAGATCCTGATTCACCACGAGGCTTGGTCTCAGACCCTGATCCCCCAAGAGGCCTGGTCTCAGACCCTGATCCACCAAGTGGCCTGGTCTCAAATCCTGATCCACAAAGAGGCCTGGTCTCAGACCCTGATCCACAAAGAGGAATGGTCTCAGACCCTGATCCACAAAGAGGCCTGGTCTCAGAACCTTATCCACCAAGAGGCCTAGTCTCAGACCCTGATCCTCCAAGAGGCCTGGTCTCAGACCCTGATCCACCAAGAGGCCTGATCTCTGACCCTGATCCACAAAGAGGCCTGGTCTCAGACCCTGATCAACGAGGCCTGGTCTCAGACCCTGATCCACAAAGAATCCTGGTCTCAGACCCTGATCCACCAGAGGCCTTGTCTCAGACCCTGACCCCAAAAAAGGGGCCCGTCTCAGACCTATCCCCCAAAGGGGCCTGGTCTCAGACCGACCCAAAAAAGGGGCCTTGGTCTCAGCCCTGATCCCAAAAAAGGGGCCCTGGTCTCGACCTATAACAAAAAAGGCCTGGTCTCGACTTGACCCAAAGAGGCCGGTCTCAGACCTAACCCCCCCAAAGGGCCCTGTCTCAGACCCTGATCCACAAAGGGCCCTCGCCCTTAAAGACCGGGTTCATACCAAAAAGAGGCCCCTGGTTCAGATGCCCCAAAAACAGGCCGGGTTTCAGTTTGGGGACCACCCAAGGGGCCTGGTCTCGACCCGATCCCCAAGGGGGGCCTGTCTCAGAAAACCCCCCGGGGGGCCCTCAAACCCTACCCCCAAGGGGCCTGGTCCCCTTTCAC
>NC_069429.1:43274758-43368422 GCF_026875155.1 Cherax quadricarinatus | reverse complement strand
AAAAAAAAGGGGTGAGGAGGAGATGTGCCAGTACTCCCAGGCGTTGTCCAGCGCCTCAACACACTGTCTTTCTGGGTCAAGTTACTGAGACACTCCGTGGGCAACTAGCACGATATCCCCCCCCAAAGAGGCCCCAGAATGACTGGGGCCACACATTGTACCATGGAGCAACGAACCAAAGAAGCTTTCCCCGTGATAACGCATTCCTCCCCTCGCTAGTGCCCTTAGGTCAAAGGTTTGGTTTTTAAGGGGTGGGAAATTGAACCCTGTCCTGCTTTGGGCCATATCTCCTGCAGGGGTATTTCTTTCTTATGTTTTTAAAGTGCAAACCCTTTTAAGGGGCATCAAAAGTGGTATTTTAAAAATTTTTTTGATCTGGGGAAAGGTAAATTCTTAAGAACCTTTTACGGTATCTTTCCTCTACCCTAAAATTATTTTATTTTTAACTGTAAATTCTTTAAAAAAATTACTAAAAAACTTTTTATATATTAAATATTCATTTCACCAGTATAAAGGGAAAAAATAATCTAACCCCCAGGAAAAAAATTTTTACCATTATAACCACAGGGGGAAACCCACATTTTTAAAACATATTAATTATTTTTAACCCAATCCACATTTCATTTTATGCAAATCCAACAAAACCGATGACTTCTAAATATGTGTGGGAAGCTGCACGCCAACAACCCCCCATCACTTGTCTCTCCACTGACGCCCACCATGAAGCAGATATGGCACAAGGATTTATTGTCCGCTTTTCGCATATTCCTTTTGTAAAAAAACAGTAAAAACTTAGTGTATCTATGGAAAAACGTCAACATATATATGAAGAAAGAGCTGCCGGAAAACATTTTTCTGACAAAATTTTTGATTATGCTTACTTTGTCATTCAAAATAAAAAAAAATTACAGTGAAGAGGAATATAAAACAAACCATACCACGGGCGGGGATAGAACCCTCTGAGACTTGATCACGGGTTTTTCCCCCCGCCCGTGGTATGATTTGTTTGCAATCATGCCATTACGATTTTGTAAAGTTAACGGCTTTGGGGGACTTGAGCTAGAGTTCGTCACGGCCACGCTAGCTGGAGATTCGTCTGTAAAAACTTGCATTTGTGGTCACAGTGGTGCCTATGCTAACCTTCCTATGGTGTAGAAATATACCTAGTTGGACGAATCTTATTGTGGCTAAGATGGTCCAGTGGCTAACGCGACGATCGGAGTTTTAAGACTCTCTGATCGCGGGTTCTATCCCCGCCCGTGGTTTGGTTTGTTTGCAATCGTGTCATTACGATTTCGTGAGTCAAGATATACAAACTTTCATCGAGTAAAAATTTTTCGGTTTGAGAGTATTATTGGGACAACATTTGCTCTGAAGAGAGACCCCATAAGGAAAACCTTTATATCTAAATGAAGCTTTATTTAAAATGTTCTTAGAACAACTTATTGCTCACAAAAGGCTCATTATTCTACTTTACCTTTTTATTTTTATTTGTGGAAGTGTGCCTTTTAAAATCATAAAAAATGTTGAAAAAATCTAATGCTATTTTAAGTTAGGTAAATGAAGCCAACACGCTTTATTTCAGATTAATGTTTCATATATTTGAGTCTTATTGCATTATTTATGTAAACAGGTTCGTGCTTTCTGGGAGTCACTGCCACTTAAACAGAACTTGCTGCTTCACTCAGAGAAATTTAAACTCTCAGAACCTAAAGCTGAACTTGAGGAAATTTTAAAAAAGATTTGGATCAGAGATGCCACTTCAAATGGAAAATGAACCAAAAATATCTGCTGCACGGAACGAGTTGTAATCTTGACAAAAATGAAAACTACTTATCCACTTGGTTGGAAATACTGACTTCCAATCCTGATACGGAATGAATATCTTCATAGTTTTATCATAGGTTTATTATTGTACACAAATTGGTGTGGTAAGAGTCAATAGTTACAGAGGCATATTGTAACCAGGTATGAAACTAAATTGTATTGGGGAAAGTGAACAACTTTCAGCATTATATGTACCAGTTACTGATACCCAGGTACGGGGTTTTAACTTTTCTTGGGCGGGGTATGTTAATCAGATCTCATCTAGAATAGCCGAATAAAATAAATAATGTTTCTTTATAATGGATGTAACAGGCTTCTAATGACAAAAACAATGTCTGAAATCCTAACAAATGTAAACTGTTTGTTTGGTGTTGCTGCTCCCGGGATACAATGTGGTCACCATATGGATCTTTGGGTGTTGCTGCTGTGGGATACAATGTGGTCACCAGTATGTGATCTTGGTGTTGCTGCTGCAGGATACAATGTGGTCACCAGTATGTGATTTTTGGGTGTTGCTGCTGCGGGATCCCAATGTGGTCACCAGTATGTGATCTTTGGGGGTTGCTGCCTGCGGGATACAATGTGGTCACCTTTATATTTTACCTAGTTAACAATATCAGTTTTTTTCTTTCAATGCTACTTATTGTATTTAGTATATATACTTTTCTTTACATTTGCTTACCCAACATTTTGTACATCATTACTGTACCACAAGTATTCTTGCATACAGCATATTCGTTATATTTTTCGATAGACAGTATATATTTTTTGCTTCCTGTTTTAAAATTACTTTTTTCCTCTGCATTTTTTTATTTGTTATTTTTCCATATACTCGTGTAACATTAATATTACCCTGAACCTTATCTCTAGATAAGATACTGCCTAAGCTATCTCTGTTTGATCTCTTGACATCTTTTGAGATGGTGAAAATATTTTGTTTATTCTTGCCAAGAATCCAAAACAATCCTTTGTGTATGAGTGAGGGAGTGTCCCTGGGGTCTGTTTCTCAAAAGTTAAGGAATGAGGTAATTCCCTCTTTTCTAAATCCGAAATGCGATAAGTCATTTATTTAGAACTGATGGTAAATTGTATATATGATGGCCTGACAAAGATGTGCGGTTAATATAATATTTATTGACCCTGTGTTTTCCATTGCCAGGGCTTTAGTCATACCTCAGCAAATTGTCTCAGAAGTTTTAATCTCCAAGCTGAAAGATTTTTGTAATGTGATGATCTAGAAATTGCGATAATAAAAACTTCTTTCCGTTATGCAAACTGTTCCTCCGAGATGTTCCTCAAGGTGCTATTCTCCACTGCCTCTACTTCAGATGTCTGGAGATTTGGTACTGTAATGTCACAAATTAATAAAAATTGCTGTTTTCCAATGGTTTTTCCCGAAACTATTCAAAACTCGTGGAGGTAACATAATTGAATATCTGTTCAATGAGAAATCACATTAAGCATGCTAATGAAGTTCTAAATAGGTTGTGTCTTGATATTTTATGTCTGATGGAAAATTGGCTGTTGAGTCTAATATATTTAGTTATTACCGATTTTTGCCCAGGTTCCTTTTATTATTACCTTCTTTTTGATATGTTTGGACCTTTTATATCTGACTGGAGACAGTTTCTAAGAATTTTTGACGAATTTTTCGTCTGATAGAAGCCTCGTGCTGTTGAGGTGAAATCATTTGTAGAAAGAAACATTTTTTATTTAAAAATCCTAAAATCCCGGTTTAAAAATTTGCCAGTGTCTCTTAATATTCCCGGAAAATTTTTTCCTTTCTTTTAAAATTTTTAAAATTTAAAGGAAATTTTTTGCTGATCAATTTTTCTCCCCATTGGTATATACATTTTTTAAAGTCTTTTTGTTTTTTATTGTTTTTCTTATGGTTTTGTGTACGAACCATTGTGAACTTCCCCCAAAGAGCAAGCTCTAATAAAAAATAAAATCTAAATTTTAAAAATTATATTATTAATTTTTTTTTTCCCCCTTTCCCCCTTTTTAAATATGGGGTTTATTTTTTTTGAAAACAAAACAGGTCTCCCCAAAAACCCTTCCCCTTGGGTTGATTTCTGAGTGCCAAAAAGAGCTTCACGTTAATATCCCCTCTGGGAATTTTGTCCTTTATGTTAGGGAAAGTAACCCTTTATGTCAAAGGGAAATTTTTGATACCCGTGAATTCCCCCTTTATATTAGTGAAAGGGATCCTTGATGACACTGACGCACTCTTAATCAAAAAAATTATACTTCCACCCCTTTCTTTAATCAAAATTTGATTACCTTCATTCCCGCAGGTGCGTATGATCCTTCGGTTTAAAATGTTCCTTAATACGTTACCTAACCCATAAATTTGTCTTAAAGGAGATTAAATTGTTTTGGGAAAAAGGGTTAGAAATGGTAAGCAACCTGACCTGGAAATTTTGTGAGCGAGTCACTCAAAAATACTAAAAAAAGTGAAAAAAAATTTGTTAATTAACTAAAAGGATTATGAAATAAAAAAGATGTACGTCTAGAAATCTCCCCAACCTTTTACCTACAAACCCCAAACTAAAAAAATTCTGTCTGTTTCCACATATTGTTTACCTAAGTTGGGAAAAGTTTATCAGGGAACAGGACACTGCCCTGGCGGGTCTTAGGCTGATTTTTGTCATGTGATAGATTTCCTTGCTGGTTTTTAATTTCCCCATTAAAAAGGAAATTATTTGTTGAAATTTATACTTTTTTTAGTGAATACATATTTTTTATATAATTGTAAACCCGTTATGTATTTTTTGCAAAAAGACCGAAACAGTGCTAGTCCTTTACTTTTTGAAAAGATGAAAAAGACACTTTTGTAACACTTAGCAAACTTGTGAACACTTGTGCACATTTGTGTAAGACTTGTGCAACCCCTTGCAACTTTGTGTAGATTTGTGCATCCTTGCGCAAAACTTGTGTAAGACTTGTGAACACTTGTGCAACACTTGCGAACACTTGTGCAACATTTGCAACCTTGTGAAAAGCTTTTGCCATTGTGCAAAACATTGGTAACATTGTGCATCACTTGTGAACACTTGGTAAGTTTTGTCTATTTGTGAAATGGGTAAGACTTGTGCAAACTTGTTAACACTTGTGAAACATTTGTGCAACACTTGAGAACTTTTTAAAAGATTTGTGAAACACTGTGCAACATTTGTGAAAGACTGTGCAACATTTGTGCAACCTTGGAACATTTGCCCACTTGTGCAAATTGTGAAAGATTTTTGCTCACAGTGCAAACTTGTGTAAGACTTGGGCAACACTTGTGTAACACTTGGCAACACTTGGAACATTTGTGAAACATTTGCGTAAATTTGTGAAACGCTTAGTAACACTTGTGAACATTTGTGAAACTTGTGTAACATTGCGTAAGACTTGGCAACATTGTGCAACACTTCGAAAGACTGTGCATCATTGTGAAACATTTGTAAGTTTGTGCCACTTGTGAAACTTTGGTGTAAGATTTGTGAAAATTGGAAACATTGTGCAACACTTGTGCAACACTTGAGCAACATTTGAAAAGATTGTGAAACATTGTGCAACTTTTTGTGAAGATGGCAACACTTGTGAACTTTGTGTAACACTTGGAAACAGTGTAACCTTGTGCAAATTTGTGTAACACTTTGCAAACTTGTGAAACCTTTGTAAACCTTGTGCAACACGTGGGAAAACATTGCGCAACACTTGTGCAACCACTTTGACCTCGGGGCAACACTTGTGCAACACATAGTGCAACACTATTATGCAACACACTTGTGCAAACAACTTGTGGCAAGACTTGTGTAGAACAACTTCTGTGCAACAAGAAATAAACAAAGGGAAATTAGGAAAAGTCAAAAAAGAAGGATTATGAGTTAAAGTTGCAAGAGAATCGAAGACTAACCTCCAAAAGTGATTCTTTCAGAGTTATACAGAAGGTAAGATCAGGGACACATATAGGCACACTCAAAAAGTTTTCAAACTCGGGTCAGCTCACTGACAGTGATAAGGGAAATGTGTACAGCAATTTTTAACACATACATCGCTCTCCAGTTTTTTACACAGGAGGATACCAGCGATATTCCAGATAATGATAATTATGTAGAACAGGACGATAATAAACTGTGCAACGATTAGGGTTCACAAGTGCCATGGACCATGATAGGCAAAATAGCTAAAATTAAAACCTAACACAACTGCCCCAGGCCCTGATGAACTGTATGCAAAGGGTTCTAACGGATTGGTAAAAGAGGAGCTAGCACACCATAGGCCAATCTTATTTCGCACAACATATCACTAACAAACTTGGGCCATGGTGACAAGATAAGTGGGAAAAATGGCAAATGTGACATAACCTAATTTTTCAAAGACAGGTGACAGGATCCTTACTTCAACTATTCATACCAATAAAGCCTAACCTCCATTGTGGGAAAATTTAAAGGAATCATAATTGCCGCGCGAGAGGCAATTCCGTATACACGGACTTGAAAAGCATAAATTAATCAACGAATCCTCAGCAATGGATTTTAACCAAAGGGGCGTTTCCATTGCCTTACGAAATTTATTAACTATTTTTTTTCACTAAGGGTATTTGAGAGGTAGATCATGGTAATTGAATATGATATTAGTGTATATTGACTTCAGTAAGGTCTTTTGAACAAGGTCCTCATCAAGAGACAATGAGGCGAAAATTACGGCACATGAATAGGAGGGAGAAAAATTTTTTCCTGGGGGGGATAGGAGGCATTGGTATGACAAAGTAGGCAGCAGAGCGTTTTGCCATAAAATGGGGAGAAATCAGAGTGGGGAAGCGTCCCACGAGCGGATGTTTCCACAGGGGTCAGTGTTGGTTCCCGCTGTTCACAATCTACATAAACGACATAGAAAGGGCATAAGGAGCGACAAAAATCGGCAAGTTTGCCGAGACACCCAAAATAGAGGGCCGTCGAATTCAATCTGACAGAGGACACTTCGAGCACTCCGAGACAGATTTGAATAACTTGAGCAGTGGTCGGAGAAGTGGCAGATGCAGTTTTAATATAGAGACAAGATGCAAAAGTTCTTCCTAAATGTAATGACAGGACAATAACATGGCCACAGATAAACTAAATAATGAGTAAATCTAATATTAACGGATTGACGAAACAAGATTTAGAGGCGGACTGGTTAGCAGTAATCTGAAACCAATACAACAGGCATAAGTCAGATTAGCAATACAGCGAATAGAATCCTTGTCTTTCATATTCAAAAGCATAAATAATAGGAGTCCCTCAGGTTGTTCTTCAACTACTATACATACTTGTTAGTGCCCAATTTAAGATTATGCTGCACTAGATATTTGGTCACCGTATTAAACCAGAATAGATACAAAATTCCACTGGAAAATGTACAAAGGAAGGATGACAAAGTTGATCCCATGTATCAGAAAGCCTTGCCGTAATAGGATAGAACAAAGGGGCCCTGCATCTGCACTCTCTAGAAAGACGTAGAAATTTAAGGGGGGATATTATAGAGGATATATAAAATGGAAGACAGGAATAAATAAAGGGGATGATAAATAGTGAATGCTGGAAAATATCTTGAGCCCTAGACAGGAACAACGCACAGCAATGGTTTATAAGTTTGGTAATAATTGCAGATTCAGGTAGAAGGACATAGAAAGTACTTGGGTGTATCGTAATAGAGTTAGTGGATGAGAGGAACAAACTCCCGAGTACAGTTATAGAGGCCAGAAAGTTGTGTAGCTTTTAAAAAATAGGTTGGATCAATACATGATTGGAATGTGGGTGGGTGTGAGTTGTGGAACCATGATAGCTTGTGCTATCCGAGGGAATCGGATTGCTGTGTCGCTCCTTTAAGAGGTCAATTGACCGACCTGACCTAGGTTGGGTTTGGGGCAACACTGGTTATTAGCCGGTAGGAAGACGTTGGACCCTGCCTCGCATAGGCCCGTATCTTCCTACTGCAGTGTTCCTTCCGTTCATTCTGTCTTATGTTTCATAACACTTAGTGCGCAACAATTGTGCAAACACTTGTGCAACACTGGTGCATCATTTGCGTAAGTTTAGTGCACACCTTGTGCAACAAGTTGTGGACATCAGATTTGTGTAAAGATTTTGCAAGCACTGTGTGCAACATTTGTGAAACACTTGGTGCAAGACACTGTGTAAGTAACATGAATGCATCACTTGCAAACATTTTGTACAAACTTGTGGAACACTTGTGCAACACTTGTTGAAAGTACTTGGCAATAACTTGTGCTAAGACACTGGCGTGATCACGTTGATGCAAACACGTTGTGTCAACACTTGTGCAAACACTTTGCTGCAACTTTTGCAACGACTTTTGTCAACACTTGATGACAAGAACATGATGGAAAACACTTGTGCAATAACGTGTTGGCAACACTGTGCAACACTTGGCTAAACACTTGTGAAAACCACTTGTGCAACACTTGCGCATTATTTGTGTAAGAACTTGCGCAAACACTTGTGCAAACGCATTATGTGCTACACTTGTGTAAGACTTGTGCCTACACATGAGCCAACATTTGTGTAAGACCTTGTGGCGAACACATGTGCAAACACTTGTCGTAAACGTGTGTGCAACATTGTGCGAGGGCTATTTTGTGCAACACTTGTGCAACATTTGTGTAAGACTTTGTGGCAAAACACTGTGCAACACCTTGTGAACACTTGTGCATCATTTGCTGTAGACTTGTGCAACACTTGTAGAAACAATTTGAGCATCATAATTTGTACGACTTGTGCATACAAAAAAACAACGATGCAATATTTGGTTAAGCCTTGTGCAACACTTGTGCAACAATTTGTGTAAGAGACTTTCAAACACTTTTGACAACACTATTATTGCAACCCATTGTGCAACACCTGTGCAAAACATTGTGAAACCACTTGTGTAACACTTGTGTAAACATCTTGTGCAACAATTTGCAACACCTTGTGTAACACTTGTGTAACACTTGCGAAACACTAGTGCAACACTTGTGTAACACTTTGTAACACTTGTGTGTAAAACTTTTGAAACACTATGTGCCACGAAGATGTGCAGACACTTGTGTAACACGTGCCAAACTTGTGCAACACTTTGTGCAACACTTATGAAACACTTGTGCAACACTTGTGCAACGCCTGTGTAACACTTGATGTAACACTTGCGCTAAACTTGTGTAAACACTGTGATAACACTTGCTAAACAACCATGGGTAAACACTTAAACACTTATGCGTAATGCTGGGTACCACTTTTGCAACACCTTGTGTAACACTTCTGGTGTAACCTTGTGTAAAACTATTTGTATACATTGTGTAACACCTTGTGCAAACACTTGCGTAACACTTGTGCAACACTTGTGAAACATATGTGTAACACATGTGGTAAACACTATGTGCAACACTTGTGCAACACTTGTGTAACAGTTTGTGCAACACTTGTGCAACACTTGGTCATAACCTTGTATGACACATTTTGTGTAAGCACTTGTGCAACACTTGAGTAAACACTTGTACAACACTTTGTGTAACACTTGTGCAACACTTGTGAAATATTTTGTGAAACACTTATGTAACACTTGTGCAAACACTTTCGTAACACTTGTGCAACACTATGTGGGCAACAAAACATGCTCAACACTTGTTAACACTTGTGCAATCATTAGGTGTAAGACTTTGTAACACTTGTCCAACATTTGCGCAATCATTTTGTAAGACTTGTGCAACACTTGTGCAACATATTTGTGCAAACACTTGTTCATCCTTCTTGTTAAGACTTGCTGCATCACTTGTGCAACATTAGTGAAAAGACTTGTGAACACTTGTGCAAAACACTTTATTAGACTTGTGAGCAAACACTTGTGAACACTTGTGTGACACTTGTGCAACACTTGTGCAAGCACTGGCGCAAAACTTGTGCAACACTGTGTAACACTTGTGCAACAACTTGTGCCAGCACTTGCACAAAACGTGTGAACCACTATCTGTGTACCACATTCGTGTAACACATGTGACAATCACTTGTGGTAAACACATGTGTAACACTGTGTGTAAAACTTTGTAAAACACTTGTGCAACAATTGTGCCAACACTATGTGTGACCACTTGTGCGTAACACTTGCGAAAACAACTACTTGTGGTCAACACTTGTGTAACACTTGTGTAACAACTTGTGTAAAACCTTGTTGTAACACTTGTGCAACAATGAGCAACACTTGAGTAACCACGTGCAACAACTTGTGCAAACACCATGTCGCAAGACACTTATGAAACACGATTGTGCAACACTTGTGCAAACGCCCTGTGTAACTCTTGTGTAACACTTGCGCTAAACTTGTGTAACAACTTGTGTAACACTTGCACTACACACATTGTGTAACACTTTGTAAACACTTGCGTAACGCTTGGGTAACACTTTTGCAACACTTGTGTAACACTTGTGTAAAAAAACACTTGTGTAAACACCTATTGTGTAAAACTTTTGTATCATTTGTGATAACACTCAGTGCAACACTTGCGTAACACTTGTGCAAACACTTGTGAAACATTTGTGGTAACACTTGTGTAACACTTGTGCAACACTTGTGCACACATGGGATTTTGTAACAGTTGTGCAACACTTGTGTAACACTTGTGTAACACTTGTGTAAACAAAGTTGTGTAACACTTGTGCAACACTTGTGTAACACCTTTGCAACACTTGTGTAAGAATTTTGCAAGCACGTTGTGTAATATTTGTGAAACACTTATGTAACACATGGTGCAGGCACTTGCGGTAACATTTGTGTAACACTTGGTAACACTATAGTAAACACTTGATGTTAACGATTTGTGTAACATTTGTGTAAAACATTGAATAAAAACACCGGTAGCCTTAAGACATTTGTTCAACACTTGTGTAACATTCCATTTGTGTAACACTTGTGCAAGCAACATGTGTAACACTTGTTTAAAAACACTTGTGTAACTCTTTGCATCATTTTTAGTAAACCCCTTGTGCAACATTTGTGCAACAACATGTGCATTCAATTTGACGGGCGTAAGACTTGTGCATCAACTTGTGCAACATTTGTGTAAGACTTGTGGCGAACACTATGTGCAAAAACACTTGTTTAAGACGTTGTGCAAAATAAACACTTAGTGTTAACACTGATGATGTTGACAACCTATGTGCTTACACATAGTGCGCACTACTTGCGCAAAACAATTGATGCAACACACTAAACAGTGAGTAAAACACTTGTGCAAAAAAAAAAAAAAAAACAAACACACGACAGATCATATTGATGGCTCATTGGTAACGTCAGTATGACTCATTAGCTACGTGAAAGCAAAATAATCGTTGCGAACACAAAATCTAAACTGCACACAATATTATATTACTAACATTTCACTCTATAGAGAGAATCCTCGAATCAACCCACACGTACGTATCTGATGCTAATTAAGGGCACTATCTCCAATTCTAGTTATTCTGAGCAGCAAACATGTCTCCGCTTTTCTCAGTAATAGGACACGGTAGAGAAAATCCAGCCTTCGTGAGACATTTGGAGATGGTACTAATTTGTTGAGGGCATGCGTCTCAGGCTGATCTTTGGATGTTTTCATTCATCTTTACTTAGTTATTTGTACATCCCCATCACACTGCTGCGAAACACTGATGATTATTCGCGAGTTTTCCTGTTTAAGAGTCTTTAGTTCAAACAAAAAAAAACCAACTAATTCTTCTCTAATCCGATCCGAACTAATATATTAACTATTTGAGTAATCACTTAGCTATCACTTCAGTGCAGTCAAGTCTCATCTTATATTGTTTATATAAACCGACATTATTGTCATATCACCTTAGTGAGAAATCTGATAACCGCACAAAGTGTTACTAGTAACACCACGTGATATCTACCGCCAGAGCAATGCTTACACTTGTATCAGAGCATTCCACCAGAGATATGACTCCAGTACGTTACGTAACACCCAAGGACTATCCCGTCTCAGGTCTACTGTAGTCAACGAGTAAATCGTGCCCAAGGATAACCCAGTGCTAGTAACAACCAGGATACAAAAACAAGCGTGTTTTAGATAGATGACACCAACGGAATAACCTCTCAGGCTGTACTACAGTGTAACTAGAGCTGATATGTCTCCGAGCTCTACATTCAGGTACACACTCAATATGTGTATACAACCCAGAGGTTAGCATTCTATTCCTAACGTGTGACTAAAACACAGCCGCGATCGCTCTATAACAAGCCCACAACACGGATTCAGACTGCCAGTAGCTCTAGTACACACTGTCCAGCAAGCGACACACTCCAGTGTTATATGTGTACACAACACCAGCATAACTCTCAGTGCTCTGGGTAAACACCGCTGAGGCAATAACCACTGTAGTCTGAACGTAATCTTACTAGAATAATCTTCTCCAAGTGTTGTAAACCCAGGATTTCCACAACACCCAGAAGATTGATGGAGTGTACCAACCAGGATAAACCCAAGTGTTAGTAAACTCCTAGTTACTTACAACGCGTGTGAAACAACCCAGTGTCTTCAGTTTAAGCGCGAGTAACCAGGACTAACACCCCTCTGGAGTAGGTTCTGACACACCCAGTGATATACTGTGAACCAGTGTTAGTAACCAGGATAACCTAGTGTCTGGTCAAACCACAGTGTAATTGTCCACATCGTCTTACGTTGTTAACCTAGATCCAGGAATATATACAGTGGTTAGTAACCCAGGATAACCCAGTGTTGATACCCAGATAACCCAATTGCATCTCTTAGATGGCGGCACACCAAGGACATCACACTAAGTGTGTCACTGTTCTCAGCTGGTCAAACACAGCGGATAACACCCAGTGTTAGTAACCCAGGATAACCCAGTGTTAGTAACCACAGGATAACCCAGAGTTGAGTAGATGTCTAAGATAACACATCTGGTGCAGGATAACCCCACTTCAGTGAGGTTTGTAGCTAACACCAGGACATACCCCTTAGTTGTTAGTAAAACCCACGCGTTCATGTCATAACCCAAAAGCTTAGTAACACAGTGCACCAAGCGATAACCCATGTAGTAACAACCAGGAATACAACCACCAAGTGTTAGTCTGAAGAGACCCACAAGATAACAAACAAGTAATTAACTCCTAAGTGTCATCAACAACCCCACGTGTTACTTCAACGCTGTAACCAAGCGACTAACCCCAGTGTCTAGTAACTCGCGTGAGGAAGCCCCAGATCGTAGTAACACCAGGATAAACCCCAAGTACTCTGTAAGCAAGGGCATAGCACCAGTGATTAGTAACACAACCAGATTCCACCAAGTTTACGTAAAACCCCTGGCTTATGATACACCAGTGTTCTTAGTAACAGTAGTCCCACGAATAACACCCACTGTCTAAGTCACTCTCCATGATTGAACTGCCCCAAGAGTGTCTTAGTAACCACAGGATAAACCCAGTGTTGGTACACCAGCGATAACACCCCTGAGTTCTGCTAGTAAACTCACCCAGGATACACTTGTCCCAAAGTGCTTCAGTTATCAAGCGCCAGGGATTCAAACCACAAGTGTTAAGCACTAACTGCCAGTGCAACACCATGTTCTTGTACAACCCAAGGACAATAATCGCCAGAGAGTGTTAGTAACTCACAAGGATAATACTCACAACGGTTAGTAACTTTGCGCAGATACATACAACCCAAGTGCATCTTATATCGAACGTAAACCAGGGATAACACCCAAGGAGTGTACACGTTACAACTGTCACAGGAATACAACACCCACGTGTTAGTAATGCCCAGGCATAACGCGCCAGACGTGCTTCTAGACTAACCCTAGTAATGTACTATCCCACGATGTATAAGTAAACCCAGCGATCAAACACCAGTGTACAGTAACACACTTCTCATGAGATCAACCCATGTATTTGCGTAACCCAAGATTACCCAGTGGTATGTAACCCCGATAACCCAGGGTACTACACGTAAATCGCCCGGAATAGACTCCAGTGTAGTAACAACAAGGATAAACCCAGTCGCCTTGTAACTATGTGACACAGATAAGGTCACAAGTGTTTAGTAACACATTTGTACGCAACCCAAGGATAATCCAAGTGTGCTAAGTAAACCCAGGATTAACGCCCAGTGTTGGCGTAAACCCAGAGAAAACCCAGTGTTAGTAATTCAAGGCTCACCCAGCTGTTAGTTGAATACGTCCAGGAGAACCCAGTTTCTTGACGTAACCCCAAGGATAAACCCAGTGTTAAGTAACCCAGGATAACCCTGTGTAACAAGCTAACCAGGATATCCCAAGTGGGTGTGGTAACCCAGGATAAACCCAGTGTTGGTATCACTTTGCAGCAAGGATAACCCAGATGTAAGCTAACGCCAGGATAACACACTCATGTTGTGTCTAGCTGCAAATGCATAACTCCAGTGTTTAGTAACCCAGGATAAATATACAAGTGTTAGTACCCAGGATATCACCCAGTGTTTTGTGATAACACCCTAAGGAAACATACCCATTCTGTTGATCACAGCACCTCAGGATAACCCAGTATTTAGTAAACCACAGGATAACAACCAGACTTTAGAGTAATCTGTGAACCAGGAGAACCCAGATGTTCGGGTAACACACAGGATAACCCAAGAGTTACAGTCAACCCAGACGCTTAACCCATGTTGGTAACCAGGATAACCCAGTGTTAGTAAACCCGGATCCTATCTCCTAGTGATTAGTAGAACTACCAGGAAAAACCCAGTGCTGTTGGACAACATCCAGTAGATTTACCTCCAGTAGTTACAGTAACTCCAGGATATACCCTGCGTCGTTTACTACCCAGCAATAAACCCAGTGTTAGTAACCCAGGATAACCCAGTGTACATGACACCCAGGATAACCCCCAGAGTTAGAACCCCAGGATAACCCAGACTGTTCGTAACCCAGGATAACCAGGTAAGTAACCCAGGCCACCCAGAAGTTGTTAGTAACATCCAGGATAACCCTGTGTATAGTAAACCCAGGATAACCCAGTGTTAGTAACCCAGGATAACCCAGAGTAGTGAACGCTGGATACCCAGTTGTTAGTACTCCAGGCATAACCCATGTTAGTAACCCAGGATAGGACCCAGAGTTAGAAACCCAGGATAACCCAGTTGTAAGTATCCCAGGATAACCCAGGTTATAACACCAAGGAATATGCCCACGTGTTAGTTAACCCAGATACCCCAGTGTCCTCATAACCACAAGATAGCCCAGGTTACGTAAGTCCCAGGATACCCAGTGGTAGTAACCCAGGATAACCCAGTAGTTAGTAACCCAGACGAATAACCCACTGTTAGTAACCCATGATTACCAGAGTGTAAGTAACCCAGGAAAACCCAGTGTTGTTACCCAGGATAACCAAGTACATCTTAGTAATCTCGCACGGTGATTACCCAGGTGTTTTGTTAACCCCAAGATAACTCCAACTTGTTAGTAAATTCTCCAGGATACTCCCCTCATGTCTGCTTTTAGTAACCCAAAGAATAACCCAGAGTGTTTAGTAACCCACGATCAAACCAACTTGCTTCAAGTACAATCCTCCAGTAGATACCCCAGTCGGTCTATATACTCCTCTAGATCACCCACTGCATGTTTAGTAACCGCATGATAAATTCCCAGTGGTTCTTTTCTAAGTAACGACCCCGGATATTCATCCCCAGAGTGTTATAGTTCAACTCCAGGAGAACAACCCATGTGTGCTTTAGTAACCCTCGGATCCTAGCCCAGTGTCTAACAATAGGCTATAATCTCCCAGTGTTTGTAGTACAATCCTCATGATATTACCCTCTGATCTATGTCTTCAACCCATGGATAAACCCAGTGTTAGTAACCACAGGGATACCCAGTCGTTAGCTAACAACAAAGGATATCACTGCCAATTTTTCTCTGCTACTTAACGCGATGATAGCGCCCAGAGTGTTTAATTTAGCACCCAGGATGCGATCCAGTGTTAGTAACACTGTCCAGGAATAACCTCTAGTGTTAGGTACAATCCTCCAAGATAATTCCCTGTCGTTTGTAACACCGAGGCAGTACTTCCCCACTTTTGTGTAGTTACTACCCATCGCATATACCCTATTCTTCAGTATCACCTCCAGGCTTAACCCAGTGTTTTAAGTCACAACGCAGGATAACCACAGATTAGTATCCAGGATAACCCAGATTTGGTGAACCCGGATAACCCAGATGTTGGTAACCCAGAAACCAGTGTATGTAACCCAGAGAACACCTCAGTGATTAGTTACTCTCAAGGAGATACAGCCCACGTGTTTAGTGTAACATATAGGTTACTTCACTCCTCGCTTTGTTATAACCCTCCTAGGATCTCTAACCCATAAGTCTGTTACGTACAACTTTTCTCCAGATAATTCTCAGTGTTCTCAGCTAACTCCAAGATAACCAAGGAGAGATAAACTCTCAGTGTCTTTAACCAATCTATACCCGAGTGGTTCTATGTAACTTCTGTCTCAGGTAGATAACCCCAGTGTTTTATATCCTTTCTACCAGGATTCAACCCAGTGCTAGTAACCCAGGATTCATCGCCCAGTGTTTTGGGTTCAACCTTTATGAGCCAGGTCATAACTCCCCATGTTTGATAATCCTTCCAGTCATTTACGACCATGTTAGTAACCACCACTGTGATAACTCCAGTGATTTAGATTACCTCCAGGTATTAACTCCAGTTGTTTACGTTCAACCCCCAGGATAACCCAGTCCTCTTGTAACTTCCAGGACTATCTCCCAGAGTGTTAGTTAATCTCCTAGGCATTGCAACCGCAGTGTTACTATTAACCCCAGGTATTATACCCTCTGTGCTTTTAGTAAACACCATAGGACTTATACCCCAGCTCATGTTCGCCCAGACATCAACAAGCTGTTAGTAACCCAGGCACTCTCCAGGTGTTAGTAATCTCTCATGGATACTAGTCCAGATAGCGTCTAGTAACCCAGAGGATTTCCAAGCTGTTAGTAACCCAGGATAACCCAGTGTTAGTATCCCAGGATAAACCCCTGTGCTTGGTAAAAACTTCCAGGATAACCTTAGCCCAGGATAACCCAGTAGAGCATAACTCCAGGATAAATTTCCCAGTGTTAGTAATATCCCAGGACTAGCGCTCTCAGTGCTTCATTTAACTACCAGGATTAACCCCAGTGTTACAGTTATACTCCAGATATTCATCTCCCAGTCGTTTATAGTCAATCCCATAGATTAACTCCAGTTTATTTGGTAACCCACGGTTCAATACACTCCAGCATTAGTAACCCCAGAGCGTATTCACCAGTGGTTTGGAGTAACCTCATGGATTACACCTCCAGTGTATTATCGCTGGCACACCCACAGGATAACCAGTGAAAGTAACCCAGCAATAACCACAGAGTGAGTTGAATCAAACCAGATAACCCATGTTAGTACCCAGGAGAACCACAGCTGTTATAACCAACATATCTAACCCGCGGTGTTAGTAACCCAGATAACCCAGTGTTGGTAATTAGCGTAACATGTCTCAGGGATAACCCAGGTTTTTAGTCAACGGCCTGAGGCTAACCCAGTACGTTATAGTGGTCAACCTCCAGGATTTAAGCTCCAGTCAGTTAGTATCGCCAGGAATAAACCACCCAGCGTTTAGTTCACGCAACACCAGGGTAACCCAAGAGTGTTATCAAAACCCAGGATAACACCAGTGAGTAAGTAAACCCTGGATAACACCCCTAGTGTTTAGCTAACACCAGGATAATCCAGTCGTTAGTAACCCTGGAACTCATACGCAGTGATCCATAGTAACCCCAGACTTGTAACTCCAAAGTGATCTAGTAACCATCAAAATAGACCTACCGCATGTGTACTATAGTAACCCAGGACAACCCAGTGTTTGTAACCCATAGATCAAACCCAGTATTAGTAACTCTACGGGATACGCCCAATGATGTATAGTAATCCAGGATAACCCGCAGTGTTATCACTCAAACCCAAGCACTAACCAACCAGATGGTTCAGTAAACCACCCAGGAAACCCTGTTGTCTTCTCGGTGAAACACCAGGCATAACCCAGTGTTAGTACAAGCCAGGAATAAAAATCACCAGTGATTAGGTAACACGAACACAGAATAACCCGAGTGTTAGTTTAACCACAGGACTAACCGCATTTTAGTAAACACCAGATAACCCAAGTTTGTAACACCAGTACTAAACCACAGAGTTGTCTGATAGTAAACACCCCAGTATAAATCCCAGCAGTGTTAGTAAACCTCCAGTCGTCAACGACTCAGTGACTTAGTAACCCAGGATAACCACAGTGCGTTAGCAACCCAGATAACTCTCGCAGTGTAGTGTCAATATTAACCCAGGGATAACCCAGGAGGTTATACACCCAGGATAACCACATGCTTTAGTAACTCTGTGCAAGGCGAAAACCCAGTGGTTTAAGCTCACTACTACCCAGGATAATCCCATGAAGTGTTGAACATGAACGACCTAGGATGAACCCAGTGTTTCTCAAGTACAACCCAGGATAACCCAGATGTTAACGAGCCAGGATCAACCCAGTGTTAGTAACCCAGAGAATACAACCCAGAGTGTAGCAAACCCAGGATAACCCAGTGGTTAGAAAGACCCAGACTATAAACCCAGTGTTAGTAAACACAAGCACCTAACCCAGTGTTTCTAGTAACGGGTTTACCAGGAATAACCCGAGTGATCTAGTAACCCACATGAGATGAAACCTCAGATGTTAGTAACCGCACAAGGATAAAACCCCAGTGTTTAAGAAACCACGGACATAACCCATGATTTGTAACCCAGGATAACCCAGTGTTAGTTAACAGCAGGATAAACCTAACACCAGTGTTAGTACCCGGATAACCCAGTGTATTAGTAATCCCAGGAACAACCCAGTGTTGAGTCAACCCCTAGGATACTGTCATGATAGTCACGCAACCAGATCAATAACCCGAGTGATTAGTAACCACCTGATAACACCAGATCAGTCATTAGGAAACGGCTCACGGAATAACCCAGTGTTACGTAACCCCAAGGATAACCCCCGTGTATAGTAATCAGGATAACCCAGTGTTAGTAACACCAGGATAACCCATGTTTGTACCCCAGGATGAACCCATTGTTAAGTCACAACCCAGGATTCCAACCCAGTGTTAGTAACCAACAGGAAACAACCAGAAGTGTTCAGTAATCCTGAGTGAGAGAACCCCAAATGTTAGAAACCCAGGATAACCCAGTGTTTGTCAAAACCACAGGATCAACCCCAGTGTTGTTAGAGTAACTGGATCCAGGAATAACCCACAAGAGTGAGCTACTAGTCTACCCCAGGATATGACCCATGTTTAGTAACCCAGGATAACCCAGGTGTTACTAATCCAGGATAAACCCCAGTGTCTTACTTCAACACCACTGTGATTGTACACCAGTGTTAACCCCAGGATAACCTATGTACTTTAGTAACCCAGGATAAACCCTGCTGATGCTTAGTCGACTACCCTCTGGGATTAACCCAGTGTTAGTAAACCCCAAGGATAACCCCATGTACAGTAACCCAGGATAACCCGAGTGTTTAGTAACCCAAGAGCGATAACCCAGTGTTAGTAAACAACACATGATAACTCCAGTGTTGGTAAACAACCAGGAATAACCCAGTGGTGTTAAGTAACCCAGATAACCCAGCTGTTAGTACCCAGGGAAACCCAGTGTTGTAGTAACCCCTTGATAACCCCATGTTAATAACCCAGGATTAACCATTTGTAACCCCAGGATAACCCAGAGTAATTAGAGTAACCCAACAGAGCCTCAAACCAACCCACCCCAGTGTTAGTAACCCAGAGATAACCCAGAGTGTTAAGAACCCAGGATAACACCAGTCGAGATGGCAAACCCGGAATACCCAGAGTGTTAGTAACCCAGGATAACCCTGTGTTAGTAACCAGTATAACCCAGTTATAGTGACCCCAGGATGAACCCTAAGAGCGTTACAACTCTCCGGTATAACCCTCAACTTTCTAGTAACAAAGGATAAAACCCAGTGTTAGTAGACGCCGAAACTAACCCAAGATGTTAGTAACATAGCAGATAGACTGCCGGGCAGTATGTTAGTGGACCGGCGCTGCTGAATACACCCAGAGATGTTAGCAACACACCCAGGATAACCCAGATGTTTTGATAAACTGCAGGATCACCCAGTGTCTGGTAACACCACAGACAATAACCAGTGTATAACTTAAACCAGGATAACACCACTGTTACACAGTAACTCCTGCGTGTACTTAAACCCAAATAGTGTTACGAAACCCCAGAGCTTAATCCATGCGTTAGTAACCCAGGATACAAGCCAGTGTTGGATACAACCTAAGCAGAACTCCTCAGTGTGTTTGAGTACAACCCATGATAACCCAGCGTTAGTTATACAGGAAACACCCAGCTGTTTTTAAACACAGAGATAACTCCACGTGTTTATAACCCAGCTGATAACCCTCGAGGAGAAGATTGTTACATAAACCGCAGAAGATAACAACCCAGTGTTGGAAACTTTGTGAAACGCCAGGAATAACTCAGTGTAAGCACAACCCAGGAATAACCACTTAAAACCCGAGCATAACCCCAGTGTCTATGATCTCAAACAGCAACACTTTGTACCGAGCAATAACCCAAGAAGTTAGTAACACCAGGATAACCCAATGTAGTAACTCAGGATACCCCAGAGTGTTTGACAACATCCATGAATAACCTCAGGACATAACACCTAGTGTATGGTAACCCATGATAACCAGATGTTAGTACAACCCCAGGATAACCCAAGTGCTAGTAATCCAATGATAGACCCCAGAGTGTTAGTAACCCAGATAACACCAGACTTGGTAACCCTGGATAACCTAGTGTTCGTAGCCGTCACACGATAGCACCAGTATGTTGGTAACCAGGATAGCCACAGAATTGCTAAGTAACCCAGGATACACCCAGTGTTCAGTAACCTCAGATATCACCCAGAGTTTAAAAGTAACCACAAAACCTAGAATGTTAAAACTACCCAGGATAACCCCATGTTAATAAACCAAAGATAAACCCAGTGTTAGTAACCAGGCTAAACGCCAGACGTTAAGTAACCCAAGGATTAACCCAGTGTTAGTTAATCCCAGGATAACCCAGTGTTAGTAACCAAGGATAACCCAGTGATTCTAGTAACCCAGGATAAACGCTAATAGGGTTTAGCTAACCCAAGGATAACCAACAGTGTTAGTAACACCAGTGATAACCCCGTGTTAGTTACCCAGGATAACCCAGTGTTACGTAACACCAGGATAACCCAGAAGATGTTCTAGTAACCCAGGATAACCACAGTGTTGAACACCAGGATAACCCAGTGTAATGGTAACACCATAGGAAACCCGAATTGGTTAGTAACACCAGGATCACCCGTTGTTAGTAACACAGGATAACCAATCTTGGAAACACCAGTATAGACCCAGTGTTAGAACAACCCCAGGAATAAACCAAGTGTGAACCCTAGATCAACCCAGGTGTTTTGTAACCCATGAATAACGTCCAAGTTTATACGCAGGAGTAACCCAGTGTTGGTAACCCTGGAATAACCCAGTACTTTTAGTAAACCCAGGATAACCCATCGTGTTTGTAACCCAGGATCACCCAGATGTTAGTAACCCAGGATAACTCAGTGTTAGAACCCTGGAGTAACCCAGTGTATAAGTAACCCAGGATAACCCAGTGTTAGAACCCAGGACGAGCCCACATGCCCAGTAAAACCTGGAATAATACCCCCAGAGTGGTTACTAAACCCAGGATCGACACTTGTTGCATCACTTGAGCAAACATTTGAAAAAGACTTGTGCATACACTTGTTGCAACATTGTGTAAGACTTGTGCAACCCTTGTGCAACATTTGTGTAACACTTGTGCAACACGATGTTGTAACACTTGTGCAAACATTTAGTGTAACGACGGTTCAACACTTTTGTAACACTTGTACAAACACTTGTGCAACACGTGTGACAACACTTGCGACAACACTTGATGCAATCACTTGGAGTGTAACCTTGTTGCAACACTTGTGCAACACATAGTGCAACACTATTATGCAACACACTTGTGCAAACAACTTGTGGCAAGACTTGTGTAGAACAACTTCTGTGCAACAAGAAATAAACAAAGGGAAATTAGGAAAAGTCAAAAAAGAAGGATTATGAGTTAAAGTTGCAAGAGAATCGAAGACTAACCTCCAAAAGTGATTCTTTCAGAGTTATACAGAAGGTAAGATCAGGGACACATATAGGCACACTCAAAAAGTTTTCAAACTCGGGTCAGCTCACTGACAGTGATAAGGGAAATGTGTACAGCAATTTTTAACACATACATCGCTCTCCAGTTTTTTACACAGGAGGATACCAGCGATATTCCAGATAATGATAATTATGTAGAACAGGACGATAATAAACTGTGCAACGATTAGGGTTCACAAGTGCCATGGACCATGATAGGCAAAATAGCTAAAATTAAAACCTAACACAACTGCCCCAGGCCCTGATGAACTGTATGCAAAGGGTTCTAACGGATTGGTAAAAGAGGAGCTAGCACACCATAGGCCAATCTTATTTCGCACAACATATCACTAACAAACTTGGGCCATGGTGACAAGATAAGTGGGAAAAATGGCAAATGTGACATAACCTAATTTTTCAAAGACAGGTGACAGGATCCTTACTTCAACTATTCATACCAATAAAGCCTAACCTCCATTGTGGGAAAATTTAAAGGAATCATAATTGCCGCGCGAGAGGCAATTCCGTATACACGGACTTGAAAAGCATAAATTAATCAACGAATCCTCAGCAATGGATTTTAACCAAAGGGGCGTTTCCATTGCCTTACGAAATTTATTAACTATTTTTTTTCACTAAGGGTATTTGAGAGGTAGATCATGGTAATTGAATATGATATTAGTGTATATTGACTTCAGTAAGGTCTTTTGAACAAGGTCCTCATCAAGAGACAATGAGGCGAAAATTACGGCACATGAATAGGAGGGAGAAAAATTTTTTCCTGGGGGGGATAGGAGGCATTGGTATGACAAAGTAGGCAGCAGAGCGTTTTGCCATAAAATGGGGAGAAATCAGAGTGGGGAAGCGTCCCACGAGCGGATGTTTCCACAGGGGTCAGTGTTGGTTCCCGCTGTTCACAATCTACATAAACGACATAGAAAGGGCATAAGGAGCGACAAAAATCGGCAAGTTTGCCGAGACACCCAAAATAGAGGGCCGTCGAATTCAATCTGACAGAGGACACTTCGAGCACTCCGAGACAGATTTGAATAACTTGAGCAGTGGTCGGAGAAGTGGCAGATGCAGTTTTAATATAGAGACAAGATGCAAAAGTTCTTCCTAAATGTAATGACAGGACAATAACATGGCCACAGATAAACTAAATAATGAGTAAATCTAATATTAACGGATTGACGAAACAAGATTTAGAGGCGGACTGGTTAGCAGTAATCTGAAACCAATACAACAGGCATAAGTCAGATTAGCAATACAGCGAATAGAATCCTTGTCTTTCATATTCAAAAGCATAAATAATAGGAGTCCCTCAGGTTGTTCTTCAACTACTATACATACTTGTTAGTGCCCAATTTAAGATTATGCTGCACTAGATATTTGGTCACCGTATTAAACCAGAATAGATACAAAATTCCACTGGAAAATGTACAAAGGAAGGATGACAAAGTTGATCCCATGTATCAGAAAGCCTTGCCGTAATAGGATAGAACAAAGGGGCCCTGCATCTGCACTCTCTAGAAAGACGTAGAAATTTAAGGGGGGATATTATAGAGGATATATAAAATGGAAGACAGGAATAAATAAAGGGGATGATAAATAGTGAATGCTGGAAAATATCTTGAGCCCTAGACAGGAACAACGCACAGCAATGGTTTATAAGTTTGGTAATAATTGCAGATTCAGGTAGAAGGACATAGAAAGTACTTGGGTGTATCGTAATAGAGTTAGTGGATGAGAGGAACAAACTCCCGAGTACAGTTATAGAGGCCAGAAAGTTGTGTAGCTTTTAAAAAATAGGTTGGATCAATACATGATTGGAATGTGGGTGGGTGTGAGTTGTGGAACCATGATAGCTTGTGCTATCCGAGGGAATCGGATTGCTGTGTCGCTCCTTTAAGAGGTCAATTGACCGACCTGACCTAGGTTGGGTTTGGGGCAACACTGGTTATTAGCCGGTAGGAAGACGTTGGACCCTGCCTCGCATAGGCCCGTATCTTCCTACTGCAGTGTTCCTTCCGTTCATTCTGTCTTATGTTTCATAACACTTAGTGCGCAACAATTGTGCAAACACTTGTGCAACACTGGTGCATCATTTGCGTAAGTTTAGTGCACACCTTGTGCAACAAGTTGTGGACATCAGATTTGTGTAAAGATTTTGCAAGCACTGTGTGCAACATTTGTGAAACACTTGGTGCAAGACACTGTGTAAGTAACATGAATGCATCACTTGCAAACATTTTGTACAAACTTGTGGAACACTTGTGCAACACTTGTTGAAAGTACTTGGCAATAACTTGTGCTAAGACACTGGCGTGATCACGTTGATGCAAACACGTTGTGTCAACACTTGTGCAAACACTTTGCTGCAACTTTTGCAACGACTTTTGTCAACACTTGATGACAAGAACATGATGGAAAACACTTGTGCAATAACGTGTTGGCAACACTGTGCAACACTTGGCTAAACACTTGTGAAAACCACTTGTGCAACACTTGCGCATTATTTGTGTAAGAACTTGCGCAAACACTTGTGCAAACGCATTATGTGCTACACTTGTGTAAGACTTGTGCCTACACATGAGCCAACATTTGTGTAAGACCTTGTGGCGAACACATGTGCAAACACTTGTCGTAAACGTGTGTGCAACATTGTGCGAGGGCTATTTTGTGCAACACTTGTGCAACATTTGTGTAAGACTTTGTGGCAAAACACTGTGCAACACCTTGTGAACACTTGTGCATCATTTGCTGTAGACTTGTGCAACACTTGTAGAAACAATTTGAGCATCATAATTTGTACGACTTGTGCATACAAAAAAACAACGATGCAATATTTGGTTAAGCCTTGTGCAACACTTGTGCAACAATTTGTGTAAGAGACTTTCAAACACTTTTGACAACACTATTATTGCAACCCATTGTGCAACACCTGTGCAAAACATTGTGAAACCACTTGTGTAACACTTGTGTAAACATCTTGTGCAACAATTTGCAACACCTTGTGTAACACTTGTGTAACACTTGCGAAACACTAGTGCAACACTTGTGTAACACTTTGTAACACTTGTGTGTAAAACTTTTGAAACACTATGTGCCACGAAGATGTGCAGACACTTGTGTAACACGTGCCAAACTTGTGCAACACTTTGTGCAACACTTATGAAACACTTGTGCAACACTTGTGCAACGCCTGTGTAACACTTGATGTAACACTTGCGCTAAACTTGTGTAAACACTGTGATAACACTTGCTAAACAACCATGGGTAAACACTTAAACACTTATGCGTAATGCTGGGTACCACTTTTGCAACACCTTGTGTAACACTTCTGGTGTAACCTTGTGTAAAACTATTTGTATACATTGTGTAACACCTTGTGCAAACACTTGCGTAACACTTGTGCAACACTTGTGAAACATATGTGTAACACATGTGGTAAACACTATGTGCAACACTTGTGCAACACTTGTGTAACAGTTTGTGCAACACTTGTGCAACACTTGGTCATAACCTTGTATGACACATTTTGTGTAAGCACTTGTGCAACACTTGAGTAAACACTTGTACAACACTTTGTGTAACACTTGTGCAACACTTGTGAAATATTTTGTGAAACACTTATGTAACACTTGTGCAAACACTTTCGTAACACTTGTGCAACACTATGTGGGCAACAAAACATGCTCAACACTTGTTAACACTTGTGCAATCATTAGGTGTAAGACTTTGTAACACTTGTCCAACATTTGCGCAATCATTTTGTAAGACTTGTGCAACACTTGTGCAACATATTTGTGCAAACACTTGTTCATCCTTCTTGTTAAGACTTGCTGCATCACTTGTGCAACATTAGTGAAAAGACTTGTGAACACTTGTGCAAAACACTTTATTAGACTTGTGAGCAAACACTTGTGAACACTTGTGTGACACTTGTGCAACACTTGTGCAAGCACTGGCGCAAAACTTGTGCAACACTGTGTAACACTTGTGCAACAACTTGTGCCAGCACTTGCACAAAACGTGTGAACCACTATCTGTGTACCACATTCGTGTAACACATGTGACAATCACTTGTGGTAAACACATGTGTAACACTGTGTGTAAAACTTTGTAAAACACTTGTGCAACAATTGTGCCAACACTATGTGTGACCACTTGTGCGTAACACTTGCGAAAACAACTACTTGTGGTCAACACTTGTGTAACACTTGTGTAACAACTTGTGTAAAACCTTGTTGTAACACTTGTGCAACAATGAGCAACACTTGAGTAACCACGTGCAACAACTTGTGCAAACACCATGTCGCAAGACACTTATGAAACACGATTGTGCAACACTTGTGCAAACGCCCTGTGTAACTCTTGTGTAACACTTGCGCTAAACTTGTGTAACAACTTGTGTAACACTTGCACTACACACATTGTGTAACACTTTGTAAACACTTGCGTAACGCTTGGGTAACACTTTTGCAACACTTGTGTAACACTTGTGTAAAAAAACACTTGTGTAAACACCTATTGTGTAAAACTTTTGTATCATTTGTGATAACACTCAGTGCAACACTTGCGTAACACTTGTGCAAACACTTGTGAAACATTTGTGGTAACACTTGTGTAACACTTGTGCAACACTTGTGCACACATGGGATTTTGTAACAGTTGTGCAACACTTGTGTAACACTTGTGTAACACTTGTGTAAACAAAGTTGTGTAACACTTGTGCAACACTTGTGTAACACCTTTGCAACACTTGTGTAAGAATTTTGCAAGCACGTTGTGTAATATTTGTGAAACACTTATGTAACACATGGTGCAGGCACTTGCGGTAACATTTGTGTAACACTTGGTAACACTATAGTAAACACTTGATGTTAACGATTTGTGTAACATTTGTGTAAAACATTGAATAAAAACACCGGTAGCCTTAAGACATTTGTTCAACACTTGTGTAACATTCCATTTGTGTAACACTTGTGCAAGCAACATGTGTAACACTTGTTTAAAAACACTTGTGTAACTCTTTGCATCATTTTTAGTAAACCCCTTGTGCAACATTTGTGCAACAACATGTGCATTCAATTTGACGGGCGTAAGACTTGTGCATCAACTTGTGCAACATTTGTGTAAGACTTGTGGCGAACACTATGTGCAAAAACACTTGTTTAAGACGTTGTGCAAAATAAACACTTAGTGTTAACACTGATGATGTTGACAACCTATGTGCTTACACATAGTGCGCACTACTTGCGCAAAACAATTGATGCAACACACTAAACAGTGAGTAAAACACTTGTGCAAAAAAAAAAAAAAAAACAAACACACGACAGATCATATTGATGGCTCATTGGTAACGTCAGTATGACTCATTAGCTACGTGAAAGCAAAATAATCGTTGCGAACACAAAATCTAAACTGCACACAATATTATATTACTAACATTTCACTCTATAGAGAGAATCCTCGAATCAACCCACACGTACGTATCTGATGCTAATTAAGGGCACTATCTCCAATTCTAGTTATTCTGAGCAGCAAACATGTCTCCGCTTTTCTCAGTAATAGGACACGGTAGAGAAAATCCAGCCTTCGTGAGACATTTGGAGATGGTACTAATTTGTTGAGGGCATGCGTCTCAGGCTGATCTTTGGATGTTTTCATTCATCTTTACTTAGTTATTTGTACATCCCCATCACACTGCTGCGAAACACTGATGATTATTCGCGAGTTTTCCTGTTTAAGAGTCTTTAGTTCAAACAAAAAAAAACCAACTAATTCTTCTCTAATCCGATCCGAACTAATATATTAACTATTTGAGTAATCACTTAGCTATCACTTCAGTGCAGTCAAGTCTCATCTTATATTGTTTATATAAACCGACATTATTGTCATATCACCTTAGTGAGAAATCTGATAACCGCACAAAGTGTTACTAGTAACACCACGTGATATCTACCGCCAGAGCAATGCTTACACTTGTATCAGAGCATTCCACCAGAGATATGACTCCAGTACGTTACGTAACACCCAAGGACTATCCCGTCTCAGGTCTACTGTAGTCAACGAGTAAATCGTGCCCAAGGATAACCCAGTGCTAGTAACAACCAGGATACAAAAACAAGCGTGTTTTAGATAGATGACACCAACGGAATAACCTCTCAGGCTGTACTACAGTGTAACTAGAGCTGATATGTCTCCGAGCTCTACATTCAGGTACACACTCAATATGTGTATACAACCCAGAGGTTAGCATTCTATTCCTAACGTGTGACTAAAACACAGCCGCGATCGCTCTATAACAAGCCCACAACACGGATTCAGACTGCCAGTAGCTCTAGTACACACTGTCCAGCAAGCGACACACTCCAGTGTTATATGTGTACACAACACCAGCATAACTCTCAGTGCTCTGGGTAAACACCGCTGAGGCAATAACCACTGTAGTCTGAACGTAATCTTACTAGAATAATCTTCTCCAAGTGTTGTAAACCCAGGATTTCCACAACACCCAGAAGATTGATGGAGTGTACCAACCAGGATAAACCCAAGTGTTAGTAAACTCCTAGTTACTTACAACGCGTGTGAAACAACCCAGTGTCTTCAGTTTAAGCGCGAGTAACCAGGACTAACACCCCTCTGGAGTAGGTTCTGACACACCCAGTGATATACTGTGAACCAGTGTTAGTAACCAGGATAACCTAGTGTCTGGTCAAACCACAGTGTAATTGTCCACATCGTCTTACGTTGTTAACCTAGATCCAGGAATATATACAGTGGTTAGTAACCCAGGATAACCCAGTGTTGATACCCAGATAACCCAATTGCATCTCTTAGATGGCGGCACACCAAGGACATCACACTAAGTGTGTCACTGTTCTCAGCTGGTCAAACACAGCGGATAACACCCAGTGTTAGTAACCCAGGATAACCCAGTGTTAGTAACCACAGGATAACCCAGAGTTGAGTAGATGTCTAAGATAACACATCTGGTGCAGGATAACCCCACTTCAGTGAGGTTTGTAGCTAACACCAGGACATACCCCTTAGTTGTTAGTAAAACCCACGCGTTCATGTCATAACCCAAAAGCTTAGTAACACAGTGCACCAAGCGATAACCCATGTAGTAACAACCAGGAATACAACCACCAAGTGTTAGTCTGAAGAGACCCACAAGATAACAAACAAGTAATTAACTCCTAAGTGTCATCAACAACCCCACGTGTTACTTCAACGCTGTAACCAAGCGACTAACCCCAGTGTCTAGTAACTCGCGTGAGGAAGCCCCAGATCGTAGTAACACCAGGATAAACCCCAAGTACTCTGTAAGCAAGGGCATAGCACCAGTGATTAGTAACACAACCAGATTCCACCAAGTTTACGTAAAACCCCTGGCTTATGATACACCAGTGTTCTTAGTAACAGTAGTCCCACGAATAACACCCACTGTCTAAGTCACTCTCCATGATTGAACTGCCCCAAGAGTGTCTTAGTAACCACAGGATAAACCCAGTGTTGGTACACCAGCGATAACACCCCTGAGTTCTGCTAGTAAACTCACCCAGGATACACTTGTCCCAAAGTGCTTCAGTTATCAAGCGCCAGGGATTCAAACCACAAGTGTTAAGCACTAACTGCCAGTGCAACACCATGTTCTTGTACAACCCAAGGACAATAATCGCCAGAGAGTGTTAGTAACTCACAAGGATAATACTCACAACGGTTAGTAACTTTGCGCAGATACATACAACCCAAGTGCATCTTATATCGAACGTAAACCAGGGATAACACCCAAGGAGTGTACACGTTACAACTGTCACAGGAATACAACACCCACGTGTTAGTAATGCCCAGGCATAACGCGCCAGACGTGCTTCTAGACTAACCCTAGTAATGTACTATCCCACGATGTATAAGTAAACCCAGCGATCAAACACCAGTGTACAGTAACACACTTCTCATGAGATCAACCCATGTATTTGCGTAACCCAAGATTACCCAGTGGTATGTAACCCCGATAACCCAGGGTACTACACGTAAATCGCCCGGAATAGACTCCAGTGTAGTAACAACAAGGATAAACCCAGTCGCCTTGTAACTATGTGACACAGATAAGGTCACAAGTGTTTAGTAACACATTTGTACGCAACCCAAGGATAATCCAAGTGTGCTAAGTAAACCCAGGATTAACGCCCAGTGTTGGCGTAAACCCAGAGAAAACCCAGTGTTAGTAATTCAAGGCTCACCCAGCTGTTAGTTGAATACGTCCAGGAGAACCCAGTTTCTTGACGTAACCCCAAGGATAAACCCAGTGTTAAGTAACCCAGGATAACCCTGTGTAACAAGCTAACCAGGATATCCCAAGTGGGTGTGGTAACCCAGGATAAACCCAGTGTTGGTATCACTTTGCAGCAAGGATAACCCAGATGTAAGCTAACGCCAGGATAACACACTCATGTTGTGTCTAGCTGCAAATGCATAACTCCAGTGTTTAGTAACCCAGGATAAATATACAAGTGTTAGTACCCAGGATATCACCCAGTGTTTTGTGATAACACCCTAAGGAAACATACCCATTCTGTTGATCACAGCACCTCAGGATAACCCAGTATTTAGTAAACCACAGGATAACAACCAGACTTTAGAGTAATCTGTGAACCAGGAGAACCCAGATGTTCGGGTAACACACAGGATAACCCAAGAGTTACAGTCAACCCAGACGCTTAACCCATGTTGGTAACCAGGATAACCCAGTGTTAGTAAACCCGGATCCTATCTCCTAGTGATTAGTAGAACTACCAGGAAAAACCCAGTGCTGTTGGACAACATCCAGTAGATTTACCTCCAGTAGTTACAGTAACTCCAGGATATACCCTGCGTCGTTTACTACCCAGCAATAAACCCAGTGTTAGTAACCCAGGATAACCCAGTGTACATGACACCCAGGATAACCCCCAGAGTTAGAACCCCAGGATAACCCAGACTGTTCGTAACCCAGGATAACCAGGTAAGTAACCCAGGCCACCCAGAAGTTGTTAGTAACATCCAGGATAACCCTGTGTATAGTAAACCCAGGATAACCCAGTGTTAGTAACCCAGGATAACCCAGAGTAGTGAACGCTGGATACCCAGTTGTTAGTACTCCAGGCATAACCCATGTTAGTAACCCAGGATAGGACCCAGAGTTAGAAACCCAGGATAACCCAGTTGTAAGTATCCCAGGATAACCCAGGTTATAACACCAAGGAATATGCCCACGTGTTAGTTAACCCAGATACCCCAGTGTCCTCATAACCACAAGATAGCCCAGGTTACGTAAGTCCCAGGATACCCAGTGGTAGTAACCCAGGATAACCCAGTAGTTAGTAACCCAGACGAATAACCCACTGTTAGTAACCCATGATTACCAGAGTGTAAGTAACCCAGGAAAACCCAGTGTTGTTACCCAGGATAACCAAGTACATCTTAGTAATCTCGCACGGTGATTACCCAGGTGTTTTGTTAACCCCAAGATAACTCCAACTTGTTAGTAAATTCTCCAGGATACTCCCCTCATGTCTGCTTTTAGTAACCCAAAGAATAACCCAGAGTGTTTAGTAACCCACGATCAAACCAACTTGCTTCAAGTACAATCCTCCAGTAGATACCCCAGTCGGTCTATATACTCCTCTAGATCACCCACTGCATGTTTAGTAACCGCATGATAAATTCCCAGTGGTTCTTTTCTAAGTAACGACCCCGGATATTCATCCCCAGAGTGTTATAGTTCAACTCCAGGAGAACAACCCATGTGTGCTTTAGTAACCCTCGGATCCTAGCCCAGTGTCTAACAATAGGCTATAATCTCCCAGTGTTTGTAGTACAATCCTCATGATATTACCCTCTGATCTATGTCTTCAACCCATGGATAAACCCAGTGTTAGTAACCACAGGGATACCCAGTCGTTAGCTAACAACAAAGGATATCACTGCCAATTTTTCTCTGCTACTTAACGCGATGATAGCGCCCAGAGTGTTTTTCACCTCCTCCTTGGTTAATGTACCTCATCCGCACTTGCTGGTGTCCCCCCCTGTTCTGATTTCTGGATTTCCTACTGGTTTCCACTGTAAATCCCTCTTTAAATCTTGTGTTGAGCTCCTGACATACCTCTCGGTCGTTTCTTGTGAACTCCCATCACCCTTCCTCAGTCTGATTACCTGGTCCTTGACTGTTGTTTCCTCCTGATGTGGCTGTACAACAGATTCGGGTCAGTCTTTACTTTTGATGCTATGTTATTTTCATATTGTCTCTGAGCCTCCCTTCTTATCTGTGCATATTCGTTTCAGGCTTTCTCTGATTTCTTTTTTTTCCTGATTTTCTCTGTCTTCTGTACCTTTTCCATTCTCTAGTAACACCTATTTTTTGCCTCCCTACACCTTTGGTGAACCAAGGACTCGTTCGTTCTTCCCATTATTTCTTTTTCCCCTTGGGAACAAACCTCTCCTCTGCCTCCTTGCATTTTGTTGCTACATAGCCCATCATTTCTTGTACGGTTTTCCTGTCATTTTCCCTCTCCCACTGAATGTCTTGAAGGAAGTTCCTCATGCCTGAGTAGTTCCCCCTTTTGTATTTTGGTTTTTCCCAGCCTATTCCTGTACTCTCTCCACTTGGAGCTTCAACTATGTAGTCGAAGCACAGAACCACATGATCACTAGCTCCCGGGGGCCTTTTCATACATGATACCCTCGATGTCTGAACTACTCAGGGTTGAATACAAGGTCCAACCTTGCTGGTTCATCCTCTCCTCTCTCTCTGGTAGTGTCACTAACATGTTGATGCATGAGGTTCTCCAGTACCACATCCATCATCTTGGCTCTCCATGTTTCGGGACCCCCATGGGGCTCCAGGTTTTCCCAGTCAATCTCCTTGTGATTGAAATCACCCATAACTAGTAACTTTGCTCCCCCCATGTGTGCTCTCCTGGCCACCTCGGCTAGTGTGTTGTGTGTGTGTGTGTGTCTCAACAATCAATATTTGCACCAATAACTCATTACAGTTGTGACCGGGTGTGGAAGTGTGAATTGCTCATTACACTATAATTTGTTCATGATTGTAGCCATGTATAAACGTAAGTAACCATTCTTACAGGATTCATTACCTTTGTAACTTGTGAGTTCATTACCTTGTACCTAGTTCAGCCATCACAACTTTGGGAGTCCAGTCCCTGGACTGGACTGTAAATACCTTTGTAACTTGTCATGATTGTGACTAGACCTACCTGTAGTTCATTACCTTTGTAAATTGTGAGTTCATTACCTTTGTAAATTGTGAATTCATTACCTCTGTAACTTGCTCAGCTATCAAAACTTTGAGGCCAGTCCCTGGACCCATTATGTACCTCTGTAGTCTTTTGACTACCGCCTACAGGATGGGTATGGGGTGCATAATAAACATACTAAACTAACTAACACTACTTGGAAGACTCTCCGTGCGGCCTTGTGCACACTTCTGGTGCACTCTTTTACTCTACCTTTCCTTCTCAACGGGAGCAGTTTCTTCCTCTGGACCGTCAGGAGATATTAGACTGTACCTGCTCCTTCCTGGTGACTTCAGGACGTACCAGGGACATATAATACACAGTTATTAGTCAAACATTCTTACACTTGTCAGGTCCCCTCTGGTAGCACTGGACGGCCGGGCTTGATACGGCTCATGGTGTCAGTGGCCCTTATAAACCCAACAAAGAACAACAACAAAGTGGCGACGAAGGAGGGAAATTATTGTACATTTTTGTCAATTGTTGTGAGTTAATATAATGTTGGAGTAACTATCAGTGGAAGATTGATTTATGAGGTAAGTAGGAAGACTGATATATTAATATATATTGTGATAAACACCAAGCAAAGTAATACTTTCTCAACATTATTAACATCAATATTAAAACTTTATTTATTTATTTCTTTAGTAATTTGCAGCATACATACAGAGGTACAAAAAAATACAGATAAGAGCAGCATGCCAAAGCCACTTATATGCATAGCATTACGGGCAGGCTTAAAATTAACTTAAGATTAACTAAGCAATGATGAAATCAGTGATAAAACATTATTGTAAACAGATAACTATAAAGCACAAATGAGTATTACAAAGACAGGTCATATGGTTGCATGCATTGTTGTACATTCAGTCGAATGGAGTATTCTGTTAGGTAGTGTATTTAAAAAATAATAAAGTTAAATTGGGTTTTAGGTTTAACATTGATGTGATATAATTGTGAGAAACATTTAAGATATACAATTTATAAGGTTCAGTTATTCAGTATTTATTTGGTTTTGGGTGAGTAAGTGATCTTTGAGAAGAGACTTGAATTTATAAACAGGTAGTTTCTTTTATATTTACAGGTAATGAATTCCAGATTTTAGGGCCTTTTATGTGCATTGAGTTTTTGCATAGTGTGAGATGGACACGAGGAACATCAAAGAGTGATCTGTGTCTTGTGTTATGGTCATGTGTTTCTGTTGAGGTTGGCAAGGAGATGTTTGAGGGGAGGGTTAATATCAGAGTTAAGTGTTCTATGTATGTAATAGGTGCAGTAATAAGTATGGATGTTTTGTATGGTGAGTAGGGTTTAATGTATTTTAAATTGGTGGGGTGTGGGTGCCCCGTATGAGAATTTGGTTTTTCATTTTAAAAATGAAGCCTTTTTTTGGGGAATTAGTGGGCTGAGATGGTTTAAATTTTTGTTGAGGGCCCCTTTCAAAAACCCCAAATTTCCCTAGTTAGGGTATGGGTAAATAATGGTGAAAAGGGGCCCGGAGGGCTGAAATGTGGAACATAGAAAAAGATCTTTTGATAGGAAACCTACATCTTGGAAATTTTCTTAGAAATTTGTTGTATATGTTAAAGAAAAATTTTAAACTATTTTAAACAAGGTGGATTCCTAAAAAATTTCCCCCTGTTAGCTTTGATAGGGGGATCCCCTTTTTCATTATGTTAAGAGGGACATCTTTACTCTTCAAAACCCAAAATGAATGAAGTAGGTTTTTTTCAAAGGGGAATGTAAGTTTTTTTAGCCCTCATCCAGGTAATATTTTCTGAAAATTTGGTATTTCCCGTATTTTTCAAACGTGACTTGGGGCCCCCTGAAGAAGACGTATTAGTTTCATCTGCAAATAGTGTGGGTTTTAGTAATTGGGGAACAAATTGGGGGGGTCATTTAAAGTATAGGGAAAAAAGAAGAGGGCCCCAAACACTTCCCCGGGGACACCAAAAGTAATTGGGTTTTGCGGAAGAGCTTTCCTCCCTTTGAAACACATTTGGGTTTTTGTTGCTGGGTAAGACTTTTTAGGGAAAATTTAGGGAGTGGGCCCCCTTAAAACCCCTAGTGTGGGGCAATTTTACGGGAGCCCAAATCCCTGGTCAACTGTATCAAAGCTTTTCATAAGTCAATGAAGATCCCCCGTGGAACTTTTTTTTTCTCAAATTCCAATGTATAAATGTTTCTAGCATGTTTTATAATAGCATCATTATAATTTTTTTTAAGGCCCGAACCCCCAAAATTTGGGAGGGGGTTTAGAATTTTTTTGGGGGATTAGGTAGGAAATAGATTCGTTTATGAATTAAAAATTTTTTGAAGATTTTTGAGAAAAGGGTTTTAAATTTGGGGTATTGGGGCCCATATTATTCAACTCTGTTTTGGTCCCTCCTTTATGGGGTCGGGGGGACCCTTGCAAATTTGAGAACTGTGGGAAGGTGGAGGGTTCAAAGGGTTTGTTTTAAGGGGTTTTTGCAATGATTGGTGATAGCACTTGTACCTTTTTTTTTATATAAAGGGGTTTTTTTAAAGGGATTTAAAAACTCCTGCCTTTTTTTTTTTAGGCCCTTGAAAAATAAGGGAGAAATTCGTATGGGGTTTGTCGGAGCTAGGAACAGTGTGGGTTTGGGTATTGCCAGTGAAAGGAGTTCCCTTTTTTGGGGGGTATCTGACTTGGGATTTTTTTTTTTGGGAAGGTTTTGTCCTATATGGAAAAAATAATCATTTAGTCTGGGTTTTCCCGTTTCTGTTGGTGGGAGTTGGGGGTTCAACTGATTTTGCTAATTTTTTTCGCAAATTTTGTGATATCTTTTTTTGGTTTTCCCCGAATTTCTTCCGGGGTTTTTCCCGGGCTTTTTTTTACCCCTCATAATTTTGGGTAATCTGTTCTCCTAATACAATTTTTTTTTCCCCTTATCAGGGTGGGTTTGGGGTTGACAGTAAAGTTTTTTTTTGGGGCCCCTGGTTTTTGTGGAAACCCTTTTTGTACGTTTTTTTATATCCCGGGGTTTTTTTATTTTGGATTTGAAACCGGGGGTTAGCCAGGGGCTGTTCAGTCTCTTTGCGTCATCTGTTTTGTTTTTTTTGGGCAGTTTCCCTTTTTATAGAGGTATTGGGTCCTTTTTTTTTAGAAAATTATTTTTTACATTCGCAATATCTGTATAATTTCTAGCTCAGGGGGCCCGTCAATGTTTTTTACGCTGTTGTGAAGTTTTTTAATGGTGGGCCCCAATGTGAAGTCCCAAGTGACCCTTTGTTTTTTTTCCCTTGGGGGAATTTACCAAGAGTTTTTTTATGAGGAAAGTAGGGTAGTGGGTTCCCGTGGGGATTATCTTTTAAAAAGCCCGATTTTAAAGGGGATATGGGTGTTTTTCCAGAAGTGGTCAAGTAGGGAAAAACTGGTCTCCGTAACTCTTGTGGTTTGTTACTGTTGGTAAAACAACATGCAGTTACTCAAAATTTTTTTTGAATTCCCGTAACGGGGCCGGTCTTGCGGAATTTATATTGAAGCACCTGAGAGTAGTAAAAATCTTTTTTTAAGCGGCATCAGTTTTTTCCCTCTTTCCCGGTTTTGACTAAATTGGCTAATGTTTTACTGTGGAACCTGTAAATGTTTATCAATTGAAAAGGTTTTTGTAGGTATTTGGATTTGGAAATTTGCTATTATATTTTCCCCAAAGCATCCCTTTTTTGCCCCCTAAATTTGTTAATAATTTCCCAGTTGGTCAAATAGTATATAGCTGAGGGGGCCCCCCCCTTGTTACTGTCCCAAAAGTTGTGTAGGGTTTTGAAAACCCGGAATGGCATAGACAAAAAAATATATCGCTTAGCCAGGTTTTAGACAGTAAAAATGGACCTATTTGGGAAACAAGGAATTTAGTAAAGCTATGCAACGTAAAGCTTTCTTAAAGATCGATATTGTAGTTTAAAATAGTTAGGGTTTTTGGCTCTGAGGAGTTTCCTTTGATTTTTACGGGATGTAGTAAATTTCAGTAAAATGTTTTATTTTTTTAAGCATTAAATAAGAGGGGTATCAGGATCAATTTCCTTTTTATCATAAGATTTTAGAAATTTTATAGTTAGAATTTTAAATAAAAAACAAAGTAATATTTTAAAACTAAAAAAATAGCACCTTAAATTTTTTAAAAATGTAAAAAAAGAGCAAAGGTTTGTTTTTTTTAAAACTAAAATTTAAAAGGGGACCCAAAAATAAAAGGGAACCCAAAATAATTTGTGTTTAACAAATAAAGTGATTAAAAAAATGGGGGGCTTTTGGGGGATGATAGTAGGGAGTACTTTAAAAAGGAAAATTTTTTAAGTTTGAATTTTGGGGGAAAAAAATATAAAAGGGAACTAATAAAATTTGTGGGGAACAAAAAAAGTGGTAATCCAAAAAAATGAGCTTTTTTGGGAAAAAAATGGCCAAAAAAGGAACTGTTACACTTTTTGCACCTGGGGAAAAACACCTTGTTTTTTTAAACAATTGTGAATAAATTTAACAAGGTTGTTATATAAAGCCCAAATAAAGGAAAAAAAAAAATAGGGACTAAAATTAAGTAAAGGGAAACAAAGTTTTAAAAAGGGCAAAATGGTCACAAGAAAAAATTGGTTTAGGGGTAAGATCTTAGTTGTAATAATTTAAAAAAATTAGCATTTATTGCACAAAAAAAAAGTAAAAAAAAATAGGGTAAATTTGGGACAAACAGCAAAAGATAGCTTTGGGGACTTGCAAAAAAGTAATTGAAATATACAAATAATTGCAAAACCCAAATAAAAAGTGACTAAAAAAACCAAATAGTGGTAAAACAAAAAAAAAATGGACAGGAAAAACAGAGAATAATATTAATTTTGGGGTAAGATTTTACTTTTTAAACTTTAAAATTTTGGGGCAATTAAAAGCATAAGAAAAAGTATAGAGTATTGGAGGTAGTTGGGCATTAGTAGGGGATGAAAAAAAAAAAAATAATTTAAAAGGGACAATTTTAAAAAATTAAAAAAACACTATATGCACCACACGTAAAAATATGTATTAAGGGGAATTTAAATAATCTGTTTCGAAAAGTCGCTTTCTAAGGAAAGGAAAAGAAAACAAATTTTGTTTGAGATGGATATTTTTGGGCCTGGGTTTATGTTTTTTTACATTTTTCCCCAAACCGCGTAAACACGATGAATTTTGTTTTTTCCCCGTTTAAGTTTTTTTTAAAAAGAAAATCCAAATAAAAATTCCTACGACATTATTTAAAATGAAAAAAAATCTTCAAAATTTTTTTTGTTAAAAGTTATTGTTTAGTAAACCAGGTAACCCAGAGTGTTGTAACCCAGGAAACCCAGTGTTTGTTAAACCCCCGGGTAACCCCCGTGTTTTTTAACCCCCCAGGAAAAACCCAAGTGTTAGTAACCCAGATAAACCCCGGCTAGTAACCCAGGGTAAAACCCCGTGTTAGTAAACCCCGGATTAACCCCCGTGTTTGTAAAAAGAGGATAACCCGTGTTAGTAAACCCAAGGGTAAACCCATTTTTAGTAACCAAGGGTAGCCCAGTGGGTTTGTAACCCAGGATAAAACCCCTGTTTTTTAACCCCCGGAAACCCCTGTTTGGGAACCCAATAACCCATTTTGGGGAACCCAGGATAAAACCCCTTTTTAGTAAAACAAAGGGTAAACCCCGTGTTAAATAAACCCCCGGGTAACCCCGAGTTGGGAAACCCCGGAAAACCCCCGTGTTTTGTAACCCCTTTTTATTAAACCCCGATAACCCAGTGTTTGGTAACCCAGGAAAACCCAGGTTGGTTTAAACCCCGGATAACCCAGTGTTAACCCCAGGGTAAAACCAAATGTTTGGTAACCAATGAAAACCCATTTTTAATAACCCAGGGTAAAAACAGTTTTTGTACCCAGGAAAACCCAGTGTTGAAAAAACCCCGGATAACCCATTGTTGATAACCCAGGATTAAACCCCGTGTTAAAAAAACCCAGGATAACCCAGGTTTGAACCCGGGAAAACCCATTTTTAGGGAACCCAGGGTAAAACCCCGATGTTAGTAACCCAGGATAAAACAGTGTTTTGTAACCCCCGGATAACCCAGGTTTTGTAACCCCGGAAAAAACCCAAAGTTAGTAACCCCGGATAACCCCTGTTAAATAACCCAAAGGGTAACCCAGTGTTTTGTAAACCCCGGGGTTTAAACCCCGAGTTTGTAACCCGGAAAAACCCCTTTAAATAACCCGGGAAAAACCCCGTGTTATAAACCCAAGGGTAAACCCCGTGTTATTAAAAAAGGATAACCCAGGTTCGAAACCCCAAGGGTGCCCAGTGTTAGTAACCCAGGAAAAACCCAGTGGGTTGAAAACCCCGGAAACCCAGTGTTAGAAAAACCCAAAAACCCACTTTTTAGTAAAAAAATGATAACCCAGAGTGTTAGTAACCCAGGGTAACCCAGTGTTGGTAAACCCCGATAACCAAGATTTTTGTAACCCCGGATAACCCAGTGGGTTTGTAACCCAGGATAAAACCAGTGTTTTGTAACCCAGGAAAACCCCTTTTTAGTAACCCAAATAACCCAGAAATGGGTTTGTAACCCAGGATAACCCCAAATGTTAGTAACCCCCGGAAACCCCGTGTTGTAACCCCGGATAACCCAAGTGTTAGTAACCCAGGATAACCCCCGTGTTAGTAAACCCCGGATAAACCCCGAGTGTTAGTAAAACCCCCGAATAACCCAGTGTTATTTAAACCCCGGAAAAACCCAGTTTTATTTTAACCCCGGATAACCCAGTTTTTGGGACCCAGGATAACCCAGTGTTTAACCCAGGATAACCCAGTGTTTTGTAACCCAGGAAAAAGCCCCCGGGTTTGTAAAAAAGGATAACCCCGTGGGTTTGGGAACCCAGGATAACCCAGAGTGTTAGTAAACCCCCGGATAATCCAGTGGGGAGTAACCCAGGGTAACCCCGGGTTTGGGAACCCAGGAAAACCCAGTGTTATAAACTAGGATAACCCCCGTGTTGTAAACCCGGATAACCCCGTGTTGGTAACCCAGGGGTAACCCAGTTTTAAATAACCCAGGATAACCCAGTTTTTAGTAACCCGGATAACCCGTGTTTGGGAACCCAAAATAACCCAGTGTTGGTAACCCCGGAAAAACCCCGTGTTGTAAACCCGGTAAACCCAGTGTTTGGGAACCAAAGATTTAAACCCCGTGGGTTTGTAACCCCCGGGTAAATCAGTGTTTGTACCCAGGAAAAACCCCGTTTTTGATAACCCGGATAACCCATTGTTGATAACCCAGGATAACCCAGGGTTTGTAACCCCGGGTAACCCCCTAGTTTGTAACCCAGGTTAAAAAAAGTGGGGTTGGGAACCCAGGATAACCCAGATTAGTAAACCCCGGATAACCCAGTTTTTGGGAACCCGGAAACCCAGTGTTTGTAAACCCCGGAAAACCCCTTTATTTGAAACCCGGATAACCCAGTGTGTTTATAAACCCGGATAAACCCCTTTTTAGAAAAAACCCGGGTAAAACCCCGGTTACTAACCCAAAAAACCCAGTGTTAGTAACCCCGGAAAAACCCCAGTGTTTGAAACCCAGGAAAACCCAGGTTAGTAACCCAGGATAAAACCCCGGTTTCCCTAACCCAGGATAACCCAGTGTTAGTAACCCCGGATAAAACCCCAAATGGGTTTGTAAAACCCAAAGGGTAACCCATGTTAGTAACCCAGGGGGAACCCAGGGGTTGTAACCCGGATAACCCCGAGTTAGAAAACCCTGAAACCCAGTGTTATAACCCCCGGATAAACCCAAATGTTTGAAACCCCGTTTAAACCCCGAGTTTTTAACCCAGGATAACCCCGTGTTAGTAACCCAGGTAAACCCCTGTTAGTTTAAAAAAAAGGAAAACCCATGTTAAATAAACCCAGGATACCCCATTTTTCAAAAACCAAAAGGTAGCCCATTTTTAGTAAACCCCGGATAACCCCCGTGTTAGTAAACCCCGGATAACCCAGTGTTAGTAAAACCCCCCATAACCCAACCGTTTTGTAAAACCCCTGAAAACCCAGAGTGTTAGAAAACCCAGGATAACCCATGTTGTTAACCCAGGATAACCAAAGTTAGTTTAAACCCCGGGTAACCCATTTTTAGTAACCCAGAAACCCAGTGTTAGTAACCCAGGATAAAACCCCGTGTTTGTAACCCAAGATAACCCAGATGTTAGTAACCCAGGAAAAAACCAACTGTTTTTAACCCAGGATAACCCGTGTTATACCCCGGATAACCCCGAGTGTTAGTAACCCCCGGATAACCCGTGTTAGAAAACCCCGGGTAAACCCCGAGGTTTTTAACCCAGATAACCCCATGTTAGTAACCCAGGGTAACCCCCGTTTTTAAATAACAAAGGTTTAAACCCCGTGTTGAAAACCCCGGATAAAACCCCGTGAAATTTAAACCCCGGATAACCCAGTGTTTTTTAACCCAAAGCCCAGTGAAAAAAACAAGGGTAACCCCAATTTTTTCTAATCCAGGATTAAAACCCCGAGTGTTTTAAAACCCCGGAAAAAACCAGTGTTTTGGGAACCCAGAAAAACCCAGTTTTTGGTTTAAACCCCGGTTTAAACCAAATGTTTTTTAAACCCAAAGGGTAACCCAAAAAGTTTTTTCCCCCCGATAACCCCGTTTTTTTTTTTAAACCCCCCATAACCCGTGTTAGTAACCCCAGGAAAACCCCTTTAAAAACCCGGGTAACCCGTGTTGGGAACCCAGGATAACCCAGTGTTTTGGGAAAACCCCGGATAAACCCCGTGTAGTAACCCAGGAAAACCCAGTGTTTTTACCCAGGATAGCCCCTTTTTTAGTAACAAGGATAACCCCAGTTTTTTGGTAAAACCCCCCGGGTAACCCAGAGGTTTTTGTAACCCCGGAAAATCCAGTTTAGTAAAACCCCGGAAAACCCAGGATACCCCAGGTTTTGTAACCCAGGAAACCCCGGGGTTAAATAACCCAGGATTAAAACCCGTGTTTTTAACCCAGGATAACCCAGTGTTTGTAACCCAGATAACCCATTTTGGTAACCCAGGATAAAACCCCGTGTTTTTAAAACCCCGTAAACCCATGTTTGTAACCCAGGAAAACCCCGTGTTAGTAACCCCGGATAAAACCCCGTGTTAGTTTTAAACCCCGGAAAACCCAGTGTTTTTAACCCAGGATAACCCAGAATTTTTTGTAAAACCCCCGGGGGTAACCCAGGTTAAATAACCCAGGATAACCCAGTGGGTTTGTAACCCAGATAACCCAGTTAGTAACCCAGACAACCAAGGGGTTTTTAGTAACCCAGGATAACCCCGTGTTAGTAAACCCGGATAAGCCCAAATGTTAGTAAACCCAGGTTTTTTCCCAAATGTTTTGTAAACCCCCGGAAACCCAGTGGTTTGTAACCCCGGATAACCCAGTGTTTGGAAACCCAGGATAACCCATGTTAAATAACCCAGGGTAACCCCTGTTAGTAAAAACCCGGATAACCCCGGTTAAATTTAAACCCGGGTAACCCAGGGGTTGTAAAACCCCGGATAAACCCCCCGTTTTGGGAAACCCGGATAAACCCCGTGTTTTAAAACCCCGATAACCCAAGTTATAAAACCCCGGGGTAACCCAGTTTTGTAACCCAGGAAAACCCCGTTTAGAAAACCCCGGATAAACCCAGTGATAGTAACCCAGAATAACCCAAGTTTTTGGGTAAACCCCGGATAAACCCCGTGTTAGTAACCCAGGATAACCCAGTTTTTTACAAACCCCGAAAACCCAGGGGTTTTTGAAACCCAGGTAACCCAGTGTTGGGTAACCCCCGGGAAAACCCCGTGTTAGTAACCCAGGATAACCCAGTTTATAACCCCGGATAACCCAGAGTTAGTTTAAACCCGGATAACCCCTGTTAGTAACCCCGGGTAACCCAGAGTGTTAGTAACCCAGGAAAAACCCCGTGATAGTAAACCCGGAAAAAACCCCGTGTTAGTAACCCAGGAAAAATCCAGTGGGTTTGTAACCCCGGGTAAAGCAGTGTTTTGAAAAACCCGGGTAACCCAAGTGTTATAACCCAGGGTAACCCAGTGTTAGTAATTTCCCGGAAAACCCAGTGTTTTTAAAACCCCTGTTTAAACCCCTTTTAGTAAAAACCCGGAAAAAAACCCCGTGTTTTTTAAAACCCCGGATAAAACCCCGTGTTTATAACCCCGGGAAAAACCCCGTGTCCGTAAACCAGGATAACCCAGTGTTAGTAAAAAACCCGGATAAACCCCCTTTTTTAGTAAGCCAGGAAAACCCCCCGTTAGTAACCCAGGGTAACCGGTGTTAGTAAACCCCGGAAACCCCCGTGGGTTTGTTTAAAACCGGAAAACCCATGTTAGTAAACCCCGTAAAAACCCAAGGTTAGTAACCCCCGTAAAAAACCCAGAGTGTTAGTAACCCCCCGGAAACCCAGTGGGTTAAAAAACCCCGGATAACCCAGTGTTACAACCCAGGATAACCCAATGTTAAAACCCAGGATAACCCAGTGTAAAAAACCCCGGATAACCCAGGTTATAAAACCCCGGAAAAACCCCGTGTTAGTAACCCCAGGAAAAACCCAGAGTGGGTTTGTAACCCCCGGGTAACCCCGTGTTAGTAACCCAGGATAAAAACCCCGTGTTTAAACCCCGGGTAACCCAGTGTTAAATAACCCCGGGTAACCCAAAAGTGGGTTTGCAACCCAGGGGTAACCCAGGGGTTTGAAACCCCGGATAACCCCCGTGGGTTTAACCCAAGATAACCCAATTTTTTTAAAACCCCCGGAAAACCCAGATTTTTAGGAAACCCCGGATTAAATCAGTGTTAGTAACCCAAAATTTCCCAGGGGTTTTAAAACCCCGGAAACCCCCCTTTTTTTGTAACCCCCATAACCAGTTTTTTGGGAAAGCAGGAAAAAACCCATTTTTCGTAACCCAGGGTAACCCCCGTGTTAGTAATCCAGGATAACCCAGTGTTTGTAACCCCCCGGATAAGCCATGTTATTAAACCCCGGGTAACCCAGTGTTTTGTAAAACCCCCGATAACCCGAGTGTTAATTTAACCCCGGATAAACCCAAATGTTTTGTAAACCCCGGATAAACCCCGGTAAGTAATCCAGGGTAACCAGTGTTATAACCCCCGGAAAAAACCCCGTGTTTGTTTAAACCCAAGGGTAACCCAGTGTTAAGGGAACCCCGGAAACCCCCGTGTTTTGTAAAACCCCGGGAAAACCCCGAGTTTTAGAAAACCGGTAAAACCCAAATTTTAGTAAAACCCGGAAAAACCCATGTTTGTAAAAACCCGGGGAAAAACCCAAATGTTATTAACCCCCCGGGTAACCCCGAGTGTTATAACCCAGGGTAACCCCGTGTTAGTAACCCCCGGAAACCCCGTGGTTAGTAAACCAGGAAAACCCAGTTTATTAACCCCGGAAACCCCCGTGTTAACCCCGGAAAAACCAAATGTTAAATAACCCGGATAACCCCCCCCTGTTAGTAACCCCCGGATAACCCCGTGTTTTTAACCCCGGATAACCCATGTTAGTAACCCGGATAACCCCCGTGTTTAACCCCGGGTAACCCCGTGGTTTGTAACCCCCGATAAGCAGTGTTGGTAAAACCCCGGGAAAACCCCGTGTTGAAAACCCCGGGAAAAACCCAAAAGGGTTTGTAGCCCAGGGTCCCCCGGGGTTTGTAACCCATGAAAAACCCAGGTTAAAACCCGGATTACCCAGTTTTTGGTAAACCCCGGATAAACCCCGAGTATTAGTAACCCAACCCCCCCAAACCCCGTGTTTGTAACCCAGGTAACCCCCGAGTTTAGTAACCCAAGATAAACCCAGTGTTTGGGAACCCTAAAAACCCCGAGGTTAGTAACCCCAGGGTAACCCTGTGTTAGTAACCATGGGTAACCCCCTTTTTAGTGACCCCGGATAACCCCCGAAACGGTTTTTGCAACCCCGGATTAACCCATGTTTAACAAAGGATAACCCAGTGTTTTTTGACCCAGGGGTAACCCGTGTTAATTTAAAAAAGGATAACCCAGTGTTTTGTGACCCAGGGTAACCCAGAGTGTTAGCAACCCAGGGAAAACCCCCCTGTTGTAAACCCCAGGAAAAACCCCCGGGTTTTGGAAAACCCCGGAAAACCCAGTGTTATAAACCAAGAAAACCCCGTGTTTTGTAACCCAGGGTAACCCCTAGTGTTAGAACCTGGGTAAAACCCCTTTTTAGTAACCCCGGGTAACCAGTGTTGGTAACCTTAGGAGAACCCAGTGTTGGTAACCCATTTATAACCCAGCGTTAGTTATACCGGATAAAAACCCTTTTTATTAACCCAGGAAACCCATTTAGTAACGCCCCTGAAAAACCCAAGTGTTAAATAACCCAGGTAACCCAGTTTTTTGGTAACCCAAGGGTAAAAACCCGTGTAAAATAACCCATATAACCCCCCTGTTTGTAAACCAGGATAACCCAGTGTTGGTAACCCAGGGTAACCCAATTTTTAGTAAACCCCCGGATAACCCCAAAGTTAGAACTCAGGATACCCCCGAGTGGGTAGTAACTCAAGAAAAACCCAGGATAACCTAGTGTTTTGGAAAACCCCGGATAACCCCCAAATGTTAGTAAAACCCAAAGGATAACCCCCCCGTTAGTAACCCAGGATAACCCCCAAATGTTTTAAAAAAAAACCCAGGATAACCCAGTTTGGGAACCCTGGATTAACCAGTGTTAGTAGCCCAGGGGTAGCCCCGGTTTTGGTAACCCAGGGTACCCAAAAGTGTTAGTAACCCAGGAAAAACCCCGTGTTAATTTAAACCCCGGGGAAAACCCCCTGGGTTTTAACCAAGGATAAACCCAGAGTGTTTAATAACCCAGGAAACCCAGTGTTAAAAACCAAAGATAACCCAGTGGGAAATAAAACCCCGGAAAACCCATTTTTTGTAACCAAGGAAAACCCAGTGTTAAATAACCCCCAAAAACCCAGGGTTGTAAAACCCAAAGGAAAAAACCCCGTGTTTGTAACCCAGGATAAACAATAGGTTTAGAACCCAGGATAAAACCCCTGTTTTGTAACCCAGGAAAAACCCGTGTTAGAAAACCCCGATAACCCAGTGTTAGAAAACCCAAAGGGGAAAACCCCAAATGTTTGTAACCCAGGATAACCCAGTTTGGGAAACCCCGGGTAACCCAGTGTTTGGGAAAACCCCGAAAAACCCCTTTTTAGTAACCCAGAAACACCCCCGTGTTTTGTAACCCAGGGTAAACCAATCTTGGGGAAAACCCCGTAAACCCATTTTTAGTAACCCAGGGGTAACCAAGGGTTTAACCCGATAACCCAGGGTGTTAAATAACCCAGGAAAAACCCCCCGTGTTAAAAACAGGAAACCCAAATGTTGGTAACCCTGGATAACCCATGTTTTTTTAACCCAGGATAAAACCCCGGTTTTTAACCCAGGGTAACCCCGGGTTTTAACCCCAGGATAACTCAGTGTTAGTAAACCCCGGATAACCCAGTGTTTAACCCAAGGGTTTAAACCCCCCGGGTTTTTTAACCCAGGCCCCCCCCCCAGTGTCAGAAACCGGAAAAAATCCCCGGGGTGTTCCTAACCCAGGATAACCCCCGGTTTTAAATCCAGGATAACCCATGTTTGGGAACCCCGGAAAACCCAGTGCTGGGAACCCTGAATGAACCAGTGTTGATAATCCAGGATAACGCTGGATTTGTAACCCCCCGGAAAAACCAAGTGTTGGTAACCCAGGATAAAACCCCGTGTTTTGGAACCCAAAGGAAAAAAACCCCAATTTTAGTAACCCAGGGTAAACCCCGGGTTTTAAAACCCAGGAAAAACCCGTTTTGTAACCCAGGGTAACCCCCTTTGTAGTAACCCCCGGGTAACCCCGTGTTTTGGGAACCTAGGGTTAAACCCCGTTTTGGTAACCCAGGGGAACCCCGTGTTTTGGGAAACCCCGGATAACCCCCCGGGTTTGAACCAGGATAACCCAGTAAATAAATAACCCAGGATAACCCAGTGTTAGTAACCCAGGAAAACCCCGTGGGAGTAAAACCCCCCGGGTAACCCAGTGTTTTTAATCGAGGGGTTTAAACCCCGTTTTTTTGGGAAAAAAAACCCAAAAAAAAAAAAAAAAAAAAAACCCCTTTATAAAAAAAGGAAAAAAAAAAAAAACCCAAGGGAATAACCCCGGTTAACCCAAAAAAGTTTTTAACCCAGGATAACCCATTTGTTAAAAATAACCCAGATAACCCCCCAGTGTTTTGTAACCCAGGAAAAACCCAGAGTTTTAACAAAGGATAACCCCGTGGGTTTGAAAACCCAAAAACCCAGTGTTAGTAAATCAGATAACCCAATTTTTTGTTAGTAGCCCAGGATAAACCCAATCTTAGTAAAACCCCGAAAACCCAAATTTTTATAAAACCCAATTTTAAAAACCCGTGGGGGAAACCCCCCGGATAAACCCCGAGTGTTAGTAACCCAGGGGGGTCCCAGTGATAGTAACCCCCAAAAAAACACAGTGAAAAATAACCCAAGTTAACCCAAAGGTTAGAAACCCCGGATAACCCAGGTTTTTTGTAACCCCCGGATAACCCAGTGCTAGTAACGCCCTGATAACCCAGTATAGTAACCCATGAAAAACCCCAAAAGTTAAATAACCCAGGGTAACCCAGGGAAATAAACCCCCGGATAAACCCAGTGTTTGGGAACCCCCGGATAACCCCGTGGGTTTAAAAACAGAGGATAACCCCCGAGGTTTGTAACCCGGGTAACCCCGTCTTTGTAAACCCAGAATTACCAAGGATTGTAACCCCGGGTAACCCAGTGTTAATCCCCGGATAGCCCGAGTTAGTAACCCAGGATAACCCAGGTTTGTAACCCAGGAAATCCAGCGTTTTGAAAAACCCCTATAACCCAAGTGTTTGGGAAACCCCGGATAACCCAGAGTTTTTTTGGAAAAACCGGATAACCCAGGGGTGTTAAATAACCCAGGTAACCCAGAGTAGTAAACCCCGGATAACCCCGTGTTAATAACCCCCTATAACCCAGTGTTAGTAACCCAGAAATAGTAACCCAGGAAAACCCAGTGATAGGACCCCCGGATAAACCCCCGTGTTTTAAAACCCCCGGATAACCCAGTGTTTGTAAAACCCCCCATAACCCCAGAGGTTAGCAACCCAGGAAACCCAGTTTAGTAACCCAGGATTAAAAACCCCCTGTTAGTAAACCCCCGATAAAACCCCTTTTTAGAAACCCAGGAAAAACCCAGTGTTAAATAACCCAGGATAACCCCCGTGTTTTTAAAACCCCGGGTAACCCCTTTTTAGTAACCCAGTAAAAACCCCGTGTTAGTAATCCAGGATAAAACCCCCCTGTTAAATAAAAACCCCGGATAACCCAGTTTAGTAACCCCGGATAACCCCAAAGTTAGTAACCCCTGATAACCCAGATTTTAGTAAACCCCGGGTAACCCAGGTTAAATAACCCCGGGTAACCCCTTTTTATAATCCCCGGTAACCCAGGTTAATTTAAACCCCGAAAAACCCCGTGTTTGTAACCCCCGGATAACCCCGTGTTTTTTAACCCGGATAACCCATTTTTATTTCCCCCCGGAAAACCCAGTGTAGAAAACCCCGGAAAAAACCCCAGTATTAGTAATCCCGGGTAACCCCCTTGTTAGTAACCCCCGGGTAACCCAGGTTTGAAAACCCCGGGCCCAAACCCCGTGTTGTAAACCCCCCCATAACCCCAAAAGGGGTTTTGGGAAACCCCGAAAACCCAGGTTATAACCCAGGATTAAACCCCGTTTAGTAAACAGGGTAACCCAGGGTTAGTAACCCAGGGTAAAAACCCCGTGTTAAAACCCCGGATAACCAAATGTTTGTAACCCCCCGGGAAAAACCCCGGTTAGTAAAACCCCGGAAAAACCCCGAGTTTTAGTAACCCATGATAAAAACCCCGTTTTAGAAAACCCTGGGGGAACCCAGTTTTTTAGTAACCCATGATAACCCCGTGTTATTTAACCCCGGGAAACCCCGTGTTTTTAAAACCCCGATAAACCATTGGGAAGCAAACCCAGGATAAACCCTTTTTGGAAACCAAAGGAAATAAACCAGTGGGGTTTTGGAACCCCCGGAAAAAACCCAGTGTTTTGAAAAACCCCGGTAACCCATGGGTAGTAGCCCCCCGGGTAACCCCCGTTTTAACCCCAGGAAAACCCCAGTTTTTTAGTAAACCCCGGATTAACCCCGTTGGTAAAACCCCTGATAACCCAGATAATTTGTAAAACCCCGGATAACCCAGTGTTTTGTAACCCAGGATAACCCCGATGTTTTGTAACCCAAAGGTAACCCAGTGTTGGGAACCCCGTTTAAAACCCAAATTTTAGGGAACCCAGGATAACCCAGGGGTTAGTAACCAGGATAAAACCCCTGGGTTTTTGACCCAGGTAAAACCCCGAAATTTTTGCAACCCAGGATAACCCCCGTGAATAACAAAGGAAAAACCCAGTGTTTGTTTACCCAGGATAACCCATTTTAGTAAAAAAGGATAACCCTTTTTGGACCCCGGTTTTCCCCGATTGTTACAACCCAAAAAATAACCCAGTGTTAGTAAACCCCCGGATAACCCCCCGGGTTTGGGAACCCCGGAAAACCCCCGTGTTCCCAACCCGGGTAACCTAGTGTTTGTAACCCAGGATAACCCTGGGTTTGTAACCCAGGGTAACCCATAGTGTTTTGTAACCCAGGGGAAAAACCCGTTTGTAACCCCGGGGGCCAGGTTTTTTTAACCAGGATAACCCACGTTATTAAAAACCCGGAAAAAACCCCTTTTTGGTAACCCAGGATAACCGAGAGTGAACAAACCCCGGGGTAACCCGGTTAAATAAAACCCCCAAAAAACCCCGTGTTGGTAAAACCCCCCAAACCCAGCGTTTTGTAACCCAGGAAAACCCAATTTTTAAATAAACCCCGGAAAACCCAGGGGTTTTTGTAACCCAGGATAACCCCCTTTTTTGGTAAAACCCCCCATACCAAAAATTTTAAATAACCCAGATAACCCACAGTTAGTAAACCAGGGAAAAACCCCTTTTTGGTAAACCCAGGATAAACCCCCGAGTGTTTTAAAAACCCGGATAACCCAATTTAGAAAATTTAGGATACCCCAGATGTTTGTAACCCCATGATAACCCAGGGTAACCTAGTGTTTTGGGAACCCGGATTTCCCCCAAATGTTTTGTAACCCAGGATAACCCATTTTATAACCCAGGAAAACCCAGAGTGTTTTGAACCCCGGTAACCCCGTGTTTGGGGAAAACCCCGGATAACCCAGTGTTAGTAAAACCCCCGGGTAACCCAGGTTTGGGAACCCAGGGATAGCCCCAATTTTATAACCCAGGGTAACCCAGGGGTAAATAACCCAGGATAACCCCCGTGTTAGTAACCAAGGATAAACCAAAAGTATTAGTAACCCAGGATAACCCAGTTTTAATAACCAAAGATAACCCAAAAGTTAGTAACCCAGGATAACCCAGTGTTTTGTAACCAAGGATAACCCAGTTTATAACCCCGGAAAAAAAAAATTTAAAAACAAGGAAAAAGGGGTTAAAAAAAAATTTTTAAAAAAAAAAAAAAAAAAAAATTTGGGCGTTTTTTAAAAAAAAAATTTTAAAAGGGAAAAAAAATTTTAAAAGGGTTTTTTTTAAAAAAATTTTTTAAAAAAAATTTTTAAAAAAAAAAAAAAATTTTTTGGTTTTTTTTTTTTGAATTTTTAAAAGGGGAAAAAATTTTTGGAATTTTTTTTAAAAAAAAATTTTTTTTTTTTTTTGAGTTTTTTTTAAAAGAAAAAAAAAAATTTTTTTTTAAAATTTTTTTTTTTGGGGGAAAAATTTTTTTTTGGGGGGGGGGTTTTTTTTTGGGGTTTTGGGGAAAAAAGGGTTTTTTTTTTTTGGTTTTTTTTAAAATTTTTTGTTTTGGGGGGGTTTAAAAAAAAGGGGAAATTTTTTTTTTTTAAAGGGGGGGAAAAAAAAGGGGGGTTTTTTTTGGGGGGGGGGGAAAATTTTCCCCCCCAAAAAAATTTTTAAAAATTTTTTTTTTTTAAAATTTTTGGGGGAAATTTTTTTTTTTTTTTTTGGAAAAATTTTATTTAAAAGGGGGAAAAAAATTTTTAAACCAAAAAAGGGGGGGTTTTTTTTTTTTTAAAAAAGTTTTTTTTTTTTTTTAAGGGGTTAAGGGGTTTAAAAAAGGGGTTTTTTTTTTTTTTTTGGGAAAAGGGGGGGGGGGGATTAAAAAAAAAAACCCCCCCTTTTTTTTTTTTTTTTTTTTTTTTGAATTTTTTAAAACCCCAAAAATTTTTTGAAATTTTGGGGGGGGGCCCCTTTTCCCTTTTAAAAAAAAAGGGTTTTTTTTTAAATTTTTGGGGGGTTTTAAAATTTGGAAAAAATTTTTTTAAAAAATTTTAAAAAAAGGGGGAAAGGGGGTTTTTCCCCCCTTTTTTAAAAAAATTTTTTTTTTTTGGGGGGGGGGTTTTTTTTTTTTTTTTTTTTAAAACCCCCAATTTTTTTAAAAAAAAAATTTTTGGGGGACCTTTTTTAAAAATTTTTTTTTTAAAAAAAAGGAAAAAATTTTTTTTTTTTAAAAAAGGGGGGCCTTTTTTTTTTAAAAAAATTTTAAAAATTTTTTTTTTTTTTTAAATTTTTTTTTTTTTTCCCCCTTTAAAAAAATTTTTTTGGGGGTTTTTTTTTTGGGGGGTTTTTTAAAAAATTTTTTTTTTTTTTTAAAAAAGGGGGTTTTTTTTTTTTTTTTCCCCTTTTTTTAAAAATTTTTTAAATTTTTTTTTTTTTGGTTTTTAGGGGTTTTGGGAAAGGGGGGTTTTTTTTTTTTGGTTTTTGGTTTTTTATTTTTTAAAATTTTTGGGTTTTTTTTGGGGGGGGCCCCCCTTTTTTTTTTTTTTTTTTTTAAAAAATTTTTTTTTTTTTTTTTTGGGGGGTTTTTTGGGGGAATTTTTTGGGTTTTTGGGGGGGGTTTTTTTTTTTTTTTTTTTAATTTAAAAAAAAATTTTTTGGGTTTTTTTTTTTTGGGGGTTTTTTTTTTTTTTTTTTTTCCCTTTTTTTTTTTTTTTCCCGAATTTTTTTTTTTTTTTTTTTTTTGGGGGTTTTTTTTTTTAAAAAAAAAAATTTTTTTTTTTTTTTTAAAAAATTTTTTTTTTTTTTTTTCCCTTTGGGGTTTTTTTTTTTGGGGTTTTTTTTTTTTAAAATTTTTTTTTTTTTTTTGGTTTTTTTAAATTTTTGGTTTTTGGGGGGTTTTTTTTTTTTTTTTGGGGGTTTTTAAAAAGGGGGGTTTTTTTTTTTTTTTAAAAAAAATTTGGGAAAAAAAATTTTTTTTTTTTTTAAAAGGGGAAAAAATTTTTTTTAAAATTGGGGGTTGGGGTTTTAATTTTTGGGGTTTTTAAAAAGGGGTTTTTTGGGAAAAAAAAAAAAAAGGGGGGGGTTTTTTTTTTGGGGGGGGAAAAAAAAAAAAAGGGGGGTTTTTTTTTCCAAAAAAAAAATTTTTTTAAAAAGTAAAAAAAAAATTTTTTAAAAAAACCAAAAGGAAAAAAAAAACCCTTTTTTTTTTTTAAATTTTTTTTTTAAAAAATTTTTTTTTTTTTTTAAATTTTGGGGTTTTTTTTTTTTTAAAAAAAATTTTTTTTTTTAAAATTTTTTTAAAAAATTGGGGAAAATTTTTTTCCCCCCCCCTTTTTTTTGGGGGGGGAAAAATTTTAAAAAAAAAAAAAATTTTTTTTAAAATTTAAAATTAAAAAAAAAAGGGGGGAAAAAAAAAAAAATTTTAAAAATTTGGTTTTAAAAAAAAAATTTTTTTAAAAAAAAAAAAAGGGGGTTTTTTTTTGGGAAAAGGGGCCAAAAAAAAAAAAAAACCCCCCTAAAAATTAAAAAGGGAAAAAAAATTTTTAAAAAGAAAAAAAGGAAAATTTTCGTTTTTTTAAAAAAAAAAAAATTTTTAGAGGGAAAGGTTTGAAACCCGTAACCCAGTGTTTGTAAATAACAAAAAGGCATAATACCGTGACTGGAACGATACACAAATAACCCGCACATAAAAGAGAGAAGCTTACGACGACGTTTCGGTCCAACTTGGACCATTGACAAAGTCACACTAACAACTTTCCTTGTATGAACCTTAGCCCTGGCTTCGTCTCTGTAGATGCCTTCCTCTCCCACTACATTGTAAAATGCTCCAAACTTCAGAACACCCGTGACTGAACCTGAATCCTCATTTCTTCTTCTTCTTCTTCTTCTTCTTCTTCTTCTTCTTCTTCTTTTTCTTCTTCTTTTTCTTCTTCCTCTTCCCCTTTCCTCTCTCCTTTTCTCCTCTGGGTTGTCTTTCTCTCTCCTGTCTCATGTTTCTGTTCCTTCTTCATTTATTTTATTTCACCACTTCCCCTTTCACGCACCTCGGTGCGCTTGCTCTCCCTCTGTGGGTTTCTAGCTCTCTTGCAGTGCTCCCCTTCCTTTGTATTTGACTGGCTCGTCTTCCTTATTTCCCACTTCTACCACTACTACTACCTCTTCTTCTACTACTACTACTACAACTACTGATGAAATTAAGACACATGTGCGGCGTCTGGTTGTCTTTGTTGTGGACGTTTCGCCATCCAGTGGCTGGCTGGATGGCGAAACGTCTACGGTGGGGACACCCGGGTGTTGTGCATGTGTCATTTCATCCTGTCGGTATTATATACAATTCTTGTACTACTACTACTACTATACTACTACTACTACACTACTACTACTACTACTACTACTACTACTACTACTTCTACTACTACTACTACTACTACTACTACTACTACTACTACTACTACTACTACTACTACTACTACTACTACTACCACCACTACTACCACCACTACTACTACTACCACCTCCACCTCTTCCTGCCTATATATAGCCGTCCTGCTCCACCTCTGGTTAGTGTGACTTTGTCAATGGTCCAAGTCGGACCGAAACGTCGTCGTTAGCTTCTCTCTTTTATGTGCGGGTTATTTGTGTACCAGTGTTTGTAATCCAGGATAACCCAGTCTTGGTAACCCAGGATAACCCAGTGTTGGTAACCCAGAATGAACCAGTGTTGGTAATCCAGGATAACCCAGTGTTGATAACCCAGGATAACCAAGTGTTGGTAACCCAGGATAACCCAGTGTTGGTAACCCAGGAGAACCCAGTGTTAGTAACCCAGGATAACCCAGTGCTATAACTCAGGATAACCCAGTGTTGGTAACCGAGGATAACCCAGTGTTTGTAACCCAGGATAACCCAGTGTTAGTAACCCAGGATAACCCAGTGTTAGTAACCCAGGATAACCCAGTGTTAGTAACCCAGGATAACCCAGTGTTAGTAACCCAGGATAACCCAGAGTGTTAGTAACACTGGATAACCCAGAGTGTTAGTAACCCAGGATAACCCAGTGTTTGTAACCCAGGATAACCCAGTGTTAGTAACCCAGGATAACCCAGTGTTGGTAACCCACGATAACCCAGTGTTGGTAATCCAGGATAACCCAGTGTTAGTAACCCAGGATAACCCAGTGTTAGTAACCCAGGATAAACCGGAGTGCCAGTAACCCAGCATAACCCAGAGTATTAATAACCCAGGATAACCCAGAATCTTGGTAACTCAGGATATCCCAGTGTTAATAATCCAGGATAACCCAGAGTGTTTGTAACCCAAGATACCCCAGAGTGTTAGTAACCCAGGATAACCCTGAGTGTTAGTAACCCAGGATAACCCAGAGTGTTAGTAACTCAGGATAACCCAGTGATAGTAGCCCAGGATAACCTCGAGTGTTAGTAACCCAGGATAACCCAAAGTGTTAGTAACCCAGGATAACTCAGTGGTAGTATCCCAGGATATCCCAGAGTGCTAGTAACCCAGCATAACCCAGAATGTTAGTAACCCAGGATAACCCCAAGTGTTAGTAATCCAGGATAACCCAGTGTTAGTATCCCAGGATAACCCAGAGTGTTAGTAACCCAGGATAACCCAGAGTGTTAGTAACCCAGGATAACCCAACAAACACAGTCATCATAATGACTTATATCTGTTGGTGGTGTTTAATCAAATCAAATCAAATCAAGTTTATTCTCTATAAGTATTACAATGCTGAGTTTACAGAATTTGGTTATTGTGTGGTTTACATGTAGTAAAATAATAATTACAGAGTGTACCACTAGAACACCTAGCATGGCTAGGCATTTCGGGCAGACTTAGATTAATTCTTAACTTTAAAATATTACAAATTATGAGGTAAGTTAGTATTATGGCTAAGTGACTAAATACTAGTTTGTGAGTTGATATATAAGCTGATATAAGCGTAATAATGAAGTGATTTCTCTTGGCACTCTCCGGAGCGGCGGTAGGCCTGGTAGGATCAAAGTCTACGGATAAGCTCTGCCTACTGTTTTATGATGCCAAATAGTCAGTTATTATATTAGAAAGAATAATGGAAGAAAAAGAGATAAAAAACAAGGAAAAAATTCCAAAAAACATATGGGCTGTGAGCAGACTCGCTGCCCACATCACCGTCGTAGAACATTGATTCTTGTACCATTGTATTGCCAAAGAGTTAAGCTATTTTTTGGTATATATAACTCAATTTCCATAATTTTTCGATTTTTGGTTGAGCATGCGCGGAAATTTGCTCTACAGCCCCCTAAAATCTGGAACACCACACCTGAAAACTCTAGAACTGCAGACACATTCATCACTTTCAAAACTACAGTTAGAAAACATCTTATCTCCCTGATCCACCCCGACAACTAACTACATGATAACCACCTGGTGCTTCACACTTACACCCACTCACCCACTGACTATAAACATAGAAATACGAATCTTAATCTTAAAATAATGAATCCTAACTAGTCATAAATTTGCCTATGATACTCCAATATAGACACTTTGTATTGTGCCAAAACAAAAGCATTCACATTACTAAACTCACAAACTATGATGTAGTCACTTAGCCTTAATACCATAATCTGCAAGATTTTAATGTTAAGAATTAATCTAAGTCTGCCTGAAATGCCTAGCCATGCTAGGTGTCCTAGTGGCCCCCTCTGTAATTAGCATTTTATAACATGTAAACCACACAATATCCAAACCCGTAAACCCCGCATTTTAACCCTTATAGAGAAAAAACTTGATTGATTGATTACTTGATTGATTGATTGACCTCTCCATGACACAATGAGCCGTATCCAACCTGACCTCTCCATGACACCAGCAACATTTGCTTGGTAATATACACAGGCAACACAGTTGTGGCAGGTTTTCATCCTAGGTGTGGTGCTAATGTTAAAACTGTGAAAATTATGCACCTGTGGCTTTAAAGAGTGAGTAATGTTAGGTAGAGCGGAGTAGTTTTTGGTCTCTACCACCATCGCCCACATATCTCTCCATGCTTGTGCTGTTCAAACCACCGCTCACAGACCAGGTGAAGAAAGAAGATATTCTGAGCGCCGACGGAAAAGCTGCAGGCTGTGTGAGTCGTCAGAGAGGGAATATTCATCCCTCAGAAGAGTCGTCAGAGAGGGAATATTCATCCCTCAGAAGAGTCGTCAGAGAGGGAATATTCATCCCTCAGAAGAGTCGTCAGAGAGGGAATATTCATCCCCCAGAAGAGTCGTCAGAGAGGGAATATTCATCCCTCAGAAGAGTCGTCAGAGAGGGAATATTCATCCCTCAGAAGAGTCGTCAGAGAGGGAATATTCATCCCTCAGAAGAGTCGTCAGAGAGGGAATATTCATCCCTCAGAAGAGTCGTCAGAGAGGGAATATTCATCCCTCAGAAGAGTCGTCAGAGAGGGAATATTCATCCCTCAGAAGAGTCGTCAGAGAGGGAATATTCATCCCTCAGAAGAGTCGTCAGAGAGGGAATATTCATCCCTCAGAAGAGTCGTCAGAGAGGGAATATTCATCCTCAGAAGAGTCGTCAGAGAGGGAATATTCATCCCTCAGAAGAGTCGTCAGAGAGGGAATATTCATCCCTCAGAAGAGTCGTCAGAGAGGGAATATTCATCCCTCAGAAGAGTCGTCAGAGAGGGAATATTCATCCCTCAGAAGAGTCGTCAGAGAGGGAATATTCATCCCTCAGAAGAGTCGTCAGAGAGGGAATATTCATCCCTCAGAAGAGTCGTCAGAGAGGGAATATCATCCCTCAGAAGAGTCGTCAGAAGGGAATATTCATCCCTCAGAAGAGTCGTCAGAGAGGAATATTCATCCCTCAGAAGAGTCGTCAGAGAGGGAATATTCATCCCTCAGAAGAGTCGTCAGAGAGGGAATATTCATCCCTCAGAAGAGTCGTCAGAGAGGGAATATTCATCCCTCAGAAGAGTCGTCAGAGGGGGGAATATTCATCCCTCAGAAGAGTCGTCAGAGAGGGAATATTCATCCCTCAGAAGAGTCGTCAGAGAGGGAATATTCATCCTCAGAAGAGTCGTCAGAGAGGGAATATTCATCCCTCAGAAGAGTCGTCAGAGAGGGAATATTCATCCCTCAGAAGAGTCGTCAGAGAGGGAATATTCATCCCTCAGAAGAGTCGTCAGAGAGGGAATATTCATCCCTCAGAAGAGTCGTCAGAGAGGGAATATTCATCCCTCAGAAGAGTCGTCAGAGAGGGAATATTCATCCCTCAGAAGAGTCGTCAGAGAGGGAATATTCATCCCTCAGAAGAGTCGTCAGAGAGGGAAATTCATCCTCAGAAGAGTCGTCAGAGAGGGAATATTCATCCCTCAGAAGAGTCGTCAGAGAGGGAATATTCATCCCTCAGAAATCGCCTGTCAAGATGTTGAACTTCATCAACTTTGTTTCACCTCTACACTAGGATTATTTCTGACCTTCAGCAACAGTGTTTCACTTTATAGACAGTTAATTGTCACTTGTAAGCGTGTATTAAGACTTTAATTCAGTGTAATACATGCTCTGCTCAGTGTAACAACTATTAAATACCTGTTACATAATTAAGTTGCTTGTCCTAGTGTCATTGCTGTGTTTTCTAAAGCATTTTCTCGTTCAGACAGAAACTTTACTGCTAAATTCCCAGTAATATTTCAAACTGCACTGTTCATCTGTGGCATGAGTGTGTAACTTATGCTATTTTTGTAACATTAAGTAGTTTTTGTTCAGGTACATGAACATAGGTGCAGCTGTATGAGTTGTCATGCATGTCAGTGTGTGTGTGGATTATCTGGGATAGCCCGGGGGAGTCATGCATGTCAGTGTGTGTGTGGATTATCTGGGATAGCCCGGGGGAGTCATGCATGTCAGTGTGTGTGTGGATTGTCTGGGATAGCCCGGGGGAGTCATGCATGTTAGTGTGTGTGTGGATTATCTGGGATAGCCCGGGGGAGTCATGCATGTCAGTGTGTGTGTGGATTGTCTGGGATAGCCCGGGGGAGTCATGCATGTCAGTGTGTGTGTGGATTGTCTGGGATAGCCCGGGTGAGTCATGCATGTCAGTGTGTGTGTGGATTGTCTGGGATAGCCCGGGTGAGTCATGCATGTCAGTGTGTGTGTGGATTGTCTGGGATAGCCCGGGGGAGTCATGCATGTCAGTGTGTGTGTGGATTGTCTGGGATAGCCCGGGTGAGTCATGCATGTTAGTGTGTGTGTGGATTGTCTGGGATAGCCCGGGGGAGTTAGACCAGATGACTACTTCCACTGTCATTTTTACTGAGATTATTGTATTTTTACTGTGAACAAGCTTACTCCTGCATAATGTTCAGTTTCATAAATACTTTCTCTCTTGAGTAATTCGGTTACCTTTCAACTGTGTTAAGCAAGAGTCAGCCTGTTAACATCTATGTTCCTTGCCATCTCATCTAGTGGGTTTAGCGCATAGTTAAAATTGTAATAGTAACAATTTGCAATCATTATATTTCTAGTTATACATTGTGTAAATTATTTTAGATTATTTGATCAACTGGATTGTAGTGTTCAACTTCTGATACACCAAGACACCAAGTTAATGACTGCAGACTCGCACTGACACATAATAAACATATTAAACTAAAACACTGGTAACTCTCCAGAAGCTGGGCCTAGTGTGTGACCTTGAGAAGTTGAGTGTGTGTATTACGATCAGCAGTGTACCACTCTCACCTATATTTACATCAAAACAAGTGTATTCTAAGTGATAAAGTGTGCACTTGGTGTACTTGGTTACACTTGTCATACATAGTAACGTGTGTGTAAATGAGATTGTTTGGGTACTGGTTCGTCTACCAGCAGCTACACAATCATGCTTGCATACATATATAACATATATAGTAACGTGTGAGTTACCCAGGATGGACCAAGGAAGTCAGCCAGAGTGATTTATCTCATTGTCATTGTAACATTACCTACTTTCCTCTCTCTCTCTCTCTCTCTCTCTCTCTCTCTCTCTCTCTCTCTCTCTCTCTCCTCTCTCTCTCTCTCTCTCTCTCTCTCTCTCTCTCTCTCTCTCTCCTCTCCCTCTCCTCTCTCCCCTCTCCTCTCTCTCCTCTCTCTCTCTCTCTTCTCTCTCTCTCTCTCTCTCTCTCTCTCTCTCTCTCTCTCTCCCCTCCTCTCTCTCTCTCTCTCTCTCTCTCTCTCTCTCTCTCTCAAGTAATATTGTTTACAATCTATGGTTGTGGTAAGAGGTTGTCCTCAGCATTCATTGTGATTCAAATTCAAAGTTTATTCTCTATAAGGATTACAATGCTGAGTTTACAGAATTTGGTTATTGTGCGGTTTACATGTAGTAAAATAATAATTACAGAGTGTACCACTAGAACACCTAGCATGGCTAGGCATTTCGGGCAGACTTATATTAAATCTTAAGTTTAAAATATTACAAAATTTTGAGGTAAGTTGGTATTATGGCTAAGTGACTAAATACTAGTTTGTGAGTTTAGCAATGTGAATGCTTTTGTTTTGGCACAATACATAGTTTCAGTATTGGAGTATCACAGGCCAACTTATGACTAGTTAAGATTCATTATTTTGAGATTAAGATTGATATTTCTGTTTATGGTCAAATGAGTGAGTGAGTGTAAGTGTGAACCACCAGGTGGTATTCATGTAGTTAGTTGACGGGGTGTATCAGGGAGATAAGATGTTTTCTAATGGTAGTTTTGAAGGTGATGAATGTGTCTGCAGTTCTAGAGTTTTTGGGTAGGGTGTTCCTGATTTTAGGGCCTTTGACATACATTGAATTTTTGTAAAGGTTTAGTCGGACACGGGGAATGTCATAGAGATATTTGTGTCAGGTGTTATGCCTGTGGGTTCTGTCACAACTATCAAGAAAGCATTTTAGGTCAAGGTTAATATTGGAATTTAAGGTCCTGTAGATGTAGATTGCACAATAGTAAGTGTGGATGTACTGAACAGGGAGTAAGTTTAGATCTATGAAGAGTAAGGGGGGGGGGGGGTGTTGCCAGGGATGAGATTTAGTGATTATTCTTACTGCAGCTTTTTGTTGGGTTATTATTGACTTTAGGTGTGTTGCTGCAGTTGATCCCCAAGCACAGATAGCATAGGTGAGGTATGGATAAATAAGTGAATGGTATAGTGTGAGAAGGGCATTTTGCGGCACGTAGTATCGTATCTTGGAGAGGATCCCAACCGTTTTCGATACTTTTTTGGTTATATGTTGGATATGGGTGCTGAAATTCAGGTTGTTGTCAAGGTATAGGCCTAGGAATTTGCCCTCATTATGTCTGGCAATTAGAATCTTGTCGATATTAATGTTAATTTGTGCATCTCCTGCTCTGCTACCAAACATATATAGTAGGTTTTGTCAGTGTTAAGCGTAAGTTTATTGGCTGTCATCCAAGTCGATATTTTGAGCAGCTCCTCGTTAACAATGGATGCAACCTTACAACAGTCAGCTATCAAGCAGGTACCTATTTTCTGCTAGGTGACCAACTGCGGCAAGTACCTATTTTCTGCTAGATGACCAAGTGCAGGAAGTACCTACTTTGTGCTAAATGACCAAGGGCAGCAGTACCTATTTTCTGCTAGATGACAAGGGGCAGCAAGTACCTGTTTACTGCTAGGCGACCAGGGGCAGCAAGTACCTATTTACTGCTAGGTGACCAGGGACAGCAAGTACCTATTGTGTATCGTTCCAGTCACGGTATTGTGCCTTTTTGTTATTTACCTATTTACTGCTAGGTGACCAGGGGCAGCAAGTACCTATTTACTGCTAGGTGACCAGGGGCAGCAAGTACCTATTTACTGCTAGGTGACCAGGGGCAGCAAGTACCTATTTACTGCTAGGTGACCAGGGGCAGCAAGTACCTATTTACTGCTAGGTGACCAGGGCAGCAAGAACCTATTTACTGCTAGGTGACCATGGGCAGCAAGTACCTATTTTACTGCTAGGTGACCAGGGCAGCAAGTACCTATTGACTGCTAGTGACCAGGGGCAGCAAGTACCTATTTAATGCTAGGTGACCAGGGGGAGCAATTACCTATTTACTGCTAGGTGACCATGGGCAGCAATTACCTATTTACTGCTAGGTGACCAGGGGCAGCAAGTACCTATTTACTGCTAGGTGACCATGGGCAGCAAATACCTATTTACTGCTAGGTGACCAGGGGCAGCAAGTACCTTTTTACTGCTAGGTGACCAGGGGCAGCAAGTACCTATTTACTGCTAGGTGACCAGGGGCAGCAAGTACCTATTTAATGCTAGGTGACCAGGGGCAGCAATTACCTATTTACTGCTAGGTGACCAGGGCAGCAATTACCTATTTACTGCTAGGTGACCAGGGGCAGCAATTACCTATTTACTGCTAGGTGACCAGGGGCAGCAATTACCTATTTACTGCTAGGTGACCAGGGGCAGCAATTACCTACTTACTGCTAGGTGACCAGGGGCAGCAAGTACCTATTTACTGCTAGGTGACCAGGGGCAGCAAGTACCTATTTACTGCTAGGTGACCAGGGGCAGCAAGTACCTATTTAATGCTAGGTGACCAGGGGCAGCAATTACCTATTTAATGCTAGGTGACCAGGGGCAGCAATTACCTATTTACTGCTAGGTGACCAGGGGCAGCAAGTACCTATTTACTGCTAGGTGACCAGGGGCAGCAAGTAACCCATTTACTGCTAGGTGACCAGGGGCAGCAAGTACCTATTTACTGCTAGGTGACCAGGGGCAGCAAGTACCTATTTACTGCTAGGTGACCAGGGGCAGCAAGTACCTATTGAATGCTAGGTGACCAGCGGCAGCAAGTACCTATTTACTGCTAGATGTCATGGGGCGGCAAGTACCTATTTACTGCTAGGTGACCAGGGGCAGCAAGTACTTATTTACTGCTAGGTGACAAGGGGCAGCAAGTACCTATTTACTGCTAGGTGACCAGGAGTAGAAAGCACCTATTTACTGCTAGGTGACCAGGGGCAGAAAGCACCTATTTACTGCTAGGTGACCAGGGGCAGAGCACCTATTTACTACTAGGTGACCAGAGGCAGCAAGTACCTATTTACTGCTAGGTGACCAGGGTCAGCAATTACCTATTTACTGCTAGGTGACCAGGGTCAGCAATTACCTATTTACTGCTAGGTGACCAGGGGCAGCAATTACCTATTTACTGCTAGGTGACCAGGGGCAGAAAGTACCTATTTAATGCTAGGTGACCAGGGGCAGCAATTACCTATTTACTGCTAGGTGACCAGGGGCAGCAAGTACCTATTTAATGCTAGGTGACCAGGGGCAGTAATTACCTATTTACTGCTAGGTGACCAGGGGCAGCAAGTACCTATTTACTGCTAGGTGACCAGGGGCAGCAATTACCTATTTACTGCTAGGTGACCAGGGGCAGCAATTACCTATTTACTGCTAGGTGACCAGGGGCAGCAAGTACCTATTGAATGCTAGGTGACCAGGGGCAGCAAGTACCTATTGAATGCTAGGTGACCAGGGGCAGCAAGTACCTATTGAATGCTAGGTGACCAGGGGCAGCAAGTACCTATTGAATGCTAGGTGACCAGGGGCAGCAAGTACCTATTGAATGCTAGATGTCATTGGGCGGCAAGTACCTATTTACTGCTAGGTGACCAGGGGCAGAAAGCACCTATTTACTATGTGACCAGGGGCAGCAAGTACCTATTTACTGCTAGGTGACCAGGGGCAGAAAGCACCTATTTACTGCTAGGTGACCAGGGGCAGCAAGTACCTATTTACTGCTAGGTGACAAGGGGCAGCAAGTACCTATTTACTGCTAGGTGACCAGGAGCAGAAAGCACCTATTTACTGCTAAGTGACCAGGGGCAGAAAGCACCTATTTACTGCTAGGTGACCAGGGGCAGAGCACCTATTTACTGCTAGGTGACCAGGGGCAGCAAGTACCTATTTACTGCTAGGTGACCAGGGGCAGCAAGTACCTATTTACTGCTAGGTGACCAGGGGCAGCAAGTACCTATTTACTGCTAGGTGACCAGGGGCAAGCAAGTACCTTTTTACTGTTAGGTGACCAGGGGCAGCAAGTACCTATTTACTGCTAGGTGACCAGGGCAGCAAGTACCTATTTACTGCTAGGTGACCAGGGGCAGCAAGTACCTATTTACTGCTAGGTGACCAGGGGCAGCAAGTACCTTTTTACTGCTAGGTGACCAGGGGCAGCAAGTACCTATTTACTGCTAGGTGACCAGGGGCAGCAAGTACCTATTTAATGCTAGGTGACCAGGGGCAGCAATTACCTATTTACTGCTAGGTGACCAGGGGCAGCAATTACCTATTTACTGCTAGGTGACCAGGGGCAGAAAGTACCTATTTAATGCTAGGTGACCAGGGGCAGCAATTACCTATTTAATGCTAGGTGACCAGGGGCAGCAATTACCTATTTACTGCTAGGTGACCAGGGGCAGCAAGTACCTATTTATTGCTAGGTGACCAGGGGCAGCAAGTACCTATTTAATGCTAGGTGACCAGGGGCAGCAAGTACCTGTTTACTGCTAGGTGACCAGGGGCAGCAAGTACCTATTTACTGCTAGGTGGCCAGGGGCAGCAAGTACCTATTTACTGCTAGGTGACCAGGGGCAGCAAGTACCTATTTACTGCTAGGTGGCCAGGGGCAGCAAGTACCTATTTACTGCTAGGTGACCAGGGGCAGCAAGTACCTATTTACTGCTAGGTGACCAGGGGCAGCAAGTACCTATTTACTGCTAGGTGACCAGGGGCAGCAAGTACCTATTTACTGCTAGGTGACCAGGGGCAGCAAGTACCTATTTACTGCTAGGTGACCAGGGGCAGCAAGTACCTTTTTACTGCTAGGTGACCAGGGGCAGCAAGTACCTATTTACTGCTAGGTGACCAGGGGCAGCAAGTACCTATTTAATGCTAGGTGACCAGGGGCAGCAATTACCTATTTACTGCTAGGTGACCATGGGCAGCAATTACCTATTTACTGCTAGGTGACCAGGGGCAGCAAGTACCTATTTACTGCTAGGTGACCAGGGGCAGCAAGTACCTATTTACTGCTAGGTGACCAGGGGCAGCAAGTACCTTTTTACTGCTAGGTGACCAGGGGCAGCAAGTACCTATTTACTGCTAGGTGACCAGGGGCAGCAAGTACCTATTTAATGCTAGGTGACCAGGGGCAGCAATTACCTATTTACTGCTAGGTGACCAGGGGCAGCAATTACCTATTTACTGCTAGGTGACCAGGGGCAGAAAATACCTATTTACTGCTAGGTGACCAGGGACAGCAGATGTAAGACAGTAGATTATTATAATATAATATTAGAAGGACCACAGTGGAAGTAAGTCACTTCAACTTTACTGGATTACCCTGGGTAATGCACACATGTTACTATGTATGATAATTGTGCTTATGTGTACCTGTACTTAAACGTACTTAACATTGTAGTTGGTCAGTGTTAGGCTGGTCTAACTCACCCCACCATATACTTAACATTGTAGTTGGTCAGTGTTAGGCTGGTCTAACTCACCCCACCATATACTTAACATTGTAGTTGGTCAGTGTTAGGCTGGTCTAACTCACCCCACCATATACTTAACATTGTAGTTGGTCGTGTTATGCTGGTCTAACTCACCCCACCATATACTTAACATTGTAGTTGGTCAGTGTTAGGCTGGTCTAACTCACCCCACCATATACTTAACATTGTAGTTGGTCAGTGTTAGGCTGGTCTAACTCACCCCACCATATACTTAACATTGTAGTTGGTCAGTGTTAGGCTGGTCTAACTCACCCCCCCCCATATACTTAACATTGTAGTTGGTCAGTGTTTGGCTGGTCTAACTCACCCCACCATATACTTAACATTTTAGTTGGTCAGTGTTAGGCTGGTCTAACTCACCCCACCATATACTTTAACATTGTAGTTGGTCAGTGTTAGGCTGGTCTAACTCACCCCACCATATACTTAACATTGTAGTTGGTCAGTGTTAGGCTGGTCTAACTCACCCCACCATATACTTAACATTGTAGTTGGTCAGTGTTATGCTGGTCTAACTCACCCCACCATATACTTAACATTGTAGTTGGTCAGTGTTAGGCTGGTCTAACTCACCCCACCATATACTTAACATTGTAGTTGGTCAGTGTTAGGTGGTCTAACTCACCCCACACATATACTTAACATTTTAGTTGGTCAGTGTTAGGCTGGTCTAACTCACCCCACCATATACTTAACATTGTAGTTGGTCAGTGTTAGGCTGGTCTAACTCACCCACCATATACTTAACATTGTATTTGGTCAGTGTTAGGCTGGTCTAACTCACCCCACCATATACTTAACATTGTAGTTGGTCAGTGTTAGGCTGGTCTAACTCACCCCCCTTTCATATACTTAACATTGTAGTTGGTCAGTGTTAGGCTGGTCAAACTCACCCCACCATATACTTAACATTGTAGTTGGTCAGTGTTAGGCTGGTCTAACTCACCCCCATATACTTAACATTGTAGTTGGTCAGTGTTAGGCTGGTCAAACTCACCCCACCATATACTTAACATTGTAGTTGGTCAGTGTTAGGCTGGTCTAACTCACCCCACCATATACTTAACATTGTAGTTGGTCAGTGTTAGGCTGGTCTAACTCACCCCACCTTATACTTAACATTTTTAGTTGGTCAGTGTTAGGCTGGTCTAACTCACCCCCCTTTCATATACTTAACATTGTAGTTGGTCAGTGTTAGGCTGGTCAAACTCACCCCACCATATACTTAACATTGTAGTTGGTCAGTGTTAGGCTGGTCTAACTCACCCCCCATATACTTAACATTGTAGTTGGTCAGTGTTAGGCTGGTCTAACTCACCCACCATATACTTAACATTGTAGTTGGTCAGTGTTAGGCTGGTCTAACTCACCCCACCATATACTTAACATTGTAGTTGGTCAGTGTTAGGCTGGTCTAACTCACCCCACCATATACTTAACATTGTAGTTGGTCAGTGTTAGGCTGGACTAACTCACCCCACCATATACTTAACATTGTAGTTGGTCAGTGTTAGGCTGGTCTAACTCACCCCACCATATACTTAACATTGTAGTTGGTCAGTGTTAGGCTGGTCTAAAATCACCCCACCATATACTTAACATTGTAGTTGGTCAGTGTTAGGCTGGTCTAACTCACCCCACCATATACTTAACATTGTAGTTGGTCAGTGTTAGGCTGGTCTAACTCACCCCACCATATACTTAAATTGTAGTTGGTCAGTGTTAGGCTGGTCTAACTCACCCCACCATATAATTAACATTGTAGTTGGTCAGTGTTAGGCTGGTCTAACTCACCCCACCATATACTAACATTGTAGTTGGTCAGTGTTAGGCTGGTCTAACTCACCCCACCATATACTTAACATTGTAAGTTGGTCAGTGTTAGGCTGGTCTAACTCACCCCACCATATACTTAACATTGTAGTTGGTCAGTGTTAGGCTGGTCTAACTCACCCCACCATATACTTAACATTGTAGTTGGTCAGTGTTAGGCTGGTCTAACTCACCCCCCTTTCATATATTAACATTGTGTTGGTCAGTGTTAGGCTGGTCAAACTCACCCCACCATATACTTAACATTGTAGTTGGTCAGTGTTAGGCTGGTCTAACTCACCCCCATATACTTAACATTGTAGTTGGTCAGTGTTAGGCTGGTCTAACTCACCCCACCATATTTCTTAACATTGTAGTTGGTCAGTGTTAGGCTGGTCTAACTCACCCCACCATATACTTAACATTGTAGTTGGTCAGTGTAGGCTGGTCTAACTCACCCCACCATATACTTAACATTGTAGTTGGTCAGTGTTAGGCTGGTCTAACTCACCCCACCATATACTTAACATTGTAGTTGGTCAGTGTTAGGCTGGTCTAACTCACCCCCCTTTCATATACTTTAAAATTGTAGTTGGTCAGTGTTAGGCTGGTCCAAACTCACCCCACCATATACTTAACATTGTAGTTGGTCAGTGGTAGGCTGGTCTAACTCACCCCACCATATACTTAACATTGTAGTTGGTCAGTGTTAGGCTGGTCTAACTCACCCACCATATACTTAACATCGTAGTTGGTCAGTGTTAGGCTGGACTAACTCACCCACCATATACTTAACATTGTAGTTGGTCAGTGTTAGGCTGGTCTAACTCACCCCACCATATACTTAACATTGTAGTTGGTCAGTGTTATGCTGGTCTAACTCACCCCACCATATACTTAACATTGTAGTTGGTCAGTGTTAGGCTGGTCTAACTCACCCCACCATATACTTAACATTGTAGTTGGTCAGTGTTAGGCTGGACTAACTCACCCCACCATATACTTAACATTGTAGTTGGTCAGTGTCACGCTGGTCTAACTCACCCCACCATATACTTAACATTGTAATTGGTCAGTGTTAGGCTGGTCTAACTCACCCCCCCATATACTTAACATTGTAGTTGGTCAGTGTTAGGCTGGTCTAACTCACCCCCCCCATATAATTAACATTGTAGTTGGTCAGTGTTAGGCTGGTCTAACTCACCCCCCCCATATACTTAACATTGTAGTTGGTCAGTGTTAGGCTGGTCTAACTCACCCCCCCCCATATACTTAACATCGTAGTTGGTCAGTGTTAGGCTGGTCTAACTCACCCCCCATATACTTAACATCGTAGTTGGTCAGTGTTAGGCTGGTCTAACTCACCCCCCATATACTTAACATTGTAGTTGGTCAGTGTTAGGCTGGTCTAACTCACCCCACCATATACTTAAGATTGTAGTTGGTCAGTGTTAGGCTGGTCTAACTCACCCCCCATATACTTAACATTGTAGTTGGTCAGTGTCACGCTGGTCTAACTCACCCCCCCCATATACTTAACATTGTAGTTGGTCAGTGTTAGGCTGGTCTAACTCACCCCACCATATACTTAACATTGTAGTTGGTCAGTGTTAGGGTGGTCTAACTCACCCCCCCATATACTTAACATTGTAGTTGGTCAGTGTTAGGCTGGTCTAACTCACCCCACCATATACTTAACATTGTAGTTGGTCAGTGTCACGCTGGTCTAACTCACCCCACCATATACTTAACATTGTAGTTGGTCAGTTTTAGGCTGGTCTAACTCACCCCCCCATATACTTAACATTGTAGTTGGTCAGTGTTAGGCTGGTCTAACTCACCCCCCCCATATACTTAACATTGTAGTTGGTCAGTGTTAGGGTGGTCTAACTTACCCCACCATATACTTAACATTGTAGTTGGTCAGTCTTAGGCTGGTCTAACTCACCCCACCATATACTTAACATTGTAGTTGGTCAGTGTCACGCTGGTCTAACTCTCCCCACCATATACTTAACATCGTAGTTGGTCAGCGTTAGGCTGGTCTAACTCACCCCCCCCATATACTTAACATTGTAGTTGGTCAGTGTCACGCTGGTCTAACTCACCCCCCCCATATACTTAACATTGTAGTTGGTCAGTGTTAGGCTGGTCTAACTCACCCCACCATATACTTAACATTGTAGTTGGTCAGTGTTAGGCTGGTCTAACTCACCCCCCATATACTTAACATTGTAGTTGGTCAGTGTTAGGCTGGTCTAACTCACCCCACCATATACTTAACATTGTAGTTGGTCAGTGTCACGCTGGTCTACTCACCCCACCATATACTTAACATTTTTAGTTGGTCAGTTTTAGGCTGGTCTAACTCACCCCCCCATATACTTAACATTGTAGTTGGTCAGTGTTAGGCTGGTCTAACTCACCCCCCCATATACTTAACATTGTAGTTGGTCAGTGTTAGGGTGGTCTAACTCACCCCACCATATACTTAACATTGTAGTTGGTCAGTCTTAGGCTGGTCTAACTCACCCCACCATATACTTAACATTGTAGTTGGTCAGTGTCACGCTGGTCTAACTCACCCCACCATATACTTAACATCGTAGTTGGTCAGTGTTAGGCTGGTCTAACTCACCCCACCATATACTTAACATCGTAGTTGGTCAGTGTTAGGCTGGTCTAACTCACCCCTCCCCATATACTTAACATCGTAGTTGGTCAGTGTTAGGCTGGTCTAACTCACCCCTCCCCATATACTTAACATTGTAGTTGGTCAGTGTTAGGCTGGTCTAACTCACCCCTCCCCATATACTTAATATTTTAGTTGGTCAGTGTCACGCTGGTCTAACTCCCCCCCCCATATACTTAACATTGTAGTTGGTCAGTGTTAGGCTGGTCTAACTCACCCCTCCCCATATACTTAACATCGTAGTTGGTCAGTGTTAGGCTGGTCTAACTCACCCCTCCCCATATACTTAACATCATAGTTGGTCAGTGTTAGGCTGGTCTAACTCACCCCTCCCCATATACTTAACATCGTAGTTGGTCAGTGTTAGGCTGGTCTAACTCACCCCTCCCCATATACTTAACATTGTAGTTGGTCAGTGTTAGGCTGGTCTAACTCACCCCCCCCTATATGCTTTACATTGTAGTTGGTCAGTGTCAGGCTAGTCTAAGTCACCCCCCCATATACTTAACATTGTTAGCCGTCTGGATGACATCATGAGAGGTAATGGGAGCAATCCTATTATCTGTCTCAGTGCTGGAGGCAACGATGTTGGCAGATGTAGGAGTGAAGACCTGATTAGCAGGTATAGGTCAGCAATAGAAATAATTAGGAGTAAGGGTGGGAACCCTCTCATGTGTGGTATTTTGCGAAGGAGGGGAGTTGGAAATGAATGGTTGTCCAGGGCAATTGGTGTCAATTGCTTGCTGGACAAATACTGTAAGGAAAATGCGGTAACATTCGTTGACAACTGGGACCTCTTCTATGGCAGAAATGACATGTATGCAAGGGATGGGGTTCACTTATCTAGGTGTGGGGTGGGAGCACTGGCAACTGCAGTGGAGGGAGCAGTTAGGACTTTAAACTAGGAATAGTTAGTGGTATGGGTTTTGGCAGGAAAACAGTGAAGTCCCAGTGTAGTAATATTACGAGTTCTAGGGGAACTAGCAATAATAAGAACGAGGTAGATATTGAAAAGCCAGGGACCTTGGGTGATAAGGACAGTAATAGGTTTAGTAGAAAAAATAGAAATGAGCAGGAAGGGTAAAGAGAAAGGAGAGTCTTTCAATGTTTATTATGCTAATTGCAGTAGTGCTAGGAATAAGATGGACGAGTTGAGAATTAGTTGCTAGTGCAGGTAAAAATTGATGTATTTGCCTTAACTGAGACGTGGTTTAATTCAAAAAGTCAGGACATGCCTGCGGAATGTCAATATTCAGGGTTTTAAATTGTTCCAAGAAGATAGAAGTATTGGGAAGGGGGGTGGGTGGCATTGTATGTCCGAGATCGCTTGAACTGTTGCATAAAAACGGGTATTAAGTCTGAAGTAACACATACAGAGTCTGTTTGGATAGAATTTTCAGAGGGGCATGAAAAACTGATTTTAGGAGTGATATACCGTCCCCCAAACTTAGATAGGGACCAAGGGAAACTACTAATGGGAGGAAATTGTTAAGGCCACAAGGCATGATAATGTAGTAATTCTAGGAGACTTTAACTTTAGTCATGTTGATTGGAATTTCTTTACTGGGAATTTAGAATCATAAAGACTTCTTAGAAGTATTTTTAGGATTGTTTTTTGAAGCAGTTTGTGACAGAACCTACAAGGGGAAATAACCTGCTTGACTTAGTTATGGCAAACAATGAATCCCTTGTTAATAATTTAGAAATTTCAGAGGAACTGGGTGCTAGCGACCACATACAATTACATTTAGCATTGAATGGAAGTATGATAGTAGCGATAACTCAGTAACAGTCCAGATTTTCGCTTAGCAGATTCGATGGGCTTAGAGAACACTTATCATCTGTTAACTGGGGTAACCCAAGAGAGCTATCAATATGACAGTTTTCTGAACACTATACATGCTGCTCAAAGAGCGTTTATCCCATATAAAGAAATTAGATCAAATAGAAATGACCCAAAATGGATGAATAATAGGCTGAAATATCTACTAGGGCATAAGAAAGGAATTTATAGGCATATCAAAAGAGGTGAGGGTCATCTTATGAATCAGTAAATTGACATTAAGAGGGACATTAAAAAGGGGATAAGAAAAGCTAAAAGGGACTATGAAATTAAAGTTGCTAGGGATTCTAAAACTAACCCAAAAAGTTTTTTCCAGGTCTATAGAAGAAAGGTTAGAGATAAGATAGGTCCCCTTAAAAATAACTATGGGCACCTTACTGACAAAGGAGATGAAATGTGCTTGATTTTAAATAATTTTTTTCTCTCAGTTTTACACAGGAAGACACTAACAATATTCCAGTAATTAATATTTTACAGTGGGCTAGAAGATAAATTATGTAACATCACAGTCACTAGTGAGATGGTTGTGAAGCAGATAGACAGACTGAAGCAAAATAAGTCGCCGGGTCCTGATGAGGTTTTTTCAAGGGTTCTTAAGGAATGCAAAATGGAACTCTGTGAACCATTAACTAATATTTTTAATTTATCTCATCAAAACAGGTGTAGTTCTGATATGTGGAAGATGGCTAATGTAATTCCTATTTTAAAACAGGGGACAAGTCGTTACCGTCAAATTACCGCCCAATAAGCCTGACCTTAATTGTAGGCAAATTACTTAAGGTCAATTATAGCTGAGATTATAAGAAGCCATCTCGATAAGCATAGCTTGATTAATGATACTCAGCATGGATTCATAAGAGGCCAGTCTTGTCTACACTAATTTATTAACTTTCTTCAGTAAAGCTTTTGAGGCTGTTGACCACAATAAGAATTTGATATTATTTACTTAGATTTTAGTAAGGCTTTTGATAGAGTTCCGCACCATAGACTGTTAAAAGAAAGGGGGCAAGCTCATGGCTTTGGGGGGAAAAAGTGCCCCTCAGGGAAATCGGGTCTGGCTCACTGACAGGAAGCAGAGGTGCCTTTAAAGGGGGAAAAAACCCCGGGAGTGGGGGTTTTGAAACCCAAGGGGCCCGTTCCACAGGGATCAGCCCTTGGGCCTGTTGGTTTTTTTAATAAAATATCAATGATTTTGAATGGGGTTACTAGTGATATGAAAAAATTTCGCCGATGACAAAAAGTTGATGGGGATAATTTTTCCCAAACGTAGATGTATGGAATTTTCCGGAGGTTTTAAAAAAAAACTCATTTTTTGGTCAAAAAAAGGGGCAGATGCAGTTAAATGTAGTTAAATGCAAGGTTCTAAAAGTTTGGGGAAAGTGCCCCAAAAACCCCTAGTATTATAATTTAAAAATGTTTGTAGAATTAGCATCTGTATAGATTGCAAAAAAAGGAACTTGGGGGTTTGGTGGCAGCAGTTTAAAATCCAAGACAGAAAAATCCCTAAAAATTACTTTAAAAAAGGCAAATAGTTACTGGGAGTTTAAAAATCAAGAATTTTTAAAGCAACAAAAGTAAAGAGGTCATACTGCAGCTTTAAAACATCATTAGTAAGGTTTCCCCCCCCGGGTTTGCAGCTCACTTCGGGGTTTTCCGAAATTAAAAAAATTGGCCCAAAATTTCTTTAGAAAACATTCAGGGGGTGGGATGACAAAATTTAAATTTTCATAGCTTTTGAAATTTTCCCTTTAAAGAAGAAGATTTAAACTTTTTTAATTTTACATTCACTTTTTTGCAAAGAATGAGGGGACCCTGTTTCAAAGGTATAATTTAAGATAGGTATTAAAAAAAGGGTTTTATTAAAAAGGTCTTGAGGATCCCCCTCTCCAAGGGGAAAAACCCCCCAGTAAGGGTTTTTAAATTAGATAATTTTTAGTTTAAAAAGGGGACAAAGGAAAGTGGGGGTTTTTTGGAAATAGGGTGGGTTGTTGAGGGGGAACAGTCCCTTTGGGTTGGGGGTTTAATTGAGGCTGGGGATTTTGGGGGTGGGTTTTCAAATCTGGGTTGGGATAAGTAAAGGGAGGGGGGGGGTTTTGGATTTGGGGGGGGGAACTTTCACTTTTCAAGCTTTTTTTCCCTTGGGGGGGCTTTGGGAAAATTTGGGGTTTGGGGAAAATTTTTTTGTTAGGGGTTTGGAATTGTAAAGGACTTCCCTTGGTATGGGCCACAGGCCTCCTGCAGTTTTCCCTCCTTTCTTATTTCTTATGAAATTTAGGGTTTTTTTTAGGGGGTCTAACTCCCCCCCCATATACTTAACATTGTAGTTGGCAGTTTTTAGGCTGGCTAACTCACCCCCCCCATATATTTAAATTTTTTGTATTTGGGTCAGTGTTAGGTTTTGGGCCCAAACTCAAACCCCAACCTAACCTTAACATTGTATTTGGTCAGTGTTGGGCCCGGGTCAAAATTTCACCCCCCCCATATACTTAACATTGAAAGTTGGTCGTGAAAAGGCGGGTCAAAAACTCCCCCCCAAACCCCCAAAAAACTTAACATTGTATTTGGGCATGGTTGGGCCCTGGTCTAATCCCCCCAACCATATACTTAACTTGTATTTTTGGTCAGGGGTTATGCTGGCAAAAACCCCCCCCCCCCCCCCCATAAATTTTTACATTTTTATTTGGGCAGTGTTTTTGCTGGTCTAAACTCCCCCCCCAATATTTAAACATTGTAGTTGGTCAGTGTTAGGCTGGTCAAAAACTCACCCCCCCCTTTTAAAATTTAACTTTGGTATTTGGGGTCGTGTTATGCGGGTTTCTAACTCCCCTCCCCCCATATACTTAACATTGTATTTTGGCCCATGTTTTGCGGGGCTAACCAACCCCCCCCTATATTTTTAAAAATTGTATTTGGGGCCCGTGTTAGGCTGGTCTAACTCACACCCCCATATTTGGTCAGTTTACCTGGTTTTAACTCCCCCCCCCCCCTTTGGGTTGGTCGTTTTAAATTGGTCAAAACTCCCCCCCCCCATTTTTTGGTCAGTGTTAGTCGGGGGTGTATTTTACCCTCCCCCAATTTGGGTTTCAGTTTTTAGGGGGTCAAACCCTCCCCCCCTCCCATATACAAAATAATTGTACTTATGGGGTACCTGTACTTAAACTATTTAAAAACATCGTAGTTGGTGGAGTTTTGGGGCGGGGCCCTAACCACCCCCCCACTTAAAAACGTATTGGCCCATTGTTGGGTGGTCTAACCACCCCCCCAAATTAACTTTGGGTTTTGGTCAGTGTTGGGGCTGGTTTAACCACCCCCCCCCACTTAACATCGTAGTTTTTTCAGTTTTTGGCGGGGTCTAACTACCCCCCCCCACCTTAACATGTAGTTGGCAGTGTTAGGCTGGTCAAACTCCCCCCCCCATATATTTAAAAACATTGTATTTGGTCAGTTTTTAGGGGGTTAACTCCCCCCCCCCCATAATTTAAAACACCCGTATTTGGTCATTTTTAAGGCTGGTCTAAACTAAACCCCCCCCAATATACTTAACTTTGTGTTGGCCCAGTGTTAGGCGGGGTCTATCTCCCCCCCCCCCCTAATATTTAACATTTTTGTTGGTCAGGGGAGGCTGGTCAAAATTCCCCCCCCCATATATTTTAACTTTGTAGTTGGTCAGGGGTTTGGCTGGGTCTTAACTCACCCCCCCCCCAAATATACTTAAAAATCGTTAACAAATAAACCCGCACATAAAAGAGAGAATTTTCGACGACTTTTCGGTCCGACTTGGACCATTGAAAGTCACACTAACAGAGGGGGGACCCAGGATGGCTAATATATAGGCAGGAAGAGGTGGAGGTAGTAGTTTTTTTGGGTATTTACAAGAATTGTATATAAAAAACCGACAGGTTAAAAATTAAGCACATGCACAACACCTGGGCATCCCCAATGTAGACGTTTGCCACCCGGGCCAGCCCCTGGATGGGGGAAAAAATCCCCCAACAAAAACAAGGAAAGCCGCACATGTGTCTTTTAAATTTTATCAGTAGTTGTAGTAGAAGAAAAAAGGGAGTGTAGTGGAGTGGGAGAAGTGGAAAAAAAGGTGGAAAGAGCCAGTCTAATACAAAAAGGGAAGGGGGGGCACTGCAAAAAGAGGTAAAATACCCCCAGAGGGAGAGCAAGCGCACAGGGTGGGGAAAGGGGAAATCGTGAATAAAAAAAAATTTTAAGAAGGAACGAAAACACGAGAGAGAAAGACAACCCCGAGGGGAAAAGGGGAAGGGGAAAAAGGGAAAATAAGAAAAAAAGGAAAAAGAAAAAAAGAGGGTTCCGGTTTTCACGGGGTTCGAAATTTTTGGGGCATAATTTTCAAAGGTGGGAGGAAAGGAAAGGGATCTACAGAAGGGAACCAGGGCTGAGGTTCATACAAGGAAAGTTTGTGTATTAAGGGGGTTTTAACTAGATGGGAAATGTTGAGTTGGGAATAGGGGAAAAACAGTTTTAAACAGAAGCCATTTAATAGGATGGCTAAGATCTTGACGTGGGCTGAAAAGAGCATTGGTTTGTGTGGGAAACCTAAAATATTGTTTGTGCTCCCTAAGTCTGTCAGAAAGAGATCGACCCCGTTTCTCCGAAGGAATTTAAGGGATAGGGGGGACAAAATAGAGTAGCCCCCGGAACATCCCGTAGGGGGGAGGAAAAGGTTTAAAAATTTTAAATTAGTGGGGAAAGGGGTTAGTCTGGGGGAAGGTAACTTGATTTTCTAAGGGACGGAGGGAATTTTTGGATTAGAAAGACCGGAAAAATTTTGGGGAAGGGTGAGGTTTGAAGAGTTCTAGAAATGGGTTTGGGAGAAAAAGAAATTGCGTTTAGCAAGTGAGAGGGCAGAAGGGCTATGGGAAAAGGGGGAAAGGGGAGCCAAGACGGGGAGAACGATTTTTTAAATTTGGGAAAATTTCCCGCGAAAGGGAAATGGGATCAAAGTGCAGAGGGCCGGAGAAAGAGGGAGATAAAAACATTTTTCTTGAAAGGGAAGCATGATAGGAAAAATAGAGAATGGGACCTGCCCCCTGGGGCATAGGTTTTTCAGTAAAAGGGGAAAAAGGAAAAAAAACCCGTACTAGCGGTGGACATGGACATCAAGGAAAGGAAATTTAAAGGAAAAAGGGTTCCCATTCCCTTTTCTCCCTCTTTCCCGTGCCCTCCCCCTTTTGTATCGTCGTTTCCCTTTCCGCAGAAATTTCCAAATCTTCTAATTCGTTTTTCCCGTCTTGGCTACCCTTCCCCTTTCCCTAGGGCCCCTGCCCCTCACTTTTCTAAACGCAATTTTTCTTTCCCTCCCAAAATCTCTACTCATGGGAAACTTTCTATCCTCTGCCCTTTCCCCAATTTCCCGGGCTTTCTTTTTTCTCAACAATTCTTTTCCTCCCTTTAACATCAAAACTTACCCCTTCCCCCAGACCCAACACTTTCGCACTAATTTTTCCCTTCATACCTCTCCTCCCTTTTACAGAGTTCCTTTGGGGTCTAATCTTTTCTTGCTTTCCCCGTCCTCTTCAATACTTCGGGGAAAAATGGTTTGATCTCTTTCTTTACAGACTTTTGGGACACAAAAAAAAGTGTTAAACTTGCCGCCTAACAATGCTCTTTTCTGTATGTTTCCCCCCGAAAATCATAGGGGCCCCCCTATTGAATGGTCTTCTGCTAAAACTGTCTTCCCCCACTTCCAACCGAACAGTCGCCCTTTAGTTAAAACCTCTCTAATACACAACTTTCCTGTATGAACCTTAGCCCTGGGTTCGTCTTTTGTAATGCCTTTTCCCCTCCCACTACATTTTAAAATCCCAAACTTTAGAACACCCCTTTATTAACCTGAATCCTTTATTTTTTTGTTTCCTTTTCTTTTCCTCTTCCCCTTTCCTCTCTCCCTTTTCTCCTCGGGGGTTTTTCTTTCTCTCTCTGGTTTTTTTTGTCCTTCTTCATTTTTTTATTTCAACCCCTTCCCCTTTCATGCACCTCTGTGCGCTTGCTCTCCCTCTGTGGGTATCCCAGCTCTCTTGCAGTGCTCCCCTTCCCCTTTTTATTAGACTGGTCGCATCCTTATTTCCCACTTCTACCACTACCCCACTACTAAACCCCTTCTTTTCTATAAACCCACTGAAAGAAATTTAAAACACATGTGCGGGTTTTGGTTGTCTTTTTTGTGGACGTTTCGCCATTTCCCGTGGGTGGCGGATGGGGAAACGTCTACCCTTGGGGGGCACCTGGGTGTTGTGCATGTTTTCTTAAATTTTATCCTGTCGGGTTTTTATACAATTCTTGTACTACGGTGTGCTGCGCTGCTGCTGCTGCTGCTGCTGCTGTTTCTTTCTGCTGGGCCGCCGCCGGGGCCGCCGCCGCCGCCGCCGCCGCCGCCGCCGCCGCCCCCGCCCCCGCCGCCGCCGCCGCCGCCGCCGCCCCCGCCGCCGCCGCCGCCGGCCGCCGCTGCCGCCACCACTACCCTACCACCCCCCACCTCTTCCGCCAAAATATAGCCATCCTGCTCCACCTCGGGTTTGTGTGACTTTTTTCAAAGGTTTCCCAAATCGGGCCGAAACGTCTCGTAAGCTTTTCTCTTTTTTGTGCGGGTTTATTTTTTGTTGTTTTTCCCCCCACGGTTTTGTGCCTTTTTGGTTTTTTTTTTATTTAATTTTTTTACTTAACATTGTGTTGGTCCCTATTTGGTTTTGGGTTTTAAAATCACCCCCCCCCTTGTTAACGTCGTATTTTGTTTAGTGTTAGGGGGGGCTAACTCACCTGAAGAGGGGAAATTTTATGGTTTTTTAAAACCTTTTGGTTATCATTGACCATATGGTACAATGGTGGGGCCAAAATGGGGACAATGGTGGGCCCTATTTTACAATGGTTTCCCTGTCCTTTCAATGGTATATGATAAAAATGGGCCAAATGGGGACAAAGTACCTTTTAGTCCCTTGTACTATATAGTACATTGTACTATATAGTACATTGTACCATATGGTACATTATACCATATGGTACATTGTACCATATGGTACAGAGTACAGGGACCCTATTGGAAATAAGTCTCTCTGACTGTTTTTGGTTATCCTAGGTTCTCCAAACATATGCTGCTATGTATGATAATCTATGTAACTTTATTTGTGTATACCTAAATAAACTTACGATGCCACATGTGCTTTAGTACGTTTATTCAGGTGTACACAAATACAGTGGTCCCTCGTTTTTTGTAATTAATACGTTCCTGGAGCCGTTACTATAAACGAAATTTACGATTTACGAATCAATTTTCCCCATAAGAAATAATGTAAATACAATTAATCCGTTCCTGACACCAGAAGTATTAAAACAAAAAAATTTTTAACATGAAATATACATGTAGTACATAAACAATACAATGGGAAATGATGAATGAAACATTAACAGCATAACACTTACCTTTATTGGAGATTCTTCTTAGTGTATGGGAGACTGGAGGAGGAGAGAGATTGGATTGTTTGCAGTTTGGAAGGGGAACACCCTTCCAGCAACACCTCAGGTACCAATTGCTTTTCTGGGGTTGCTTCTCTTCTCTGTTTCTTAATGCCACTAGGACCACCTTGAGAGTCACTCTAGTCCTGTCTCGCAAAATAACTGTGGAGAGAGCTCTCTTTCTGGCGTCTCTTTAACACTTCCCTAAAATGGCCCAAGACTTTGTCACTGTACATGTTGCCAATATGGCTTGCAACAACCTTGTTAGGGTGATGTTTCTTCATTAAGCTTTCCATCTTACCCCACATAATAAAAATCTCTTTAATTTCTGAAGAAGGCACCTTCTTCCATCTCTCTTCCTCCTCCTCTGCAGCAAGATTCTGAGCTGCGATGTGTTGCTCTTCCTGCTGAAGCTCTTGCAGCTCCTTCAGTGGTGAGCTCTTCGTTGTGGTCTTCCACCAATTCTTCCACATCCTCCAAACTCACATCCAACCCCATGGAACTCCCCAGTGCCACAATTGATTTTGCAACAGACATAGGCTCATCAGGGTCAGTCCCAAACCTTCAAAATCCCTCTTGTCGACACAATCTGGCCACAATTTTCTCCAGGCAGAGTTCAAAGTCCTGGTAGTCACTCCCTCCCAGCCATACCTATAAGGGTTATGCAATGGAGGATGCTGAAGTGTCTCTCCAAAATTGCCTTAGGGTCAAGTGAGTGTCTGTGGCCACAGTCAAGCACCTGTGAAACATTGCTTTTGTGTAGAGTTTTTTAAAGTTTGCAATTTGGCCCTGCGGGGGCCCTTGGGCCCTGGAGGAAAAGGAGGGGTATTCGGGGGCAAAAATTTTTACTTTGATAAACCCAAAAACCCTCGAAAATTAGGTCATCCAATTTTTTGGGGGATGACCCGGTGCATTCCCCCTTTTAAATTTGCGGGACACTGAGACCAAATTTCTTTTCCAGGAGATACTCCTTCAAAATGGGGCCCAAAAAAACTTAATTAAACCCACTCGACAAAAAATTTTCCCCCGGACCCCTGCCCTTTCTATTAGATTTCCCAAAAAACACACAATTTACTCTTCATAACAATTGTTTTTCCCGGAACACTCTGGGGTTTTTAAGGGAAAGGTTTCACTAGTAAAAGGCTTTACTTTGGGTTTTAGGGTTCCCTAAGGGACCCCGTACCAATTTTGGGAAACCGCAAACCCAAAGGTACCCTTTCTCATATGGTATCCTGTACCCTAGGGGGGGCCCCGTACCTTTTAGTTTCAATGGACCATATGGTACTGTAAGGGACCATTGCACAAAAATTTTCCCCTATCTCACCTGTGGAATTGTGCCCTGGGGGTCAAAACAATAAAAAACATCTCAGACCATTAATTTTTTCCCTCAAAAGACTTTCGTCAGAATGAAAATTCCCAATACAGGCAGCCTTCCACCAAAATTTTAAAAAATCTAAACCACCTTTACCAACAAAAAATCCATTTATTTTTGTGCCTCTACATACTAGAAAAACTTAACTCGGGTATAAAAACCCCCCCCTTTAAACATCTCCTTACCAACCCCAAAGAACACATACCTAACACCCAAAACACGTTTACTCTTTTATGGGTTCCCCGTGTCAAAATTTACCCCTATGCAAAAAAATCAATTTAAAATAAAAGGGGCCCCAAAAAAACTGGAATTCTTACCTTTTGAATATAAAAGAAAACCCGTCCCGTTTATAAATTCAAAAACTCTTTTTAAAAAACCCCTTACTCACCCACTACTAAATAAATACTGAAAAAATTGTATCTCATAAATGGTTTTCCCTGTGAACCCCCTCAAACTTTTTTATTTTTAATTACAATACCTAAAAAGAATACTCCATTTACTGAATTTCTCAGCAACACCGTAAAATTTAAAAATTTGATTGTATTTGAAATTTCTCATTTGTGCTTAATTTTTTATTTGTTTACAACAAAGTTTACCACTGAATATATCATTACTTAGTTAATCTTAAGTTAATCTTAAGCCTGCCCATAATGCTCTGCATACAAGGGGCTTTGGCATGTTACACTTATCCACTGTACAGTGGACCCCCGGTTAACAATTTTAATCCGTGCAAGAGGGGTAATTGTTATGCGAAATAATCGGTATGTGAATGAATTTTCCCCATAAGAAATAATGGAAATAAAATTAATCCGTGCAAGACACCCAAAAGTATGAAAAAAAATTTTTTTTACCACATGAAATGTTAATTTTAATACACACAAACTGAAAAAGGCATGCACACTTACATGACACTTACTTTTATTGAAGATCTGGTGATGATTGATGGGATGGGAGGAGGGGAGAGCATTATCTTCTTACTGTTTAGAAGGGGAATCCCCTTCCATTAGGACTTGAGGTAGAATTTCCTTTTCTGGGGTTACTTCCCTTCTCTTTTAATGCCACTAGGGCCAGCTTCAGAGTCACGGGACTTCTTTCGCACAAGATATCTGTCCATAGTGGCCTGTACCTCTCGTTCCTTTATGACTTCCCTAAAGTGTTTCACAACATTGTCAGTGTACAGGTTGCCAACACGGCTTGCAATAGCTGTGTGAGGGTGATTTTCATCCATAAAGGTTTGCACTTCAAGCCACTTTGCACAGATTTCCTTTATCTTTGTAGTAGCAACTTCTCAATTTTCTCTCTCCCCTCCTCTGAACCAGTTTTCCCAGGTCTGGCCTCTTGCTCTTGAAGTTGATCTATCAGCTCATCAGTGGTTATTTTCTTCATTGTCCTCCTCCACCAACTCTTCCACATCCTCCCCACTAACCCCAACCCCAAGGATTTTCCCCCCAGTCCCCCCACAAATGGATTCCTCAACTGGCATAATCATCTCAGGGTTAGCCTAAAACCCTTCAAAATCCCTTTTGTCTACACATTCTGGCCACAGTTTCTTCCAAGAAAGGTTCAAGGTCCTCTTAGTCACTTCCTCCCAAGCCTTAAACCTATAAGGTTACACAATTGAGGATATTAAAGTGATCTCTCCAAAACTCTCTTAGAGTCAGTTGAGTTTCTGAGGTCATTACAAAGCACCTTTCAAACAGAGCTTTTGTGTACAGTTTCTTGAAGTTGGAAATAACCTGCTGGCCCATGGGCTGCGGAGAGGAGTGGTATTAGGAGGCAAAAACTTCACCTTAATGAAGCTCATGTCCCCATAAAGTCGCTCTGCCACGTCTGTAGGATGACCAGGGGCATTGTCTAACACCAGGAGGCACTTAAGTTCTAATTTCTTTTCAGTTAGGTAATCTTTCACATTGGGGGCAAATGCATGGTGTAACCAGTTATAGAAAAATTCCCTAGTGACCATGCCTTATGTTTGCCCCTCCACTCACACACAAATTATCCTTGAGGACATTCTTTTGCCAAAAACGCTCTGGGAGTTCAGAGTGTATACTAATAAGGCTTCACTTTGCCAATCACCAGTAGCATTGGCACACATGAGAGAGTAAGCCTGTCTTTCATAGGCTTATGTCCTGGGAGGTGCCTTTTCCTCCTGGTAATGTAGGTCCTGCTTGGCATTTTCTTCCAGAACAGGCCTGTTTCATCACAATTAAACACTTGTTCAGGTTTCAGTCCTTCAGTTTCTATGTACTCCTTGAATTCCTGCACATATTTTTCAGCCGCTTTGTGGTCCGAACTGGCAGCTCACCCTGCCTTATCACACTATGGATGCCACTACGCTTCTTAAATCTCTCAAACCATCCTTTGCTGGCCTTAAATTCACTCACATCATCACTAGTTGCAGGCATTTTTTTTATTAAATCCTCATGCAATTCCCACCTTTTCACATATGATCGCTTGAGAGACGCTATCTCCTGCTAGCTGTTTTTTCATTTATCCACACCAATAAGAGTCTTCAACATCTTCGATCATTGCGATCTTTGTTTCGAAAACACAGTTAAACCTTTGGCAAGAACAGCTTCCTTGATTGTCTTTTTTGGTGCCCACAATAGTAGCGATGGTTGATTGGGGTTTCTTGTAACAACTTGACTAGGTCGGCGATACGCACTCCACTTTCGTACTTATCAATGATTCTTCTTCATTTCAATGGGAATTCTCACCCTTATTGGTGTTTGGGGGTTTGGGACTAGAAGCTTTCTTGGGGCCCATGGTCACTTATTTCCAGAAAAAGCACCGAAAACACTGTAATAATACGAAATATTCCGAGTGTATGCTTGGATGTTACCGCGGAGGCTGGCTGGTAGACAATGGCACGGGCGGCACATGTGAGGCTGGCTGAGGGCGCACATTGGACGCGTCTCGGACGAAAATCGGTGAGCGGGTTTTTAATCGGTATGCGCGGCAAAAATTTTGCGATTAAAGTAAGCGGTATGCGAAATAATCGCTATGTGATGCCATCGTTATGCGGGGGTCCACTGTATTTACTTGTGCTTCTATGTATCATGTTCAAATTAATAATAAATAAATAAATAAAATAAATTGTATCATATGGTACCATTGTACCAAATGGTGCCATTGTACCATATTCTACCATATGGTACCAATGTATCATGTGCTGCCATTGTACTATATTGTACAACTGTACCATATGGCACCATTGTACCATATGGCACTATATGGTACCATTGTATTCAACACAATAACCGCACTAATATTGTCATCATTTTGTTTACAATAAATTTGTGAACAAGTTTTGTAAGCAATATAATGATAAACAAATTAGTGCAGTTATTGTGTTGAACACAATGAGTGTACACTTATACAATATACATTATACTGGTCTCACAGGCCACAAATGTTACGAGAAAAAAGTAAAAAATTAGAAAAGAAAAGAAAAAGTATAAAAAACGTAAAATAAAAAAATGCGATTTTGAGGAAGTCGTGATGTTGCCGTCACCCGGTCATTTTGGGTCAATTTCTTGCCGCTGTATCTCGGTAAGTACTGATCAGAATTTTTGTTTTTGTTTTATTACCCTCACAAGAATGTTATCTTTAATTGTGTAAGAATTTTTTTTTTTTTTTTTTTTTTCAAAATTTCTTTGAGACTTGGGCACCCCTTCAGATTTTGGCCTTGGACCCAGAAAGGGTAAAATCTATGAGTAAACATACCAGGACATATAAACAACAATGCCTTAACCCTTTCAGGGTCCAGAGGCCAAATTTCAAAGTGCGCACCAGGGTCCAAGAATTTTCAAAAAATAATTTTGTTATTTTTCTTATGAAATGGTAGAGAATCTTTTTCTGAAGGTAATAAAAGAAAAAGTACGAAATTTGATGGAAAATTGACGAAATTATGCTCTCGTGAATTTTGATGTGTCGGCAATATTTACCCATCGGCGATTTTGCCGACTTTGATTTCCATGTTAGGCCATTTACAGTATTCCAGTCAACCAAATTCTTAGCTATTTCACTAGTATTACTTCTATTCTATCAATTCAGCACAAGAAATTGCCAAGTCAACTGTTTCAACAACAAAATAAAGTGACCAGAAATTGGTAATTTGGCCAATTTAATGCAAAGTTCAAAATATTCCAATTTCAAAATAAGATCCAGAATAAACAATGCAGGCATTCCTGGCACTAAACTAACATTTCCTCTGTTCATTAGTTATGTTTTCAGGCTTTGCAAATGAATTCCATTTTTATTTTTATTCATATAATGAATTTTTATTCAAACCAAAAAATAGAAGATATACTGTTATGCAATACTGTAATAATTGTATAAATAATCACCACATTTGTGAATGTATATTAGACCCACCAGCTGTCATGTATTAGACTTGTGAGATCATTTGTTTACTCTTGAACATCGGAAAAAATTTAACATTTCTTCTACTTTGAGCTCTGTTTCAAGCCATGTCCAGTACTAAAAACCAATCAAAATCATCTCTATTTCTATAGTATATCTTCCATTCTATAAAATGAGCCTAAGAAATTGCAAATACAACTATTAAAAAACATACGAAAAAACACTGCAAAGTCTCTGTTTTAACCCTTTCAGGGTTTCTGGTGTGCTAGTACGGCTTACGCAACCAGGGTTATTGATGTACTTGTACGCCTAAATTCTAGCGCCCTCAAATCTAGCAAGAGAAAGCTGGTAGGCCTACATACGAAAGAATGGGTCTATGTGGTCAGTGTGTGCAGTATAAAAAAAATCCTGCAGCGCACAGTGCGTAATGAGAGAAAAAAACTTTGACCGTGTTTTTGGTTTAATCGAAAAATTCGATCTCAGTTTTTTCTCTCATTATGCACTGTGTGCTGCAGGATTTGTTTTATGTGGTGCACACATACCAACATAGATGTATTCTCTCATATCTAGGCCCAAATTTACTGCTTAGAGCTTACCAGAGTGAGCTGAGCTCATGGCATAGATCTATGGTTTGGAACCTGAATGTAAAGCCATAGATCTATGGCACGGACCCTGAAAGAGTTAAATAAAGCATGAGTTAATAAGTGCAAAAAGCAAGATCTGCAGACGCTGAAGCCAAAATACAGTGGACCCCCAACATTCGATATTAATCCATTCCTGAGAGCTCATTGAATGTCGAAAATATCGAAAGTCGAATTAATTTTCCCCATAAGAAATACAGTGGACCCCCGCATAACGATATTAATCCGTGCATGAGAGCTCATTGTTATGCGAAATTATCGTTATGTGAATGAATTTTCCCCATAAGAAATAATGGAAATCAAATTAATCCGTGCAAGACACCCCAAAGTATGACAAAAAAACATTTTTACCACATGAAATATTAATTTTAATACACACAAACTGAAAAAGGCATGCACAATTACATGACACTTACTTTTATTGAAGATCTGGTGATGATTGATGGGATGGAGAGGGGAGAGTGTTAGTGTTTAGAAGGGGAATCCCCTTCCATTAAGACTTGAGGTGTCAAGTCCTTTTCTGGGGTTACTTCCCTTCTTCTTTTAATGCCACTAGGACCAGCTTCAGAGTCACTGGACTTCTGTCGCACAACATATCTGTCCATAGTGGCCTGTACCTCTCGTTCCTTTATGACTTCCCTAAAGTGTTTCACAACATTGTCAGTGTAATAGTCACCAGCACGGCTTGCAATAGCTGTGTGAGCGTTTTTCACCATAAAGGTTTGCACTTTCAGCCACTTCACAGATTTCCTTAATTTTGTGTGGAAAAATTCTTAAATTTCTCCCCCTCCTCCCAAACCCAGTTTCCTCAGGTGGGGCCTCTTGCGTTGAAGTTGATCTAGCACTCATCGTGGTTAGTTCTTCATTTCCCCTCCACCAACTCTTCCACATCATCCCCACTAACCTCCAAACCCCAAGGACTTGCCCAATGCCAAAGGGATTCCCCAACTGGCATACTCCTCTCAGGGTTAGCCCAAACCCTTTCAAAACCCCCTTTTTCTACACTTTTGGCCACAGTTTTTTCCAAGCAGATTCAAGGTCCTTTTAGTCATCCCCCCCAAGCCTTACCTAAAAGGTTTACACAATTGGGATATTAAAGTGCCCCCCAAAAACCTCTTAGGCAGTTGGTTTCTGAGGTCACTACAAAGCACCTTTCAAACGAGTTTTGTGTACAGTTTTTTGAAGTTTGAAATACCTGGGGGCCCCATGGGCGCAGGAGGGGAGGGGTTTTAGGGGGAAAAAAATTTTCACCTTAAAAAATCTCATGCCCCCATAAAGTCGCTCTGCCACGCGTAGGATGACCAGGGGCATGTCTAACCCAGGAGGAAAAGTTCTAATTCTTTTCGTTAGGAAATTTTTCACTTTGGGGGGCAAATGCAGGGTGAAAACCAGTCATAGAAAAGCCCCTAGTGCCCCATGCCTTACTGTTTGCCCCCACAGCACACACAAATTTCCTTTAGGATACTCTTTTGCCTGAAGCTCTGGGGTTTCTGAGGATACATAAAAAAGGCTTCACTTTGCAATCACCACAGCATTGGGAAAACATCAACAGATAAGCCTGTCTTTCATGGTTATGTCCTGGGGGTGCCTTTTCCTCCGGAATGTAAGGGCCTGCTTGGCTTTTTTTCCCAAAAAAGGCCTTTTTCATCACAATTAAACCTTGTTCAGGTTTCAGTCCTCACTGCTATGTACCCTTGAATTTCCCGCACATATTTTTCAGCTGCTTTGTGGTCTAACTGGGACCTCACCCCTGCCTTATCAACTATGTAGCCACTACGCTTCTTAAATCCTCAAAACCCAAACCCTTTTTGGCCTTTAAAATTTCCCCACCATCACTAGTTGCCGCATTTTTTTTTAAATTTAAACCCTTTTAGGGTTTTCGCGTACTATACGTCTTACGGAGGGGTTTTTGCGTACTAGTACTCATAAATTCTACGACCTCAAATTAGGGGAGAAAATGGTAGGCCTTCATATGAAAGATGGGTCTATGTGGGCAGTGTGCACAGTCTAAAAAAAAACCCGCAGCACACGGGGCATAATGAAAAAAAAAAACTTTTTCCAATTTTTTTAATAAATCAGGCACTTTGCATGTATTTTCGTATAGTATTTTTTTGTTTTATTCTAGTTTTCTTGGTCTCATTTATAGAATGGAAAACATATTTCTGAAATTGAGATGATTTTGACTGGTTTTACAAGAAAGGGGCCTTGAAATTTGGGTAAAAAGCAGAATGTTCGATTTTTACCAAAATTCAAAAAAACAAAACGTGCCAAGGTTTCAAAACACGTCAAATGGTGAGTCTAATATTCTTTTACAAGTGCACCAATAATATTTATACCCTTTTTTAACTAATGCGAGTCTGCTAACAGAAAAACTTATATTTTTTGTGAGAATAAAAATTTAAAGTGGAAAGCAAAAGAATATAAGAGGGGCCTTGAGACGTGACTAATGACTAGAGGAAATGTCATTTTTTTGCCAGGAATGTCTTTCTTGTTTATTCTGGACCCTATTCCGAAATTGGCAGCTTTTAAAAATTTGTGTGAAATTGGCAAAATTGCTAAATTCTGACCACTGTCTGGATATTTTGAATTTATAAATGGGTGGTTTCTTGCCCCCATTCGATAGAAAAAATGGAGTTCTAGCGAAATTTTATGTTTTTGTCGACTAGTACAGTGAAATTGGCCGAAAATGGGGCTCAAAGTGGGCAAAATTTGCCGATCCGTAAACATCGCCGAGACCGCTAACTTTGGGGAGAGCATAATTCCGTAAGTTTTCTATCAAATTTCAAACTTTTGGTGTCGTTATGATCGGGAAAAGATTCTCTATCTTTTCATAAGAGAAAATAATTTTTTTTTTTTTTTTAAATTTGGCCGACCCTGAGAACGAGTTTCGGAGAGGGCCTGTCGACCCTCAAAGGGTTAAATCCTCATGCAACTTCCTAGCCTTTTCACTTATGATCACTTGAGAGATACTATCTCCTGCTGTCTGTTTTTCATTTATCCACACCAATAAGAGTCTCTCAACATCTTCCATCACTTGCAATCTCTGTTTCAAAAACACAGTTAAACCTTTGGCAAGAACAGCTTCCTTGATTGCCTTTTTTTGCCCACAATAGTAGTGATGGTTGATTGGGGTTTACTATACAACCTGGCCAGCTCGGAGACACGCACTCCACTTTCATACTTATCAATGATCTCTTTCTTCATCTCTATAGTAATTCTCACCTTATTCCTGTAGGTTGGCACTAGAAGCTTCTTGGGGCCCATGGTCACTTATTTTGCAGATAAAATCACCAAAAACACTGTAATAATACGAAATGTTCCGAGTGTATGCTTGGATGTTACAGCAGAGGCCGGCTGGTAAACAATGCCACCGGCAGAACATGTGAGGCTGGCTAAGGCCGCACATTAGACGCATCTCGGACGAAGAGCGCTGAGCGGGTTTTTTAGCGGTATGCGAGGCAAAATCTTAGCGATAAAATGTATCGGTATGCGGATTTAACGTTATGTAAGGCCAACGGTATGCGGGGGTCCACTGTAATGGAAATCAAAGTAATCCGTGCAAGACACCCAAAAGTATGAAAAAAAAAATGTTACCACATGAAATATTAAGTTTAATGCAATAGAATAATTACAATAACAACAATAACAATAAATTAATAACAATACAATAATTGACACTTACCTTTAATGAAGATCTGGTGATGATTGATGGGATGGGAGGAGGGGAGAGTGTAGATGGTGTTAGTGTTTAGAAGGGGAATCCCCTTCCATTAGGTCTTGAGGTATCAAGTCTTTTTCCAGGGTTAATTCCCTTCTTCTTTTAATGCCACTAGGACCAGCTTGAGAGTCATTGGACTTCTGTCGCACAACATATCTGTCCATAGAGGCCTGTACCTCTCGTTCCTTTATTACTTTCCTAAAATGGTTCACAACATTGTCAGTATACAGGCTGCCAACACGGCTTGCAGTAGCTGTGTCAGGGTGATTTTCATCAAAAATGGTTTGCACTTCAAGCCACTTTGCACACATTTCCTTAATCTTTAAAGTAGGCAACTTCTTCAATTTCTCTCTCCCCTCCTCCGAAGCAGTTTCCTCAGGTGTGGCCTCTTGCTGTTGAAGATGATCTAGCAGCTCATCAGTGGTTAGTTTGCCATTGTCCTCCTCCACCAACTCTTCCACATCCTCCCCACTAACCTCCAACCCCAAGGACTTGCCCAATGCGACAATGGATTCCTCAACTGGCATAGGATTCCCAGGGTTAGCCTCAAACCCTTCAAAATCCCTTTTGTCTACACATTCTGGCCACAGTTTTTTCCAAGCACAGTTCAAGGTCCTCTTAGTCACTTCCTCCCAAGCGTTACCTATAAGGTTTATACAATTGAGGATGTTAAAGTGATCCTTCCAAAACTCTTTTAGAGTCATTTGAGTTTCTGTGGTCACTTCAAAGCACTTTTGAAACATAGCTTTTGTGTACAGTTTCTTGAAGTTGGAAATGACCTGCTGGTCCATGGGCTGCAGGAGAGGAGTGGTATTAGGAGGCAAAAACTTGACCTTAATGAAGCTCATGTCCGCAGAAAGTTGCTCTGCCACGTCTGAAGGATGACCAGGAACATTGTCTAATACCAGGAGGCACTTAAGGTCTAATTTATTTTCCAGGAGGTAATTTTTCACAGTGGGGGCAAATGCATGGTGTAACCAGTCATAGAAAAAGTCCCTAGTGACCCATGCCTTACTGTTTGCCCTCCACAGCACACACAAATTAGCCTTGAGGATATTCTTTTGCCTGAAGGCTCTGGGAGTTTCTGAGTGATACACCAATAAAGGCTTCACTTTGCAATCACCACTAGCATTGGCACAGATCAGAAGAGTAAGCCTGTCTTTCATAGGCTTATGTCCTGAGAGTGCTATGTCCTCCTGAGTAATGTAGGTCCTGCTTGGCAATTTCTTCCAAAACAGGCCTGTTTCGTCACAATTAAACACTTGTTCAGGTTTCAGTCCTTCAGCCTCTATGTATTCCTTGAATTCATGCACATATTTTTCATCCGCTTTGTGGTCTGAACTGGCAGCCTCACCATGCCTTACCACACTGTGTATGCCACTACGATTCTTAAATCTTTCAAACCAACCTTTGCTGGCCTTAAATTCACTCACATCACCACTAGTTGCAGGCAATTTCTTTACCAAATCATCATGCAACTGCCTAGCCTTTTCACAAATGATCGCTTGAGAGATGCTGTCTCCTGCTATCTGTTTTTCATTTATCCACACCAATAACAGTCTGTCAACATCTTCTAACACTAGCGATCTCTGTTTCGAAAACAAAGTTGCACTTTTTGCAACAACAGCTTCCTTGATTGTCATTTTCCTGCTCACTATAGTAGAGATGATTGATTGGGGTTTACCTTACAACCTGGCCAGCTCCGACACTCGCACTCCACTTTCGTACTTTGCAATTATCTCTTTCTTCTTTTCAATAGTCATTAGCACCGTTTTTCTCGAATGGTTGGCACTAGAAGCTTTCTTGGGGCCCATGGTGACTTATTTTGCAGAAATAAGCACCAAAAACAGTGATAATCTGGAATGTACCGAATGTATCCTTAGATGAGCGCACGCTGCCTGGCTTGTAAACACTGGCACACACAGGGCGGTTCAGGCCACACGTGGACACGTCTTGTACGAATCGCATCGAATAGCGGGTTTTCCATTGAATGTCGAGGCGAAATTTTTACGTTAAAATGCATCGAATGTTGGATTTATCGAATGTCAATGCCATCGAATGTCGGGGTTCCACTGTACTCATTATCACTCCTAACTGACTTAAATTAGATAAGGCATTAATTTTCTTGTAATTAAATTTAAAATTAGCTCCTAACCCTGCTCTAAACATTGTCAGACAAGAAATAATTAACAAAAAAGTTTGAACAGGAGAACCTTCTGAAGCTCCACTAAATTGGATTAAAATGTAAACACAAGCCATCACTAAAGTTGAAGAATGAACTAAAACCGAAACTTGTGTAAGTGCAGCTATGGCTGCAGGGAGCTAGACCAAAAACAGAATCTGAGCCCTTTTATTTATAGCAGCTACACATACAAAATTTTTATCAATAAAAAGTCTTCCCTTAAATATTACCCATAAGAAATAAAATTTCAAATCCCTAACATAAATAACAGAGATTCTTAACCTATAAATGGTCCAAATGTATATGTACATTCTTACCGCTAGTGCCCCGAACGAATATTTACGTTTTATTTTTCATTCTTTCAAAATTGGCGCTATAGGCCTGAGTCACCTAGACAAGAGAGAATGGGTCTGCACACTCAGTGTACACTGTACACTGTAGACTGTGAGTTTGATGGATTTGACACAGATGTGACCACTAATAATCAAGGAATTACAGTGGACCCTCGGGTAACGGCTGTAATCCATTCCAGAGAGCTTGCCTTTAACCGATTTTGGCATTAGCTGAGTTAATTTTCCCCATAAGAAATAATGGCAATCCAATTAATCTGTTTCAGACACCCAAAAATATTAAAAAAAAAAAAAAATTAAAGGTTAAATGTAGATATAAATACAGAAAAAAATGACAAATAAATATAAAGCACTAATAAAATGGATAAATGAACATTTAACATCACACTTACCTTTATCGACTCTTGTTGGTGTATGGATGACAGGTAGGAGGCAAGAGGAAGGTGAGTTTATTATGCTTCAATATGATGCTAATATCTCTACAGCTCATTTATCTATCACAATTCATCTAATATGACATATTACACAATATTAATAACAGAAACATGTAGAATGAATAAAACATGTCATAATGTATGAGAGGAGTAAGTGGTAGTGCTGGTGTCGTTAGGTTTATCATGGCCACTGAGAGAAGCCGTACATATTAGTTGTGGTGGAGGCAGCAGCAGAACCCACCACCACTATTCACACTTGAGCAATGTATGTAATTTATAAATAAGAAATATTTACATTTTAATTTATTAAGAAATATTTACTTTTTAATTTATAAATAACTACGTTTATTCAGGTACAGTGGAACATTACTTGCGAGTTTAACCCTTTCAGGGACCAAGGCAAAAATCTGAAGGAGTGCCCCAGTGTCCAAGAAATTTTGAAAAAAAAAAAAAAAAAAAATTCTTACAGAATTAAAGATAATATTTTTGTGAAGGCAATAAAACAAAAAAAATTTCTGATCAGTACTTACCGAGATACAGCGGCAACAAGTTGACCTAAAATCACCGGGTGGCGGCAACATCAGTGAATTCCGCAAAATCGCATTTTTTTTTATTTTACATTTTTATGCTTTTTTCTTTTCTAATTTTTTATTTTTCTCGTAATATTTGTGGCCTGTGAGACCAATATAATGTATATTGTATAAGTGTACACTCATTGTATTCAACAAAATAACTGCACTAATTTGTTTATCATTATATTGCTTACAAAACTTGTTCACAAGTTTATTGTAAACAAAATGATGACAATATTAGTGCGGTTATTGTGTTGAATACAATGGTATCATATGGTACCATATAATACATGGTGCCATAGGGTGCAACAGTATCATATGGTACAGTGGTACCATATGGTACAATATGGTACAATGGCACCATATGATACAATGGTACTTTTGGAAAATTACATTTATCTGGATGTAACTCATTAGATACATACCAGTAAATGGTAACAAAGATAATTATTATTTATCAAAGTTACATAGACAAGAATTTTGGGACACCTAGGTCGCAAAAAATGTCCCCCTTCGATACCTACAACTGTCATATCCACACGTTGCTCTAGACCTATATTAATTGCAAATGAAATATCCATCACCAGGAATTCTGGTAAAATTTATTATAAATTTGTGGACTGTATATTAAAATTAATAAATGATTACATATACACGTTTATATAACAAAGAGAATTTATAATCATAACACTCACCAATTTGTCTGGAG
>NC_069429.1:43257258-43274258 GCF_026875155.1 Cherax quadricarinatus | reverse complement strand
GCCCCCCACCCACCCATGCCCCCCCACAAGAACCATTTCCACAAGCCCACTCCACCCACCCATGCCCACTCCACAAGACCACCCATCCACTCCATGCCCATCAACAAGCCCACCCACCCACCCCATGCCCACTCCACAAGACCACCCCAAACCCACTCCATGCCCACTCCACAAGACCACTCCACCCACTCCATGCCCCACCCCAAACAAGACCACTCCACCCACTCCATGCCCACTCACACAAGACCACTCCACCACCCTCCATGCCCACTCCACAAGACCACTCCACCCACTCCATGCCCACTCCACAAGACCACTCCACCCACTCCATGCCCACTCCACAAGACCACTCCACCCACTCCATGCCCACTCCACAAGACCCACTCCACCCACTCCATGCCCACTCCACAAGCCCTCCACATCCATGCCCACTCAGCCCATCCTCCCACCCCATGCCCACTCCACCACTCTATGAGTACTTCAAAAGACGACTCCACCCACTCTATGGCACTTCATTACCATTCCAAAAGGCTATTCCATGACCACTCCACAAAACCACTCCTACTCCATGACTCCACTAAACCACTCCTCCCACTCCATGACCACTCCACAAGACAATCCTCTCACTCCGTGGTCACTCCACTAGACCACTCCTCCCACTCCATGACCACTCCACTCACTCCATGACCACTCCACAAGACCACTCTACTCACTCCATGACCATTCCACAAAATCAATCCACCCACTTCATGACCACTTTACAAGATCACACCTCGCACTCCATGACCACTCCAGAAGACCACTCCCACTCCATGACCACTCCAGAAGAGCATTCCTCCCACTCTATGAACACTCCACAAGACAACACCTCCCACTACATAACCATTCCAAAAGACTATTCCATGACCACTCCACAAGACCACTCTTCCCACTCCACAAGACCACACCTCCCACTACATGACCATTCCAAAAGACTATTCCATGACCACTCCACAAGACCACTCCTCTCACTCCATAAGACCACTCCTCTCACTCCACAAGACCACTCCTCCCATTCCATGAATTTCCCACAAGACTGCTCCATACCTGTTATGCCCCTTGGTCATAATCGAATGTTACTATACGATTTTTCACTTAATATTAAACTCATGGTTTCAATATAATATTAGCTAAATTAAAGATTCCTCTAGTTTATAATATTATATTACTCTTCATTTTATAACTATGGATAATATGACTGGGTATTATTTATGTATATGTTTAGGTAGGACACTAGGCGACTTGAAGAGTTCCAGGGCTAGGCATGAAGTACCTACTGGATCGGTTGTACCTCACCACCCTCACTTATACCGAGTTGACGTTTTGAAGGCTTACTCAGCCTGTAAAAACTTCAGACATATTACCAAGGCGGGCCCTCCTCGGGAAAAATTTAAGAATAGAAAAAGAAAAAAAATTTTCAAAAGATAAAACTTTATTATTATTAAAAGCAAACAAAAAAAATAAAACATGAAAGGTATTCCTATTTAAAAAAAATGAAAAATGAATAAAAAAATAACATTTGAACCAACGCTAATATATAAGGGGTGTTGGTTTTGGGTGACACGAGTTTTCTTAAAATCGTAGCATTGCTGATGATTGGGGGGGGTCGCAGTGTTGGTTACAACCCACCGGTTCGTTCTTCCAAAAAGGCCGTGAGTATGCACCCGATGACAGGAAACAGGTTTTTTTACCGCTGCAATGATGAGGGTTACGTCCTCAATTTATACAGGTGCACGGGAAATTAAATAAAAAAGGGGAATCTAGGTGTAGCCATCTCCATCAATTCTACTCGTTGTTTGGGCGGGGTGACCCCTCTCGTCATCAACTGGAAAGATAGACGGGTTTACCCACTGCTTAAAAAATCACTCTCAATGAAAGTCAAACCTAAAAGATGTGTGATTTTTACAACGTAAACCCTGAGAAAGACTGAAAGACTAATTTTATTTTTGGTCAAAAGTGAAGCTTTAACCAATAAATCACAAAAAAGGCAGGCATGTATTACAGTAGTGCTGGAGCTGTGAGCTAGTGTTTACTTTTGGACCGGACCCCAAACATGTCACCTTTTGGGGGGGGGAGAGGGGGGGGAAGGGGTAGGGGGAGCTAGACGGGGCCCTACCTTAACAAGCAGCCGGCAATCAAATATCACTTTGGGGGAGGGGGGGAAAGGGGGGGAAAGCGTGAGCTTGACTTGCCCTACTTAACAAGTACCCGGGCAAGAAACTATTTTTTACATATATCCCTCGCACTCTATCTATTGAACTTTTCCCACCCCTTCCCCTTACCAAGCTTATAGAAAGAGTTAAGAAGAATAGGCGAGGAAAAAGTTCTAACATAGGGAAGTCCGTAAGGGCAACAAATCTTCTCTGACTGCACATTAACCAGTCAAGAAAAATTTGGGGAACCATGATATACAAATATGGGAAATTAAAAGCCTGGAGTCTAAGCCACCTCAAGAGGCGACTGTTGGTTCCTTAAAAGTTTCTAGGGATATCAAAGGTTTTTTGGGCCGTTTCTAAAATGAATTCTTTTCCACAAAAAAAAATTTTGTTTGGGATACCCCCCAAAAAAGGCCCAAAAATTCCTTTTCTATGGTGAAGTATCTCGTTTCTGCAGGGAAAGGGGTTTCTGGCTTGGAAGCAACAGGAAGGAGTACCATCATGGTATTTTAGTAAAACGCACCCAGCCATATTGGAGGCATCAGTTTTTAAAAAAAATGTTTTTTAATTTCTGGAATTTAAGAAAAGGGTCTTTCGAAAAGATACTTTTAATCTCATTAAACTTTTTTCCGACTACGTCCAAGTTCAAGAGGCCCCCTTTACAGACTTTTTAAGGAAGTCGGATAAGAGCCTGTAAGATCAGGAAAAGGGCGGGATAAAACCCTGCATAAAAATTTAAGAACCAAAAAGCTACCTGGCTTTTTTGGTTTTGGGGAATTTAAATTCTAATAAAGCTTTGATCTTCTGGGGGGAGGCTGCAGAGAGTTTTAGAAAATACAGTCCCAAAATACCTAATCTTGTTATACCCCAAAGGGAAACTTTCTTCGGCTTGGGGTGAGGCCCTTGGGGGCTAACCTATGCAAAACGATGATAATGTTTGGGTATTTGCCCCACTGGATGCATTACGAAATGTTATCAAAAAAAACGAAACTTTGGCATATTACCCAAGACCTTTTCACAGCTCACGTAGGTGCACAGAGTTACCCAAAACCCAAAGGGGAAGTTCTATATTGGGTCGTCCATGGTGGTGGAAACGGTGTACTGCTTAGAAGAAGGATCAACATTATTGATGAATGCCGGCAATACAACTCTGAAAAAAGGGAAAAGAAAAAAAATTTGTGAGATCGTATCTTTAAGGGCAAGGTCAGTATCCCACCGAGTTAACTTTTAAAGGCCCTGAAGTCAACAGCAATCTATATGAATATGGGTTTTAGGGGAAAACCATATGCAACAGTTAAAGGGATCTTTATTTTTAAAAAGTTTCGCCTAAACGTAGGCTTCTTCGTCAGCAGAAAATTGATAGAACAGAAAAACTTGAAACGATTAATCATCCATCACCCCTTTAAAATTTTGAGGGGGCATCCCTCAGTCTGGAAAAAAGACATTGTCCGTGCTAAACAATATGAATTGAAGTGACAGAATGGGGGCCTTTTATAGTGGGCCCGAGGTGAGACGTAGGTTGCTTTTGGGGGGGCAGGGCCTTCTCAAACCCACCTTCTCACTAGTAGAGGTTTTCGAAATGGCTGTACCAAGAACCCTTGTTTACAGTGGAAAACGGGCTGGGTTTGAGAAGGACCTGCCCTCCCAAAGCAACCTACTCTCACCTCCTGGCACTATATAAAGGCCCAATCTGTCACTTCAACCTTCATATTGTTTCAGACAACGGAACAATCTCTTTTCCAACTGAGGGACTGACCGACCTCAAAACTGTTAAGGGTGATGGACTGATTACATCGTCTTCAAGTATCTTCTGCTTCTATCAACCTTCTGTACTCGACTGAATAAGCCTACTGTGTAGGCGAAACGTTTCGAAATAAAGATACCTAACTGTTTCTATGTGTCCTTTACTAACACTCTGTCGGTATTTCATACCTTTTAATGTTCATCTATAAGAATTATCCAACTTCTTACCATGACTTACTGTGAGCTATATGCAATACTGAAGGTTCCAATGATCTTAGTTTTATAATTTTCTTCCTCTCGTGTCAAATGCATCCCCAAAGGTGAAACTGGAACTGGGTAAAATTGTCGTTGATAGGATTGTCCAGCAACTAAATCAATCTTATGGACTACCGTGGAGTCACCACCTGGAATATCAGTAAAAGACGTCTGAAAAGTTACTCACAACATTCTGAAGTATTTTCAAGGTCCTTATGGTCATCCAAAGATCCATTACTATTAATGTTGGTTGCGTCCGAGTGGTCAAAAGTCACCAAGTCATGTAGTTCTTCATCATAGTCTAAGTTAGAGGTTCAATTACGCACACCTTACATTCTTCAGTTGTCGTATCAAGTTCGTGGTGGAAAAAACTAAGTCCAAATGTTATTAAGGCAGTTTAACCCGAATTCTTCGGTATATTTCTTAAGGATGTTGATATGATAAAGCTTATGTTTCCTCCCCTTGACTTCTATGAGTAGTCAATTTCCACAGATTTTTTAATACTTTATATGGACCATTTTCATGCTACTAATAATTATTTGACTTGATAGGCCAAAAGTACAAGAACTTCATCCTCTACGTTAAAACTTCCTCCACGACTTTATGGAATCAAAATAGGTTGTACTGGCCAATGACAACTTAAGTTTTTCGTACCTATGTCAGAGGTCTCCTCAAGTTTGATCCTAAGGTCAAAGAGAAACTGGTAAGTAATACGAACCTCATCAATTTACCTCCTCATTGTCCCATAATTCAAGAAGGATGGACAGTGGACCTCTGGCCTGTCTACCATAAGAAGTTCAAAAAGTGAAAACCCAAAAAGTCACCACTGGGACTTCCCTAATGGCAAACAGGGTATTAACGATGGCCACTCCTTAGGTTTAAGGGAGCAAAGTTTCCTTAATTGTCTTAAAATCGAATGCTGTGCTGGCGCTCAATCATCCCATTACAGCTGGGAATGATGGGTGTGGTGAAGAGAGGCTTCACTCCCAGAAGTTGGTATAGAATTTGCATTAAGTCAGATGAAGTGTGTCCCACGGTCAGTCAAAATTCTCTAGGGATGCCACTCGGAGAAGATGTGACAAAAGGGCTTTCAGCCCACCTCTGTAGTAGTTATGTATTAAGGGAACGGCTTTCAGGGAATCTCGAAGCATAATCACTATGTTAATATATATCTATGTCCCCCAGATGAAAGTGGAGATAAAGGACCCAACGATGTCAAATAGCTCCACTTCCAAAAGGTACTAACGGATGGCATTTGACATAGGTACTCGCCTGGTACCTCGGGAGGATGACAGTTGGCAACTTACAACGATCTACAATTAGGTAGTGAAAATCTGAGGACATTTTTGGGCCAAAAAATAGGTTTCCCTAATTTAATTTAAAAGTTTTACGTGCAGAAATGTCCGGCCGCTGGCAGGTCATGATGCCATTTTAAGAACAGTCTCCTACTGCATTGACATTGGAACAACTAAGATGGAATAGTCCTGTCCTCATCTGAATTTAATTTGAATACTGACCTTTACAAGATACCATTATATATTCAAATTTTATATGAAAAGTTATTCCTTTGGATATCTTATTTTGTTTGCGGGCATTATTGGCAATTCTGAAGATAAGGGCAATTACGTGTAACTTTACAAAGTGAGTCCTTCGATATATCTAAAGCTAAAAGTCAGGGAAAATCAAAGAATGGACAGTAGGAGAATCTGGCTCCTTTGGTCTGAGCCCTAGTCAAGACATTTATGGTAATCGAGGTGATTATCCACTTTCTCAACAAGTGAACGGTGATCCACTTCCTCGCTTTCGAGAGTTACATCACTGGTTTTTTAATCCCACATGAATCTCGCGATACATTGTCTCATCTGAACTTACGAGGGGCTTCTCTGACTCTACAGGAAGAGGATCTGAAAAGCTTATGTCCACCTTTGGTGATGGAAGGTCAACCTCAGAAGGAAGAATGGCACCTTTTACATTACCTATTAGTATGGAGCATGAAGTGATGGGAGCTAGTACGGCTTCAGACCAACCTGTGAACCATTTAGACCTAATGTAACAACGGATGGTAGGAAAAGTGTCTGTACGGCCCAAGTAGTCTGAAAGTATAGCAGAGGAATGAGTTTCTTTAAGATTAGGGAACAGCTTATCAGAAATGACTATACATGTGCATCCAGAGTCTCGTAAAATGGTAGATACACTAAGTCCATTGTGAGGGAAAAGTTCAATAGATAGGAATAGCGATATGGTAACAATAGTTTCATTGCCGGCTACTAGTTAAGGTAGGGTAAGTCAAGCTCCCGTTTTTCCCGCCTTTTTTTCCCCTCCCTGATGGTGATAGTTTGACTGCCGGCTGCTTGTTAAGGTAGGATCAGTCTAGCTCCCGCTATTCCTTCCTCTCCCTCTTCCCCCCCCCCCCGAAAGGTGACGTGTGGGGCTCTGGTCAAACAGTAAATCACTCGACTCACAGCTCCCAACACTACTCTTGAATGACAGTGAGGGTCACCTGTCAATCAACGAGAAGAACAGGAGACAGACTAACGTCCTGCAGACGTCCCATTTTGGATCTAATTACCTGTGCACCTGTATGAAATTGCAGGACGTAACACCACAGCATTGCAGCGGTAGAAGAACCTGCTTTCCGAATCAGGATATTAAACTCAAGGGCCTATCATTCTGGAAGAACTACCAAGGGTCGTAACCCACCTGCGACCGACCGCCCCCCCATCATCACAACAATCTACATTTCAACAACACATGTCACCACACCAACACACCCCTTATATTATCGTTTGAATTAAGTATCATTTAAATTTTTCATTTTTCTCATCATTTTCGATAATGTAGGATTAAATATCGATATTTTAATGGTTTATATTTATATTTTCTATATAATAAAGTGTTTATGTTTGTCTGTTATTATTTCTTTTTCTATTCACTAATTTTCCTGAGGAAGGAACCAGCCTTGGTAATACTGTCCTGAAGTTGTTACAGGGCTGAGTAAAGCCTATCACAAGTGGCGACCTTGCCAGGATCAACTCTACAGAATACAAGATTCAACTCATCTCAATTACAATTCGAACTTCAACGCTTGCATACCACAGACGGTTACCACAGCCCGTGAGAAATAATCATTCTCTAATGGTAGGACTACAGTACAGTATTTAAAAAGATTGTGATTGTTATAGCGCAATTTATTGTTTAAGTCAAGACAGCAGGATATAATATTTGAATTCTGTCGCCACTTTGTTATAGTAACTTGAAACACTTTGGAGGATTAGACTCTAGGGACACCGAAATTTTCCAGTGACAATTTTGTTTCATTGAGCTTCTTTATTATACAGGGAACTGTTATAGGACACTCTTGATTTGTTGGTGAAAGATGGATGGTCAAGGGACCCATTCTACTTACTGTTTGCTCGAGTCGCATAGAACCCTTCGTTTTTCGTTAATACATATTGTTTAATGGAAGCGGGATCGAGCCCTCTGGTTTTATTTATAGTTTTGGAGCGGAGCAGGAATTGAACCCACCATTTTTCTTTAATACCTGTTTCATTTCACCCTGAATAGTTTAAGTTATTCTTCAAGCATGTGGGGAATACAAGTTTTGTGGATGAACGCTGGAAGAAAGTTAGGAATAACAGGGAAAAATTTAGAATCTTTCTTAGTGCTAAATCCCGGAAGACTTGAAAAGAGAGAGAATTGAGAGAGAAGATAGACAAGTTTAGAAAGGGAAAGAGAGGAAGAAAAGGAGAGAGAAAGAATAGAAAGAGTAGAGAAAAAGGAGAAAGAGAACCTGAATAGACAGGAGAAAAAGGAAGATAGAGAATTGAGAAGAAATCCTAGAAAGACAGTTAGAAAGAGAGCGAGAAAGACCAAAAAGATCGTGAAGATTGTCGTGAGGAAAAGCTAGGAACGTGAGGAACAAGCTAAGATCGTGAGGAACAGGTTAAATAAAGAGAACTTGAGGAAAGAGCAAAGGATCGAAGAAGTTGAGAAAGAAGCTAGAGACGTGAGGAAAGAGCTAGAGAACGTGAATGCAAAAGCTAGAGAACATGAGTTAATAGAGAGAGAAAAGGATTGCGAGCTCGAAAAATCTCGCCTTGAATTGAGAATAAAAAGTTTAACTCTTTACGCACAACAATTAAGGAAGGAGTAATGGAACAACGTGCAGTCAGTGCAACATATTCCAACACCTAATTACCTCCCTTCCAGAGGGGAGGACATAACTTCATACATTATCAGGTTTGAAAATATACCGCTAATAACCTCTGTGAATGCCTGCTACACTGGGGCACCAGTTAGGAATGGTATTTTCTGGTACAGCAGCTTGAATATCCCCCCCCCCTAATCATACTTTGGTCGCAGGATAATCATATGTAAATATAAACCTACTGACGAAGAGGCAATCGTTAAAGCATATCAAAAAACCACTAATTCCCTTACAGGAAAGATTTCAGTATCCACCATTACAGCCTGGCTGAACTTTTAGCAGTTACAGGTAACACTCTTTCGTTTAGGTAGACACATATGCAACAGTTAAGGTATCTTTATATGAAACGTTTCGCCTACACTTAAGGCTTCTTCAGTCTAGTACAGAAAAGTTGATAGAAAGCAGAAGATACTTGAAGACGAATGTTAATCAGTCCATCAGCCCTTAAAGTTTTGAGGTGGTCAGATCCCCTCAGTCTGGAGAAGAAACATTGTTCCATAGTAAAGGGCAAGTTCGCTCTCACCTAGGATCGTGAACAATTACACAGAGACTCTGCCTAGTGCGCTCAGTAACTATCGCCGGGAATAGTCTTTGTGAGCTGGATTTTCACTAGCAGTTTTGATTCTTTCGGGAAAAAATTGGTACGAAGATACTACAAATACAGTAATAATCCGCCTAAGTCCTTGAGATTAACTCTCGCCCGTAGCTGACATTGTGAAGTGAATTTCAGTTTATAAAAAGTGACATATATCTTCTCATGTTATTGTGTTAATACAATCAGACAGTTGGTAGATTGTGGCCATCTTAGAGAAGTCAATTACTGTTACAGATACAAATTGTATATTTCAACAGAAGAGTGAAAGAAAAGCCTATTAAAGGTTTACGCCCCTCCTAAGATCAAGGAGGTTGTTATGATTTATTTATTTTACTAATGACCTGAAAAGAGCTTAATATATTCATAAATTCCGCGGAGAAGACCTTAAAGATCTCATTTCGCCTGTTTGACTCAGACGTGAGTTATAACGTCGATACATTGCTAGCACCTTTTGTACTTTTGTTACGATAAGGCACTAAATGAACCAGTGGTGTACAGGCCAGAATCCTAAACAATAACCACTCCCAAAAGACTACAGTTACTCCATGACACACTTCTCAAGACCATGTCCACTCACTACACAATACCACATCTCCCACTTCATGACCATCAACAAGACTACTCATTGCCACACCAAAAAGACCACTCCTGTCAATCCAAAACTACTGCAGAAGACCATTTCCCACCATGACCATTCCTACCCACTTCATGACCTCTCCACAAGACCACTCCTCCCACCCAAGACCACTCCACAAGACCCACTCCTCCCACAACCATGACCACTCCACCAAGACCGTCCTCCCACTTCATAACCACTCCATAGATCCACAACCACAGACCACTCCTCCAACTACATGACCACTGCAGAAGATCATTCACTCCTCTTCTCCATACCACACCACAAGACCGCTCCTCTCACATCCATGACTACTCCACAAGGCACCCCTCACCAACATCCATGACCACTCCACAAGATCACTCCTCTCACTCCTTGACGACTCCAAAGAACCACACATACACTCCATGACCACTCCACAAGCCCTCACTCCTCTTTCTCCATTACCACTCCGCAAGAACACTCCCTCACGTTCCATGACCACTGCAGAAGATTCACTCCTCTCACTCCATGACTACTCCACAGACCACTCATCCCCATCTCCATGTACCACTTAGGGGGTGTCCACAAGCCCACTCCTCCTACTCCCATGACCGTACTCCTAAAATCACTCCTCCCACTCCATGACAAACTCTACAAGTCCAGCATCCCCCATTTCATGACCACTACCCACAAATACTGCTCCAACTCTATGATGAACTCCATCCCTCCATGACCAATCCACAAGAACATTCCCACTTCATAACCCTCCCAACTCCGTGCCCTCCCCATTTCACGTCTCTCCCCCCCCATGGCCATCCAATTGCATACCCTCCCCACTCCATGTCCCTCCCCACTTCATGCACCTCCCACTCCATGCAACTTCCACTCCATGTAATTCCCCTTCCCAGAAGTTCGGGGATAGTGGGGCGTAGTAACATGGCTCGTGAGAGGACTGGGAAAAGAATTTACGGTCTTGATTGAAAGGCAACGAGCATGTCTTCGGTGGCAGGAAGAACAGGGGGACCAGTGTAATGGCTAGTGTGAATAGATGTCAAAAGGAAAGGGCATACAGTGAGAGAGAGAGGGATCTTTGATGTCCGAGAGATGAAACACTTCAGGGGGGGAGATTGTACATTAAGGAGGACGTGGGATGGGACAGTGGGACAGTATAGTGCTTTATTTAGTCGCTACATGTATGGCTTTATTTAGTCCTGCTACAGTGTAGTGTTTTTTTTTATTAGTCTGGTCATGTAGTGGCTATTATTTAGTCTGGTACAGTGTAGTGCTTTATTTAGTCTGGGTACAGTGAAGTGTTTATTTAGTCCGGTAAAAAAAAAAAGCAGGGTAGTGGCTGTATTTAGTCCGGTACATGCAGTGCTTTATTAAGTCTGGTACAAAGTGTAGCTTTATTTAGTCTGGTACAGTGAAGTGCTTTATTTAGTCTGGTACAGTGTAGTGCTGTATATAGTCTGTACAGTGTAGTGTTTATTTAGTCTTGGTACAGTGTAGTGTTATATTTAGTCCTGGTACAGTGTAGTGCTGTATATAGTCTGGTAACAGTGTATGCTGTATATAGTCTGGTAACAGTGTAGTGCTTGTTATAGAGTCATGGTACAGTGTAGTGCTGTATATAGTCTGGTAACTGTGTAGTGCTGTATATAGTCTGGTACAGTGTAGTGCTGTATTTAGTCTGTACATGTAGTGCGTAATATAGATCTTGTACAGTGTAGTGCTGTATGTAGTCTGGTACAGTGTAGTGCTGTATATAGTCTGGTACAGTGTAGTGCTGTATTTAGTCTGTACATTGTAGTGCTGTATTTTAGTCTGGTACAGTGTAGTGCTGTATTTAGTCCGTACAGTGGTAGTGCTGTATAATAGTCTGGTACAGTGAGTGTTGTATTTATCTGGTACAGTGTAGTGTTGTATTTAGTCTGGTACAGTTGTATGTTGTATTTTAGTCTAGTACAGTGTATGCTAGTATATAGTCTGGTACAGTGAGTGTTGTATTCAGTCTAGTACAGTGTAGTGCTGTATATAGTCTAGTACAGTGTAGTGCTGTATATAGACTGGTACAGTGTAGTGCTGTTTATAGTCTGGTACAGTGGTGTAGTGCTGTAAATAGTCTGGTACACAGTGTAGTGCTGTAATATAGTTCTAGTACAGTGTAGTGCTGTATATAGTCTGGTACAGTGTAGTGCTGTATATAGTCCAGTACAGTGTAGTTGCTGTATAAGTCTAGTACAGTGTAGTAGCTGTATATAGTCTGGTACAGTGTATGCTTGTATATAGTCATTACATTGAAGTGAACTCGGGTGTAATGCAGAATAGTAATGTGTTTTATGCAGTCATTGTTTTGCAGTGTAGTATAATTTTCGTAACTGATGTTGGAATTGATAATATTATCGAGATTAATTTAATGGTTTCCAGAAAGTGACTATACTGAGACAAGAAAATTGATGTTGTTAGAGTGGTAAACGGAAGTCTGTTGGATGATCATGGAAGGTTTAGCGTCGGTTTGGTACGTGTTGCATACGTGTAGATTTTAAAATAAACCGAAACTAATGATATTGTTTATCAAACTGTGCATTTGGAGACCTAAATAACATGTTCTCAAGTTAGAAAACAATGTTATGTGCCTGTTCTTGCTCTCATGTATGGGGATATTTATTGTATAGTAGGAAAAAACGTTCAAAAAATATTAAAAATAAGATCATTGAAAAAAAATTAGAAGAGAGAGAGAGAGAGAGAGAGAGAGAAGTGGGGGAGAGAGAGAGAGAGGAGAGAGAGAGAGAGAGAGAGAGAGGGGGAGAGAGAGAGAGAGAGAGAGGGGGAGAGAGAGAGGAGAGAGAGAGAGAGAGAGAGAGAGAGAGAGAGAGGAGAGAGAGAGAGGAGAGAGAGAGAAGAGAGAGAGGAGAAGCAAATCACAAGGGATATTTGTGAATTTTGAAGGATTCACATATTTTTTTAAATATGGTTTGATACAAGTGTGATGTGTGTGTGTGGAGTGTGTGTGGTGTGGTGTGTTGTGGTGTGTGTTTGTGTGTTGTGTGGTGTGGGTGTGGTGTGTGTGGTGTGTGTGGTGTGTGGTGTGTGTGTGGTGTTGTGTGGTGTGTGTGTGTGGTGGGTGGGTGTGTGTGTGTGGTGTGTGGTGTGGTGGTGGTGTGTGTGTGTGTGGGTGTGGTGTTTGGTGTGTGTGTGTGGTGTGTGGTGTGTGGTGGGTGTGTGTGTGTTGGGTGGTGTGTGTGTGTGGTGTGTTGTGTGTGTGTGTGTGTGGTGTGGTGGTTGTGTGTGTGGTGTGTGGGTGTGTGTGTGTGTGTGGTGTGTGTGGTTGTGTGTGTGTGTGTGTGTGTGTGTTGGTGTGTGTGGTTGTGTGTGGTGTGGTGTGTGTGTGTGTATGTGTGTGTGTGTTTTGGTGTGTGTGTGTACTAACCTACTTGTGTTTGAAAGGATACAGCATAGCTCTGCCCCGCCACTTCACTGATATCTACTAAGTCCTCTCTTCTCCCTGCTCGAGATTTTTCGTACCTCGTCTTAAAACTATGTATAATTCCTCCTCCACTCCATCACTTAACAAAATATTTTTTTTCCACTTCTTGACCACTCTTACTAAGAAATACTTTCCTAACATCTCTTTAATTATCTGAGTCTTATTCTTCCATTGTGACCCTTTTGTGTCTGTGTCCCCTCTCTGGAACATCCTGCCTCTGTCCATCTTGTCAATTCCTCGCAGTATTTTGTATGGCCTTTATCATGTCTCCCTAACCCTCCTGTCCACAAACGTCGTCAGACCGATTTTCCCATAACCTCTCTTCGTAGGACATTCCCTTAGCTCGGAACTACCCCTTGTTGCAAAAACTTTTCACTCTCTCTAATTTCTTGACGTGCTTGACAGGTGTGGGTTCCAAACTGGTGCTGCGTACTCCAGTTTGGCTCAAGTACACGTTTACCTTGGAGAGGGTTTCCGGGGGGTTCACCGCCCCCGCGGCCTCGGTCCTGAGACCTATGCTCGTGTGGATCAGGGTCTGATCAACCAGGCTGTTACTGCTGGCCACACGCAAACTGACGTTCCGAACCACAGCTTGGTTGTGTTAGGTACTGACTTTAGGTGCCCCTCCAGGGGCGCCTTCCTAAGCAGCCAGGGGTCTATGGTAATCCCATAATATGCTGGGGAGGCAGTTGAACGTCTTGGCCCCGGACAACTTATGTGTTTGTCTTTCAGTGTACATGTTTACCCCCTGCTTTCAATTTGAGGAAGTTGCATCTCCTGCCCTAGTCTTTTGCTTTCATAGGGAGTGATATTTCGTGTGCAAGATTGTAACTAATTCCTCTAGGATTTTCAAGTGAATATTATCATGTATCAATCACGCCTGCATCCAGGGAATACAAATCAAGGTCTCACCGTTCACTAGTAATTTAGATGTTTTATCGTACTTATGTAATGCCATGAAAGTTCTTGTACACTTTCTAGGTCGCAAATTTCGTCGCCATGAAGGCGGCAGTTAGTGCACAGCAATATTCCCAGCCTAGAGAGAACAAACGATTTGAAGAGTATCATCAAGGGCTTGGCTCCTAGTTTTGGAGGTTTCTCATAATCCGTGCTATCATTTTCCTAGCAGATGTGGGTTAATACATTGTTGTAGTCTTTCAAGGCGAGAATCCTGACATTATTCACTCCCCAGGTTCTTCACCATTACTTGGCCGCTTTGTATGTTAGAAATTGTCGTAATATCCTAAGCAATTAAAATTTCCTCAGTTTTTCTATTCTGAGCATTGAATTTTCTCTTCATTGAACGTCATATTGTTTTTTGCGTGTCCATTGGAAGATCTGGGTGATGTCCTCTTGTAGTCTTGTGGTGTCTTCAATGGCGGTCACTATAGAGGCAATTCGGGTGTCATCTGCAAAGGAAGACACCGGGAGGCTAGGCTTACATCTCTGTCCTGTCAAATATGAAGGATGAGGAATAGAATGGGAGCGAGTACTGTGCCTTGTGGAACAGGGCTTTCACAAGTAGCCTGTCCTCAGACTTTACTACTTTTACTATTACTCTTTGGGGGGTGGGAATGGGGTCAGCAAGTTAAGATCCGTCTACGCACCTTTCCCTGTTATTCCCTTTATCCGCATTTTTTGCGCTATTACAGCCATGGTCACACTGATGTCGAAAGCTTTTTCAAAGTCTTGATAGTTACATCTGTATTTTGCTTATCTCAATGGCATCCCAGGATCTTGTCCATTGTGGTCCGTAGACTGGGACAGCCAGGAGCGACCTCTCTAGAAACCCGTGTTGCCCTGGTTGTGTAACATGATGGTATCTAGGTGGTTGGCGATCTTGTTTCCTTTGAATCCTTTCAAAGCTTTTTATGATATGGGATGTCAGTGCTATCGTCTGTATTTTTCTTTGCTAATTGCTGACTGCCACCTTTGTGCAAGTGGGATATGTCGGTTTTTTTAGTGAGTGTGGGATGAGCCCTTGCATGCTACTTCATCCATAGAATGCTGTATGGCACAACGAAGGCAGTTGTTGATGAACACGGAGTTTCAATGTGTCAGGGCCTGGGGCAGAGTGCATGGCCCGCCTCATGGTGAGAGAAATCGCATGACGCTTTAGACCTCTAAACCCACAATCCTTAACAAATGGTGTACCCACCATCGAAAGGACATATGGTGGTGTGGATGCCTCTGGCACCTGTTAAAAATGCAGGACGTCCCCAACAGCATTGCAGCGGTAAAAAAACCTGCTTTCCGTCTCAGGTATTAATTCGGGCCCTTTTCTTCTGTGAAGAACTAGCCAAGGGGGGGTCGAACCAACACCTGCGCCCCCCCCCATCATCAGCAACATCTCGATTTAAACAAACGTGTCCCAACCCAGACCCCCCATTATTGCGTTAAAATTAAAGTTATCTTTTATTTTTCTTTTTTATTTTCTTTAATTTGGGATTATATTTCTATTTAAGTGTTTTATATTTATATTTTTTTTAAAATAAAGGTTTATGTTTGTCGTTTTTTTCTTTTTTTTTTCATTTTTCTGAGGGGGAACCAGCCTTGGTAAACTGTCTGTTTTTGTTACGGGGGGTACCTTACAATGGCGCCTTGCGGGGTCAATTAAGAATAAAAGTTTCAACCCCATTAAAAATCACAATTCGAACTTCAACCTGCATCCCACAAGGTTACCCCCAGCCGTGGTAACATTCTCTAGGGTGGGATAAAGTACGGTTTAAAAGATTTGGTGTTGTTATAGCCTCAATTTATTGTAAGTAAAGACAGGCGGGAAAATTAAATTTTAATTCTGCCATTTTTTTATGTAAGCTTGAAACATTTTGGAGGATTAGACTCAGGGCCCGGATTTTCAGTGACAATTTGTTTCATTAAAGCTCTTTATTATAAAGGGAATTTTATAGGACACCTTGATTTGTGGTAAAATTGGATGGTAAAAGGGACCCCATTCTACTTTTTTTTCTCGGAGTCGGCATAAAACCCTTCGTTTTCGTTAATAAAAATTTGTTTAATTGAAGCAGGGATCGACCCCTCGGGTTTTATTTATAGTTTGAGCGGGCAGGAATTAAAACCCCCATTTTCTTTAATACCTGTTTTTTTTCCCCTGTTTTTAAGTTATTCTTGAAAAGCATGGGGGGATACAAGTTTTGGATGAACGTGGGAAATAAATTAGGAAAACAGGGAAAAAATTTTTTAAACTTTCATTTGTGCTAAGTCCGGAAAGACTTGAAAGAGAGAGAATTGAGAGAGGAAGAGAACAGTTGAAAGGGGAAAAGAGGAAGAAAAGGGAGAGAGAAAGAATCGAAAAAAGAGGAGAAAAAAGGGAAAAAAGAACCTTTAAAAACAAAAAAGGGAAAAAAAAAGGGGAGAGAGAGAATTGAAGGGGAAATCCGAGAAGCAGTTAAAAAAGGAGCGAGAAGACCAAAAAAGCGTGATAGACTTGATCGTGAGGGAAAAAGCTGGGAAAGTGAGGAAAAAAGCAAATTCGTGAGGAACAGGTTTAAATTTAAAGAAAATTGAGGAAAAGGAAAGGGGTAAGGGAAATTTTAGGGAAAAAGTAGAGACGTGGGAAAGAGTAGAGAACTGATGCAAAAGCTGAAAATGGTTAAAAGAGAGAAAAAGGAGCGAGCTCGAAAAAACTCGCCCCTTTAATTGGGAATAAAAAGTTAACTCTTTCGCAACAAAAATTAGGGAAGGATAAGGAAAAACGTGAGTCAGTGCCATATTCCCACCTAATTTACCCCCCTTCACAGAGGGGGAAATAACTTATCATTTTCAGGTTTTTAAAAAACCGCTACCCCTGTGAATGGCCCGTGACACCCGGGTACCCGGTTTGGAATGTTATTTTCTGGTACAGCCTTGAATATTATGAACTTTGTCGAGGATTCATTTAATTATAACCTACTGAGAAAGGG
>NC_069429.1:43239674-43256758 GCF_026875155.1 Cherax quadricarinatus | reverse complement strand
GAAAAGGCCCTAACCTATCTCACTCGCTCCTCTCGTAATATGAGGCCGCCCCGTCCCCTATGTGGGGGGGCCCTTTGAACTGTGAGGTCAGCAAAATATGAATTCAGATAGTGACTCAGGCAGAGACGGTTGGTCGTTGAGTCAAGGTACCGGGTTATGACTGGTTATATACTGAGAATAGGACCAACTCGGCCCCACTTCAAAAACGCCAACGACGATCCCCTGTGATGTTTTTCGTTACCCCCCATTCTAAAAGAAACCGGCTAAATTCTTTACTTTAGCCCGACTTCTATACCCCTGTCTTTCCAACCATATTTTGACAAAAGCACCCTACGCCATGATGGTGATATTTTTCCTTTTTGCCCCTAAAGTGGTATGTGCCTCATCCATCCGAATTTTTCCAACTCAGATCTTTTTTTTTTTCAATATCGATACTTTTCCTATCCTATCGCAAAACATCTTCCCCCAATTCTTGTAGTGGTATGTCTTTTCGGCCCCCATCCCATAGTCCAACATAATTTCCAGCAGTGGCAATGACATTGTCAAACAGCTGAATTTCAAGTTTCCCCCCAATTCTAAAGGTAAAACATTTATTTTCTTCCTGCCTGTGGGCGAAGACGATACTTTTGATGTGGTCTTTTAAACTTTTGACAGCGTAATTCCTATCTCTTTTTATGGCGGGACTCTTTTAAACAAGTAAGAAACGTGATCCCTACCTGCAACAGTGTAGAAATTGCTGGCGATTTGGCCCCCCAGCAAAAATATTGCAGATCTTACCCGAATGCCAAGTCTGTGGTGCGATGACCATTCTAACACATTTGCAGTCGCCCTCCCTTTCCCTTAATTGTCATGAGGCTCACCCTTCGTACTCTCGCCATTGCCGGGCTACTTAAATGGTGGGAAATTCGTTGCCTCAAAGAGGGAAGGGCTCCTTATGCTAGCAGTTTTTATCTCGCCCCCAAAGGGGAATACCTGTGTTTCTTATTTTTGTGTTTCAAAAACGTCCCCCCCCTTCTGGGGTCCCCCCTTCTGCAGCCCCCTCTGGGGTTGCCAGTCCCACCACTCATTTCTAATTTTTTGCTGTCCTGGGCTCAGACGTCCCTTCTTCAACACTCAGCTTTTCCCCATTTTTTGTGTTCTCCCTCACAAACCCTGGTACACAAGCCCCTCGTAAACTCCCCCAATCGTCCCTTATTTCCCAGAGGAAAAAAAAATCCCCTTAAAAACTCCCCTTCCCCTTTCCACCCCCAAATTTTTACCTTCCAGGTCCTTTTCCCTGGGTTTTCCCCCTTTTCAGGCTCCTTTTAAAAGGTGAGGTAAACCCCTTCTCCTCTCTGTGTTTTTCCCCTGTCCCCTCCCAAGTTTCTTCCTTTTTTTTTTACCCCCCACTTTTCTGCTCTTCTTCCCCACCCCCTTCTCCAGTTCCCCCCACCCTTTTGCCCCCTACCTTGGAAAGTCCATTCAGTTCTGATCTTTATCAAACACCCCCTCCTTCCATCTCCAATATTGTCCCCCTACGACGCCCCTTAACCCCGATGTATTTGAAGCAATCTTAAATATATTGCAAAACCAAACCATAATGGCATGATCCACCCTGTTCCCTTTTCTTTCCTTCTATCTGAAAACTTCTTTCTTCACGCCACCTTCCCCCCTGTTTGAATGTTTTCCGTTGCCACTGCATGTGGATTTTTCCCCCTCTAGTAATAGGTACCCTTACCTGAGATTTCTTTTATCTTTATCATTGCCAATCGGGCCTATTAACATGGAATATACTGGGAAATGGGTTAGCTTCAGATGTTGCTTCCCCATTTTCCCTTGGTGTTTGCTTTAAGGGAAACCAAAATTACACTCTGCTGTATTTATCCCCTCTCGGCTATAATTTATTGTATTCTTCAGATCCTTTTCCCCGATGGGGCCTTTTAAAGAAAGTGCCCTTTTTCTGCACACTGATTTCCATACCCTCAGCTATTTTTTGTACCCCGCTGCATTACAGAACAGCCCCTATCCCAAATTTCATAGGTGGTATACATTGTTTTTTGTATCTCTTCCTTCTCGGGATTTTTATCCGGGTATTGCCTTTTATGTTTTTTCTTACGCCACCATTCTGTTTTTGGCGATTTTAATGCCCCTCTTTCCTCTGGGGGGTCTCATGTGATTCCCGTGGATTCAATCAGAGGCTTTTTTCTTCCCTCCCCCTCCTGTTTTTAAATACAGGTACCACCCCATTTTGATCCCGGGATCTTTCTTCCTCTTGCATTGTTTTCCAGTTGCTCTTCCTCCACCCCATTAGACTTACCTGGGGGTGTTTCCCGGATTTACATGACAGCAATCATTTCCAATATCTTACTTCCCCTTCATATTTACCACCTCTTTATAAACCCCCGTGGGAATTTGATCAGGGGAATTGGAACCTTTACTCACATTAAATGTTTTTAGAGGGTTCCTTCTTGTCCCCATTGATGAAAATTTTACAAACCCCTTTTTGTCCCCCATTTTAACCGCACTTCTTTCTATACCCCAAAAATTTGGTAGGCATTTTGAATGCGTCCTTGGTGGTCTTCGCTTGTCTCGTGCAGTACATTTGAAAGCGCTGTGGGGGCAGGTACCGGTACAAAAAACCCCGGAAACTTCTTTATGTCAAGCAAAGTGTGCGATCACTTGCCCTGTCATTGATGCAAACGCACTTTCTGGCGAGATTTGTGTCTTCACATCACCTTACTTTTCCCCTATGAGTGCAGTTGGAAAAAAATTTGAAAATGAGTGGTAAATATCCTCCCGACCCGGCTCCTGTTCTGCAGGTTGCCGGTGTTGATATAGCAAACCTTAGATGTTGCCAAAGAAATTTGGGAATCACTGGTCCTTTTTCTTGGGGGTCCCTATATGCCCCCGGTTCTTTCCCCAAAAACCGCCAGAGAGATGCACCCTTGGATTTTTTCCTTTAGAGAAGAACAGTTAAAGTCCTTTTAAATTCAGGAATGGAGGCAAAACTTTCAGCTTTCCCATTTGTCGACAGCTGGGCCCCACGACATCACTTCGTTTGTTAAACATTTAATCATCACCCTTGCAATCCCCTTACACCTTTTCAAACTTATTTGGTCACAAGGAGTTTTCCAAGTTTGGAAATCTGCCCGGGTTTTCCCTTTCCCCAAACTGGGTATACGGGAATGAAACCTCCCATATCTCCATCGCTCTTTTCAGTGCAGTTTTAAATGATGGAATTTCGGTAAAAAGGGGTTTTAATGTGGGATTTAGAGACACACAACAGTCTCTCCACTTGTCATATGGCTTTTGTAAGGGCCGTTCTACAATAGACCCTTACTACGTTGGATATTTTGATCGTAATGCCTTTGCAAATAACCACCAGTTTTGCCATATTTTTTTGACCCTTAGAAAACATATGACACAAAATTGGAGGGTTTAAAATTTTGGCCCAAGCCCTCCCCTTAGACCCCCAGGCAATCTAATCTTTCCTTAAAAAAATTTTAACTGACGGACATTTCCAGTTTGGTAATAATGTGCTTCCCCCGGGCTTTGTCCCCGCTGAAAGGGGTCCCTCAGTGATGTGTTTTGAGCACACTTTTTCTCCTTGCTTAAAAGATTTGGCCTCTGTTCTTCCATCCAATATTTGGGATCACTCTATGTTTTGACCTCCCCCTATTGCTTGTGCAGGGGCTGTACCTCATTACAGTTTCTTCCCCCATGTGTCGACCGTGTTTCCAACGGGCCACCCGCATGGGTTTAAATTTTCCAGTACCAAAACTCCCCAAAATTACTTTCATAGATGCTTGTCATCTCTGATATCCTTTGTACTTATGGCTCCTGTATTCCTAAAATGATTTCGTTGGTTTCTAGGCCTTTTCCCTTTTACCCTAAGTTATCCGGAAAACCCAAAATTACCTTTAAGGCAATTTTCACGCCGGGTGAACTTCTTAAGACCCTTGCTCATCTTTTATGGGGAGTGATCATCGAACCTCCTTCGCCTACATTCACCCCATTTTATCGAAACTCGATATGGGGACCAGATCTATTTTGCACCTCTCCTGCTCTCTCTCTAGCCTTAAACCCCTCCCTCACCAAGGTTACATTTATGCCTTGTTGCTTTTCGCCCTTCCCCTGTTAGGCTTCTATGCAGAAGCGAAAGTTCCCTCCTTGTTGATCGCCGTGATCAAATTTCCATTGCTACTATGTGCTCTCTCAGATCTCCGCAAACCTTCCATTTTTGAAAGGTCATGATATTTAGACATTTTTATTTGTTTTTCCCCACGTCTGCTCCATCCTTCTCTCTTCACTAATTCGCTTTGTCTTACCCCTTTCCCTTACCCTTTATATGCCAGTAACATCCACTTTTTCCCCTTCCCCCCCGGGGAAATTCCCGTTTCGGGTCTGTTCTTTCTCACTCCCCTTTCTCGAAAGCCCCAAATGCCTGCAGAGGCTTTCCCCCTCTCTTTTTTTTTTTTTTTTTTTTTTACCACTTCTGCCTCATTTTATGTCATCACAGTGTCACGTGGCTCTAAGTCTTTGCGGTGTCGGATTTGCAGCATTGTTTTTGGACAGCGTCGTGTGGGGGCATTTACTATCTTCGGCTAGCATTTTTCTGCTGAATTGTACGCCATTTTTGGAGCCATTATGTACATCTTGCCTGTTATCTTTTGTGGTTGTTTCAGATCCCTTAGTGCTCTGTAGGCTATACAAAAAAATTTTTTTTTCACCCCCCCCCCTAGTTCCCCCAACCCAACTTTGGGTCCCCCGTACCCCTTCCCAAAGCATAAAGATATTGTTTTTTGTTGGGCCCCCTGGTATGTTGACATGCGGGGAATGAACAGGAGAAACTCGCGTGGTCAGCAGTACAGACCCCCAAATTTTCATATAGAGGTTTTCCCATTTCCTATATTTGCTTTTAAATAGCTATCCACCATCACCCCCTTGTCAACAATTGGTCAACTCTACTCGGTAACAAACTTCATTCTTCCGTAACTGGCCGTCCTGTCATCGTGCCCAGGCTGGGAGACTACTCTCTCCCTCCCTTTAAATTGGCCACACCCTCTTTCAGGGATTTCATGGGGAGGCACCCTGTTCCTCTCTGTGAGAAATGTCAAGTTCCAGTACGATTAGCCACTTCTGTTTGCTGCTTTCTCTATCAAAAGCAGCAGAATTTTCTCAACGTTCTCTCCGCCCAACTCCTCTTTACCTTCCCCTTTTTGCCCAAAGGACCCTCCTTTAATCCTGCTCTCTCATTTATTCTTTTACAAATGATTTACTCCACAAATCGAGATGAACCTTTCACCTCCCTCAGCCCTTTCTACCCAATTTTTTTCTGCCCCTACCCTTTCACCTTTCCCCTCCCACTGTTTCCGTAACCATTCTTCCTTTTCCCTTTTTCAACTGATACCCCCGTTCTTTTTGCTCTGCAGTGCTGTATGCCCTTGTGGTTTTTGGGGCTTTTTTTTGATAATAATAATAAAAAATCTTAATCCATCTTTTTTTTTTTTCAAAAAATTTTATAATAAACAGCTACATAACTTAAAAATTAATTTTAAAGAATATGAATGCTTTTTGGTCGGTTTAAGAGAAACAAAAAACCATTCATGTCCGGGCTCGTAAAAAACAAAAAGTTTGTTTAATAACTCGAAACCCTTTACAATCATTCTCTCTCTCGTTTTTTCATTTAATTTTTTTACTCGCCTCTATCTACAATAAGACTACAGATATTTAAGGTAAAAATTAGTGAGCAGATTATTATAGTTTAAAATATTATTAAAATTACCCCTACATATTATTGTATTTAAAATTATTATTATTATTATTTTTATTTTATTTTATTTTTATTATTTTAATTAACCCTAAAAGGTCCAAACGTAATATACATACTTACTGTAGGCCCCAAAATATTTCCCGGAGTTTCCTGGAGAGAGTTCCCGGGTCAAAGCCCCCCGGCCCGGTCGTGACCAGACCTCCTGGTGGATCAGAGCCCCGACAACCAGGGTGTTGTGTGGTGCACGCAAACCCAAGTAGAGCCACAGCCCGGCTGATCAGGAACTGGGCTTTAGGTGTTGTCCAGTCCCGAGAAGATGCCAGGGGTCCCCGTTGGTAATCCCCCTTATTTTGGGAGGCAGTTAACGTCTCGGGCCCCCCACACTTTTTGTATGGTCTCTTACCGTGCTAGTGAACCCCCCGCTTTTTTTTGGGGCATGGTGATCGTCGCCAAGTCTTTTGCTTTGTAGTGAGTGTTTTTTGTGTGCAAGTTCGGTATAGTCCCTCGGGTTTTTCCGGGTTTTAAATAACATGTATCTCCCCCTCCGCATTCCAGGGAATACAGGTTTGGGAACCTCAAGTGCTCCATAATTGAGGTGTTTTATCTCCTTTAAAGGGGTGCCATGAAAGTTCTCTGTAATTTTTTAGGTGGCAATTTCACCTGCCTTAAAAGGTGCTGTTTAGTGTGCGCAATATTCAGCCTAGAAAAAAACAAGGACCGAAGAGTGTATCATGGGTTTGGGCCCCCTGTTTTGAAGGTTTCATTATCCATCTGTATTTTTTAGCAGATGGATTGATACAATGTTAGGTCCTTAAAGGTGGATCCTCCGAATAACCCACTCCCAGGTTTTACGTTGGTTTTTTCGCTCTTTTTTTGGGGCCCAAAATTTGTTTTGTACTTGATGAAGTTTTAATTTTCCCCTCATTTTTACCATATTGGTAATTGAAATTTCTCATCGTTGAAACTTCATATTGTTTTCTGCACCCCACTGAAAGATTTGGTGATGTCCCCTGGAGCCTTGCCTCAAATTTGGCAGTTTGGGCCTGAGATCTGGGCCCGCTAGAATTGGTCTTACATCGGTTGTGCAGTATTAAAAAAATTGAGACCATTAGTACCTTGGGGGACCCGTTAAATTGAGCCCCTTGCCGTGCAGCAACCCCAAGGATTCCCGATTAATGTCATTTAAAAACTTCTCTTTTAAGAGGGAAAAAGTGTTAACCCAAGTTGGGGGGTCTATCGATCTGTCTTTGTCTATCCTGTCTGTCTCTATCTGTCTCGTTTTGTTCTGTTATTGCTCTGTCTCTGTTCTGTGCGTCTTGTCTTATCTGTTCTGTCTCTGTCTATCTTTTAAATCTGTCTTTGTCTCTCTTTCTCCAAAAATACACAAAAACAAAAGTATAGTAGTATAAATTCCTAGGAAAACCCAAAAAAACCCAGACAAAGTGCTGTACTTGTTGAAAAATGAGAAAAGGTGATGACGCAGTTCGGGGCTTCTGAGACAGAGAGCTGGGTGGATAACAGATAGACAGGGGTTGAAACCTTAGACGACAGAAAATTTTTGTGTATCAGCAAAAAAAAAGCTAGGGGATGGTCATCTAATTTTTTTTATCTGCTGCCCCTCCCCCCCCCCTTGTGTATGCCATAAACTCACCTTTTTTAAAGATGTTATCTTATCATGTCCTGTCAGGGGTGGACTTGTTTTTATGCTTCAAGGAACTTTATTCTTCTTCTTTCAACAAACTGGCTGTATTCAACCAAGGCAGGGGGGCCCAAAAAAAAAAAAACAAAATTTTTCTTTTAAATTTTTATTAATTTAAAGGAAAAGGGGTTTTCTCCCCTTTGTTCCTGGCATTTAGTCGCCTCTACAACACACAGGTTTGCCCGGAAGATTTGTTCCCTTCCCCATGGAGATAAGAGGAATAAACAAGAACAAAAACTAGAAAAGGAAATAGCAGAGAACCCAGAGGGGTGTGTGTATATATATGCTTGTACATGTATGTGTGTGTGACCCAAGTGTAAGTAGAAGTAGCAAGACGACCTGAAACCTTTATGTTAAGAGACAGAAAAAAGGACACCCGCAATTACCATCTTTTAAAATAAATTTCAGGCTTTCGTTTTTTCACTCACTTGGCAGAACGGATTACCCCCGGGCGGTTGCTGTCTACCAACCTCCCCCCTGAAAGGCAACTTAGTATTACCTATTATTATTATTACCCATTATTATTTTATTTTTATTTTATTATTATTTTTTTATTTTATTTTTTTATTATTATTATTATTATTTTTATTATTTTATTATTATTATTATTTTATTATTATTATTTTATTATTATTATTTTTATTATTATTTCATTATTTTTATTATTCTCCCTTTTTCTCCTTCTCCCCTTTTATCCCCCTCTTCTGCTGCCTCCTCCCCCTTTCTTCTCCCCTTTTCCTCCTCCCTCCTTCTCCTCCCCCCTCTTCCTCCTCCTCCCCATTTTATTATATAGTTCCACAAACCAAAAAATTTCTAGGACAATTTCCCAAAACAATAGTAAATGACCAAGGCAGGTGTAAATTCCATGTCAGTGTGTTGTGACAACTGGAGTACAATTTTAGTACCTAATACTTGTCAAACAAAGTTGGTTATAAAATGACAAGAACTACTATAAAATTTTAATTATCAGAACATAAAAAAATTTTAAAAAAATATAAAATAGAAAAAAGGTATATCGGCAACACTTTGCAAGCGGCAGGATCATGTTGCCCCCAAGGCATCCGACTCCATGTTCTGTCACATGAGCATCCAGGACTCCCTGTTGCCGCCACATGAGCTCCCGGACTCCATGTTTCTGTCACATGGCATCCAGGACTCCCTGTTGCTGTCACATGACATCCAGGCTCCATGTTGCCGCCACATGAGCATCCCGGGCCCCTGTTGCTGTCACATGAGCATCCAGGATCCGTTCCCGCCACATGAGCATCCAGGATCCATGTTGCTGTACATGAATCCAGGATCCATTTTTCGTCACAGGCATCCGGGCCCATGTTGCCGCACATGAGCATCCAGGACTCCATGTTGCCGCCAATGGCATCCGGGACTCATTTGCCGCCAAAAGAGCATCCGGGACTCCATGTTGCCGCCACTGGATCAGGATCCATGTTGCTGTCACATGAGCACCCCAGGACTCCATGTTGCTGTCACTGAGCATCCAGGACCCCATTTTGCCCCCACATGGCACCCAGTCTCCATGTTGCGCCGCATGAGCATCCGGACCCCATGTTGCTATCAATGAGCATCCGGACTCCATGTTCCCCCACAGAGCATCCAGGACTCCATGTTCCGCCACATGAGCATCCAGGACTCCATGTTGCCGCCCCATGAGCACCAGGTCCAGTTGCTGTCACATGAGTTTCCAGGATCCATGTTGCTGTCACATGCATCCGGACCCCCATGTTGCCCCACATAGTCCAGGACTCCATGTTTGCCCCCACATGGGCACCCAGGACTCCATGTTGCCGCCACAGACACCCAGGACCCCCATGTTGCTGTACATGAGCTTTCCGGACTCCATTTGCTGTCAATGAGCATCCAGGACTCCATGTTCCCCGCCACATGAGATCCGGGACTCCAGTTGGCCCATGGGGCATCCAGGATCCATGTTGCTATCCATGAGCATCCAGGACCATGTTGCCGCCACAAAACTCCAGGACCCCTGTTCCCGCCACTTGAGCATCAGGACTCCATGTTGCCGCCACATGAACATCCAGGACTCCATGGCTGTCACATGGATCCGGACCCATGTTCCCACCAATGAGACCCGGGACCCATTTTGCCGCCACATGAGCATCCAGGATCCATTTGCTGTCACATGAGCACCCGGGGACCCTGTTGCTGTCAATGAGCATCCAGGACCCCATGTTGCGTTCATGAATCCAGGACTCCATGTTGCCCCCACATGACATCCAGGACTCCTGTTGCTGTCACATGAGCATCCAGGACTCCATGTTGCTGTCACATGGCTCCGGATCCTGTTGCGTCTCATGAGCACCCGGGACCCCATGTTCCCCACGGGCATCCAGGACTCCATGTTGCTGTCACAGGCATCCAGGACCCCATGTTCCCCCCAAAAACATCCATCCCAAACTTTTTGGGCCCCATAATTGGGTAATAGCCCCAAAAAATTTTTTTTTATTCTATAATACTTAAAAAAAATGTGCTCTTTTTTCTTATAATTTTTTTTTTTCAAAATTTCAGGGGGCTGTGCGAGTGAACGTATATACGTTTTGGGCCGTTTAAGCCCCCTGTGGAGATCCACTGTGTAGCACTGCTGGTTTTTTTAAATTATCCGATAATTTATACAGTATGTAACTTTTCTTTGTGACCTGTGTGTGTGTGTGTGAGAGAGAGGAGAGAGAGAGAGAAGAGAGAGGAGGGAGATAGAATCAGAAAGGGACACCACATTTGTCAGCCAGTCAGCCAACCACCCACCCAACCCCCGCCGCCAGCCCGCCAGCCAGATATGTATTACAATGTTCCAGAGTTGTTTTCTTTTCTTAGGGTATAGGTTACACAACATTTGCCAGGGGTGACCTACCCGTGGTATTCTCCCATTCCCCGTGTCGACAATACATAAAGATAATAGTAACATAGATATTGTATGCGATGTAAAAATTTTCAGTACATTTTACTACCATGTATAATATTTTACGAAAATAAAATATATCAGTAGAAGTAAAAATTTTGGTAAAAAGAATGAAAATAAGATTGCCACATTTCATTACAGTACTATGAGGTAGTTTACTATTAAAATACCTACATGTACTGTAAGGTTTGACATTATGCCCTACCCAGTATGTCGGGGAATTTTTAAAGGTTCCTTACGTCCCCTTTTGACTTTCGCCGGTTGGTCGGAACAAGCTTGGTTCGTAAGCGGGTGGCACCCCACATCTATCTGTCCTGCCTAGCTCTGCTTATCGCTGTCATTTTTGCTATCTGTCTTTCTGTCTGCCCGTGGTTTCTTTTCCATTGCGGGAGCAGTAGTAAACTGTTGGGTTTTTGGTGTATGGCTGCTCCCTGATTCTGAGAAGTGACAATGCATTGTTTCCCTTTTGTTTTTTATATCTTTTATGGGGCACGGGGGGCGTCCCCAGTTACTAAAAACAACAGACATGCCCCCTCCCCAAAGGGGGAGTAAGGGAAAGCAAAGAAATACAGACAAAAGCACTAACATCCCAATCATAAAAATCTTTGAAAGGGTCCTAAGAAGAAAGATCACCACCCATCTAGAAACCCATCAGTTACACAACCCAGGGCAACATGGGTTTGGGAACGGGTCGCTCCTGTCTGTCTCAACTATTGGATCACTACGACAAGGTCCTAAATGCACTAGAAGACAAAAAGAATGCAGATGTAATATATACAGACTTTGCAAAGCCTTCGACAAGTGGGACCATGGCGTAATAGCGCACAAAATGCGTGCTAAAGGAATAACAGGAAAAAATCGGTCGATGGATCTATAATTTCCTCACTAACAGAACACAGAGAGTAGCCGTCAACAGAGTAAAGTCCGAGGCAGCTCGGTGAAAAGCTCTGTTCCACAAGGCACAGTACTCGCTCCCATCTTGTTCCTCATCCTCATATCCGACATAGACAAGGATGTCAGCCACAGACACCCTGTCTTCCTTTGCAGATGACACCCGAATCTGCATGACAGTGTCTTCCATTGCAGACACTGCAAGGGTCCAGGCAGACATCAACCAAATCTTTCAGTGGGCTGCAGAAAACAATATGAAGTTCAACGATGAGAAATTTCAATTACTCAGATATGGTAAAAAATGAGGAAATTAAATCTTCATCAAGTACAAAACAAATTCTGGCCACAAAATAGAGCGAAACAAACCCAAAGTCAAAAACCTGGATGATCATGTCGGAGGATCTCACCTTCAAGGACCATAACATTGTATCAATCGCATCTGCTAGAAAAATGACAGGATGGATAATGAGAACCTTCAAAACTAGGGAGGCCAAGCCCTTTGATGACACTCTTCAGGTCACTTGTTCTATTCTAGGCTGGAATATTGCTGCACACTAACAGCACCTTGCAAGGCAGGTGAAATTGCCGCCCTAGAAAATGTACAGAGAACTTTCACGGCGCGCATAACGGAGATAAAACCCTCAATTACTGGGAGCGCTTGGGGTTCCTAAAACCTGTATTCCCTGGAACGCAGGAGGGAGAGATACATGATTATATACACCTGGAAAATCCTAGAGGGACTAGTACCGAACTTGCACACGAAAATCACTCACTACGAAAGCAAAAGACTTGGCAGACGATGCACATCCCCCCAATGAAAAGCAGGGGTGTCACTAGCACGTTAAGAGACCATACAATAAGTGTCGGGGGCCCCGGGAGACTGTTCAACTGCCTCCCAGCACACGTAAGGGGGATTACCAACAGACCCCTGGCAGTCATTTAAGCTGGCACTGGACAAGCACCTAAAGTCAGTTCCTGATCAGCCGGGCTGTGGCTCGTACGTTTGGGTTTGCGTGCAGCCAGCAGCAACAGCCTGGTTGATCAGGCTCTGAACCACCAGGAGGCCTGGTCACAGACCGGGCCGCGGGGCGTTGACCCCCCAACTCTCTCCAGGTAAACTCCAGGTAAACTGTATAGCACTTGGCCTGGGATTTTTGGGTTACCCTGGGTAATTTACTTTATATATAATAACTGTATTTAGGGTCATGTGAGAGACAGAATAAAAAATAGTGTATGATTTTATAGAAAATTTGAATTAAATTCAGTTAAATTTATTCTCTATAAGGGTTACATGCGGGGTTTACCGGTTTTGGGTTGTGGGTTTACATGTTATAAAATACAAATTACACAGGGGGCCACTAGGCACCTAGGCACTAGGACACCTGCTTTTGGGCAGACTTTTAGATTATTCTTAACATTAAATCCTTACAGATTAGGGAAATTGGGCTAGTAACTACATCTATTTGTGGAGTTTAGCAATGTGAATGCTTTTGTTTGCAAAATACAAAGTGTCTATACTGAATATCATAGGCAACTTAGGACTAGTTAGGATTTATTAATTTAAGATTAAGTGCCGGTGGCCTGGTGCCTGGTGGCTTAAAGCTCCCGCTTCCCAACAGGGAAAGGGCCGGTTCGATTCCGGCGGGTGGAAAATTTCGACACGTTTCCTTACCTGTTGTCCTGTTCACCTACAACAAATAGGTACCTGGGTTTTATTTCGACTGGTGTGGGTCGCATCCTGGGGGACAAGATTAAGACCCCAAGAAAATAAGTTGGGAAAGTCCTCCATGTCGCACTGACTTTCTTGGTTTTTTTCCCTGGGTGGCTACCTCCGGGGTTAAAAACCGAACGAAATCTTATCTTATCTTATCTTAAGATCAGTATTTCTGGGTTTATAGTCAGTGGGTGAGTGTAATTGTGAACCACCAGGTGGTTATCATGTAGTTAGTTGTCGGGGTGGATCAGGGAGATAAGATGTTTTCTAACATGAACGAGGATCCCCTGTCTGAATGGATATAAGCTGGCATACCAAAAATAAAAGAACAACTGTGAAAGACAACTAATAACAGTTGAAGCAGTCATATTTGCACAGGAAAACACAAAGGAAAACCTTGAATATTCATCTACTATATTAAGGAAATATCTATTCTGATTTATGCTTGGCAGAGGTCCTTTGAAATCTATATTCAGTCTCTCGAAAGGCTGGGTGGATTTTATGAGATGAGTCTTCTCTGCTGATGAAAGTTTGGCTGCACTTGCACATACTCTGCATGCTCTATCACTTGTCGCACATCTTCCACTGAGTAGGGCATGTTCTTTGATTTGACAAAATGGTACAGGCGTGTAAAATCCTGGGTGACACAAAGCTTTGTGGAGAGCTGAGAGTGATTGCAAATCATGACATGCTGCTGCACAGTGGGACCTAGAAAAATGCTCAGGTGAGATGTTCTCTTGACCTGGTCGGTACAGAATATCAAAGTCGTAACACGATACTTCCATCCTCCAGCGTAATATATTGTCATTCTTTATCCTACTTTTGTGCTTCTTGTCGAACATATACGTCACGGACCGTTGGTCAGTCCTTATGGTGAAATGTCTACCAGTTAAATAATGCCTCCAGTGGCGAACTGCTTCTATTATGGCCTGGGCTTCCTTTTCTACAGCAGTGTAACACTTCTCTTATCCCTGAAAAGTTCTCGAAAAGAAGGCTACTGGCCGTCCTGCCTGAGATAAGACTGCAGCAATGGCAATGTCAGATGCATCCGTTCCACTTCGAATGGTAGGGACTCATTAATGGCTTGAGCTACTGAGTTTTCAATGTCCTGTTTAAGAGTATGGAAAGCGGCTTCTGCTTCCTTTGTCAAAGGAAATGTAGTAGCACTCAATGGGCGGACTTTACTTGAATAGTTGTAGATCCATTGTGAGTAATAAGCAAAGAGACCAAGAGTTCTTCGGAGTGACTTTTTGTCTTGAGGCATTGGAAGTTCCCGTAGAGGTCGTAGTCGTTCAGGGTCTGGGAATATTGAACCTCCTTCCACTACATAACCAAGGATGCAAAGCCTTTTAGTTGAAAAAGTGCACTTTTCCTCATTGTAACTGATATTTTTCTTCTTGGCAGCTTCCAAAAACTTATCAAGGTTTGCATCATGTTCCTCCTGGGTCTTGCCACAAATTGTAACATTATCTAAATACACATAAGTTCCCATGAACTGCTGTTCCTGAATGTGTGAATCCATAATTCGTTGGAAGCAGGCTACCCCTTGGTGACTCCAAAAGGGACTCTGGTAAACTGATACAGGCCATCACTAGCCTGAAACGCTGTGCATGGTTTATCTTCATTCCTTATAGGGACTTGATGATAGGCACTCCGTAGATCAATTGTGCTAAACACATAGTACTGAACAATTTTGTTCACTGTATCATCAATTCGAGGTAGAGGGTACCCATCAAGAAGTGTAAATTTGTTGATTGTCTCAGAGTAATCGATAGCCAGTCTCCGTTTCCTATAATCATCCTTAACAACAACAACCTGTGCACGCCAAGGGGAATTACTCGGTTCTATAATACCCTCCTTCAGCAGCCTCTGAGTTTCTTTCTCAATGAACATCCGATCTTCATAAGAATAATGGCGTGACTTAGCTGATATAGGATGGCAATCTGCGGTAAAGTTTGCAAACAGCTTTGGTGGGTCTACCCTTAAAGTGCTAAGTCCACAGACAACAAGAGGAGGCAGTTCACCTCCATATGTTAAGATAACACTACCATGCAGCTTCTGAAAGTCTTGACCAAGGATAACATCAGATCACAGTTGTGGCAGAATAGCTAAATGTACAATTGATAATCCTTTCCATTAACTCTGAGATTTACCTTACAAAACCCTAAGGTCTGAATAGAGAGAGATGTTGATGCCATGGAAACGGTACCTGATGAGTGATGTACAGTCAAGGAGTGACGTTTAACTAAGTCCAGGTTGATGAAACTCTCTGAGCTGCCACTATCAATAAGACCATCTACTTCTGTTCCTTTGATGAATACTTTCACAACTGCCTTTGACAGTGAATCTGGAGTAGCCGCAGAAGTCACTGTTGCTAGAGTCGCATGATCACTGGAATGTGTGGAGGCACTAGCTCTTGTTGATGCATTAGCACGACATACTTTAGCAAAGTGACCTTTCTTGTGGCATTTATGACACATTGCTTCACGAGCAGGACACTTTGGACGTGGATGTCTTGAAAAACCACAAAAGAAACACACCGTACCTGCTGCTGCTGTCACTGAGGCAGGTTCCACAGTAACTTCATTGCAAGAGTCTTGGTCAGGAATTGCAGCACTTACCACTCGAGAAGGCTGAGTGGTACTGTATACTTCAGAATTCTTCTGGGCTGAATCTAGAGCTCTTGCCTGGTCAAAGGCAAAGTTTATTCTCCAATAAACGATACCTTATTATTGGTGATTGCAGGCCACTGATAAAAGCATCCCTGATGGACTCTTCACAATACTGAGCAGCTGTCACTGCTTGGAAGGACTTTTACCAAAAATTTCAGTGCTTAAGGGTTTTCCCTAAAAAGGTTTTATCAGTCTGTGGCGGGGAGTTGAAAGGTGATGTGTGTGAAGATTTCATTTGTAAGTTTAATTTTCTGAGATTTGAGGGTTTTTGTAGCATCTTCATAGGTATTACACCAAAAATAGCCTCATAATTTTAGGTGAAAAAAAATTTGATGAGCAGACTTAGTTTATTGACTTTTTTAGGAAGGACCCCAAAAAGTTTTCGAAATTTTAAAAACCAGTGCTTTCATTCTGGAAGCCGTTGAAAATTTGGGGTCACATCTAGCCTCTCAGGATTCAGTAAACGTCCTGTTGTGATTAATCTAGCGCAGGGTCACCCCAGGTAGCCCAGGATTTCTATGTTCAAAGAATTTTTGTGATAAACCAGGCCCTTATCCTAGGCTTATTGAAAAATAGTCTTCTAGTATTCTGCAACAACAAATATAATGATATACATCTAAAACGGCTTTACAGGGGTGGTGATGTCTTGCATATGTCAAAAGAAAAGTTATAATACAGGCCACATATTTAAAAACCCTGTAATTGCATCATGTAAATGGATATAGTAGGAGAGAATCACACACCATGTGTTGGCGCCCCGACACACACCAAACTGTTGTTTTTGTTAAGGGCCCCAAGAGGTGGGGCATATTATTCTGCTGCTGCTCCCCACAGGGCCAGTTTTCACTACAGGGAGTTTGCATTTTCCCGTTGTCATATGGGCATGGCATTTTTTTAGGGTGGTCTAGTTTCACGTCCCATTGTTTTTTCCCGATTTCCCCTGCCAGCAATACCCAAATGCTAGTTGTGCACAGGCTTGGTTTCTGATTGCCTTGGTTTTGTGATGTATTCCCTGTTGGTGCATGTTTTCCCCGTCTTACTTCTACCCCCTACAAAAACAATGGAGATCCACCCTTGTTTTTGGTAATATATCCCCACTATTTTGTGGAGTCCCCTTGATTCTATTTCCTGCGGTATTTCAAGTTTGCAATATTGGTTTTTCTTTTCTTTACCCGGAGTTTTTCCTGGAGAGAGTCCGGGGGTCAACGCCCCCGGCGGCCCCGGGCGTGACCAGGCCCCTGGTGGTCAGAGCCTGTCAACCAGGTGTAGCGTGGCTGCACGCAAACCAAAGTACGAGCCACAGCCCGGGTGATCAGGAAGACTTTAGGGGCTTTTTCCAGTGCCCGCTGAAGACTCCAGGGGTCGTTGGTAAACCCCCTTTTTGGTGCTGGGGGGCAGTGAACAGTTCAGGACCCGACACTTTTGTA
>NC_069429.1:43217430-43239174 GCF_026875155.1 Cherax quadricarinatus | reverse complement strand
TTTCTTAAACAAGAAAATGTAACTAATAATTAACCTACGACATTATTATATGATAATTTATCTTTAAGTTTTATTGTTAACGTTATTGTTAGTAACCCAGGATAACCCAGAGTGTTAGTAACCCAGGATAACCCAGTGTTAGTAACCCAGGATAACCCAGTGTTAGTAACCCAGGATAACCCAGTGTTAGTAACCCAGGATAACCCAGTGTTAGTAACCCAGGATAACCCAGAGTGTTAGTAACCCAGGATAACCCAGTGCTAGTAACCCAGGATAACCCAGTGTTAGTAACCCAGGATAACCCAGAGTGTTAGTAACCCAGGATAACCCAGTGTTAGTAACCAAGGATAGCCCAGTGTTAGTAACCAAGGATAGCCCAGTGTTAGTAACCCAGGATAACCCAGTGTTAGTAACCAAGGATAGCCCAGTGTTGATAACAAAAAGATTAGGTGATGAAAGATTGGATATCAGATTGGAGGGAGAGAGTATGGAGGAGGTGAATGTATTCAGACATTTGGGAGTGGACGTGTCAGCGGATGGGTCTATGAAAGATGAGGTGAATCATAGAATTGATGAGGGGAAAAGGGTGAGTGGTGCTCTTAGGAGTCTGTGGAGACAAAGAACTTTGTCCTTGGAGGCAAAGAGGGGAATGTATGAGAGTATAGTTTTACCAACGCTCTTATATGGGTGTGAGGCATGGGTGATGAATGTTGCAGCGAGGAGAAGGCTGGAGGCAGTGGAGATGTCATGTCTGAGGGCAATGTGTGGTGTGAATATAATGCAGAGAATTCGTAGTTTGGAAGTTAGGAGGAGGTGCGGGATTACCAAAACTGTTGTCCAGAGGGCAGAGGAAGGGTTGTTGAGGTGGTTCGGACGTGTAGAGAGAATGGAGCGAAACAGAATGACTTCGAGAGTGTATCAGTCTGTAGTGGAAGGAAGGCGGGGTAGGGGTCGGCCTAGGAAAGGTTGGAGGGAGGGGGTAAAGGAGGTTTTGTGTGCGAGGGGCTTGGACTTCCAGCAGGCATACGTGAGCGTGTTTGATAGGAGTGAATGGAGACGAATGGTTTTTAATACTTGACGTGCTGTTGGAGTGTGAGCAAAGTAACATTTATGAAGGGATTCAGGGAAACCGGCAGGCCGGACTTGAGTCCTGGAGATGGAAGTACAGTGCCTGCACTCTGAAGGAGGGGTGTTAATGTTGCAGTTTAAAAACTGTAGTGTAAAGCACCCTTCTGGCAAGACAGTGATGGAGTGAATGATGGTGAAAGTTTTTCTTTTTCGGGCCACCCTGCCTTGGTGGGAATCGGCCAGTGTGATAATAAAACAAAATAAAAAAGAAATTGGATCTCAAGAGCCTCCTAGTAATGGACAAATCACCTGCTCATCCTCCAAACTTGGATGACCTAATTCTGCAGGAGTCTGGGTTCATTACAGTAAAGTTCTTGCCCCTGAATACCACTCCTCTCCTCCAGCCCATGGACCAGCAGGTCATGGCAAACTTTAAAAAACTCTACACCATGACCTCAGACACTCACTTAACCCTAAGAGATTTTTGGAGAGAACACTTCAGCATCCTACATTGCATAACCCTTATAGGTACGGCTTGGGAGGGAGTGACTACCAGGACTTTGAACTCTGCTTGGAGAAAATTTTGGCCAGATTGTTTTGACACGAGGGATTTTGAAGGGTTTGGGGTTGACCCTGATGAGCCTATGTCTGTTGTTAAAACTATTGTATCACTGGGGAGTTCCATGGGGTTGGATGTGAGTTTGGAGGATGTGGAAGAGTTGGTGGAAGACCACAACAAAGAGCTCACCACTGAGGAGCTGCAAGAGCTTCAGCAGGAAGAGCAACAGATCACAGCTTAGAATCTTGTTGCAGAGGAGGAGGAAGAGAGATGGATGAAGGTGCCTTCTTCAGAAATAAAGGAGATTTTTGAAATGTGGGGTAAGATGGAAAGATTTATGGAGAAACATCACCCTGACAAGGCTGTTGCAAGCCATGTTGGCAACATGTACAGTGACAAAGTCTTGGTCCATTTTAGGAAAGTGTTAAAGAGACGCCAGAAACAGAGCTCTCTGGACAGTTATTTTGCGAGACAGGACTCCAGTGACTCTCAAGCTGGTCTTAGTGGCATTAAGAAACAGAGAAGAGAAGTAACCACAGAAAAGCAATTGGTACCTGAGGTGTTGATGGAAGGGGATTCCCCTTCCAAACTGTAAATAATCCAATCTCTCTCCTCCAGTCTTCCATACACTAAGAAGAATCTCCAATAAAGGTAAGTGTTATGCCATTAATGTTTCATTCATCGTGCCCCATTGTAGAGGAATGGTTCACAGAACCGACACGTTGATAAATTAGACACATGTGCAACTCTTGAGTATCTTTATTGAGGAAACGTTTCGCCACACAGTGGTTTCATCAGTCCATACAAAGGAAAAACTTGGAGAACAGGAGGAGAATGAGGTAATCAGTCCCTCAGCCTTGAGGCGATGTGGTCAGTCCATCAATCTTGAATAGAATACGGCATATGAGCGGAGAATCAGCTTATAAATTGTAGACAGGAGAGGTGCAGCAGTCGTAGGTGGTGTCACATTTGTCCAATGTGGAAGTAGGTCATGCCTAAGGGCTAGGCAAGCAAAGAATTCCCAAGTATTAAGATCCGAAGAAGTTGCAGTGTCGGTTCTGTGAACCTTTCATCTACAATCCTGTCAGACACTGCAACTTCTTGGGATCTTAATACTTGGGAATTCTTCGCTTGTTTAACCCTTGGGCACGACCTACTTCCACATTGGACAAATGTGACACCACCTACGACTGCTGCACCTCTCCTGTCTATGATTTATATGCTGCTTCTGTACTCATATGCCGTATTCTATTCAAGATTGATGGACTGACCACATCGACTCAAGGCTGAGGGACTGATTACCTCATTCTCCTCCTGTTCTCCAAGTTTCTTCTTTGTATGGACTGATGAAGCCACTTTGTGGCGAAACGTTTCCTCAATAAAGATACCCAGAAGTTGCACATGTGTCTAATGTGCCATTGTATTGTTTATGTACTACATCTATATTTCATGTAAAAATATTTTTTTTGTTTTAGTACTTCTGGGTGTCAGGAACGGATTAATTGTATTTACATTATTTTTTTATGGGGAAAATTGACACGAAAATCGTAGATTTCGATAATAGTAACAGCTCAAGGAACGGATTAATTACGATAAACGAGGGACCACTGTACTTCCTTAATAATTTCGCTAATATCAACTTTATGGCTTATTTACCTATCACAGTTCATCTAATATGACATTATAAACAATATAAATAACATATAAACATGATATATACTCTAGAATGAATAAAATATGTCATTATGTAACAGGTGGAGGCGACCACAACCGCTCCTGTGGAGAAATTTTCTCCAGGAGGGGGGTATCAGCCCCCTTCAGCCCCTTTCAGCCCTGAGGGGCCCAGCCCTCTCAGAAGGGGCAAATATCTTGTTTATTGCTACAGTGAGTAATTGATCGCAGATGCAGTACGAGTATGCGACGTGGTCAAGCGACCGCAGCTCCTTGCAGTCCAGTGTTGCAGAGTGTATTTTAATAAGAGACAGTACATCTCTTACCTTAGCAGGACAATTAAGGAAAATCCTGCTCCCACTTTATTACCATAGTAAAAATAGTTGACATTGTTGTCTATGCTTAAGACAGCAAGATTTAAACATTCTGCTTCACTTCATCGAGGAAGTGGCAAGGAAGCAAAAGTACAGTGGACCCCCGCATAACGATTACCTCCGAATGTGACCAATTATGTAAGTGTATTTATGTAAGTGCGTTTGTACGTGTATGTTTGGGGGCTGAAAGGGATAACCCCTTTTCCAAAAATTTCTATGGAACAAATTGGGGTCAGTACTGGCCCCTAAACATACTTCTGGAGTGAAAAAATATCTTTAACCGGGGCCCCTGTATAGGTCCTTTTCCTTTGTGCTGGGGGCAAGAGAGAGAAAAAAAAAAAACATGTTGAGAAATGGGATTACCAGTTAAGCTTAATTTTAAATTTAAATATATGGAACACTTAGCTGATAAAAGACAGCAAATCATCTACACAGCCGCCCCTGCAGACGAGGTCTTGAATTTTTGTCATGATCATCTCTAACGGCTGTACTGATTAAAATTTTGAAGATTATAATTACCCCTGGGGGGTTGTTAGCAGCATATTTATTCATGATGGCTAAAAAATTACTTGTTGCCCAAAAAGTCGCCGCTTCTCCCGCTATGGTTGATTAAAAACTCCTTCGACCAAGAACTGCGCAGCCCCCCTTACTGCAAGAAATCGTAACTACCTTCTCTTGTAGGTGAGCTAGGTGTTTTCACCCCTCGACAGATATCGGGTGACTTAAAAAAACTAAAGTGCCCTTTGGGAGTCCACTCTTCCATAGACAAGGAAAAAACGCCACTGGTACACTATTTTCCCAAAAATTTTTGTTTTTATTGTTCAAAATCTTATCACAAAAAGCTGATCACACTTCTCTTAAGTGTTTATTGTGTTTTATGAGACACTTTTTTCACACAAACTACAGATCAGTGTTCTTTGCTGTTATCCGGGCGTCAGTGCCCCTTCGACAAAAGTAATCTAAATCCCACAACGCCCCCATGCCGTCACTGACCCCAGCACAAAGGGAAAAGCGCCCTAGTACTTTTGCTTCCTTGCCACTTCCCCAGAGTAAAGGGCAGAATGTTTAAATTTTGCGTCTTAAGCATGACAACAATGTCCACATCTTTACTATAGAAAAAAGGGGGAGCAGGTTTTTTTCCTTAATTGTCCTGCAAAGGGAAGAGATGTATGTCCTTTTTAAAAAATACACTCTGAAAAACACGGGACTGAAAGGGGGCCCGGGGTCGCTTGACCACGTCGCATACTCTACGCATCTGCGATCAATTACCCCGTAAGTAAACTTTATTTCCCCAAATTAAAGGGGCTGGGCCCCTCGGGGCTAAAGGTAAAAGGGCTGAAGGGGGTTTTAAAACCCCCCTCCTGGAGAAAATTTTCTCCACACTGGGGGGGGGGCGGGGGTTTTTGCAGGTGAATTTTCATCACTTAACAAAAATTTGATTTTCTCACTCCCCACCACTGCTGCTTGTCTTTTCTAAAACACTTAGTTGGTGTTGGTTTTCGGGAAAAACACTAATTTTTTTTTTCAACACTGTGTAATTCTAACGGCACAGTTTTTTTTTGTCCCTTTTTAAACTAAAAACCTTTGCTTAAAACATAAATTGTCCTGATGTTCCTTTATAAAGATATTGGTCACAATTTTTCCAAGGGGCCCATTGGGACCTGGGACCATCATTGTAAATAACACATGTCACCGGTTTAAGGACTTATGATTTTCGGGAAACACCACTCCTAGAAGTTTTTCTCTCAATGAGTGAGATAGCTTTCGCCAAAATTTTTCTCCCAAGTTCAATCACTTTTTTAAGGGGTTGTTTGAATTTACGTAGGTTGCTCGGGTTCGAAAAAGGGGATCCTCTATATTTTTTAAACATTCAGGGAGGAACAGGTTCGAGCCTTCTGCCTGGAGTAAATGAGATGAACTTAACACTTTAAATTGTCCAGATCACGGTAACATAAATTTTGAGGTCTGTTTTGACTCTGTTTTTTTTTTCAGTCACAACGAAAAGGGAAATTTTCTAAGTCATTCTCTGACATGAAGGTCTTCCTTAAAAAACGTTTACAAGGGCCATCTTTTTCAAAAATCCGCCGTGCCATGGGATTTAGGGGGAATGTATCTCCAACGACAACTGCGTTTTATTCGCATCTGTTGTACTTCTGGTTGATAAAGATCTTGCTTTTATAAGCACACCACAACAAGTTCGTTTTCATTACGAAAACCATCGTCTGGGACATCCCTTTGGCTCAAACCTTCGAAAAATTTGATAAAGTTTCACAACATGTCAAGGTACTTCTAGATGTATGCTTGTTGTACAAAGTGAACAAAAAGATGTACACCTTTATGGGAACTTTGTCACTTTTTTTGGTTTAAAAAATTTTTGGTCCCTGAATTTCAAAACCCGTCCCCTTTTAAAAGGTGATATGCAAAAACTTTCAGAGGGTATGGAGGGGGACCCGGATACTGACTACTCGATTCGTATGACGACAAGTATTTCAGTCCTTTTTGTTTTTTTAGCTTTGTCGACCTTGAGGTACCAAATTTGGGGGTCGTATATACAAAGTGTGTCAGCTACCCCACCCTGTAAAAAACGTTACTGTGGGGGTTTTGCACAATATTTTATTGCCCAAAAGATCTTGGGGGGTCAATATTGGATGTATGGTTCTTTAGGTATGAAAATTATGAATTCTTCCTCGACTTTTTAAATTTTTTTCTGAGTCGAATAAAGTCCCCAAAAAATTAATCATGACAGGTTTCTTTGGGGATTTTTTCAGTGTTTTAGAAAAAATTTTAAAACTTAAGAAAACCTTTCTGTATTAGTTTCATCCATTTTTAATGGGTTCAAGTATCTAATCGGGGTTTTTTTTTTTTTCCCCCCAATGAAATTTATGGACAAAAAGCGTAAAAACCTTTAAGAGTTTACCCAAAAATGGTATTTTAAAATTTACAATGACTTTTTCTGTTGTGTCTCATATTTTTCCAAACTTTTTTCTGCTGTTTCAAGAATGTTTCTTTTGGGATAAGTGGCTTTTTTTTCGGGCCAGTTTTTTTATTTGAAGCCAGTTCGGTCCGTGGGCCATAATTTTTTTCCACAAATTTCTTGGTGCGACACCACGTGACAACATGTCAGTGGATTCTCTTGGTAGAGACGTGGAGAAAGAGATAATCTCTCTGCACTCTTTTATTTCTGTACTCTTTCTGTACATAGACCAGCTTACTCTTATTAAATTTTTTAACCCCTTTGGGAACGCTTCATTTCATCCAATCACGGTTTTTCAATAGTGAATGATCAAGTACTTTTGAATAGTAATTTTTTACCACGAGGGCTGTCAGTTCCAATTTGGGGTGCTCTACCTTTAAGGGGGCTCCCTGGGCCTTTTAAGTAATTTGTGTACTTCCTTAGCATTACTCATGTAACTACAGCGCCATAAAACCCCTGGTTGTGCATCACAGAACACATGTAATGTGTACTTGTTTCCCTCTTTATCTATTTGTTGGGGAAAATTTAAATTTTATGAAATTGCTTTAAAATCCCGGATATTTCATCCCTGCTTATCATTTCTAAGGCAAGTTCTATCCCAAACCAAATTTTTTTAGCTTCCCCTGCATCTTGCATAAGCTTTTACCCTTTATGGTAATTGGGGAGACGATCCTAGCGGGTCAAACATTGTGATACCCTGACAGAAACACGTTTAGTGGTGACCCTGATTTAATTTTTTATCTTTTTTAGACTCAAAGTTTCTTCCTGTATGTTCCAATTAGTCCCAGCATATTGTTTCAATCAGGGAAATTTTAGTTTCAGGGAAAACTTTTTGATAAGTTTTCCCCTTAATTGCTTTGAATTTGTATTCCACATCCTTAGAGGAATTTGCTTTTTTTTCATCTCCTTTTTGCTTCTCTGAAAGGGTTTCAAATCCCCTCTTTATTCCATACCTTTAAATTTTCCCCAAGAAACTTTTTTTTTAAAATTTTTTTAAGGGACTTTCAGAATTTTTTTCAAATGTTTTTTGGTACTTTTTGTAAGAATGGAGAGGGGTTGACCAAACAATACTGATTTTAAAAAAATAAAATTTTCCAGGACTTTTAGGACATGTGGATTTTCAGGCCAAAGAAACGGTATAATTCATCTTTCTTGTAGCCTACCTTAAACCCCTTTTACGTCGCGGCCTAATGTATTCTTTAAGGGTATCTTTTTTTGACGTATTATTCTAAATTCTAGCGGCTTCAAATCAAACAGGGGAAAGCTGGGAGGCCCACATGTGAGAGAATGGGTCTGTGTGGTCAGTGTGCACCATATAAAAAAAAATCTGGAGCACGCAGTGCATAATGAGAAAAAAAAAAACTCCGACCGTTTTTTTTAATTAAAATGCCAACTTTGTGGTCTATTTTCGTATAGAAATTTATGGTTGTATTCTCATTTTCTTGGTTTCATTTGATAGAATGGAAAACATATTATAGAAATAGAGGTGATTTTGATTGATTTTACTATAAAAAGAACCTAGAAATGGAGCTCAAATTAGGGGAAATGTTTGATTTTGCCAATGTTCAAAAGTAAACAAATGATGCCATTTTCCAATAAATGTCCAATTAGCCATTTAATATGCAGTCACGAATGGGTGATGTTATTTATACAATTATTACAGTATTGCAGTAGTCTGCATAATAGTAAGTCTTCTATTTTTTGTTTGAATAAAAATTCAAAATAGAAAGCAAGAATAATATCAGAGGGGCCTGGAGATGTGACTGATGAACAAAGAAGATGTTATTTTAGAGCCAGGAATGTCTGCATTGTTCATTCTGGACCTTATTTTGAAATTGTCATATTTTTTAGTTTTCGTGAAATTGGCCAAATTCCAAATTTCTGACCACATTATTAGGTAGTTGAAATCGTTAAATGGGCAATTTCTTGTACTCAATCGATAGAAAAAATGGAGTTCTAAAGAAATAGCTATGAGTTTGGGCGACTGGAACAATGGAATTAGCTGAAAATAGGGCTCAAAGTTGGCGAAATCGCCGATTTGTAAACATCGCTGAGGTCGCTAGCTTCGCGAGAGCATAATTCCGTCAGTTTTCCATCAAATTTCGTTTTTTTGGTGTCATTACAAGAAAAGATTCTCTATCATTTCATAAGAAAAAATAATTTTTTTTTTTTTTTTAAATTTTGCGACACCAGGAGACACCTCAGGATTGGGGGTTGCGACAGTCAAAGGGTTAAGAAAGCTTCGGAAATATCAGCCGTGTAGGCATATGGGTTTGTGCGAAATTTCATAAGCACGTCTCCAAGCTTCTCAGTTAGTGAGGGTCCGGTCATCAGACAGTCATTAAGACTTGTTACATCTTTATTTGCACGTGCGCTGCAATTATATACAACACGTAGTGGAGTGGTTTCAGAATCTTTTCTGACTCCATGGTGCGGGAGATAATGAGCGTCTGTCTTCAACTTGTCTTCGACTATTTCCTCAATGAATTTATTGTCCAACTGTTCTTGTATGATATTATCATAGACAGTCAGTAGCTCTGGATTCTTCCTGAGCTCATGTATTTGTGCTTTCATTTGTCCGAAAGCCATGTGACAATTGCTAGGCAGATGTGGTGGATTTAATTTCCATGGTAACCTAACCCAATACTGTCCATCTTCATATTTGACAGTGTCCAAATATTGGTTTATAAGTCTGGGAAGACTCTTGTGGCTTGGTTATTTACATCAATACCTATCGAGCCACTAAATCCCACTTCTTATCACTGGCCATACATTTCTTCCAGTAAATGACATCTTTTGCTGTGGTACATGATCAGTCGGTTATTCTCGAACTAGTAACATCTCCACTGAACAATACAGCTTCTTCCCACTTTGAGAGGGAATGGGGGACCACATATCATGTGCCTACTGCTGTTTTTCAGCAAGTGAACATCATGTTGTACTTACTAATACTTTTGCACAAAACAGTGATAATATCTCTTCAATGATTAAATCAATTGGACAAAGTGTCCGTCTGTATGTCAGGAACAGGCTAACTTTGACCTACTGCTTTCAGTGCTGCATACTGTTTCTTTTAATCCCTGATCTTCACAGACTTAGCAAATCATCGAACACACAGGCTCTACTGTCTTTTTCCCTGTTTCCTATACCAACATGATTCCAGGCTAGGGTCATATGTCTGTTTAACGCAGAATTGATGGAAAAAACCACTATATCTAACAGTATTTCGTCATTAGGGGAGGTTGTTTATTCAGTTTCTGAGCAAACACTGTTCTTCTTACTGAAGGACCTTTGTGAGCCTTGATCAAATAGTAATAGCACATTGGTTATGTTAATTTATTTAGATAACTCAACTTTGAGCTATCAGGAGAGCAGTGCTTTAAACTTATCATCTCACATTTAATGCATTGCTTGTTGACTTCCTGATTCTGTGAAAGTCTTCTGCTGTTCAGCAAAATATTTGGGCATAATGCTGTAATAATGGCATACCCTTGCTTTAAAAAAACACTTCTCTATTCAGATGAGTCATTTTCCTCCCATGTGGATTCACCTAAACACGATGCAATGCCTTTTCGTCTGATGAACATTGTGTTACCGTGCCTCCATTGATGTGTATTGCTTACATACTGAGCCTAATGTGTTCCATACCACAAAGTACAATATTTTGAGTAAACGTTAATGTATGACATCTGTTTACTGTCTGTTGTGTATTCACAGCTGAATAACAATGCTTATATGGGATTTCCCATTCTTTGGTTTAGTGGGAGTGGTCTACTCCTTTAACTGAGACTATTGAATGTTTATTTATCCACTGTATTTCTGGAATTTTCAGTATACCGAATAAAATAAAAATGGACTAGTTTGAAAAACTCAGTTATCCTCAGTCTTTACAGAACTTAAGATTACACAATTAGAAACATCTAATTCAGGTCTGGTATAGGAATAACATTCAAGATTACAAACATCTAGATTTTGATGATCTTGAGGTCAAATTTTGAATTAACTTACACAAACGTCTGGAAATAATAATCAGACTATACACATTAAGAAAATGGATTTTCACGATCCCCTTGATCGACAGATCCATCTGAGGTATGAAATAAAAATGAATATCGCGGATACTTTAAGCATATCAAAGCAATTATAAAAGTGGACAGGTAGTAAAGCAGAGCAATCTGAGATATCCTCAAAACTCTGTCACAACAGGACCACTTAATAACTAAGACTTAACCTAGTTGTCAAGACACACTACAACCTTTTACACCTGTAACAACAAGTGGTAACCAATTACAAGTTTACCTACATAGTCATTACCCTAATTTTCAAGGTCATAATTACGAAGAATTCATTAGTGTTCTTCATTCTATAGTAAATTCACGAACTGACATAGATGAGATTGCTAAGTTCAGTTATCTTAAATGTCTTGTGAAGGGAGAACCCTATTATTATTATATGTATTATTATTATACATATTATTATTATTATTATTATTATTATTATTATTATTATTATTATTATTACAATATAAATAATTTGTAATTTTTATTCACACAAAACATATAAGATTTACTGTTATGCATTATTGCAATAACTGTATAAATAGTGTCAACCCATTCACGACTAGATATTGGAATGGAGAGTGATGTCATTTGTTTACTCTTGATCATAGCCATAACAATCGAACATTTCTTCTACATTGAGCTCAATTTCAAAGGGTTTACTTTTCATCGTGAAAAAATTTAAAAAATCATCGTTATTTTGCAATTATTTTCATTTCTATAAATGGGGACCGAAAAAAAAAAAAAAACCCCAATGAAAACCTTACAAAAATTACCGCTAAGGGGGTTTGGGCTAATTGTTAAAAGTGAACTCCATTATTTATGTTTTAAATTTTTTCTTTTTTTGGGTACTTTAAGAACATTTTTCCATATCTTTCCCCAATTTTCAGAAAGTTTAGCCCAACAAACAAATGAAAATAAAAATTCCCTAGATAAGAAAAGACCCCTCCCGTTTTAAAGGGAAAACCTCCCCTTGAGGCCCTGTTTCCCTTTAATGGAAATTTTGCTTGCATAGGGGAAAAAAAAATCGCCCCATAAAATTGCTCGTTTTTTGGAAAAACTTGAAATGGTTTCGCTCGCAAGTAGAGGTTCCTGTTTACACAAAAAAATTACGATGTAGTTATCATATGTAGCAGCATATGTGTAAAGTACCTGGGAAAAAAAACCCAAAAAAAGTCAGAGTGACTTATTTCCTTTTGGGGCCCTTTTATTTTTCCCATTTTAATTTTTAACTTTCATATTTTTAACACTTTTTATTTACACTTACCTTGGAGGGTTTTTTTATTTTTAATTTAGTTGGGTTTGGGATGGGGGGAAAAGGATCGGGCAGTGTTTTCGGGGAAAGTGGAAGAAAAGGGCGCGTATGTTTAGTGGCCTAAATACCCCCAAAAAAAATTGGGGAATTTTCCCTTTCAGGCCCCCATTTTTCATCGTTAACTCACTTAACTTATTGCTCCCACTTTTTAATTCTCCCTTTTACCCGAGGGGTTGGCCCCAAGCCTTTATTGATCCCTTGTTTAATTAGGGGTACACATGTAGAATCACTAAATCACTGCAAAGGCCCATTTTTCCCTCTCTTTTCCCTCCCCAAAATTGGGTACTTTGCTACGATTTTTTTTCTTAAAGTCTTTTGTTTTTTTCCTTCTTTACCACGGGTCTGGCATTTAGAAGCTTTCTTTGGGGGCCCCAAGGGGTCCCTTATAAAAAGTTACAAAAAACTAAAAACAAGGGGAAAAATACAAAAACGGTAACCCCCGCATAACGATGGCATCAAAATAGCGATTTTTTCTCAATACCGCTTACTTTAATTGAAAAAAATTTTGGCCTCACAAAACCGTTAAAAAGGGGGTTAAACCGATTTTGGGGTCCGAGACGCGTCCAATGGCGGGCCTTTAGCCACGCTCAACAATGTTCCCCCGGGTTTGGCATTTTTTTACCACCCGGGGGCCTTCCGCGGGAAAACACCCCAAGCAAACATGGGAATATTTCAAAAATTATACAGTTTTTTGGTGTTTTTTCCCGGGAAAAAAATTTTCCCAAAGGGCCCCAAAAAAAGGGGCTTCAAGTCCCAAACCCCACAGAAATTAAGGGGGAGGGAAATTACAATAAGTTTTAAAAAGGGGGAAAAGTTCATTGAAAATTTAAAAAGGGGAGTCCCAAGTCTCCGAGTTTGGCCAGGGTTTTTTAAAAAAAAACCCCCCAATCAACCACGCTACTATTGGGGGCCAGCTGCTGCGGGCTGCTGCACTGTCACCCTGCTGCTGCTGCGCACTGTCGTTTGCGCTGTGCTGAAAGCCCCCGTTGTTGGTGTGGCTTATTTGGGGAATACCAAGAAACAATTAACCCCAGAGGATTTGCCCCCGGGGGAAAAAAACCAAAAAAAAAGTCAGGCGTGTCATCGAAGACTGTCTAACTTATTTCCTTGGGGGCCCTTTTAAACTTGTTTTCCCAGGGTCAACCCCCACAAGTCACTAACACCCAGGGGGGACCGGGAAAAATGCCCGGAACTAGGGGTCTATTGGTGAAAATTTTTAAACCCCGGGAAAGGGGTTTGGGTTTTAAAAGATTTAAGAATGTATTGGGTTTAAAAGGGTGATAAAAGGCCCGTTCTGGAAGAAAATGCCCAAAAAGGCCTACCGGGACCCGGGGAAAAGGCCTCCCCGGGGCACAGTGTTTTTTAGTCATTGCCGAAAACTTCAAAAAAAGGGAAGTGTTCAAAAAAAATTAATTTCTTTCATTTAAAAATAGAAAAGTACATGCACAATTATATTTGCCTTACTTATCATATTGTGCATGTAAACCTTTCCTTTTTGTGTGGGAAAAAAGTATATTTCTGTGGGAAAAAATTTTTTTTTTATAAATTTTTGGGGGTCTTGCACGGAATTTTTTTTTATTTCCTTAAATTTCCCTTTTGGGGAAAATTCATTCACAAAAGCGATTTTTCGGGATAAAAATTTCCCCTCTTTAAAGGAAATTTAAAAACGTTTCCGGGGGGCCCCCTGTACTATATATCGAAAGTAAATGTTGGAAAATTTTCCTCACTGGCTTTTAAAAAATGGGGGAATTGACCCGTACTTGGGCTAAGCTGCACAGGGTTTCATTTGGGAAGAATTTTCCCCTTTAAACCCAGCTTTTCGGGTTAGCCCAGTTTTAAAAATTTTGAAAGCCATTCCCGAGGGTTCCCCTTTACTGAAAATAACGATGTAAAGAGATGAAAACCCCTTTACCAACCCCGGGGGGTTTCCCCGGAGTTTAAACCCCGGAAAATTTATTTTGGGGGCAACCCAAACCCCGCAGCCCCCGTCTGAGACCGGCCCCATGGTGGATAAAGGGGTTTATCAACCAAGGGTGATACTGCGGCTCCCCTGCAAAAATTTATGCAAGAAAACCCAAAACCCCGGGTTTGGGCAGGACTGACTTAGGTTCCCGTCCCCGTGCCTTCTTAAAGACAGACGGGTTTTAAAAAGGTTTAATTCCCCCCTTTTGTATGATTTGGGGGAAAACCGTCTGGGCCCCCGGGCCTTTTGGTTTTTCTCAATGTACTTTGGGGCCCCTGCTTTTTATCAGGTAAATGTTGAAATTCCCGCCAAGCTTTTGCTTTTCCCGGGAGGGGGATTTTCAGGGCAGGTTTTTTTTACCAATCCCCCCGGGCCTTCCATAAAGTAAATTTTTTTTGTACCCCTCTCGCGGCCCTTCCACTGATTCAGTTTAAGGACCTTCCCAAATGTTCCCCCTAAAATTTTTTGGGCCTTTTCAACTTTTTGTGCTGTTAAAGGGTTCTTTGTATATCTCCCGGTTCTACAAATTTACGAAACTTTTGAAGAGTGGGTTTTTAGTGTACAGGGAAAATTCCCGCCCAGAGAGCACAAGTGATTTGGGAAAAAAATCCTCAGTGGCTTGGCATCCCTAGTTTTTGAAGGTTCCCTTTTTAACCATCCCATCAATTTTTTGCCGATTAGGTAGATTTCTTTTTTTGTGGTGTTTGGAAAAAGGGGGATCCTCTGGGGTTACCAAATCCCAGGTCCCCCACATTTTCTTTTTCGCTCTATTGTATGGTTTTTTAAATTTTGGGGGTATACCCGATTCCCCTTTTTTAAAATTTCCCCAAGGGTTTTTTCCCTTTTCCCGGGGTAGTTGAAATTTTTCCTCATTGAACTTCATATTGTTTTTTAAGGCCCCTCTGAAAAATTTTTTTGATGTCCTCTTGGGGTCTTGCAGTTCTTCGTTTTAGATCATGCCAAAGGGGAATCCGGGTGTCCCTCCGCAAAAAGGGAAAAAAATTGGGGCTTTAAAACTTACATTTCTGCCCGTATCAAAATTAGGATGGGGGAATTTGGAAAGGGACGGAAATACTGGGCCTTGGGGGATCAGGGGTTTTTACCGGGGCGCCTTTGGGGCTTTTTCTCTGTTTTCTGTTACTCTTTTTGTTCTATTTGTCAGGAAGTTATAGATCCATCTACCAACTTTTCCCATTATTCCTTTATCATACATTTGTTACAGATCCATCAGCCAGGTGGGTGGCCAGTGTGGCCACACCAGACCCTAGGCCAAGCACTCCTGGGATGGCCAGTGTGGCCACACAAGACCCTGGGCCAAGCACCTTTGGAGTGGGAAGTGTTACCCATAGGGATCTACACAAGAGAAACTATCATTTGCCTGGTGTTTCAGTGATAGTGATGTAAGTGACAATGAGATTGATTTTATGCCATTCGAAGATTCATCTAGTGATAGTGACCTTCATTATTCACCAGTGAAGTGTACATTTAGGCATCAGCGCCTACGTGCCATATGCAGCCCCAAGGGTCGTGGCAGGTCACAATCCAAAACCCTGGCCACTGATAGTGATAGTGATCATGAAGGTGCATATGCGGGGATGGAGGAAATAGTGGTGGGTGGCACAGTGCCTGGACCACATGGCACAGTGGGTGGACAGACAAAAGACCACCTGGCACCCCCTCAACCATGTGCTGCCTCCACCCCTGTCCCCCCTCCTGCTCCCCCATACCCCATGCCACAGGTCCACCCTGCACCATATAACTGAGAGTGGAACTGGACACAAAGTATATTCATGACATAGCCTTTGGATTTTGATGTGAGTGGAAGTGGCATCCTGCCAGAATGTCCCATAAGAAATGAGTCTACAGAGTTAGACTTTGAAGAGCTTATAATGAACTTGATAGTGACCCAGACGAACAGTTATTCCTGCTTTATCATGGACAACACAGCAGAGGTTGGGGAATCGTCACGGCTGTGCAGGTGGAAACATACAACAGTGACTGAAATGTATTTATTCCTTGCCACTGTCATGCTTATGCCACATACCTGTAAGAACAATATACATAAATACTGGGCCACAGACTACTTTATCAATACTCCTGTCTTCCATGACTTCCTTCCCTGCAACAGATTCGTTCTGTTGCTACAAATGTTGCACTTCTCAGACAGGAATATGCCCAACAGAAATGACCTTCTATATGAAATCCGGGAAATGTTTATAGCTAAGAGATAAAAAAGTACTGAGGACACAACCTTGTGGGACTCCTTAATCTTGTACAAAGTCTGAGGAAAGCGAGGCACCAATACGGACCCGAAAATGTCTATCGGACAAGAAAGCAGCGATGAAGTTTGGTAGATTGCCATAGAGGCCTAAGGAGTGAGCATGGGCTAGAATGTTATACCTGCAAGTGGTGTCATATGCCTGATCTAGATCGAAAAAGATCGCTAGGACAGAGTGGTTGTTAACAAAGGCATTTCGAATATACAGTGGACCCCCACATAACGATCACCTCCGAATGCGACCAATTATGTAAGTGTATTTATGTAAGTGCGTTTGTACGTGTATGTTTGGGGGTCTGAAATAGACTAATCTACTTCACAATATTCCTTATGGGAACAAATTCGGTCAGTACTGGCACCTAAACATACTTCTGGAGAGAAAAAATATCGTTAACCGGGGGTCCACTGTATGTACCGAAGTGGAACAGGGGGGTCTAAAGTAGAGCGGCCTTTGTGAAAGTCATATTGGTGAGGGGAAAGGCTGTTTTGTGTCTCTAAGAACCACATCAGATGTCTATTCACCAATCATTCCATCACCTTGCAGACCACACTGGTCAGGGGATGATAGTGAGAGGTGTCAGGCCCTGCGGTGCCAGGTTTGTGAAATGGTAGTAGAGTAGCTGATTTCCAGTGTTGTGGGAGAACCCCTCGCTAGTAAATTAGATTGAAAAGACATAAAAGAACAGGAAGGGCCATAGAATGGAGATGGTGTAGCATACTGATGTGGATATCGTCAGGTCCTGGTGCCGACGGCTGGCACATGCAAAGCATGGACTCCAACTCTAGTTAGTTAGTTTAGTTTAATATGTTTATTATGCACCCCATACCCATCCTGTGGGCGGTAGTCAAAAGATTACAGAGGTACAAAATTTGGGTCCAGGGACTGGACTCCAAAGTTTTGATAGCTGAGCAAGTTACAGAGGTAATGAACTCACAATTTACAAAGGTAATGAACTCACAATTTACAAAGGTAATGAACTCACAATTTACAAAGGTAATGAACTCCAGGTAAGTCTGGTCACAATCATGACAAGTTACAAGGTATTTACAGATTACAGAGGTACATAATGGGTCCAGGACTGGGCCCCCAAAGTTTTGATAGCTGAACTAGGTACAAAGGTAATGAGCTCACAAGTTACAAAGGTAATGAATTCTGTAGAATGGTTACTTACTTTTATACATGCTACAATCATGAACAAATTATAGAGTAATGAGCAATTCACACTTCCACACCCGGTCACAACTGTAATGAATTATTGGTGCAAATATTGATTGTTGAGTCACACACACACCACACACATACACACAAAACACACACACACACACACACACACACACACACACACACACACACACACACACCCCACACACACCACAACACATACACACACACACACACACACTTTAGTTTAATATCTTTATTATGCCACCCCATACCCATCCTGTGGGCGGTAGTCAAAAGATTACAAAGGTACATAATGGGTCCAGTGACTGGACCCCAAAGTTATGATAGCTGAACTAGTTTACAAAGGTAATGAACTCCAGGTAGATCTGGTCACAATCATGGCAAGTTACAAAGGTAATGAATCAGCTTCACTCCTATACATGGTTACAGTCATGAGCAAATTAGAAAGTAATGAACCACTGATACGTCCACACCTGGTCACAATTGTAATGAGTTATAAATACAAATATTAAGTGGATCATACACCCACACTAGCGCACGCGCGCACATACACACACGAGGGCGCACGCACGGACATGTGCACACGAGCGTACAAATATATGCATACACACAAGGACTAGAAGAGTAAAAGGTACATTATATGGCTCCACTCCATTGGAGGAGAAATCTAAGGGCAATTGCTCTCTGGTAGGTTTAGACGCAAGAAATGAGGGACAGAGGTGAAGCCCTTGGGAGATACGGACAAGATAGTTCCCACTTTCTGTGGCAACTTCTAAAGGGTTTGTGACAACTCCAGCAACCCACAAAATGGGAGCTGGGTCCAGAGCATGCTTACCACACAATTTCCACACCTTTTTCCAAATCATGCACATAGGGAAGACGAGGTAATGGAAGACACACAGTCTCACAACAAGCGCGTTTAGCGCTTGTTGGTGAGATTATGCATATGACATGGTGAGCAGCTTCCCTTGCCTGCTTAAAATCCAACAGATGCTCCGCGGTATGGTTATATCGATAACAGCCCCACGCAGCATGTTTTAAAGGCACTGCACGGGCACATGTAGGAGACCACCAAGGTACACATGTCTGAGAATACCTACCTGAGATTTGGGGATAGAACAAGTCATTGCAGTCAAGACTAAGATCAAAAATTGGTGCGCCAGGTCCAATTCGTCAGACTGATAGCCTCTTTACCATGACAAGGAGCCCCCCTTAAAGAGGTTCCACCTTGTAGACATTGCAGTGCTCAATGCATTCAATATGTATGAAATAAAGATTGGAAAGCGACAACGTTTTGCAGAATTCTTCCTGAATGTCGTAAAACAGTAGCAAAAATGTGTGGTACATCACCTGTACTGCCCCTCAGCAGCGGCTTGTCCCCTAACCACAACCACAGCCACTGGTGGAAGTGCCAGACTGAATCATCCCTAACTGTCACTACCTGATACCAATACCACTAAGCCCAAAGAAGAATCATTCTCAGAAAAAGTGTGTTGTGTGTGCTACCACCACAAAATGACCCAACAGCAGAAGGACGCATGATTCATATGTCACCAGTGTGGGGTGGCACTCTGTATAAATCCATGCTTGCTTCATGGAGTATCATACAATCGTGGAATTCTAAAAACCTAAGTGGGACATGTAAATACAGTGGACCCCCGGTTAACGATATTTTTTCACTCCAGAAGTATGTTCAGGTGCCAGTACTGACCGAATTTGTTCCCATAAGGAATATTGTGAAGTAGATTAGTCCATTTCAGACCCCCAAACATACACGTACAAACGCACTTACATAAATACACTTACATAATTGGTCGCATTCGGAGGTGATCGTTATGCGGGGGTCCACTGTACTTGTACAGTGGACCTTCGAGTTTCGTGATTAATCCGTTCCAGAGAGCCCGCCGAAGGCCGAAATTCACGAAACTCGAAACCATTTTCCCCATAAGAAATACAGTGGACCCCTGAGTTTCGGCAGCCTTGACTTTCGTGAAATTCGACCTTCGGCGAGTTTTTTTTTGGCAAAATTTGGCCTCGAGTTTCGTGAAAAGACTCGTGTTTCGGCGACCATCCTGTACCCGTTCGCCCGTCACCGTGCACACCAAGCCAGTCTCCCACGCCATTCTCGCTCAGTGTGCCATTGTTTACCAACACGTCACCGTCACCCCGCGGGTTCATACAATACATTTCATAATAATCCATTGTTGTTTGTGCTTGCAACTGCTAAATAAGCCATCATGGACCCAAGGAAAGCTAGTGCAAGCCCTTTGGTAAATAAAGTGAGTGACAGGGATGTGGAAGAGTTGGTGGAGGACTGCAGGGAAGAGCGAACCACTGACGAACTGCAAAAGCTTCAACTGGAACAGCATGAGACCACAGCCGAGGAACTTGCTTCAGAGGAGGAGGAAGAGGGAGTGGACGAGGTGCCTTCTTCAGTGACTAAGGACAGGTGTAGAATGTGGAATGAGCTGCCAAGTTTTGTTGAAAAGCATCACCCTGACCATGCTGAAACAAGCCATATCTGCAACATGTACAATGACAGTGTTGTGTCCCACTTCAGGGAAATCTTAAAGAAACGCCAGAAAAAGACCTCTCTGGACAGATACTTTGTACGACATGAGTCCAGTGACTCTCAAGTTGTTCCCAGTGGCATTAAAAGAAGAAGGGAAGTAACCTCAGATAAGGACTTGCTACCTAAAGTCCTAATGGAAGGAGATTCTCCTTCCAAGCAATAGTGTACACTTTCCTCCTATCCCCTCCTCCCGTCTTCCATCCACACAGAAGTCTTCAGTAAAGGTAAGTGTAATGTTATTATCATTTTTTTTAAATGTGTATACTTGATTTCTGATTGTTTTCATTATGTAAATCTTGATTTAATTTAAAAAAAAAATATTTTTTTTTGATATTTTTGGGTGTCTGGAACAGATTAATTTTATTTCCATTATTTCTTAGGGGAAAATGGTTTCGAGTTTCGTGAATTTGACCTTCGGCGGGCTCTCTGGAACGAATTAATCACGAAACTCGGGGGGTCCACTGTAATGGAAATAAAATTAATCCATTCCAGACACCCAAAAATATTAAAATAAAATATTTTTTTCAAATTAAATAAAGATTTACATAATGAAAACAATCAGAAATCAAGTACATGCAGTTAAAAAAATAATAATAACATTACACTTACCTTTACTGAAGACTTCTGTGTGGATGGAAGACGGGAGGAGGGGATAGGAGGAAGGTGTACACTGTTTTTTGGAAGGAGAATCTCCTTCCATTAGGACTTCAGGTATGAAGTCCATATCTGGGGTTACTTCCCTTCTTCTTTTAATACCACTGGGACCAGCTTGAGAGTCACTGGACCCCTGTCGCACAAAATATCTGTCCAGAGAGGTCTGTTTCTGGCATTTCATTAAGATTTCCCTGAAGTGGGACACAACACTGTCATTGTACATGTTGCCAATACGGCCTGCAACAGGTTTGTTAGGGTGAAGTTCATCCATAAATGTTTGCATTTCAGTCCACTTTGAACAAATGTTCTTAATCTTTGAAGAAGGCACCTTCCTCCATCTCTCTTCCTCCTCTTCTGCAGCAGTTTCCTGAGCTGTGATCTCTTGCTTTCTTTACCACAGGGCTTGCACTAGCTTTCTTTGGGCCCATGGTGACTTATTTAGCAGTTGTAATCACGAAAAACAATGGATTATTACGTATGAACCCATGGGGTGATGGTCACGTGTTGGTAAACAATGGCACACTGAGCGTGAATGGCGTGGGAGACTGGCTTTGTGTGCGCGGTGACGGGTGGACGGGTACCAGATGGTCGCTGAAACACGAGTTTTTTTCACGAAACTCGAGGCCAAATTTTTCCAAAAAAAAACTCGCCAAAGGTCGAATTTCATGAAAGTCGAGGCTGCCAAAACTCGGGGGTCCACTGTATATAGTTTTAGATGAAATAATGTGATTCAAATGGGTGTGCAAAATCACCTAGCAGTGTGTACATGTGCGTTTGTGACAGTATGATAACTATTTCATATATAATATTTGTTGAGAAATGGCATTACCAGTTAAGTTTAAACAGTGAAAACTTAACTTAAAGACAACTCATCGCCTGCACAGCCGCCCCTGCAGACGAGGTCTAGAAGCTGTTGAAACCATCTCACAACGGGCTGTCAAGAAATATAATTTGTAAGATTATAAATTACCCCTAGGGGGTGTTATGTCAGCATATTTCATTCACTGATGGCTGACAAAATACATACTTGTTTGGACTCAAAAGTCCACACCTTACTGCTGACTATAGGTTT
>NC_069429.1:43201775-43216930 GCF_026875155.1 Cherax quadricarinatus | reverse complement strand
ATACCTGCAAGTGGTGCCATAATGCCTGATCTAGATCGAAAAAGATCGCTAGGACAGAGTGGTTGTTAACAAAGGCATTTCGAATATACAGTGGACCCCCACATAACGATCACCTCCGAATGCGACCAATTATGTAAGTGTATTTATGTAAGTGCGTTTGTGCGTGTATGTTTGTGGGTCTGAAATAGACTAATCTACTTCACAATATTCCTTATGGGAACAAATTCGGTCAGTACTGGCACCTAAACATACTTCTGGAGAGAAAAAATATCGTTAACCGGGGGTCCACTGTATGTACCGAAGTGGAACAGGGGGGTCTAAAGTAGAGCGGCCTTTGTGAAAGTCATATTGGTGAGGGGAAAGGCTGTTTTGTGTCTCTAAGAACCACATCAGATGTCTATTCACCAATCATTCCATCACCTTGCAGACCACACTGGTCAGGGGATGATAGTGAGAGGTGTCAGGCCCTGCGGTGCCAGGTTTGTGAAATGGTAGTAGAGTAGCTGATTTCCAGTGTTGTGGGAGAACCCCTCGCTAGTAAATTAGATTGAAAAGACATAAAAGAACAGGAAGGGCCATAGAATGGAGATGGTGTAGCATACTGATGTGGATATCGTCAGGTCCTGGTGCCGACGGCTGGCACATGCAAAGCATGGACTCCAACTCTAGTTAGTTAGTTTAGTTTAATATGTTTATTATGCACCCCATACCCATCCTGTGGGCGGTAGTCAAAAGATTACAGAGGTACATAATTGGTCCAGGGACTGGACTCCAAAGTTTTGATAGCTGAGCAAGTTACAGAGGTAATGAACTCACAATTTACAAAGGTAATGAACTCACAATTTACAAAGGTAATGAACTCACAATTTACAAAGGTAATGAACTCCAGGTAAGTCTGGTCACAATCATGACAAGTTACAAAGGTATTTACAGATTACAGAGGTACATAATGGGTCCAGGGACTGGGCCCCCAAAGTTTTGATAGCTGAACTAGGTACAAAGGTAATGAGCTCACAAGTTACAAAGGTAATGAATTCTGTAGAATGGTTACTTACTTTTATACATGCTACAATCATGAACAAATTATAGAGTAATGAGCAATTCACACTTCCACACCCGGTCACAACTGTAATGAATTATTGGTGCAAATATTGATTGTTGAGTCACACACACACCACACACATACACACACACACACACACACACACACACACACACACACACACACACACACACACACACACACACACACACACACACACATACACACACACACACACACACTTTAGTTTAATATCTTTATTATGCACCCCATACCCATCCTGTGGGCGGTAGTCAAAAGATTACAAAGGTACATAATGGGTCCAGTGACTGGACCCCAAAGTTATGATAGCTGAACTAGTTACAAAGGTAATGAACTCCAGGTAGATCTGGTCACAATCATGGCAAGTTACAAAGGTAATGAATCAGCTTCACTCCTATACATGGTTACAGTCATGAGCAAATTAGAAAGTAATGAACCACTGATACGTCCACACCTGGTCACAATTGTAATGAGTTATAAATACAAATATTAAGTGGATCATACACCCACACTAGCGCACGCGCGCACATACACACACGAGGGCGCACGCACGGACATGTGCACACGAGCGTACAAATATATGCATACACACAAGGACTAGAAGAGTAAAAGGTACATTATATGGCTCCACTCCATTGGAGGAGAAATCTAAGGGCAATTGCTCTCTGGTAGGTTTAGACGCAAGAAATGAGGGACAGAGGTGAAGCCCTTGGGAGATACGGACAAGATAGTTCCCACTTTCTGTGGCAACTTCTAAAGGGTTTGTGACAACTCCAGCAACCCACAAAATGGGAGCTGGGTCCAGAGCATGCTTACCACACAATTTCCACACCTTTTTCCAAATCATGCACATAGGGGAAGACGAGGTAATGGAAGACACACAGTCTCACCAACAAGCGCGTTTAGCGCTTGTTGGTGAGATTATGCATATGACATGGTGAGCAGCTTCCCTTGCCTGCTTAAAATCCAACAGATGCTCCGCGGTATGGTTATATCGATAACAGCCCCACGCAGCATGTTTTAAAGGCACTGCACGGGCACATGTAGGAGACCACCAAGGTACACATGTCTGAGAATACCTACCTGAGATTTGGGGATAGAACAAGTCATTGCAGTCAAGACTAAGATCAAAAATTGGTGCGCCAGGTCCAATTCGTCAGACTGATAGCCTCTTTACCATGACAAGGAGCCCCCCTTAAAGAGGTTCCACCTTGTAGACATTGCAGTGCTCAATGCATTCAATATGTATGAAATAAAGATTGGAAAGCGACAACGTTTTGCAGAATTCTTCCTGAATGTCGTAAAACAGGTAGCAAAAATGTGTGGTACATCACCTGTACTGCCCCTCAGCAGCGGCTTGTCCCCTAACCACAACCACAGCCACTGGTGGAAGTGCCAGACTGAATCATCCCTAACTGTCACTACCTGATACCAATACCACTAAGCCCAAAGAAGAATCATTCTCAGAAAAAGTGTGTTGTGTGTGCTACCACCACAAAATGACCCCAACAGCAGAAGGACGCATGATTCATATGTCACCAGTGTGGGGTGGCACTCTGTATAAATCCATGCTTGCTTCATGGAGTATCATACAATCGTGGAATTCTAAAAACCTAAGTGGGACATGTAAATACAGTGGACCCCCGGTTAACGATATTTTTTCACTCCAGAAGTATGTTCAGGTGCCAGTACTGACCGAATTTGTTCCCATAAGGAATATTGTGAAGTAGATTAGTCCATTTCAGACCCCCAAACATACACATACAAACGCACTTACATAAATACACTTACATAATTGGTCGCATTCGGAGGTGATCGTTATGCGGGGGTCCACTGTACTTGTACAGTGGACCTTCGAGTTTCGTGATTAATCCGTTCCAGAGAGCCCGCCGAAGGCCGAAATTCACGAAACTCGAAACCATTTTCCCCATAAGAAATACAGTGGACCCCTGAGTTTCGGCAGCCTTGATTTTCGTGAAATTCGACCTTCGGCGAGTTTTTTTTTGGCAAAATTTGGCCTCGAGTTTCGTGAAAAGACTCGTGTTTCGGCGACCATCCTGTACCCGTTCGCCCGTCACCATGCACACCAAGCCAGTCTCCCACGCCATTCTCGCTCAGTGTGCCATTGTTTACCAACACGTCACCGTCACCCCGCGGGTTCATACAATACATTTCATAATAATCCATTGTTGTTTGTGCTTGCAACTGCTAAATAAGCCATCATGGACCCAAGGAAAGCTAGTGCAAGCCCTTTGGTAAATAAAGTGAGTGACAGGGATGTGGAAGAGTTGGTGGAGGACTGCAGGGAAGAGCGAACCACTGACGAACTGCAAAAGCTTCAACTGGAACAGCATGAGACCACAGCCGAGGAACTTGCTTCAGAGGAGGAGGAAGAGGGAGTGGACGAGGTGCCTTCTTCAGTGACTAAGGACAGGTGTAGAATGTGGAATGAGCTGCCAAGTTTTGTTGAAAAGCATCACCCTGACCATGCTGAAAACAAGCCATATCTGCAACATGTACAATGACAGTGTTGTGTCCCACTTCAGGAAATCTTAAAGAAACGCCAGAAAAAGACCTCTCTGGACAGATATTTTGTACGACATGAGTCCAGTGACTCTCAAGTTGTTCCCAGTGGCATTAAAAGAAAAGGGAAGTAACCTCAGATAAGGACTTGCTACCTAAAGTCCATAATGGAAGGAGATTCTCCTTCCAAGCAATAGTGTACACTTTCCTCCTATCCCCTCCTCCCGTCTTCCATCCACACAGAAGTCTTCAGTAAAGGTAAGTGTAATGTTATTATCATTTTTTTTAAATGTGTATACTTGATTTCTGATTGTTTTCATTATGTAAATCTTGATTTTAATTTTAAAAAAAAAATATTTTTTTTTGTATTTTTGGGTGTCGGAACAGATAATTTTATTTCCTTATTTTTTTAGGGGAAAATGGTTTCAGTTTCGTGAAATTTTCCTTGGCGGGCTCTTGGGAAGAATTAACCGAAACTCGGGGGGTCCCCTGTAATTGGGAAAAAAAATTAATCCATTCCAGACACCCAAAAATTTAAAATAAAATATTTTTTTCAAAAAAAATAAAGATTTTTAAAAAATGAAAAAAAATCAGAAATCAAGTACAGCAGTTAAAAAAAAAAAATAACTTACACTTACCTTTTCTGAAGACTTCTGTGTGGGTGGAAGACGGGAGGAGGGGATAGGAGGAAGGTGTACACTGTTTTTTGGAAGGAGAATCTCCTTCCATTAGGACTTCAGGTATGAAGTCCATATCTGGGGTTACTTCCCTTCTTCTTTTAATACCACTGGGACCAGCTTGAGAGTCACTGGACCCCTGTCGCACAAAATATCTGTCCAGAGAGGTCTGTTTCTGGCATTTCATTAAGATTTCCCTGAAGTGGGACACAACACTGTCATTGTACATGTTGCCAATACGGCCTGCAACAGGTTTGTTAGGGTGAAGTTCATCCATAAATGTTTGCATTTCAGTCCACTTTGAACAAATGTCCTTAATCTTTGAAGAAGGCACCTTCCTCCATCTCTCTTTCTCCTCTTCTGCAGCAGTTTCCTAAGCTGTGATCTGTTGCTTTCTTTACCACAGGGCTTGCACTAGCTTTCTTTGGGCCCATGGTGACTTATTTAGCAGTTGTAATCACGAAAAACAATGGATTATTACGTATGAACCCATGGGGTGATGGTCACGTGTTGGTAAACAATGGCACACTGAGCGTGAATGGCGTGGGAGACTGGCTTTGTGTGCGCGGTGATGGGCGGACGGGTACCGGATGGTCGCCGAAACACGAGTTTTTTCACGAAACTCGAGGCCAAATTTTTCCAAAAAAAAACTCGCCAAAGGTCGAATTTCATGAAAGTCGAGGCTGCCAAAACTCGGGGGTCCACTGTATATAGTTTTAGATGAAATAATGTGATTCAAATGGGTGTGCAAAATCACCTAGCAGTGTGTACATGTGCGTTTGTGACAGTATGATAACTATTTCATATATATTTGTTGAGAAATGGCATTACCAGTTAAGTTTAAACAGTGAAAACTTAACTTAAAGACAACTCATCGCCTGCACAGCCGCCCCTGCAGACGAGGTCTAGAAGCTGTTGAAACCATCTCACAACGGGCTGTCAAGAAATATAATTTGTAAGATTATAAATTACCCCTAGGGGGTGTTATGTCAGCATATTTCATTCACTGATGGCTGACAAAATACATACTTGTTTGGACTCAAAAGTCCACACCTTACTGCTGACTATAGGTTGATTACAAACTCCTTGCGACTCAGGAACTGCGCTGCCCCTGTACTACAAGAGTTCGTAACATACGTGCTCTCTGTATCGTGAGCTATGGTGTTCTTCACACTTCGACAGGTATCGGCGTCTTGATTGAAGCTGAAGTGTCCTTCGGATGTCCACGTCTTCCATTGTCTGGAAAAGCACACTGGTACACTAGTTCCACAAGCATTTGTCTGTATTGTTCGCAATCTTTATCTCAAGAGAAGGGGCTGATCACATTCTCTTAAGTGTTTATGTGTTTTGTGAGACACTTTGTTCACACTATCGCCAGATCAGTGTTCTTTGTTGGTTATCCTGGCGTCAGTGTCACTCTCAGTAGAGTCAAAAGTAATCTGATGACGCAAGCTCGCCCCATGCCATCACTCCCACTTGCACAAAAAAAAGCGGACCTAGTACTTTTTGCTTCCTTGCCACTTCCTCGATGAAGCAAAGCAAATTGTTGGATTCTTGACTGTCTTAAGCATAGGACAACAATGTACACTATCTTTACAATGTGTAATAAAGTGGGAGCAGGAATTTTCGCTTATTGTCCTTACAAAAGTAAGAGATATACTGTCTCATTAAAATACACTCTGCAACACTCTGCAAGAAGCATCGGTCAAAGCGACCAAGTCGCATATTCGTACGGCATCTGTGATCAATTACTCACTGTAGCAGTAAACAAGCGTTGCCCCGCTGAGAGGTGGGCCCCTCAGGGTGAAGGGAACTGAAGGGGCTGAAGGGGGCTGATACCCCCTCCTGGAGAAAATTTCTCCACACTGGGGGGCGGCGGAGGTTCGCTGCAGGTGAACTATTCATCACTTAACATTAATTGATTTTTCATTTGCACACCACTGATTGCTTGTCTTTCTGAAACTGCTTTAGTTGTGTGGTTTCTGGAGAATCATAATTTGTTTTCAACACTGTTAATTTCTAACGGCACTAGTTTATTTATTGTCCGCGTATTCACTAACCTTTGCTTAAAACAGCAACTGTTCCTGATGAATCCATTTGCATCAGGATATATGATCCACAATTTTTCCAAATGGCCATTCGGGACCTCGGACCTTCCATTGTCGATAATCATATGTCACCGGCATTAAGGTCTTATGGATTTTCAGGAACACCCAGCTCCATAGAAAGGGTTCTCTCAATGAGGTGAGATTGTCTTCTCGCCAAATTGTCTCCCAACGTTCAATCACTTTATTTTAAGTGTGTTTGTATTATATCTGAGCTTGCTCAGGTCGGAAATATGTAGGTTCCTCTATGATTTCTTTATCATTCATGGGGGAAACTGGTTCTGAGCCTTCTGCCATGGAGTAAATGAGATGGACTTAACCACATTCTAAATTTGGTCCAGATCATCGGTAAACATAACGTTAGAGGTCTGTTGTTGACTCTATTTTCTAGTTCAGTCTCAACTTTACGGAATTCTTCTAAGTCTATTCTCTGATGATGAAGAGTCTTAAACAAGTTTTACAGTGCCGATCTGTCTTCATAAAATCCGACAGTGCACACCCCCACCATGGGTTTTAGGAGGAACTGTATCTCCAACGACAACTGCGTTGATTTCAGCATATGTTGTACTTTGGTTGATTCAAAGTCTTGCTTATATAATGCAGCACCAGCACAAAGTTCGTTGTATTATCTGAAATCATCCACGGTTGGGACGTGACCCTTTTCTGTCTGCAAACATTTCTGAATAATTTGACAAAAGTTTCAGCAGACATGTCAGTGGATACTTTAGGATTGTACTGCCTTAGTCGTAGCACAAAGTGAACAACAGATGTACACCTTGATGGGAACTTTTGTCAACGGTTTGGTTAATATTATTGGTCCAGTGTAATCTACACCTGTCACCTCAAATGGAGTGATATGACAAACTCTTTCAGAGGGATATGTGAGGTGGACCTGGATTTACTGACATACTCGATAATCTGTAGTGACGACAAGTAATACAGTCCTTCATTTGTTTTTTCAAACTTTGTCGACCTTGAGGTATCCGGTAGGATTGTCGTTATGACAAAGTGGTCAGCTACCCAACCATGTTACAGTTACTTGTGGGCGTTTTGCACAATCATGTTTTGTTAGCCTATGATTCATTGGGGATTCAATATTGGATGTATGGATTCTTTAGGTAGTGAAGAATTATGGGATTCTTCCTCGCACAATAATCTTTTCTGAGTCGAGTAAAGTCATAAAGAAATTATCATGACGGTTTTTTGGGGATTTATCATTGTGTTTCTAAAAATTTATTTTCTGTAGAGAAAACGTCTTTCTGTATTAGTTTCAACCCCCCAGGGTATTTAACTGGGTTCATTTTATTCATAATCAGGTTATAATTCCTTTTATGAATTTAAAGGACAAGAGCTGTAACTCTTAAGAGTTTACCCAAAGATGAGTTATTTAAGATCCATCAATGACTATTTTGTTGTGTCTGCACTTATTTACACAACTTATTTCTGCTGTGTTCAAGCTAGAATGTTTCTTCTGGCATACGCTGAGCCTTTTGCTGAGGCCAGTTATTTTCATTTGTGAGCAGCTTCAGTCCATTGAGGCCATAATTTATTATCCACAAATTCTTAAGTGGGACAACCACGTGAACTTGTCAGCTGGTTCTCTGGGGCTAGAGACGTTGGAGAAAGAGATACTTCTCTCTGCATTCTTTTATTCTTGCTACTCTGTTCTGTAACATAGACAGCTTTTCTCTTATTTTTTCTTAAACCACTGGAGAACTGCTTCATTATCCACCCCCAGATCACGTTTTTTTCAATAGTGAGATGATCAAGTACTTTGTTGAGATAGATAGCTATTTTGTACCTACATGGAGTGGTCGTTCCAATGTGGTACTGTTCCTGACCTTCCAGGGTGCGTCCCTGGCTTTTGAAGTAATAGCTGTACTTCTTTCGCATTACTCATTAAGTACAGCGCCATAACCTTTGGTTGACGCGTCACAAACACATGTATTGTGTAATTGTTTCCATCTTGACCTATTTGTCTGGGAAATTTAATTTGTGAATGTTGCTTAAACTCCCTGGATATTTCATCCCAGCGTGAATTCTAGAGGAAGTTTCTCATCCCATCCAATTTTGAGCTTCCATGCATCTTGCCTACTTTTTACCTTTATGGTAATTGTGAGACGTGTCCTAGGGATTAAAAACATTGTGATACCTTGACAGTAAACTAAGTTTAGTGAGTGTACTGCAATGATTTATTATTTTTCTTTTTTGAGACTCAAAGTATCTTCCTGTGAGTTCCAATTATAAGTCCCAGCATATTGTTGCAAATTCAGGAATTTCAGCTTCAGGGGAATCTTCTTTGTAAGTTCCCTTAATTGCTTTGGAATTTGCTATCCACTCATCCTTAGAAATAAAAATGGCATATTTGCTTCCTTTCAGCTCCTTGTTAGCTTCTCTGTTTAGAGTTCAATCCTCCTCTTTATTTACAGTACTTTTGAAAAAATGGGGGGGAAATTTTTTTTGGGGTCCACATAGAAGTTTTCCTTTAAGATTTATTTGAAGGGCTTTCTGATTTCTTCAATGTGTATTTAGAGTAGCGTCTTGTAAGAATGGAGAGGATGTTGCACCTCAAATTAATACTGATTTGAATCGATAAGTTTTACAGGCTTTGAGGATCTTGTGGATTTTTCAGGCCACTTTATTCGAGTATAATCTTATCTATTTCTTGTAGTCCTACTTCTTAAGAAAGCTTTGGAAATATCAGCCGTGTAGCATATGGGTTTGTGCGAATTTTCATAAGGCACATCCCTCCAAGCTTCTCAGTTTGTGAGGGTCCAGTCATTCTGACAGTCTTAAGATTGCTACATCTTTATTTGCATGTGCGCTGCAATTATCTACATCCACGTAGGGGAGTGGTTCAGATCTTTTCTGACTCCATGGGTGCGGGAGATAATGAGCTTCTGTCTTCAACTTATCGTTCGTCTATTTCCTCAATGAATTTATTGTCCAACTACTGTTCTTGTTGATATTATCATAAACAGTCAGTAGTCTCTGGATTCTTCCTGAGCTCATGTATTTGTGCTTTCATCTGTCCGAAAGCAATGCGATAATTGCTAGGCAGATGTGGTGTATTTAATTTCCTATGGAACCTAACCCAATACTGTCCATCTTATATTTGACGTGCTCCAAATATTGGTTATAAAGTCTGAGACTTCTTGTGGGTTGGCTTATTTTAATCAATATCCTATCGCATCTAAATCCCACAACTTTCAATGGTTCATTCATTTCTTCCAGTAATGAGAAATTTTTGCTGTGGTAAAGATCAGCGGTTATTCTCGTAACTAGTACATTTTCCACTGATTCAATATCAGTTTTCATTTCCCACTTGAGAGGAATGGGACCACATATCATGTGGGGGGGGGGGGGGGGGGGTACTCCTGCCTGTTTTCAGCATGTGAACATCATGTTTACCTTATATATATTTTGCACAAAACAGTGCTTATAATAATCCACTTCAATGATTAATATCAATTGGACTATATATTGTCCGTCTGTATGTAGGACAGGCTAACTTGACCTTAGTGGCTTTCAGTGACTGCAAACTGTTTTCTTGTAATCCCTGGATCTGCACAGACTTAGGAAATATTAATTCCACAGCTTCTACTGTCTTTTTCGTGTTTCTAGGTACCAACAGTGATTCTGGCTAGGTCATATGTCTGTTTACCAGTAATTGGTGGAAAAAACCAGCTCTATATAACTATTTTGGATAGGGTTGTTTATTCAGTTTCTGCAACACTGTTTTCTTATTGAAGGACTTTGGGAGCCTTGATTCAAATAGTGTTTGCACATGGTTTTGTGTAATTTATTAGATAACTCAACTCGGAGCTATCGAGGAGAGCAGGTGCGTTAAACTTATCTCTAATTTAATGCGTTGCTTGTTGTCTTCCTGAATTTTGTGGAAGTCTGCTGCTGTTCAGCAAAAATATTTGGGCATAATGACTGTATGAGGGCGGGATACCCTTGCATTTAAAACATTCTTCGTGGCATTTCCTCCCTTGTGTTCACCTATATACTGATGCACCTTTTCAGATTGATGAACACGTTGTTTACGTGCTCCATTGATGTGTATTGTATACAATACTGTTGCCATGTGTTCATCACAAAGTACACATTTTGGCGTACGTTTATGTATGACCGTCTCTTTAATGTTGTTGTATTTACAGATTGATAATGCCTTTATAGGATTTCCTTAGTGGTTTAGTGGGAGTAGTTATACTTTTGATATACTGAGTAGTGGTTTATTATCACTGGAATTTGTGGATTTTTTATCTTGGTCTCAGCTGTTGCATGCATGAAAACTATTGTTTTGTATAACCATTGCTAATTTCTTCACAAGTGAAATAGCGTTTATTGAACATAATATTTCATCGTTCAATAGTTTGTGGTGACATCTTATCTTGTACAATACATTGTAAAACCAATCACATTGTTTTTTTTTTTTTTTTTTTTTTTTTTTTTTTTTTTTTCCCTTAGGGTCATATTTAAGCACCTTAGAGCTCTGAGACTATTGTCTATGTGATTCTAATGCTTGTAAGTATGGGAAACAATGTTCTGGGTGGCTTCAAGCTTGATAGTACGACTGATGTCTAACATCTAGCCTTGTCGCCATCGAAGTAATTGTCTGCTAAGGACACGCTTAAGGCTATTTGTTAATTAACCTTTTAACCACCGGAAATGACTTAATCGTTCTAGGTTCTCCCTTCACAAGAATTTAAGGTAATTGAACTTAGCAATCCATCTATGTCCCCAGTTCGTGAATTTATATGATCTGAAATCCACTAATTAATTTCTTCATAATTATGACCTTGAGAAAACTAGGTAATGACTATGTTAGGTATGATTGGTAATGGGTCACTTGGTGGTGTTACAGGTGTAAAAGGTGTTTGACCACTAGTTATAGTAGGTCTCTGTGACAGTGTTTAGCGGCAGATCGCCTGTACTCCTGTCCAATCTTATAATTGCTTGATTACTAAAAAGTATCCCAAAACATTTTTTATTTCATTCCTCAGATGGATCTGTTCAGAAATTTATTTTCATAATGTGTATGTCTAATTAATTATTTCCAGCGTTGTGTAAATATCCCAAATTTGACACATCAAGATCATCAAAATCTATGTTTGTATCTTGAGTTAATCCTTTACAGACTGAAATTAGATTTCTCTTTGTGTAATCTAGTCTGTAAAGACTGAAACGGAGTTTTCAAAAAAGCCATTTTATGGTATACTGAAAATTCTAGCACCTCACTTAGAGTGTTGAAATAAAAAACTGTACTGCATATAAACAGCTGATTTTTGTCTGCTTAAGTCAGCAATTAATCGAGTCAGACACTACTGACCTACTAAGGCTTAACATCACGGGTCAATGACCATGAAGGGTACACACGAACATGTGCTGGTGTTAATGGCTTGAGTTTGCTGTGTTTTCTCAACCTGACCACGATGATTTAATCGCAAAAAACGATGTTTATACCACTTCATTCACTAGGCACTATAATGTCACTGTATAACTGTAATTCACACATGAATATTTCTTACACATACATAAATGTCACTGTTAATATATATTTGAAAGCTTACACTTTATAAGTTCCTTTAATATAACAGGTAGATTTATAAGAAACAAACTTTAACACAATCTTGTCTCTTAATTTCTGTCTATAAACATTATAAACACTATGTGTATATACACCAGACAAACTGAACATCACTTGGGTTGTTGTTGTCTTGGTCAGCAATTTTCGAGATTGGAGCAGTGGGTGCCGGGTACCATCCCCCGTTTTCTTTTTGGGTGAATGCTGGGTGAGTGCCCATTTTCTTTTGGCTGCCCATTCTCTGTGATTGAGTCTGGAGGGGACTCAATTATACTGATTTTTATTGGTAAAACACTTAGTTAGATCCCTGAAGGTGTGAAGTGTCGTGCCATGTCCCCGCCGGGCTTGTCCGTATTCGCAAGGCGTTTAGTACTTCACGTAAGTGACCTCGTTGTGTAGGATGTCACATGTGATAGTGTACCGGCAGCTCCGTGATGTGTGTATCAAGTTGGTGAGCTAGTGTGTCCAATTATTTGTTGTTAGGCAGATGGCGAGTACCAGTTAAGTTTGTAAGGTACCATACAGTAGCGAGATAGACCAATAATGTATACTATATACCCCCTGACATGTAAATCATTAATAAGTAGAACTAAACACAACAGACTACTCATAGTATATTCTCCATAGTTTTACCATCACACCCCCAATACGCACGCACACAGACGCCCCCTCCCCCAGCACCACACCCCCCCATCGCGCACTGGACCGCCGCGCGCTCCACTCTCACTCCAAGTGTAGACGTCATCAAGAAAGATCTGCGCTTGCATAGCCAATAGAGCTAATTTATACGAAAGCACCCTACTATAGAGTCATCACTCTGCATCTACAGCTAGGGCTGTCACGACGACGTGAATAGTCCTGTTGATGCTAGAAGTAAGTGTACGTAAAGTTCCTAAGAGAATCGCCGCCATTCCAACCCGACTCGCGAGAACCACCCCCCGCCGCCCCGCCCTAACTACTACCCACCCCGCTCCCAGCATTTCGCTCATTCACTCCATCCGCTATCCGGTTCGACCTATAAAAATTACTACTTGTTTGGACTCAAAAAGTCCCCGACCTTACTGACGACTATAGGTTGATTACAAACTCCCTTGCGACTCATGAACTGAGCAACACCAAGTCCCCCTACTACAAGAAAATTAGTACTTACCTTGCTCTTGTAACATTGAGCTTTGGTGTTCGTCTCTCCTTCGACAGGTATCAGTGACTTGATAGAAGTGAAGTGTCCTTGGATGTCCACGTCTTCCATTGTCTAGGAAACGCACATGGTACACTTGTTCCACAAGATTTGTCTTTTTTTGTTCACAAATCTCTATCACAAGAAAAGCTGATCCCACTTCTCTCTAAGTGTTTAATGTGTTTTGTTGAGACACTTTGTTCACACTAACGCACAGATCAGTGTTCATTGCTTGGGTATCCTGGCGTTCAGTGTCACTCTCAGCTAGAGTCAAAAGTAATCTGAAAGACGCCACAGCGCCCACATTGCGTCATCCCACTAGCACAAAAAAATAAGCTAACCTAGTACTTTTTGCTTCCTTGCCACTTCCCGATGAAAGCAAAGCTAGAATGTTTGATTCTTGCTGTAGTAGCATAGACATACAATGTACACTATCTTACAATGGTAATAAAGTGGGGGGAGCAGGATTTTCCTTAATTGTCCTTGTTCAAGTAAGAGATTATTCTACTGTCTCAATAAATACACTCTGCAACACTCTGCAAGGAGCATCGGTCAAAGCGTCCATGTCGCTATTCGTACGGCATCTGTGATCAATATACTCATGTAAGCCAGTAATACAAGACGCTCCCCTTCTGAGAGGGCTGGCCCCTCAGGGATGAAAGGGACTGAAGGGGCTGAAGGGGGCTGATACCCCCCTCCTGGAGAAAATTTCTCCACAGTATGATAACTATTTCATATATAATATTGGTGTATAAACAACAATTGGCACAGAAATCAAAAGATTTACTATAAAACATAAATATCATATCATGAAAATCAAGAAAAGTAAAAAAAAGTAATGGAAAAAAAAGGTAAATACAGTAGGGCCCTGCTTCATGGTGTTTCACCTTACAGCATTCCGCTAATACGGTCATTTCAAATTATGACCAAAACTCGCTATACGGCTCCCCCACCTGACTTTCTAATACGGTCACCGCGCCCCACCCGGTTTGTTTACATTCTCTATGAGATTCGTAAGCACTAAGTCTCTCCATTATGTCTGGAAACTCCAAAAATTTCAAGTGTTTTTTAAAAGTTATTTCATATTTTATATATACTTTGATAATTATACTTATGTATACCTGTACCTAAATAAACTTACACACTGTGCTGGCATGCAGGTACACATTTAAAATCAGATAAGATAAGATTAGAGATAAGATTTCGTTAGGATTTTTTAACCCGGAGGGTTAGCCACCCAGGGTAAACCAAGAAAGTCAGTGCTTCATCGAGAACTGTCTAACTTATTTCATTGGGGTCCTTAATCTTGTCCCCCAGGATGCGACCCACACCAGTCGACTAACACCCAGGTACCTATTTGCTGCTATGTGAACAGGACAACAGGTGTAAGGAAACGTGTCGAAATGTTTCCACCTGCCGGGAATCGAACCGGGCCCTCCGTGTATGAAGCAGGAGCTTTAGCCACCAGGCCACCGGGCCACACTACTAGTAATGATAATAATCACCGAGTCTTATTTAAATGTCTTATATTACGTTAATATACACATTTTCATTAATCCATCTATGATATTTTTTCAAAATTATGTAATAAACGCAATGCATAACATATAAAGATGATAAATAAATCCCACAGTAGAATAAATAAACATAAATATGAGATGTGGTAGCAGATGACTTGCACAAGTGATGCCATATTAGAAATAATAATAATAATAATAATAACCACCGAGTCTCATTAAATGTTGTATATTACGTTAATATACACATTTTCATTAATCAATCCATGATATTTTTTTCAAAATTATATAATAAACACGATACATAACTTATAAAGATGATAAATACACCCCACAAAAAGAATAAATTTAAAAATAAATATGAGATGCGGGAGCCAGATAACTTATACAATGACGGCAAGAAAAACATTTTCTTTAGTTAACATAGGAGAAAATTTTAATTTGGGGGGAACTGTAGAAAATTATTTCCTTTTTGATTTTGT
>NC_069429.1:43173892-43201275 GCF_026875155.1 Cherax quadricarinatus | reverse complement strand
GCAGCAGCTGATAGTGCAGCAGCAGCAGCAGCTAGACAGTGCTACAGCAGCAGCAGACGATGCTACAGCAGCAGCAACGAATGCTACAAGCCCCCCAGGCGCACAGACGGACTACACAGCAGCAGCAGCAACAGGCGGTACTACAGCAGGCAGCAGACGGTACTACAAGCCAGCAGCAGCAAGCAGCAGCAGCAGCTGACAGTGCTACAGCAGCGCAGCAGCTACAGTGCAGCAGCAGCAGCAGCTGAACAGTGCTACAGCAGTCAGCAGACAATGCAACACGCAGCAGACGATGCTACAGCAGCAGCAGAGACCGGAACTTACAGCAGGCAGCAGACGGTTACTAACACACAGCAGAAAGCAAGACGGAACTTACAGCAGCAGCAGGCAGCTGATGGTGGTACAGCAGCAGCAGCAGCCGATGGTGCTAACATGGCAGCAGCAGCAGATGACAGTGCTACGCAGGCAGCAGGCAGCTGACATTGGCACAGCAGAGCAGCAGCTGACGGTGCTGACCGCAGCAGCATCAGCCTGACAGTGCTACAGCAGCTGCAGCATCAGCAGTTTGACCATGATACCACATATTTCGATAAATATTTCATCACCCTTTTTAACCACAAGGGTTGGCACTAGAAGCTTTCTTGGGCCCATGGTCACTTATTTTGGGGCAGAATAAAATCACCAATAAACACTGTAATAATACGAAAATTGTTACGATTGTATGCAGGATGATACGGCGGAGGCTGGCTGGTAAAACTATGCCAACCGGGGAACATGTAGCTGGCTCTGACCCACATTAGACGCCTTCGGACGAGTAGTGTTGAGTCGGTTTTTTTAGCGGTAAAGCGCGGCAAAAACATTAGCGATAAAATGTATCGGATATGTGGATTTTAACGCGTTACGTGATGCCACGTTAATGCGGGGGTCCACTGTATCTGTCTGCCTTGTATATTCCTTGTTTTTTATTGTCTCTCTGTATCTGTAGTGTGTCTGTTTGCCTGTCACCTTGTGTCTTTCTAGTCTACCTGTTGTCTGTCTGATCCTGTGTGTCTGTCTAACCTGATACTCACCTAGTTGATGTTGCGGGGGTCGAGTCCGAGCTCCTGGCCCCGCCCTCTTCACTGATCGCTTAACTAGGTCACTCTCCCTGAGCCTGTGAGCTTCATCATAACCTCTGCTTAAATCATGGTATGATCCTGCCCCACTACATCGCTTCCCAAACTATTCCCTTACTGAATACTCTGTGGCTGAAGAAATAACATCTAACAGTCCGCTGTGAATCATCTGTGCCTTCAGCTCCAACTGTGTCCCCCTTGTTACTGGTCTGTGTCCAATCACATGGAATCATCCCTTCTTTTGTCCACCTGTGTCAATTCCTCTCAGTATTTTGTATGTCAAAATCATGTCCCACCCTATCTCTCCTGTCCTCCATGCGTCAGGTTGATTCTTCCCTTAACCTCTCCTTGTAGGACATACCTCATATGCTCTGGACTACGTCTATGTTTGCAAACTTTGCACTTTCTCTAGTTTTCTGCAGTGATGGTCTAGGTGTGGGTTCCAACCGTGCCGCATACTCCAATATAGGGCCTAGACGTAACACGGTGTAAAACAGGGTCCTGAATGATTCCTTATTGAAGTTGTCGAATGCTGTTCTGAGGTTGCCTAGCGCCCATATGAGCTGCAGGCATTTATTTGGTGATGTGCGCTTCAGGAATGTGCCTGGTGTTATACCACCCCAAGATCTTTTATTCCTGATTGAGGTTGTGAAGTCCTCTGACCCCCTATACTGTACGCCGTCTGCGGCCGTTCTTTCCCTTCCCCAATCTTCAGACTTTGGCCACTTGGTGGCTATAAACTCAAGGAGCCAATTGCTGGACCAGGTCCTGCAGCCTTACCAGATCCCGTTGCGGTTTCTGCCTGGTGTCCTTCGATCGAGTGAATTCTTCTCATCAACTTCACGTCATCTGAACAGGGACACCTCAGAGTCTATTCTTTCCGTCATGTCTTTTCATCAAATACCATAAACATCACTGTCTGAGGGACTAGCCCCTGGCGGGACCCCGCCTGGTCACAGGTGCCCACTCTGACACCTCGCCCACAGTCTGACCATGCTCGCTTTCTGTCTTCCCGAACAATTTATTCCCTGATCCATTTATGCCTTCCCTGTTATCCCTCTGCTCTGCTTGGCCTCCAGTTTTGCACCAATTCTCCTTGTGTGGAACTGAGTCAAACGCGCTTCTTGCAGTCCAAGAAAAGCAATCAATACCCACGCCCTCTCTCTCTTGTCTTAACTTCTGCTGTCACCATGTCATAGAACTCCAAAGGTTTTGTGACACAGATTTCCCGTCCCTGAAACCTGTTGGCTCTGTTGATGAGATTCATTTCCTTACTAGGTGTTCCACCACTCTTCTCCTGATAACTTCTCCATGATATATGCTACTATACATGTCATGACACTGTCTGTAGTTTAATGCATCATGTCTTTCCCCTTTTTTAAAGATTGGGCCCTACATTTGCTGCCCTTCCCCATGTTTTCCGGGGCAATCTCCCTGTTTCGATAGATGTATTGAATATTGTTGTTAGGGGACCCCAAAAAGCCCCTGCTCCCTCTCTCAAAACCCATGGGGAATGTTATCGGGGCCCCTTTTCCCTTTTGAGGAAATCTAGTCACTCAAACCCTTTTCTTCACTTCTTCCTGGGTTTTGTGTGCACTGTGTCCACCTTGGGGTGTCCCCCACCTCCCCCGCCCTTTCTGGAGCCCCCCTTCTTTTCTCCTCGGAACACTTCTTTGAACTCTTGTTGGGGTTCTTCACATACTTCCCCCGGTCATTTCTTTTTTTCTCCCCTTTCCTTCCCTTTTCCTTTAAAGCCTGTTTACCTGGCCTTGACTGTTTTTTTCCCCTCCTAAAGGGGGCTGTAAAAAACATTTTCGGGTCAGTTTTGGGCTTTCCCCTTTCCCCCTAGGGTCTTTTTTCATATTGCTTTGGGGCCTCCCCTTCTTATCTGTGCATATTCGTTTTTTCGGCCCCTACGACTGTTTTTCCCCCTTCTCCCCGGGTCCTTTGCCTTCTATATTTCTTCCCTTTTCCCCAGCCCCACTTGGTTTTTTGCCTCCCCCCGCACCTTTGGGTAAAAACCCTGGGCTCATTTCCCGGGCTTTTTTTATTAAATCCTGTTACCCTTTGGGTACAAACCCCCCCAGCCTCCTTGCATTTTGGTTTCTACATATTCCCTTTATCTCATTTAAAATGGGGTTCCCCGCCAGTTCTCTGTCCCCCAAATGAAAAACCCCCTTCAGGGGATTCCTAATTTTCCCTTTTTATTCCCCCCTTTTTTGTAGTTTGGTCTTCTTCCCTTTCCCGGCCCCTTTCCCCTTCTCCCCCCAAATTGTAGCTTTTACTGTTTTTCGAACTTAAAAAACCAAAAGGGCACTGGGGCCCCCAAAGGGGGCCTTTTATATTGGGGGTCCTCGATATCGGGAAATACTCAAAGGGGGAATACTAATCCAGCCCCTTTCTGGGTTTAATCCTCTTTCCCCTCTCTCTTGTAGTGTTCCCCTTTTGTGTTGGCACATGGGAAATTTTTTTCCCGTACCAAACCCCCATCATCTTAAGCCCTCCCCGTATCTTTGGGCCCCCAAAGTGGGGCCAAGGGTTTTCCCCCAAACGACTCCTTGTGGGTTTAAAATCACCCATATCAGGAGCTTTTTCCCCCGCATCATGACCTTCTGGGGGCCCCTCTAGCCGTGGGGTTTCCAAAACCCCCCCCGCTCTATTGCCCCCTCTCCTTTCTCTTGGCCTTGGCCCCCTGGTTCGTGGTGGGTTATAAAAACACTGCTTTACCACCTTTGGGGGGGGAAACCCCCCCAGGAAATTGGGGGGGGGGGGGAAAAAATGTTTTGCATTTAATTATTTCTTTCCCCACCCCCCCTTCCCCTTAAAAATTACCTTTTTTTTTAAAAAAATTTTTTACCCCCCTGTTTTGTTTTTCATTTTTTTTTTTAAAAGGGGGCTTTTTTTTTTAAAAACCAATTTTTCTGTAGAGCTGGTTTTTGGGTTTTTTTTGGTTTTTTGATTCCCCCTTATTTTTCCCCCAAGGGGCCCCCCCCCCCGGGGGGGGGGGGCCCGTGGGGGTGGGAAGAGGGGAAAGGGGTTTTGTTGGGTTTGGGTGGAGGCTGGGGGTATGGTTTGTAGTGTTTTTTGGGATGGTGGTTAGGTTGTTGGTTCGAGAATATTTTGTGTGGGGCCCTTCCCCTTTACTGTTCTGTTCTGCTCTGACTGCCCTCTGCGGTTCCCCACCTTGTCTTTTTTTTCCCCTAGCTCCTTTCCTTTTTTTGGTTTTCCTCCCCCTAGTGCTGTCGTTCTGATTTTGTTTGTCTCTGTCTAGGAACCCCCCTTTTGTACCTTTCCGATATTTAAAATCGGGTTTTCTCTTGGAGGACCTTTTTCCGCACTTTTTCCCATCCTGAAAATCATTTGATTTGGTCTTTTCCCCCCCTTCGAGTCCCCCCCTATTCTCTAAAAATTTACATTCCCGCCCTCTCTTACCTATTTCCGTGATTTTTTCCAACCCTCCTTTTTTTTCTTTCCTGCTGCCTTTCAGGTGTGTCCTTTCCCCTCTCTCCCTGAAGCCCAGGGATAAACATGTTTTTTGCCCTTTTTTTTCCCTCCCATTGCCTCACCCCTGTGACTCGGGACCCGCCTGTAGGGGTCAGTTTCTTCCCCTTGTTTTTTCCCCCAGTGGTTTGATAGCCGGGTTTGTGCCTCGCTTTTTCGACCTATCCCCCTCCATCTCAACCGCTGATCTTCCCCCTTTACTCCCCTTGGCCTCCTTGGGGAGGCTGTATACCCTTGCATAATTCATAATTCCTTCCTTCCTGTTTGGGGCCTCGCAGCTTATATGCGTGTCTTCCTGGTCACGCCCCTGTAACTCCTTACCTATTTATTCAACTTCTAGGCCCTTTCTTGGCACTGCGTTTCACTTGTGCCTCCCAATTTTTTTCCCCCTTCTCCCAAATCTGTCTCCTTTTGTCTCTTTCGGGCTACCTGTTGTCTTTCTATCTACCTGTGTCTGTCTACCTTGTGTCCTTTTTGTTACCATTTTTTCTGTTACCTTTGTCTACTTTCTGTCCCTGTGTCTTCTGCTTGTCTGTTCAAGCCACTCATTTAAAAAGTGTAATTGGCTTGAAGATGCCCAAATTAATAATGATAATAACAAAAAATAAAGAGGTGCATTAAATGTTTAAAAATGTTAATAAACTTTCTTAAACCAAAAATTTTTTTTTTAAAAAAAATAAATAAACATGCTATATAAATAAAACATATAAATTTAAAAAATAGAATGTTTTTCTGGTCGGTTGACAGAGTGAACAGAAACCTGTTCGGGCTGGAAAACAACAACATTTTTTTTTCATAATCTTGAACCTTCTACCCTCTCATTTTCTCTCGTTCTTCATTTTAAATTTTTTTTACTCACCTCTCACTCAACATTAAGACTACAGATATTTTAAGGTAAGTACACCCACCATCCGATTCGACCCGCCGACTTACGAAAGTGTTTTTTTTTTTTTCCAAATTTCTGGGAAAAAACAAAATATTTTTGTTGTACACAGGTTTTTATCCTAAACCCTTTCGATTAAAAAACGTACAACACAAAAAATAAAGTAAAACTGAAATCCAAAAAAAAACAAAAAAATAAAGTCATTACAAAAATCTTTATTGATATTCAGAGTAAAGTTCGACTTATACCATTTTAACTTAACGGGTTTCTCGGGAAACCCAAAATTGGTCATAAGTCGGATGGGGAGGTGATGATGTACACAATTATTATATTATAGTTTTAATAATAATATTATTAATAATATTAGTACACATGTATTATTGCAATAATAACAATAATAATTATTAATATTATTTTTAAATTTTAGGGCACTGGGGGCACAGATCCACTGTATAGACTTTGTCTGGATTTTTTGGGTTATCCTAGGTAATTTATATTATGTATGATAACTTCACTTACATGTACCTGTGAGAGAGAGAGAGATACAGAGAGAGCAAGAGAGAGAGAGAGAGAGAGAGAGAGAGAGAGAAGAGAGAGAGGAGAGAGAGAGAGAGAGAGAGGAGAGAAGGAAAAGAGACAGAGAGAAGAGAGACAGAGAGAGAGGGCAGAGAGAGAGACAGAAGAAGAGAAGACAGAAAAGAGACAGAGAGAGACAGAGGGGAGACAGAGAGAAGAAGAGGAGAGAGAGAGAGAGAGAGAGGAGAGAGGAGAGAGAGAGAGAGGGGAAGAGAAGAGAGAGAGAGAGAGAGAGAGAGAGAGGAAAAGAGAGGGGAGAGAAAAGAGGAGAGAGAAAAGAAAGAGGGGAGAAGAGGAGAAGAGAAGAGAGAGGAAAGAGAGAAAAAGAGAAGAAAAGAGAGAAAAGACAGACAGAGAGAGACAGAAAGAGAGAGAGACAGAGAGACAGAAGACAGAAAAGAGAGAGAGAGACAGCCACATTCAGTCAGCCAGCCCAACCAACCACCCCCCCACCCAACCCAGCCACCACCCGGCCAGCCAGCTGGATACGTAAATTACATGTTCCAGAGTTCAAAGTTTATTCTCTATAAGGATTACAATGCTGAGTTTACAGAATTTGGTTATTGTGTGGTTTACATGTAGTAAAAAAATTTAATTACAGAGTGTACCACTAGAACACCTAGCATGGCTAGGCATTTCGGGCAGATTTAGATTAAATCTTAAGTTTAAAATATTACAAAATTATGAGGTAAGTTGGTATTATGGCTAAGTGACTAAATACTAGTTTGTGAGTTTAGCAATGTGAATGCTTTTGTTTTGGCATTATACATAGTTTCAGTATTGGAGTATCACAGGCCAACTTATGACTAGTTAAGATTCATTATTTTCAGACTGAGATTGATATTTCTGTTTATGGTCAATGGGTGAGTGAGTGTAAGTGTTAACCACCAGGTGGTATTCGTGTAATTAGTTGACAGGGTGTATCAGGGAGATAAGATGTTTTCTGATGGTAGTTTTGAAGGTGATGAATGTGTCTGCAGTTTTGAATTTTCAGGTAGGGTGTTCCAGATTTTAGGGCCTTTGACATACATTGAAGTTTTGTAAGGGTTTAGGTTGCGCCCACGGGGAATGTCATAGAGATGTTTGTGTCTGGTGTTGTCCCTGTGGGTTCTGTCACAATATCAAGAAGCGTTTTGGTAAGGTTAATTTTGGGAAATTTAAGGTCCTGTAGATATAGAGTGCACAGTGTAAGTGTGGATGTACTGAAAAGGGAAAAAGTTAGATTTCCAAAAGAGTGGGGGGGGTGTTTGCCAGGATGGGATTTAGGATTATTTTACGCAGCTTTTTGTTGGGTTATTATTGGTTTGGGTGTGTTGCTGCAGCTGAACCCAAGCGCAGATGCATAGGGAGGTATGGATTTTAAAAGTAAGGTATAGGTGAGAGGGCAGCTTGGGGCCCGTTGTTTGTATTTTTGGAGGGGGGACCCCAACCTTTTTGGTACTTTTTTGGTTATGTGTTGGTATGGGTGTGAATTTCAGGTTGTTGCGAGGTATAGGGGGGGAATTTCCCCTCATTTTCCCTGGAAATTTTTTAGTGTTGTCGTCTTAATGTTAAAGCGCATCTCGCTTGCTACCAAACCATAATGTAGTGGTTTTGTCAGGTTAAGGTAATTTTATTGGCTGTCTCCAAGCTTTTTTTGATCGCTCCTCTTAAAAATGGTTTTTGGGGGTGGCAAGATTAGGGTGAGAGATAAATTAAGTGTGTCGAGCAAAGAAAAATGCGGTTCAGGTGTTGAGTTCGTTTGGAAGTCATGATGTATATGAGGAAGAGCAGGGGACCAAGGACACTTCCCTGGGGAAAACCCCAGTATCAAGGGGCTGTGTTTTTGGCTGTTTTTTATTGGTGAATATGATACCTTTTTGTAAGGTAAGATTTGAAAATGGCAAGCGCATGGCCTTTTATACCATAATGGTCAAGTTTGTGGGAGGATGTGGTGGTCTACTGTGTCAAAAGTTTTCTTAGGAATAAAAATTCTAGTGGGAAATTCCCTTTTTTTAAAAGCTTGTTTTAAACAATTAGCATTTTTATGTTGCATGTTAGTGCTTTTATTTTTCTGAACCAAACTGGCAGGGGTTGAGTATGTTTTGTGCCGTTATAAAATGAAAATATCTCCGTGCCGAGTTTCTCAAAGATTTTTTGGGTAGCAAGGTAAGTTTGTATTTTGGCCTATAGTTGTTTAAATCTGTAGGGTCACCACCTTTAGCATTGGTGTAACCTTGCCATTTTGAGTAGTTTCGGGAAAGGGGCTGTTTTTTTTGTGACTTGTTTAAAAATAATGAGATAGAATGCGAGAGGACATGGGCCCGCTCTCTTGTAAATAATGGTGGGGCAGGACAGATTCCCTGAGTTATTTTTAAGTGACTTTAAAAACTCGGTTTCTCTTTATTGGGTTAGGTTTTATACATTCTGGCAGGAGCACTACCAGTGGTTTTTCTCCATTCCCCTGTGTCAAAAGTACATACATATATACGTAACATTGATACTGTAGTGATGTAAAAATTTACATACAGTTCGTACCTTTTTCATTATAACAGTGCATAAATAATTAAAATATAACAATGAAGTAAATTATGGTAAAAAGAAAAGAAATAATGATTGTACATTTAAATTTCAGTATTATGTAGGTGTTTTTTTTGAAAAGGGTTGACATTTTTTCCCTACCCAGTTGTGGCTTTTTTTAAAAGGGGTTCGACTTAGGCTTTTTGACTTTTGACGTTGGTCGGAACCTGTTGGGGGGGGGGGGGGGGGGGGGGGGGGGGGGGGGGGGGGGGGGGGGGGGGGGGGGGGGGGGGGGGGGGGGGGGGGGGGGGGGGGGGGGGGGGGGGGGGGGGGGGGGGGGGTTTTTTTTTTTTTTTTTTTTTTTTTTTTTTTTTTTTTTTTTTTTTTTTTTTTTTTTTTTTTTTTTTTTTTTTTTTTTTTTTTTTTTTTTTTTTTTTTTTTTTTTTTTTTTTTTTTTTTTTTTTTTTTTTTTTTTTTTTTTTTTTTTTTTTTTTTTTTTTTTTTTTTTTTTTTTTTTTTTTTTTTTTTTTTTTTTTTTTTTTTTTTTTTTTTTTTTTTTTTTTTTTTTTTTTTTTTTTTTTTTTTTTTTTTTTTTTCATTTGTTCCCCAGTAAACATAAATTTTTTAAGGGAAAATATGATACTATGTGTATTTCCCCTTTTATTTTTTTTCCGGTTTATTTTAACTTAAAATTATGTTAGTGAAAAATTTTTAAATCTGTTTTTATGATTTAAAAAGGGAAAAAAAGGGTTTCCATTTCGGCGATTTCGTTTTACGGGCGGTGTGGAACCTCCCGGTTAAGTGGGGGGTTTTGTATATATATTATTATAAATATTTATTATATATATTTTTTATTTTTTTTATATATATATATTTAAAAATTTATTTTTATATATATGAGGACATTGTTTTTCCCTGAACACTCTGGGATTTTCAGAGTGATACCCCAAAAAGTCTTCGCTTTGCAATCACCACTACTTTGGGCACACATACAGAGTAAGTTTGTTTTCATAGGCTTATGTTCTGGGAGTGACTTTTCCTCACTGAGTATTGTACATCCTGCTTGGCATTTTCTTCCAAAAAGGCCTGTTTCATACCAAATTAACACTTGGTTAAGGTTTCAAGCTCCTTCACTGTCTATGTACTCCTTGAATTCATGCACAATATTTTTCAGCCCCCTGTTTGTGGTCCGAACCTGCAGCCTCAACCATTGCCTTATCTCCACCACTATGGATCGCCACTATGCTTCGCTATTCTACTCAAACCAACCTTTGCTGGCCTTAATTTCATCACATCACCACTTAGATTGCTGCAATTTTTTTTAATTAAATCATCAGGCAACTTCCTAGCCTTCTTCCACATTATGATCGCTTGAGCAGAATGCTATATTCCTGGCATATCTGTTTTTCGTTTATCACACACAAATACAGTCTTCTCAACTGCTTCTATACACTTGCGATCTCAGTTTCGTAAAACATGGTGCACTTTGTCAAGAACAGGCTTCCTTGATCTGCCGTTTTCTTGCCCTCAATAGTAGCGATGGTGATTGGGGTTTACTATACCACATGACCAGCTCAGAGACAAGCACTTCCACTTTCATACATTAGCAATGATCTCTTTCTTCATCCTCCAAACGTAATTCTTCACCCTTTTTCTGTAGGGTTGGCACTAGAAGCTTTCTTGGGGCCAATGGTGGACTTATTTTCAGGTGCAATCACTCAAAGGCTGTGATAATATGAAATGTTCTAATTGTATGTTTGGAAGTGACTGCAGTGGCTGGCTGGCTTGTAAAACACTGGCACCAGGGACAAGTGAGCATGCTCAGGCAAAGTGGGTGCATCTTGAACAGGAAACACGAATAGCTTGGTCGGGTTTTTAGCGCATAGTACAGAGGCAATATTTTGCGTTAAAATGTATCTAGCCAGTCTGATTATCTGTTAACTCGATGCCATCTTGTCGAGGGTCCACTGTACAGTGGACCCCCGCATTCCGTACGCATCACATAACGTTCAATCTGACATACCGCTCGATTTTTATCACAACAATTTGCCTCGCCACTTTACGCTCAATAAACCTGCTCACCGCTTTCGTCGGACGTGTCAATGTGCGCCCTTAGCCAGCCTCAATGTGCTGTGGTGGCATAGTTTATACCAGCCCAGCCTCCGCACGGTAACATCCAAGCATCAATCGGAACATTTCAGTATTATTACAAGTGTTTTTGGTGATTTTATCTGCAAATAGTGACCATGGGCCACCAAAGGATGCCTTACTAGTGCCGACCCTACAGATAAGGGTGAGAATTACTATAGAGATGAAGAAAAAGATCATTGATAAGTATGACACAGTGGAAGTGAGTGTCTCCGAACTGGCCAGGCTTGTATAATTAAACCCCAATCAAACCATCGCTCTATGGTGGTACAGCTGCCTGCTGCTGCTGTACCAACGTCCAGCTGCTGCTGCGGTTGCTGCACTGGTTCAGCTGCTGCTGCTGCTTGTACCACCGTAGACTGCTGCTGGTAAGTACGTCTGACTGACTGCTGTAGCATCGTCTGCTGTGCTGTCGCACTGTAAGCTGTGCTGATGCTGTAGCACTGTCAGCTGTGCTGCTGGCAGCAGATAGACAGTCCGCTGCTGCTGCTGCTCCTGATCGCACTGTCAGCTGCAGCTGCTGCTGTAGCCACTGTCAGCTGCTGTGCTGCTGCTGCAGATCGCACCGTTTTTGGTGTTTTCCCCCCCCCCCCCCCCCCCCCCCCCCCATCCCCCCCCCCCCCCCCCCCCCCCCCCCCTTGGCTATTGAGTACCAAGAAAACAAATTAAACCCCAGATGATTTGCACACCAGATAACCCAATTAAAGTCAGTGTCATCAAAGATGGCTAACTTATTTCCATTGGGGTCGTAATCTTGTCTTCCCAGAATGCAACCCACACCGTCGACTAACACCCAGGTGAAACAGGGATAAATGCCTGGAACTAGTGCTCATATGGTGAAATTAACAAGGCCAGCAAAGGTTGGTTGAGAGATTTAGAATGCTAGTGGCATAACACAGTGTGATCAAGGCTGTCTGGAAGAAATAGGCCTACTGGCACCCTAACAGTAACTAAGGAGAAAAGGACACTCCAGGACACAAGTGGTCTCATCAGTCATTGGCTCGCATCTTCTATAAAGGTAGGGTCAATTATTCTTCATTTAGTAGACTAGTACATAGCACAACTATATATTGTGCATGTACTACTTACTATTTGTGCTTGATATCCTCTCCTTTGGTGTGTAGGGATAAATGTATATTTCATGTGTAAAATTTTTTTTTTCATACTTTTAGGGTGGTCTCATAGCATGGCGAGATAATTTGATTTCCTATTATTTCTATGGGAAAATTCATTCGCATTACCGATCATTTCGCATATCAATGAGCCCTCTGCACGGACCTGAAGTCGCTATGCTAGGGTGGGTCCACTGTATATATCTTTTTTTGCTTTATAGATTGAACTTATTAGGATCTTTTTTCTGTTTGTGTATGAAAATCTGAGCTGGACCTTTTTCTCCCTTGGTTCCAAGTACTGTGATTCTTTAATTTATCAACACTGGCACTTTATCCTGTGGCATTTCAGTGGTCGCGTTATGATCTGCCGAGAGTTGGAGCTTTGACGGTGGTATACGTTCGCATTCAACTAGGATGAGTGGACTGTTTATTACTACTGCAATCTGCTAGCTTATTCTTGCTCATGCCTTGTCAGCTTGGCTAGCAAAATAATTGTTCACGATGGGGTTAGCTCACTGTTTGTTTTCCAAGTCCTTGGACAGCATCTTCAATCTTCGTGTTTAGGCGAAGTTATTTGTTTCTGTGTGACTTGTATGTATGATTGGAAGGGTCTTGCCAAAAATCAGTTGCAGACTAGTTGATGTTTGTGTTGTTCAAGGCTGCTGATCATATTCTCATGCTGAGTAACATTAGATTCTGGTTTGTAATTGTTTCACCCGCAGAGACCGTATTTTCAGCCACAAAGATTCAAGTTATCTTTGCCGTTAGGGTGGTGACGTAATTCTTTAGAGTGTCAAGGATCATTAGTCACTACCTGGGAGCATATCAGAAGGATAAAATCTATGAAGGTAGTAGAGGTTAGAAGAGTTCTCCTTAGTTGACGTACTCTGTATTACCAAAACACTCGGATTTACCTGTAGGATATAGAGATTAATTTTTTTTTTTAAGAAGGCTCTCCTGACCAGTATGCTACCATAATAATGGTAATATTAGGCTGATTTCCTTAACATACTGGCTTATTACCAACTGTACAGAAGAGATAAGATAAGATAAGTTTTCGTTCGGATTTTTAACCCCGGAGGGGGTTAGCCACCAGGATAACCCAAGAAAGTCAGTACGCTCATAGAGGGACTGTCTAACTTATTTCCATTGGGGTCCTTAATTTGTCCCCAGAGATTGGGTTGACCCAACCAGACGACTAACACCAGGTACTTATTTGTCTGCTAGGTGAACAGACAACAGGTGTAAGGGAAACGTGTCGAAAATGTTTCCCACCCTGTCCGGGAAATCGAACCCTGCGTCCCTCGTGTGTGAGCGGGAGCTTTAGCCACCAGGCCACCGGGCCATTTCTATACATACTATATAAACCATTTAAAAAACATACCAGAACTGTAATAAATGGTGCAATGGTGTCATTAAAACAATATCAAACATGGTTGACAACAAACCACTGTCATATTAAGACTCCTCACTCTAGTGATAAATTTGTATCCAACATGGTCTTAGGTACGGAAACTCTGTTGTTGAGTGAGTAGAGCAGTATATTCAAAGTGCTAAACCTGAAAAGGTTATAGAGGCACTGCAGGGGTGAATTGTGCTAAGAAGGATATATACAAAGGTCTGAAAATACTAGTGTGTTGTAAGGAGTGTGCATAGAGGTTGGTTAGGTAAGGTTGTATCTCTAGGAGACGACATCTCAAATACGTTGTCAGCTCCCCGGTGGTGGGCCGGGTGCCCAGAATGCTGCAGGCATTTCTTCTTCTGCAAACGCAACATGAGTCTTGATAGAGGAAGCTGGTCACTTGTGGTCTTCGTTTCTAGATGAGCTTTTCACCAGCTCTTTGAGGAACTTTAGAGCACACTTGCCCCATGCCTCTAAGGGTCTCCGACCCTATGGGGATGATGTTAGAGCAAAGGGGTAAAGGTCCTCATATTTGCGAAATCTTTCTGGATCTCCTGTGGCTGGCGCTCCACCACCTTCCTCTATTGGTGTATGGCAAGTAGGTGTCTGCCAATGTGGTGCGGACAGGGGTAGTAACATGGAATTTCAGGCTTTTCCATCCCTTCCAAGGTCTGCATAGTGATCTCATCAGCGACGCTTTTGACTTCCGTCAGGACCTCTGCCTTGGGGTTCCGTTGTAGCTCGGCAATGGGCTGCCTCGGAGCTCATCGTTATGAACGAGAGGTGACCCGAGCGTTCTTTTCTCTTTTTGGATTTCTGTTCCTGACTCTGACACTCTCCTATGCTCAGGACACTTTACTATTCCCATCTAATATGACGGTAAACAGTTTGTGGACACACAAGATCAATAGAAAAAAAGTTCGAAAACCCACAATTGAATCTGCTGTCGCCACACTGCATGCCGCCAATTCACACATAGGTTCGGTAAAGGCATGGGGGCCGGCTCCGCGCGAGGCAGTACAAGTGAAATGGCATCTTAATCCTGCTCTTTACCACGAAAAGCCATACCCCCCCCTGATAACCAATTTACTTATCCAATTCGGCCTGAACCTGGTATCATCCGGGGGGTCTTACCTTGGTTAGTGCCCATCAGTCGACCAAGGAGCAGGATATTGGGATCAGCGTAAAAGCCGATTTTTTATGAGCATGGCCCCTACAGGCCAACAGAGGCGAGGGTTGGGCCCCGGGGGGGGGGCCGTCGTCCCGTCTCTGAACACGGCCAGACGAGCTTTGTCCCTTGTCCCTGACGGCATCATTGGTGAGCTTGTTCCCCCCCCCCCGTTGGCGATTCTTTTTCCATGACTTCGCTTCCTCTGTCCCAGTGGCGACCTGTTTGTGTTCTTTGGGAGGAGAAGAGGAGCTGGCGAGCTGGGTTCTACTGTAGGATTTCTGTGAGGGTTTCCCAACCAAATCGCTGTGCTTCAGTTAAACCTGGGGCCTTGAGCTCCTACACGTCTCTCATAGCATGCGGGAAACAATCTTCTTGGCTAATTGCACTGGAGACAAAACACGGAAGACAGAAAAAAAAGCAGGTATTATTTTTATTTTTATTTTTTGTAAATTTTAAGTTACCTTTTTTCTTTTAATAAAGCAACATGCGTTGCTCTTGTGCACCCTATACCTCCCAGCAGTCGCACCCTGGTGGGTGGAGGAGGGTTGCCTGATCCCTATTGTGATCCTCTAGTACAGGTTTTCAGTTAGTGCACTTCTTCACAGGTTTTTTTTTGACCTAAAGGTCATCTTGTGCATCATATTCGTCGATGTTGCTTGGGTTGTCAAAAGAGGGTGCACCCTCAGGAAGTGAGTGAGTCTTGGAATAGTAAGGCACCTTGTAAGGAAATACCAGAGCATTCATGGGCATCACAAGAGCGCTTATTCTCTCCTCCATTCTAATCAGGTCGATTCAATTTGTCCTTGAGGACTGTATCGATGGCCATGGTGACCCAGCGGTGCTCCCAAAGAGGGTTACCTGTTGGACAGGTGTTTGGTAGTAGAGGACTTCTAGGAGGATATCTTTTGCACAGCATTGTTATTTCCTGGTTTGCCATGATGATTTCACACTTGGAGGGATTAAATACGGTTGAGGATGACGTTCCAACGTCTTATCTGTGCTTTCACCAGTTTGTAGGTTTCCCTACCAGGGACTCTTCAGTACCTGCCAGAGTGCCATTCATCAGGTACAGACTGTGTAGCTCGCTTGAATCATAGGTGGAAGTTAGTTCTCTTACTGCCAAGTAGAACGAGATGTGGAGCTAGTGGGCCACCCTGCTGAAACACCTTCTGTTCTCCAACAAAAGAACTGTCGGGTTTGCTGTAGCCAGCTGAATTGAGGGAAAAAGATGGGGAATCGATCCCGAACAGCTGGCAGGGACAGGCATCTCTCTTCCACCATATTAAAGGCAATTATAAAATCAAGTTGACTATGGCCTTGTCTTCTGGAAGTCCCTTGCTTGATGTAGGCCCTTTGCTGCATGAGTGCAGCTTCACTGCCTTTGGACCCTAAAGCCCAGTTGGTGTGCTTGGAAGTAAACTGGCAGCTTCTAGGCGAATGTTTCTTATTGCTGCTTTGGCAATGAGATGGCAAGAGTGTTTCCACCCGCAATGGGGTCTGATTCCCCATATTCTTTGCAAAGCACATAGTGGGGGCTCCAAAAAAGTAAGGTGGGTGTGTGTGTGTGTACTCACCTAGTTTGTGTACTCACCTAGTTGAGGTTGTGGGACGGTCGTCGAGTCCGATGCTCCGGCCCCGCCTTCTTCACTGATCACTAATAGGTCACTCTCCCTGAGCGTGAGCTTTATCATACCTCTGCTTAAGCTATGTATGGATCCTGCTCCACTACATCACTTCCCAAACTATTCCACTTACTGCTACTCTGTGGCTGAAGAAATACTTCCTAACACCATGTGATTCATCTGTGTCTTCAGCTTCCAACTGTGTCCCCTTGTTTACTGTAGTCCAATCTTTCTGGGAACATCCTGTCTTTGTCCTCCCTTGTCAATTCCTATCAGTATTTTGTATGTCATTATCATGTCCCCCCCTATCTCTCCTGTCCTCCAGTGTCGTCAGGATTGATTTCCCTAAACCTCTCCTCGGAGGAACATACCTCTTAGCTCTGGGACTAGTTTGTTGCAAACCTTTGCACCTTTCTCTAGTTTCTTTGTTCCACCAAAAACACGTGCTTGGTTAGGTGTGGGTTCCAAACTGGTGCCGCATACTCAATATGGGCACCCTCAACGTAACGGTGTACAGGGTCCTGAATGATTCCTTATTTAGAATGTCGGTATGCTGTTTGAGGTTTGCCAAGCGCCAATATGCTGCAGCAGTAATTTGGTTGATGGTGTGTGCGCTTCAGGGATGTGCCTGGTGTTATACTCACCCCAAGATCTTTTTCCTTGTGAGTGAGGATTTGTAGTCTCTGTGCCCCTCGACTGTACTCCGTCTGTGGTCTTCTTTTGCCCTTCCCCAATCTTCATGACTTTGCACTTGTGGATTGAAACTCAGGAGCCAATTGTTGGACAGGTCTGCAGCCTGGGGTTCCACAGATCCCTTTGTAGTTCTGCCTGTGTGATGCTGTGTGTGTGTGTGTGTGTGTGTGTCGTGTGTGTGTCGTGTGTGTGTGTGCTGTGTGTTGTGTGTGTGTGTGTGTGTGTGTGTGTGTGTGTGTGTCTTTCTCTCTCTCTCTCTTCTCTCCCTCTGTTCTCTCTCTTCTCCCTCCCTCTAACATACCAATCTATCTCCTCTCTCATTCCTCTACACCTTCCATACATCTTCCCTTTCCTCTTACTCCTCCTCCTGGATTCCCTCTCTTCCCTCTCACCCTAGGCCTTCCCTCAATTACCCCTCCCTCTTCTCCTAGTCTTTTTCCTCACCCACACAACAAACACCACACTCACTCGAAATACATAGCTAAATAAACAAAAAAAAAAAAAAAAAAAACAAAACAAAAAAAAAAAAACTTGTTTCTCGGGGTAAAATACACAAGCTCTTTATGAGGAAAAAAAAATGGGTTACCCAAGATGGCCAGAGAGCCAGGAGGGTCTGTGGATGAAACCTGGGAGGGAAGAGTGGGAGTCAGAGCTCAAAAAATGGGAGGAGGATGAGTGGGGATGGAAGCTACAAAAGTTGGGAAGGAAATGAAGGAGAGGTAGCAGGAAAGAAAGAGGAAGTTGCAGGGATCATACAAGTCTTAGCCGGAGAAAGAGAGACAAGATCAGTGCTTAGAAGCAGGAAGCTAAAAAATCATGAAACAGTTTTAGAGGAGACAAATGTCAGTTACCAGACATGACATCAGGAATTATTACACCAGTCACAGACAAGGGGACTGCAGGGAGAAAAGGAGCTATTGCCATATGCTAAGGTCCTAAGACCATGTGGGAGCAAGGAAAGACGAGGAGCAGACTAAGATCAAATGAGGGCCTGAGGCAATGAAGGAGCTAAGCCAGATGCAGGGACTAACAATAAAACTGTAGGGCAAGGAAGCAGCTGAGCAGCAAAGACAGGTCCATTGAACATAGGGGCTCAGCAAGGGCAGGTGATTGAAGGCAGGAATGTTTCAATTAGAAGAACTAAGCACCTCAGAGGAGCAAGGGGAGACTTTGGTCAAATGCCCCTTTGCAAAATCTGTGTCAATCACATCGCATTTTGGTTGTCTTCCTAAATTGCCTCAATAATTGTCATAATGGATAGCAGCTGTAACAGACATGATTGTCCTGCTCTAAAACCACGCTGGTTCAGGTTAAGTTGGTTGTGCTGGTCCATGAAATTTGTAATCTGCTGTCTCATCACTCTTTTGAAGATTTTTATGTTAGGTTAGGGCTACTGGTCTGTAATTTTTAGCTAGTGCTATACTACCTCCCTTATGCAAAGGAGCTATGTCTGCACTCTTTAAGGCCTCTGGTATTTCACCTAGATCTAAGCTCTTTCTCCAGAGAATGCTGAGGGCTCATGCTAGTGGTACTTTGCACTTTATAGGGCATTCCATGAATCTGGTCCAGGTGCTGAGTAAGTGGGCATGTTTTCCATTTCTTTTTCAAAATCTATGGGACTTGTACTAATGTCAGTTAGTTGGTTTGTGCAGCCTTCTTCTGGAGTGAAAAATATTTCTGCATTTTCTACCTTGTTGTCATTGAGTGGGTTGTTGAACACTGACGTCTCATATTGTTCTTTTAAGATTTCACTAATTTCCTGTTCATTGTCAGTATACGAGTCACCTCTCAGTAGTGGTCCAATTCTAATAGTTCTTAGCTTGGATTTTGCATAGGAATAGAAATATTTTGGGTTTCTTGCAATATCCTGTATGGCCTTTAGTTCCCTTTGTACTTCTTCTGTGAGGTATAACATCCTAAGTTTTTGCTCTAATTCAGTGTTCTCTCTGCTAAGTCTATCTTTCCTCTGTTGTAGCATATTTGTGTTTTTAAGCAGTTCAGTAACCAGTTTTCTTCTTCTGTACTGTCTCCTACACTCTCTCTCTCTATATATGATCCAGGTGACAATTTTTCAAAGAACTGGGTGGTTTGCAAGGGAAAGGAAATGCCCTGTCAGAGTAATTTTCAAGGAAGAATCAGCTAGAAGCAGTAACCTGCAGGAGAAAGCATGACTAAGGGACAAACCGGAGTGCTGAAGAGTGTACCTCGATCGGGACAGAACACAAGAAGAAAAGACAATACTGAAAGAGAGGGTACAAAGACAAAAGCGAGGACGAGACGCCAGAGTAGTGATGAAGTGTGAGCAGAAATCCAGCTCAGGGGGAAGGGCAAAACACACCCTTCGAAATACATGCAGAAGGACTCAACCATTGATAACCTCAATGCAACTCCTAACCCACACACTGTTCCTTCTGCCCCACTCCCCATCACAAAGCCCACACCCCTAACAGCAGCCCCCTATGGGCACTTTGCCCCCACTCCCCCATCCCAAACCCCTCCCACATCCCGCCATAGGCCATCTCCAGGGCTCCTGAATCTTCCAACCCTAGTATTCTCCCAGAACCACAGTGCCAGATAAGAAGATGAAGGTTGGTACATGAATGCAGATAGAATAACAAATAAAAGTGAGTGTCATGAAAGAATCAATGGTAAGTCCCCAAGACATCATAGCAGTTCACAGAAACTAAAATTCAATGAGACAATAAAGATGCAAACTTTTCACTGGGCTATCAGATCCTGAGGAAGATAAAGGAGCAAAGGAGGAGGGGTTTCATGCTCATAAAAAAACGATTGGGGGTTTTGAGGAAATGAAAGGCATGGACGAGAATTGGATAAAGGGGACTACATAGTAGGTACAGTTCTGGGACCATAAGGTAGTCATGACACGTAGTGATGTTATGTATAAATTTTACAGGAGGGCAAGAGAGGAATACGATGAGAAAACAACAGAGCAAATGGTGACACACTGGTGAGGTGACAAGAAGAGCCACTCAAGCAGAGCAAAGCTTCCTGGTCATGGGCGATTTCAACCACAGGAGATCCAATTGGGGATAAACCTGAAGCCTCATGGGGTCCTGAACATGGAGAGCCAAGATGATGGACTGTGATTACTGGAAAACTCCATGCATAAACATGTCAGAGGCACTACCAGAGGAGAGAGAGGGGAGGATGAACCAGCAAAGTGACTGGACTTGTATGCACCTTGAGCAGTTCATACATGAGGACATCACATATGAGAGGCCCCTTGAGCTAGTGTGATCATGTAGTTCTGAGTTTTGATTCATAGTAGAGTTACAAGTGGAGAGGGCTTTAAAAGGAGTCGAATGTGAAAAGCAAAACTATAAAAGGGGAGACTACACCAGGTATGAGGAACTTCCTGCAGGAGGTTCAGTGGGACAGAGAACTGGAAGGAAGTCAGTAAAATAAATGATGGAATATGTAACAACAAAGTGCAAGAGGCAGAAGAAGGTTTGTTCATGGGCCAACAGAAATAATGGGAACCACCAAAGTGGAGTCCATGGGTTTATCCAAGAGATGTGTAGGGTCGGCCAAAAAGTAAGTGCACTAGGGAACAGAAAGGTACAAAAGGCAAAGGACCCAGGAAAATAAGGAGATTAGTTGAAGAGCAAGACATTGAGTATGCAAGATAAGGACAGGAGGAGGCCAGCGACAGTATGAAAATGGCACGTGCATCAAAAGTCAAGTCTGACTCGAAATGTGTATAGCCCACATTAGGAGGAAGGACAACAGTGAAAGACAGGTGATCATGCTGAGGAAAGATAGGTGGGGAATTTACAGAAATATCAAGAAGTATGTGAGGAGCTCAAACATGGAGACTTAACCTTTAACTGTCCAAACGTACATCTACACTGGACATGCATAGTGCTCCGATATTGAGATTCTCCATCTGAAAGCATGTAAATCGGACGTAGATCTTTGTTCGGGACAGTTTAAGAGTTAAGGAAGTATTTACAGTGGAGACAGGAAGGACTCTGGGAAAAAACAGAACAGAGGGGGACACAACAAGTGTTGGATGACATACACACTACTGAGGAGGAGAAGAAGCGCTAGGCTGACCTCGATACCTCATAGGCCCATGGAACCTGCATCTCTCTATGGGTCCTTAGAGAGGAGCAGAAATGCTGTGTGTGCACTCAACCACAATCTTAACATATTCCTCAAATAGGACTGTTACTTGAGGAATGGAAGCAGCCAAACTGTCTAGTTCCCATTTTTTAAGAAATAAGACAGAAGAGGCACGAAAAACTACAGGGACCCCCAGTGTCAGGAAAGTGTTATGTATGGCAAAGTCAGGAGAAGATTATTCAGGAGGGAGTGATGGACACTGGAATGGAACAAGATTTATGAAACAACACCAGCAGGGATTCATGGGGAAGCAAATCCTGTTTCACCAACTTCTTGAGTTTTATGATAAAGTAACAGAAGTAAGACACAAGAGAGAGAGGTGGGCTGATTACATTTTCTTGGACTGCAGAAGGCCTTCGGCACAGTTTTCCTAACAAGAGATTAGTTGCAGAAGAGAGGATCAGGCAACGTATAATGGGAAGAACTCTGCAAATGGAATCAGAGATACTGTCTGACAGGAAGGCACACATGAGTATGGTACATGATGAGGTATCCATATCACCAGTGGGCATCTGGGTATGAGTGGGGTCCCAAGGGGTAGCTAGGCCAGTGCTTTTATTGGTATTACATGAATGACAGCTAGAGGGGGATAGACTCAGAAGTGCCCCTGATTGTAGAGACGTGAAGTTAATGAGAAGAATTAGATCAGATGAAGATTTGGGCAGGACTTCAAAAGAGACCTTGGATAGCTGGGACACCTGGTCCAGCACACGCATCCTCGAAATTAACCCTGCCAAAATTGCAGAGTCATGATCATGAGAGAGCAAAGATGACCGCAGACAGACAGAGTTTTAGGTAGGTGGCCAGAGACTGCAACCTCACCTCAAGGAGAAGATCTTGGAGTGAGTATAACCCAAGCATGTCTCCAGAAGCATCACATCAAACCAGATAACTGCTGCAGCATATGAGTGATGGAAAAACTGAGAAAATAGTGTTCCAATACCTAAGTAAGGAATCTTATCAAGACAACTTTACACCGTGTATGTCAGGTCATATGGAGTATGCAGCAACAGTTTTGGAGCCCACACCAGGTCACAAGCACATCAAGAAACTAGAAAAAGTGGCAAGGTTTGTGACATTGTTGTTCCAGAGCTAAGGGGAATGTCTTAGGAAGAATAATGGTTAACGAAATCGGCCTGACAACACTTGGAGGACAGGGAAGGCGTTAGGGGAGACATGATAACAACATACAAAATACTGTGCAAAATAGCCAGTGGACCCAGACAGGATGTTCCAGAGTTGAGGCACAGAAAAACAAGGGAGTAAACTTGGATGTTGGAAGACTCAGATTGAGTCAAGGGAAGTTAGGAAGTATTTCTTCAGCCTTAATCAGGAAGTGGAACAGTCTGGCGAGTGATGTAGTGGAGGAAGGAACCATACATAGCTTTAAGATGAGGTATGATAAAGCTCATGGAGCAGGGAGAGAGAGGACCTAGTAGCATTTGGTGAAGAGGCAGGGCCAGGAGCTGAGTCTCCACCCCTGCAACCACAATTAGGTGAGTACAGGCAGGCAGAAAGACAGATACATATAGGCAGATAGAAAGACAAGAGACACACAGGCAGACAGATAAGTAGAGCTATACAGACAGACTGTTAGTTTAATATCTATATTATCCACCCCATACCCATCCCGTGGGTGGTAGTCAAAAGATTACAGATGTACAAAATTGGTCCATGGACTGGACTCCAAAATTTTGATATGTGAACAACTTACAAAGGTAATGAACTAGATCTGGTCACAATTATGACCAAGTTACAAAGGTAATGAGCTCCAGGTAGAGCTGGTCACAATTATGACAAATTACAAAACAAAAAAATAAAAAAAAAAAAAAACAAAAATTTTTTTGGTAAAAGAATCATAAACATGACCCATTACATGGTTACATCATGAACAGATTACAAGAGTAACGAGCAGTTAACAAACGTTCTAGGGAATTCATCCATTGCCCAACAACAGATGATGCTAGGTGCCTGTCCTCCTCCAGTAGGACAACCAGACGCCATTGCAAGCAGCCAGCAGGTTTGCGCCGGATCTGCTGCTTGCAGGAGCACCATCGACCCTCCCTTAGGAAGTTCAAGAGGCCAGTGACTCCGCTAGCTGCCCGAGGGAGAGCTGCCCAAGGGGACGTGTCAACGGTTAGTGGGATGCCAATTTGATTGCAGATCCCAGACCCTCTGTAAATGGTGAGGTTGCAGCAGCTGTCACCTATATCTTCTGGGGGGGTTGTTGATTGTTCCCCCTGGAGCGCTCCGAGTGCCCAGGCATCCACCGTTGACCAAACGGATGTTGAAGCCGAGGAACTGTATGAACACTGCCTGTGGCATACCTGACAGCTGCATCATGGACAACACCTGGCACTGTTCCCTGCAGTGGGGAAGTTCTATGAGCCTGGCACACCCTGTACCATTGCTGACATGGGCTGGGACGGGGAAAAGTACCCTCTAAGTTTGGGTGGTTGCTGGGAATTGGCCGTGGTGAGTTGGGGAGTGAATGGTTGAAAGCAAGGGGTGAGGGGTTATGAGAAGGCAAACTGTATACTACACATGAGGCAAAGCCCGGGGACGGAGGGTGAGGGGCCACTTCCCTACATACTGATTGTGCACTGTGTTCACACTGTCCTGCTAACAACAAACAAACATTTATTTTGCTTCTCCATGCATAATCATGAAGATATGGGCAGTGACTCCCCAAAACCAATGTTCCCTTCCTCTTCACCCACACCCTGACTAGTCCCAACCTGGACACTCACCACTACAACCTTCACAAACTGCACGACACTTCCATTATTTACACTGAAATGATGCAACTGGGAATGTCCTCTTGCTGATCTGGAATCATCGCCTAAAGCATTTACAACTGAGTCCTGTTTAATCATGACCTTGTCAGCCTCTTTGATCAGAAGCTATCCTTGGAAAAATCCCACAGCTAGCGCCACATGCTTACCGTGGTCGGCCATGCGAATAGGAGGAAGGAAAGAGGAACACTGCAGCAGTTCCTGTGGTCCCACATACTAGGCAGGTCCTTCACAGCTCCTTCCCACTAATAGAATATTTCCCCTCAAAGAAAATAAGAAATTTTGAAGAGAGCCTTATGCACTTTGGGGAATCTTTATTCAAAAAAAGTTCGCCCACAGTGGCTTCACATCCAATAAAAAGAGGAAGGCTAAGGAGGGGAGGGTATGGGGGTAATCAGCCCCCTCAGCGGGATCGATGTGTCAGTCCACAATTTTGTGAATTACAGCATAGGGCCATAGGGGCTTTACGTGGACCCCCGCATAAAAATTTTTAATCCGTGCAAGAGGGGAAATTGTTTGCAAAAATAATCGGTTTGTAATAAATTTTCCCCATAAAAAAATAAGGGAAAAAAAAATTAACCCATGCAAGACACCCAAAAGTATGAAAAAAAAATTTTTTTACCCAGATATGAATTTTAATACACACAAACAAAAAAGGATGCACACTTACATGCATTACTTTTTGAAGATCTGGTGATGTTGAGGGGATGGGAGGGGGGGAAGAGGGGTGTTAGTGTTTAAAAGGGGGAACCCCTTCCATTAAGATTTGAGGTGTCAAGTCCTTTTTGGGTTACTTCCCTTTCTTTTTTTAATGCCACTAGGACCAGTTTTCGAGTCACTGACTTCTTTCGCACAACATACTGTCCTAGGGGCCGTACCTTCTTCTTTTATGACTTCCCTAAAGTGTTTCACAACTTGTCAGTGTACAGGTTGCCAACACGGCTTGCAAAGTGTGTGGGGGATTTTCTCCAAAAGGGTTTTGCATTTCAAGCCACTTTGCACAGATTTTTAAATTCTTTGTAGTAGGCAATTCTTCAATTTCTCTCTCCCCTCTTGAAAGTTTCCTCGGGTCTGGCCTCTTGCTCTTGAAGTTGTTTTCAGTCATCTGGTTATTCCATTGCCCTCCTCCCCCAAACTTTTCCCACATCCCCCCATAACTCCCCCCCCAAAGGTTTTCCCCAATGCCAAAATGGTTTCCCTCAAGTGGCATAATCCTCTCAGGGTTAGCCTCAAACCCTTCAAAATCCCTTTTGTCTACAATTCGGCCACGTTTCTCCAAGCGAGTTCAAGGTTTTCTAGTCACTCCTCCCAAGCCTTCCCTATAAGGTTTACCAGAGGATTTAAAGTGCTCTCTCCAAAACTCTTTAGAGTCAGTTGAGTTTCTGAGGTCCACAAAGCCCTTTAAACAGAGCTTTTTTTTACAGTTTTTTGAAAATTTGCAATAACCCGCTGGGCCATGGGCTGCGGGGAGGAGGGTATTAGGAGGCAAAAATTCACCTTAAGAAACTAGCCCCTAAATCGCTCTGCCAGTCTGAGGATGACCAGGGGCAGGGGCTAACACCAGGAGGGGCCCTTTGTTCAATTTCTTTTCGTTAGGGAATCTTCACATTTGGGGGCAAATGCAGGGTAACCATTTTAGAAAAAAATCCCCCTGGGCCCTTCCTTACTGTTTGCCCTCCACAGCACACCAAAATTTCCTTGAGGACATTCTTTTTCCGAAAACCCCTGGGGGTTTCGAGTGATACACAAAAAAAGGTTAACTTTGCAAAACACATAGCATTGGCACACTTTAACAAAGTAAAGCCTGTCTTCATAGGCTATGTCCTGGGAGTGCCTTTTCCTTGAGTAATGAGGTCCCTTTTTTTCATTTTCTTCCAAACAGGCCTGTTTCATCACAAAAAACACTTTTTAGGTTTTAGTCCTTCACTGCTTGTACTCCTTGAATTCTGACATATTTTTTAGCCCCTTTTTGGTCCCAATGGCAGCCTCACCAGCTTATCACACTAGGGTGCCACTACGCTTCTTAAAATCTCTCAAAACCCAACCTTTTCTGGCCTTAAAATTTCCCCCATCTCACTATTGCAGGCTTTTTTTTTAAATTTTAAACCTCTTTCAACTTCCAGCCTTTTCACTTGATCGCTTTTAGAGACGCTATTCCCCCTAGCTGTTTTTCATTTATCCACACAAAAGGTCCTCAAAACTTCCATCCTTGCGTCTTTGTTTCGAAAACCAGTTAAAAACCCGGCAAGAACCGATTCCGAGTCTTTCTGGTGCCCCAATAGTAGCGAAGGTTTTTGGGTTTCTTGTACAACTTGACCAGGGCGGGGTACCACTCCCCTTTTACTTTAAAAGACCTTTTTTTTTTTCTATGGAATTCTCACCCATTGGTTACGGTTGGGCCCAGAAGCTTTCTTGGGGCCCATGGCCATTATTTTCCAAAACGCACCGAAAAAAAATAATACGAAATATCCGATTATGCTTGGATGTTACCGCGAGGCTCCGGCTGAAACAATGGCAGGCGCCACATGAATGAGCTGGTCTGAGGAAATTGGACGCGTCTCGATGAAATCGTTTACAGGTTTTTTAACCGTGTGCGCGCCAAAAAATGGAGTAAAAGGCAAGGGGGTAGACGTTAGCTATGTGAGATCGTTATCATGGGGTGTCCACCGTAGATATACTGTAGTGAGGTGAGGTGAAGCAGGCGGAGGCGGGGTCATAGTGGTACCAACCACTAGTCGAAGTAGGTCTTCGTCCAAAGGTTGAACAAGTGTTGAAGAATTCTTTGTAACAAGATCCCATGATGCTGCAGTGTCTGACAGTGTGATGAATGGTTTGAAAAACCGACAAGTTGAAGATTGAGACACTTATGCAGCATATGGGAATCTTTATTTAGGAATCGTTTTGCCACACAGTGGCTTCATCAGTCCATACAAAGAGGAAGGCATAAGGAGAGGAGGAGTGTGAGGTAATCAGTCCCTCAGCCTGGAGTCGATGTGTTCAGTCCTCTCCTTACACCTTCCTCTTTGTATTGGACTGATGAAGCCACTGTGTGGCGAAACGTTTCCTGAATAAAGATTCCCATATGCTGCATAAGTGTCTCAATCTTCACTTGTCGGTTTTTCAAACCATTCATCACAACTGTCAGACACTGCAGCATCATGGGATCTTGTTACAAAGAATTCTTCAACACTTTTCACCTTTGGACGAAGACCCACTTCGACCTAGTGGTTTGGGACCACTATGACCCGCTCCGCCTGCTTCACCCCACCTCACTAAGTTATAAGCCACGTCACGGCCCCTATGCTGTACATTCTAGAAGATTGATGGGGTGAACACTCATCCCGGCTAGGGAGATTTCCCCATACTTCCTTCCCTTTCCCTTCCCTTTGTTTGGAGATGAAGCCACGTGTGGCAAACGTTTTCCCGAAAAAAGATTCCCCCTAGCTCATAAGTGTTTAACTTCAATTTTTCGGTTTTTCAAACCATTCTCCAAAATAAGAACATAAAAATAGGAAAAACTGCAACAGGCCTACGGGTTTTTGAGGGCAGCTCCAAATTCTCCCCCCGGCTTAAGCAATGCCTTGACCCAGTGAGGTCAGACATGTCACTTAAGGGAGGGCACTGTGTCCGTTTTCAGTAGCAGGTCCAAATACCCCCCCACACCCACTCAGTATTTTACCAACCTATTTTTAACCCTTTCAGGGTCCCCAGGCCCTCAGA
>NC_069429.1:43048658-43173392 GCF_026875155.1 Cherax quadricarinatus | reverse complement strand
AGACGTGTACACTTTATATGTACATAACGTATGTTTGCCTGGTTTTGTTTACATAATTCTGCACCTGTCCTCCCTCATGTACTCATTTTTCTCTCTCATTTATTTGTTTTAGCTTGTTTAACTCACCTCTGACCCTACATTAAGACTACAAATAATTTTAAAAGTAAGTAATGAGTGAACGGTATATTGCAGTTTATCGCTCTGGATGCTTAAATAACATATAATAGTATGTATGGAGTGGGTGTGGGGTGCCTTGGTAAGGTAGCCCGGCTACTACTATACACACCGAACTTGATTTCTTACATAAATACTACTCATCTCACCTCCTTGATTAAGACTACAAATATTTTAAGTAAGTAAATGAGTGCACTATTTGTGTAATGTACTTTTTTTTAATGTTTTTTGATGCCTAGTTCTATTTCTAACTTAATTTATATTAGTGTAAACTTGTTATCTAGTATTTATTTGCATTTATAATGGAAAAAAATGGTGTTTCACTTTATCAGCGATTTCTCTTTATACGGCGTAGCCTGGAACCTAAACCTGCTGTATATAGTGGGGCCCCTACATACCTGGAACCTAACCTGGCTGTATCATGGGGCCCTACAGTAGCCTGGGAACCTACCTGCTGTATAAGTGGGGCCCTAAAGAAGCCTGGAACCTAACCTGCTGTATAAGTGGGGCCCTACAGTAGCCTGGAACCTAACCTGCTGTATAAGTGGGGCCCTAAAGTAGCCTTGAACCCTAACCTGCGTATAAGTGGGCCCCTACAGTAGCCTGGAACCTAATCCTGCTGTATAAGTGGGTGGGCCCTACAGTAGCCTGAACTAACCTCTGTATAAGGGGCCCTACAGTAGCCTGGAACCTAACCTCTGTAATAAGTGGGGCCCTACAGAAGCCTGGAATAATATTCATTTTTCATACACTTTCCCATTTAATTTTGTTTATCACTTACTTTGTTTTTTTAGCACTTTAACCATTGTAATATTCAATTAGTGTATATCCAATTAATTTTTTGCAATTCCAAAAAACTATCTTTTGCTACTAGACCAACTACCTCATTTTTATTTACTTTATTGTGCAAATAAACTGCTCAATTTTTTCTATTATTACAAATCAGATCTTACTCCTAAACAATATTTTTTCTTATTGACCATTCTGTCCTTAACGTTGTTTACCATTACTTAATTTTAGTCCCTTATATATTTTCTCCTTATTTTAGATTTATATAACTACCCTAGCTAATAACATTTCACAATTGTTAAAATAATCAAGGTGCTATTCTCCTGTGCTAAAGTAGAACAAGTCACGAATTTTGCATTATATTCCAAAGCTCATTTATTTTATAGTATTAACTACTATCATATTCCCAAGCTTCCATTATTTTGATCCTCACTTTATTATGTACTAGTCCCTTTTATATGTCTCCTTATTTTAGCTTAATAAAAAAAAAAAAAAAAAAAAAAAACTACCTTTGCTCATTATTTTACATTGTTAAATATTCAAGGTGCATTTTTAGCTTTAAGACTATTTACTTTGTTTTATTACTAATTCTAACTATAGATTCACTACAAATCATATGATTACAAGCATTGATCCAGATTACCAACCTCTTATTTACTGACTTAAATGATCAAACCGTTACGTAAATACTACACTGCAGAACATCACAGGCACTTCTCCCAGTGCCTACTACGCAACTAACCTATCTTAACTACAATATCAGATCTTTAAGCAAGCATTACATGACCTCACATAGCATTACTACATTCCTTACATGCCAATATGTTCCATCATTACACTAACTGAAACCTGGCTGAAAGCCCTGATACTAACAGATGTCTATACCATTCCTGGTTTACACAGCCATACACAACTGTAGCCAGACCAACAAGGGGTGGCAACAGCCATATACTACTCAGACCACCTAGAATGTATCACTAATACTGCACAAGAGATGAACATGGAATATATAATAGCCAAAATCAAATCCAAATACCTACGAAAACCTCTCACATCTGATAAACATCTACAGATTTCCACAGTCAAACATTAGCCAATTTAGTCACAACCTAGGAAGGTATGATAACTGGATCACGCATGAACAAAGATATCACTTACCTACTCCACAGGTGACTTTCAATATAAATCTCCTGCACGACCAGGACCCACAACGTACTGAATTCCAACAAACACAATGATAACTGTATGTTTTGCTACCAACAGCAGTACAAAACCTACAAGAGTTACAGAGACAGCTGTTTCCGCTACTTGACCCGACGGACCGAACAACCATATCCCCTTTTAAAATCAGGCATAATTACAGATAAAACCACAGGACCACTACCCTAACTTCCTCATAAACAACTCTTGGTAAATTACCCCAAGACACTAACTAAAGTCATCCCTCACCTACAGACCTTCACAATGAGGCAAGCCATTAATAACCTTTCTACAACAGCATTAGCACACATTGATTGGCACACAGACTAGAAATCATACAGATATTGAACGAATGTAATATTAATTTTCAAAAAAGAATCAATACCTCTATAACACGCACTGCCCTAAAATAAACTAAGCAGATGACAGCTAAGAAACTGAACAGTCCCCTGGGCTAACACCCAGCAATTCTCAAATCCATAAATACAAAACACCATTAAAAACAGTACAGAATAAAATGGGTCAAATAACCAGAGACCAAACAAAACGTTACTCTCAATCCTAACCATCCTGAATAAGAAGGGCAAAAAAATTTGTTTATGAGAACAATTATCCAACTTACGAGTGAATATAAAAAAGACCTGGAAAACCCTATCAGAAATTCTGGGAACAAAAAGATATCACGAAATAGCGAATAAAATTACAAAATCAGATGAACCCCAACTCCCACCAACGAAACAGCAAACAGACTCAATGATTTCTCTCCACTATAAGGACAAAACCTGCCCATAAAATCCCAAGCTCATATACCCAACCAAATGACTACCTCACCGGCAACTACCCGACACACTGTTCCTACTCCGACTAACCAATACGAGTCTCCCTTATTATCACGCACAAAAAAAACAAGCAGGAGATTTATATACCTTAACCACCCTTTATATACAAAAAGTTCTCAAGTGCTATCAACCCATCTTGCAGCATCACTCTTTAGAACAAATCCATTGAATCCTCCCACCTTCCCTTACAGTACTCAAAATTAGCAAGGTCACCCCGATCCACAAAGGAGGAGACCAAACAGGTTGAAATAACTATAGGCCAATATCCAACTTAATACCTCTCTCAAAAATCTCGAAAAATTAATTCATAAGACGAATCTACTCCTACCTTATCTCCCAAAACATACTCAACCCCTGCCAATTTTGGATTCAGGCCTAATAAAATACTTAATTATGCTAATTATAAACATGCCTAGAACATATATACACTGCAATAGAGAAAAAAGAAGCCCACTGGGATCTTCATTGACTTACGTAAAGCTTTTGATACAGTTGACCATGACTTGCATCCACGTAAAATTATCACACTATGGTATTAGAGGGCACTCCACAACTACCTCAAGTCATACCTCAGATCAACAGAAGCCATATTGTACGCAAAATGGGGCAAACTCTTCTGCACAACCATTAACAGTTGTGTCCCACAGGGAAATGTCCTGGCCCACTTCTCTTTCTCCTATACATAAATGACCTACCAAATGCTTCTCAATTATCTCAAAGACCCACACTATTTGCTGATGACACAACATACGTCCTTTCTCCCACCCAGCCCAGTCACGCTAGCCAATACTGAAAATACCGAATTACAGAAAATATCTACCTGGATAGAGTACTAACAAACTTACGACTAAACATTGACAAAACCTACTTCATTCAGTTTGGTAACAGAGCTACAGATGTCCCTCTTAACATAATGATAAACGGATCACCGTATCACAAAGCTAACAGAGGGAAAATTCTTAGGATTCCCACCTTGATAATAGACTCCAATTTCCATACCTACATATAACAACAAATTTCTAAGAAAATTATTCCAAGACTGTAGGCAACTATCGAAGATACGGTACTATGCTCCACAGTCAGCCCTCCTGGCCCTATATCACTCTCTTATTTACCCCTATCTCACCTACTGAATTTACAACAATGCATGCAACCATATGACCTGTCTTTGTAATACTCACTTGTGCTTTATAGTAATCAGTTTACATTAATGTTTTTCACTGATTTCATCATTGCTTAGTTAATCTTAAGTTAATTTTAAGCCAGCCCGTAATGCTATGCATAGTATAAGTGGCTTTGGCATGCTGCTCTTATCTGTATTTTTTTTTTGTACCTCTGTAAGTGTGCTCAAATTATAAATAAATAAATAAATAAATAAATAAAGTGGGGCCCTACAGTAGCCTGGAACCTAACCTGCTGTATAAGTGGGGCCCTACAGTAGCCTGGAACCTAACCTGCTGTATAAGTGGGGCCCTAAAGTAGCCTGGAACCTAACCTGCTGTATAAGTGGGGCCCTACAGTAGCCTGGAACCTAACCTGCTGTATAAGTGGGGCCCTAAAGTAGCCTGGAACCTAAACCTGCTGTATAAGTGGGGCCCTACAGTAGCCTGGAACCTAACCTGCTGTATAAGTGGGCCTACAGTAGCCTGGAACCTAACCTGCTGTATAAGTGGGGCCCTACAGTAGCCTGGAACCTAACCTGCTGTATAAGTGGGGCCCTACAGTAGCCTGGAACCTAACCTGCTGTATAAGTGGGGCCCTACAGTAGCCTGGAACCTAACCTGCTGTATAAGTGGGGCCCTACAGTAGCCTGGAACCTAACCTGCTGTATAAGTGGGGCCCTACAGTAGCCTGGAACCTAACCTGCTGTATAAGTGGGGCCCTACAGTAGGCTGGAACCTAACCTGCTGTATAAGTGGGGCCCTACAGTAGCCTGGAACCTAACCTGCTGTATAAGTGGGGCCCTAAAGTAGCCTGGAACCTAACCTGCTGTATAAGTGGGGCCCTACAGTAGCCTGGAACCTAACCTGCTGTATGAGTGGGCCCTACAGTAGCCTGGAACCTAACCTGCTGTATGAGTGGGCCCTACAGTAGCCTGGAACCTAACCTGCTGTATAAGTGGGGCCCTACAGTAGCCTGGAACCTAACCTGCTGTATGAGTGGGGCCCTACAGTAGCCTGGAACCTAACCTGTTGTATGAGTTGGGCCCTATAGTAGCCTGGAACCTAACCTGCTGAATGAGTGGGGCCCTACAGTAGCTTGGAACCTAACCTGCTGTATGAGTGGGCCCTACAGTAGCCTGGAACCTAACCTGCTGTATGAGTGGGGCCCTACAGTAGCCTGGAACCTAACCTGCTGTATGAGTGGGGCCCTACAGTAGCCTGGAACCTAACCTGGTGTATAAGTGGGGCCCTACAGTAGCCTGGAACCTAACCTGCTGTATAAGTGGGGCCCTACAGTAGCCTGGAACATAATCTGCTGTATAAGTGGGGCCCTACAGTAGCCTGGAACCTAACCTGCTGTATAAGTGGGGCCCTACAGTAGCCTGGAACCTAACCTGCTGTATAAGTGGGGCCCTAAAGTAGCCTGGAACCTAACCTGCTGTATAAGTGGGAGCCTACAGTAGCCTGGAACCTAACCTGCTGTATAAGTGGGGCCCTACAGTAGCCTGGAACCTAACCTGCTGTATAAGTGGGGCCCTACAGTAGCCTGGAACCTAACCTGCTGTATAAGTGGGGCCCTACAGTAGCCTGGAACCTTACCTGCTGTATAAGCAGGGCCCTACAGTAGCCTGGAACCTTACCTGCTGTATAAGCAGGGCCCTACAGTAGCCTGGAACCTTACCTGCTGTATAAGTGGGGCCCTACAGTAGCCTGGAACCTAACCTGCTGTATAAGTGGGGCCCTACAGTAGCCTGGAACCTAACCTGCTGTATAAGTGGGGCCCTACAGTAGCCTGGAACCTAACCTGCTGTATAAGTGGGGCCCTACAGTAGCCTGGAACCTAACCTGCTGTATAAGTGGGGCCCTACAGTAGCCTGGAACCTAACCTGCTGTATAAGTGGGGCCCTACAGTAGCCTGGAACCTAACCTGCTGTATAAGTGGGGCCCTACAGTAGCCTGGAACCTAACCTGCTGTATAAGTGGGGCCCTACAGTAGCCTGGAACCTAACCTGCTGTATAAGTGGGGCCCTACAGTAGCCTGGAACCTAACCTGCTGTATAAGTGGGGCCCTACAGTAGCCTGGAACCTAACCTGCTGTATAAGTGGGGCCCTACAGTAGCCTGGAACCTAACCTGCTGTATAAGTGGTGCCCTACAGTAGGCTGGAACCTAACCTGCTGTATAAGTGGGGCCCTACAGTAGCCTGGAACCTAACCTGCTGTATAAGTGGGGCCCTACAGTAGCCTGGAACCTAACCTGCTGTATAAGTGGGGCCCTCCTGTATGTAGAATTTCTGCAAGTGGCAGCGCTCCACGTTGCCATCAGGTGATCACCAAGTGCCAATTTTGCACCCTCATATCTCAGTAAGTACTGACCTTGATTTTTTTTTTATCCTATAACACAAAAAATGTGCTCCTTATTTCTATAAAAAAAAATAAAAATATTCGGGGCACTGGGCGAGAGAATGTATATATATGTTTTATCCATTTACGGGTTAATAGAATCTCTACTCTCCAACATGATTTGATAATGCTGTCAACATTCCCATGTTTGCGTACTTCTCATTCTGACAATGAATCACTAACACATAAGAAGTAGGTAGTAGGTTGGTAGACAGCAACCACCCAGGGAGGTACTACCGTCCTGCCAGATGACTGTGAAACAGAAACCTGTAACTGTTTTGCATGATGGTAGGATTGCTGGTTTCTTTTTCTGTCTCATAAACAGGCTAGATAACAGGGATATCTTGCTACTCCTACTTACACTTTGGTCACACTTCACAGACATGCACATGCATATATATATACATACATCTAGGTTTTTCTCCTTTTTCTAAATAGCTCTTGTTCTTCTTTATTTCTTCTATTGTCCATGGGGAAATGGAAAAGAATCTTTCCTCCGTAAGCCATGCGTGTTGTATGAGGCGACTAAAATGCCGGGAGCAATGGGCTAGTAACCCCTTCTCCTGTAGACATTTACTAAAAAAGAGAAGAAGAAAAACTTATAAAACTGGGATGCTTGAATGTGCATGGATGTAGTGCAGATGACAAGAAACAGATGATTGCTGATGTTATGAATGAAAAGAAGTTGGATGTCCTGGCCCTAAGCGAAACAAAGCTGAAGGGGGTAGGGGAGTTTCGGTGGGGGGAAATAAATGGGATTAAATCTGGAGTATCTGAGAGAGTTAGAGCAAAGGAAGGGGTAGCAGTAATGTTGAAGGATCAGTTATGGAAGGAGAAAAGAAATTATGAATGTGTAAATTCAAGAATTATGCGGATTAAAGTAAAGGTTGGATGCGAAAAGTGGGTCATAATAAGCGTGTATGCACCTGGAGAAGAGAGGAATGTAGAGGAGAGAGAGAGATTTTGGGAGATGTTAAGTGAATGTATAGGAACCTTTGAACCAAGTGAGAGAGTAATTGTGGTAGGGGACCTGAATGCTAAAGTAGGAGAAACTTTTAGAGAGGGTGTGGTAGGTAAGTTTGGGGTGCCAGATGTAAATGATAATGGGAGCCCTTTCATTGAACTTTGTATAGAAAGGGGTTTAGTTATAGGTAATACATATTTTAAGAAAAAGAGGATAAATAAATATACAAGATATGATATAGGGTGAAATGACAGTAGTTTGTTGGATTATGTATTGGTAGATAAAAGACTGTTGAGTAGACTTCAGAATGTACATGTTTATAGAGGGGCCACAGATATATCAGATCACTATCTAGTTGTAGCTACACTGAGAGTAAAAGGTAGATGGGATACAAGGAGAATAGAAGCATCAGGGAAGAGAGAGGTGAAGGTTTATAAATTAAAAGAGGAGGCAGTTAGGGTAAGATATAAACAGCTATTGGAGGATAGATGGACTAATGAGAGCATAGGCAACGGGGTCGAAGAGGTATGGGGTAGGTTTAAAAATGCAGTGTTAGAGCGTTCAGCAGAAGTTTGTGGTTACAGGAAAGTGGGTGCGGGAGGGAAGAGGAGCAATTGGTGGAATGATGATGTAAAGAGAGTAGTAAGGGAAAAAGTTAGCATATGAGAAGTTTTTACAAAGTAGAAGTGATGCAAGGAGGGAAGAGTATATGGAGAAAAAGAGAGAAGTTAAGAGAGTGGTGAAGCAATGTAAAAAGAGAGCAAATGAGAGATTGGGTGAGATGTTATCAACAAATTTTGTTGAAAATAAGAAAAAGTTTTGGAGTGAAATTAACAAGCTAAGGAAGTCTTAAGAACAAATGGATTTGTCAGTTATTTCGTGTATAGGGCAAGGAGGAATAACATCTTGTAGGAGTGAGGAAGAGCCAGTTGTGAGTGTGGGGGAAGTTCGTGAGGCAGTAGGTAAAATGAAAGGGGGTAAGGCAGCCGGGATTGATGGGATAAAGATAGAAATGTTAAAAGCAGGTGGGGATATAGTTTTGGAGTGGTTGGTGCAATTATTAAATAAATGTATGGAAGAAGGTAAGGTACCTAGGGATTGGCAGAGAGCATGCATAGTTCCTTTGTATAAAGGCAAAGGGGACAAAAGAGAGTGCAAAAATTATAGGGGGATAAGTCTGTTAAGTGTACCTGGTAAAGTGTATGGTAGAGTTATTATTGAAAGAATTAAGTGTAAGACGGAGAATAGGATAGCTGATGAACAAGGAGGCTTTAGGAAAGGTAGGGAGTGTGTGGACCAGGTGTTTACAGTGAAACATATAAGTGAACAGTATTTAGATAAGGCTAAAGAGGTCTTTGTGGCATTTATGGATTTGGAAAAGGCGTATGACAGGGTCGATAGGGGGGCAATGTGGCAGATGTTGCAGGTGTATGGTGTAGGAGGTAGGTTACCGAAAGCAGTGAAGAGTTTTTACGAGGATAGCGAGGCTCAAGTTAGAGTATGTAGGAAAGAGGGAAATTATTTCCCAGTAAAAGTAGGCCTTAGACAAGTTAGTTATTTTAATATGTTTATTATGCACCCCATACCCATCCAGTGGGCGGTAGTCAAAAAATTACAGAGGTACATAATGGGTCCAGGGACTGGGCCTCAAAGTTTTGATAGCTGAGCAAGTTACAGAGGTAATGAATTCACAATTTACAAAGGTAATGAACTCACAATTTACAAAGGTAATGAACTCCAGGTAGGTCTAGTCACAATCATGACAAGTTACAAAGGTATTTACAGATTACAGAGGTACACAATGGGTCCAGGGACCGGGCTCCAAAGTTTTGATGGCTGAACTAGGTACAAGGTAATGAACTCACAAGTTACAAAGGTAATGAACTCACAAGTTACAAAGGTAATGAATACTGTAAGAATGGTTACTTACGTGTATACATGGCTGCAATTATGAACAAATTTTAGAGTAATGAGCAATTCACACTTCCACACCCGGTCACAACTGTAGTGAGTTATTGGTGCAAATGTTGATTGCTGAGTCTCTCTCTCTCTCACACACACACACACACACACACACACATACAAATTCATACACACACACACATAATCACACACACACACACACACACACACACACACACACACACACACACACACACACACACACACACACACACCACACACACACACCCCACACATACACAAACTCATACACACACACGCACACACACTCATACACACACACACACTCATACACACACACACACACACTCATACACACACACACACTCATACACACACACACACTCATACACACACACACACTCATACTCACACACACACACACACACACACACCACCACACACAACACACCCCACACACACACACACACCACACAAAACACACACAAAACACAGGGACGGGAAATCCTGTGTCACAAACCTACTGGAGTTCTATGACATGGTGACAGCAGTAAGACAAGAGAGAGAAGGGGGTGGTGGATTGCATTTTCTTGGACTGCAAGAAGGCATTTGACACAGTGTCCCCACAAGAGATTGGTGCAAAAACTGAGGACCAAGCAGGGATAACAGGGAAGGCACTACAATGGATCAGGGAATACTTGTCAGGAAGACAGCAGCGAGTCATGGTACGTGGCGAGGGTCAGAGTGGGCACCTGTGACCAGCGGGGTCCCCCCAGGGGTCAGTCCTAGGACCAGTGCTGTTTCTGGTATTTGTGAACGACATGACGGAAGGAATAGACTCTGAGGTGTCCCTGTTTGCAGATGACGTGAAGTTGATGAGAAGAATACACTCGATCGAAGACCAGGCAGAACTACAAAGGGATCTGGACAGGCTGCAGACCTGGTCCAGCAATTGGCTCCTGGAGTTCAATCCCACCAAGTGCAAAGTCATGAAGATTGGGAAGGGCAAAGAAGGCCGCAGACGGAGTACAGTCTAGGGGGTCAGAGACTACAAACCTCACTCAAGGAAAAAGATCTTGGGGTGAGTATAACACCAGGCATATCTCCTGAAGCGCACATCAACCAAATAACTGCTGCAGCATATGGGCGCCTAGCAAACCTCAGAACAGCATTCCGACATCTTAATAGGAATCGTTCAGGACCCTGTACACCGTATACGTTAGGCCCATATTGGAGTATGCAGCACCAGTTTGGAACCCACACTAGCCAAGCACGTAAAGAAACTAGAGAAAGTGCAAAGGTTTGCAACAAGACTAGTCCCAGAGCTAAGAGGTATGTCCTACGAGGAGAGGTTAAGGGAAATCAACCTGACGACACTGGAGGACAAGGAGAGATAGGGGGGACATGATAACGACATACAAAATACTGAGGGGAATTGACAAGGTGGACAAAGACAGGATGTTCCAGAGTTTGGACACAGCAACAAGGGACACAGTTGGAAGCTAAAGACACAGATGAATCACAGGGATGTTAGGAAGTATTTCTTCAGCCACAGAGTAGTCAGTAAGTGGAATAGTTTGGGAAGCGATGTAGTGGAGGCAGGATCCATACATAGCTTTAAGCAGAGGTATGATAAAGCTCACGGCTCGGGGAGAGTGACCTAGTAGCGATCAGTGAAGAGGCGGGGCCAGGAGCTCGGACTCGACCCCCGCAACCTCAACTAGGTGAGTACAACTAGGTGAGTACACACACACACACACACACACACACTCACACACTCATACACATACACACAAACACACACACACACACACACACACACACACACACACACACACACACACACACACACACACACACACACACACACACACACACACACACATATGTGGTAATGCTTTATTTACAGCTAGCAAAGTCAGTGTATTTCTCCAGAATGGTCTGTAATATACCACTGTGGATAAAATACTTAGCCATTTCTTGAACACTTCTGAGTGAGTTGTTTCTAAATTCATTAATTTTATCGCACTCCAGTACATAATGATGCAGGGTGTGACAATAGTCCATCTGGCAAAGTTTACATTTCGTTTGGTCTACATCTGGTGGTGGTGATTTAACCTGCCAAAGATACTTGTAACCCAGCCTGAGCCGGGCGGTAGTGACATCCAAGAGTCTGCTTATTTTGTTGGATGCACCATAGACATGTGGCTCCTCCTGCATGATAGAATGATGATAGATGGACTCACTGGTGTCAATCTCCCTGAGCCTTAAGTCCATAAAATTCAGCTGAAGTTCTTTTCGTATTAGACAAGGATGTGTGATGTCACCGTGGTTGTTTAATATATTTATAGATGGGGTTGTAAGAGAAGTAAATGCGAGGGTCTTGTCAAGAGGCGTGGAGTTAAAAGATAAAGAATCACACATAAAGTGGGAGTTGTCACAGTTGCTCTTTGCTGATGACACCGTGCTCTTGGGAGATTCTGAAGAGAAGTTGCAGAGATTGGTGAATGAATTTGGTAGGGTGTGCAAAAGAAGAAAATTAAAAGTGAATACAGGAAAGAGTAAGGTTATGAGGATAACAAAAAAGATTAGGTGATGAAAGATTGGATATCAGATTGGAGGGAGAGAGTATGGAGGAGGTGAATGTATTCAGATATTTGGGAGTGGACGTGTCAGCGGATGGGTCTATGAAAGATGAGGTGAATCATAGAATTGATGAGGGAAAAAGAGTGAGTGGTGCACTTAGGAGTCTGTGGAGACAAAGAACTTTGTCCTTGGAGGCAAAGAGGGGAATGTATGAGAGTATAGTTTTACCAACACTCTTACATGGGTGTGAAGCGTGGGTGATGAATGTTGCAGCGAGGAGAAGGCTGGAGGCAGTGGAGATGTCATGTCTGAGGGTAATGTGTGGTGTGAATATAATGCAGAGAATTCGTAGTTTGGAAGTTAGGAGGAGGTGCGGGATTACCAAAACTGTTGTCCACAGGGCTGAGGAAGGGTTGTTGAGGTGGTTCGGACATGTAGAGAGAATGGAGCGAAACAGAGTGACTTCAAGAGTGTATCAGTCTGTAGTGGAAGGAAGGTGGGGTAGGGGTCGGCCTAGGAAAGGTTGGAGGGAGGGGGTAAAGGAGGTTTTATGTGCGAGGGGCTTGGACTTCCAGCAGGCAGGCGTGAGCGTGTTTGATTGGAGTGAATTGAGACAAATGGTTTTTAATACTTGACGTGCTGTTGGAGTGTGAGCAAAGTAACATTTATGAAGGGGTTCAGGGAAACCGACAGGCCGGACTTGAGTCCTGGAGATGGGAAGTACAGTGCCTGCACTCTGAAGGAGGGGTGTTAATGTTGCAGTTTAAAAACTGTAGTGTAAAGCACCCTTCTGGCAAGACAGTGATGGAGTGAATGATGGTGAAAGTTTTTCTTTTTCGGGCCACCCTGCCTTGGTGGGAATCGGCCAGTGTGATAATAAAATAATAATAATAATAATAATAATAATAATAATAATAATAATAATAAATTAAACCCAAACCATCCCAACCTAGAATAATAATAATAATAATAATAATAATAATAATAATAATAATAATAATAATAATAATAATAATAACAATAATAATAATCTTAACTCAGGTGTTAAAGTGTCTTATTTTCATTGTTTTACTTTTATTTTCAGTCGCTCCCTTATTTTTAGATGTAAAATAATTATCTTAGTTTATATATTCATATTTGTTAGTAGTTTAACAGCAAATGCTTTTTGTTATTTGATAGTTGCAACAGCTTATTTCTGTACGTGCACATTATGAATGCAATTATCCATCCTGATATCAACCTCTTATTGAGCTGCACAAATAATCCTAACAGTAATTGCCATTACTACACTGCTAGTCTGGCTAATACTCTTCTGAGTGCCAGCAAGATCATTACACTCTTCAACTATAATGTTAGATCATTACAGTCTTCAACTATAATGTTAGATCATTACATTCTTCAACTATAATGTTAGATCATTACAGTCTTCAACTATAATGTTAGATCATTACAGTCTTCAACTATAATGTTAGATCATTACAGTCTTCAACTATAATGTTAGATCATTACAGTCTTCAACTATAATGTTAGATCATTACAGTCTTCAACTATAATGTTAGATCATTACAGTCTTCAACTATAATGTTAGATCATTACAGTCTTCAACTATAATGTTAGATCATTACAGTCTTCAACTATAATGTTAGATCATTACAGTCTTCAACTATAATGTTAGATCATTACAGTCTTCAACTATAATGTTAGATCATTACACTCTTCAACTATAATGTTAGATCATTATAGTCTTCAACTATAATGTTAGATCATTATAGTCTTCAACTATAATGTTAGATCATTATAGTCTTCAACTATAATGTTAGATCATTATAGTCTTCAACTATAATGTTAGATCATTACACTCTCCAACTATAATGTTAGATCATTATAGTCTTCAACTATAATGTTAGATCATTACACTCTTCAACTATAATGTTAGATCATTACACTCTTCAACTATAATGTTAGATCATTACACTCTTCAACTATAATGTTAGATCATTACACTCTTCAACTATAATGTTAGATCATTACACTCTTCAACTATAATGTTAGATCATTGAGTAAACACTATGATGACTTTCTTGCATTACTGAACTCTCTAAATGCGACTGTAACTTTTATTTTTCTTTCTGTAACCTGGCTCAAACAAGATCAAAGAGAAAAAGGTGGCTTATGAGAGGTTTCTACAAAGCAGAATTGTTATAAGATGAGCAGAGTATATGGAGAGTAAAAGAAAGGTGAAGAGAGTGGTGAGAGAGTGCAGAAGGAGAGCAGATGATGGAGTGAGGGAGGCACTGTCGAGAAATTTCATTGAAAATAAGAAAAAAATTTGGAGTGAGTTAAACAAGTTTCGAAAGCCTAGGGAAAGAATGAATTTGTCATTTAACCCTTTCAGGGTCCGTCCCGTAGATCTACGGCTTTACGTTCAGGGTCCAAACCGTAGATCTATGTCATGAGCTCAGCTCACTATGATAAACTGTGAGTGGTACATTTGGGCCTAGATATGAGAGAATACATCTATGTGGTATGTGTGCACCACATAAAACAAATCCTGCAGCACACTGTGTATAATGAGAGAAAAAAAACTGAGACCATGATTTTCGATTAAAACAGCGACTTTGTAGTGTTTTTTCGTATGTTTTTTATAGTTGTATTTGCGATTTCTTGGTCTCATTTGATAGAATGGAAGACATATTATAGAAATAGATATGATTTTGATTAATTTTAGCACTGGAAATGGCTTGAAACTGAGCTCAAAGTAGCGGAAATGTTAAATTTTTGCCGATGTTCAAGAGTAAACAAACGACCTCACACATCTAATACACGTCAGCTGGTGGGTCTAATATACATTCACAAATGTGTTGATGATATTCATACAATTATTACAATATTGCATAACAGTAAATCTTCTATTTTTTGGTGTGAATAAAAATTCATTATGTGAATAAAAAATCAAAATGGAATTCATTTGTAAAGCCTCAAAACTTAACTAATGAACAGAGGAAATGTTAGTTTAGTGTCAGGAATGCCTACATTGTTTATTCTGAACCCTGTTTTGAAATTGGAATATTTTGAAATTTGTGTTAAATTGGCCAAATTACCAATTTCCGATCATTTTATTTTGTAGTTGAAACAGTTGACTTGGCGATTTCTTGTGCTCAATCGATAGAATATAAGTAATACTAGTGAAATAGCTAAGAATTTGGTCGACTGGAATAATGTAATTGGCCTAAAATGGGAGTCAAAGTCGGCAAAATCGCCGATTCATAAATGTCGCTGACACATTAAAATTCGCGAGAGCATAATTTCGTCAATTTTCCATCAAATTTCATACTTTTTGTTTTATTACCTTCAGAAAAAGATTCTCTACCATTTCATAAGAAAAAATAAATTTTTTTTTTTTTAAATTCTTGGACACTGGGGCACCACTTCAGATTTTAGCCTTGGACCCTGAAGGGGTTAAAAACAGTAGGGGAGTTAGTAGATGGGGAGATGGAGGTATTGGGTAGATGGCACAAATATTTTGAGGAACTTTTAAATGTCGACGAAGAAAGGGAGGCGGTAATTTCATGCATTGGCCAGTGAGGTATACCATCTTTCAGGAGTGAAGAAGAGCAGGATGTGAGTGTGGGGGAGGTGCATGAGGCATTATGTAGAATGAAAGGTGGTAAAGCAGCTGGAACTGATGGGATCATGACAGAAATGTTGAGAGGTGGGGTGATATAGTGTTAGAGTGGTTGGTATTATTGTTTAAACCCTTTGACTGTCGCGGCCGTATATATACGTTTGCGAGGTACCGTGTTTGACGTATATATACTCATAAATTCTAGCGGCTTCAAATCAGGCAGGAGAAAGCTAGTAGGCCCACATGTGAGAGAATGGGTCTGTGTGGTCAGTGTGCACCACATAAAAAAAATCCTGGAGCACGCAGTGCATAATGAGAAAAAAAAAAACTCCGACCGTTTTTTTTAATTAAAATGCCGACTTTGTGGTCTATTTTCGTATAGTATTTGTGGTTGTATTCTCGTTTTCTTGGTCTCATTTGATAGAATGGAAACTATATTATAGAAATGGAGGTGATTTTGATTAATTTTACTATAAAAAGAACCTGGAAATGGAGCACAAAGTACAGGAAATGTTTGATTTTTGCCGATGTTCAAAAGTGAACAAATGATGTCATTGTCCAATAAATGTCCAAATAGCCATTCTAATACGCAGTCATGAATGGGTTGATGTAATTTTTACAATTATTACAGTATTGCAGTAGTCTGCATAACAGTAAATCTTCTATTTTTTGTTTGAATAAAATTTCAAAATAAAAAGCAAGAGTAATATCACAGGGACCTGGAGACATGACTGATGAACAAAGAAAATGTTATTTTAGAGCCAGGAATGTCTGCATTGTTCATTCTGGACCTTATTTTGAAATTGTCGTATTTTTTAATTTTCGTGAAATTGGCCAAATTGCAAATTTCTGACCATGTTATTGGGTAGTTGAAATCGGTAAATGGGCAGTTTCTTGTACTCAATCGATAGAAAAAATAGAGTTCTGAAGAAATAGTTATGAGTTTGGTTGACTGGAATAACGGAATTAGCCGAAAATAGGGCTCAAAGTGGGCGAAATTGCCGATTTTTAACCCTTTGACTGTCGAAGGGCCCAATCCTGAAGTTGCTCCTGGTGTCGCAAAATATTCGAAAAAAAAAAAATTATTTTTTCTTATGAAAATGTTAAGATTATTTTTCTGATTGTTTTAGTCCCCAAAAAAAAATTTTCCCATCAGTACTTACCGACATATAGAGGCATGAAGTTTGCAGAAAATGAGCCGCATATGGCAACAGCGGCGACTGCCGCTCACCCGGTAAACTTTGGTTTACTTGTATTTGAAGGTTTGTTGTTTTTTTCACTATTTTATTTTTTTACATAACTTATGTGGCCTGTGAGACCAAAGTAAGGTGCAATGTACATATATACACTCGTTGTATACAACACAATAAGCACACAAACATAATTATCAATATATTGTTTACAAAACTTGTTTACAAAGACAAACAATACAAAAAATTTTTTATTACTATTGTTCTATAATATATATACCAATATACAGTCACTGAACATACTCCTAGAAGTTCTGCAGCTTGTGGAACTCTGTGAAACATGGTGTCATACACAGTGGTGTTTTACACTCTTACACATAAAACATGGTGTCATACACAGTGGTGTTTTACACTCTTACACATAAAACATGGTGTCATACACAGTGGTGTTTTATACTCTCACACATAAAACATGGTGTCATACACAGTGGTGTTTTACACTCTCACACATAAAACATGGTGTCATACACAGTGGTGTTTTACACTCCTCACACATAAAACATGGTGTCATACACAGGGGTGTTTTACAACTCTTACACATAAAACATGGTGTCATACACAGTGGTGTTTTACACTCTTACACATAAAACATGGTGTCATACACAGTGGTGTTTTACACTCTCACACATAAAACATGGTGTCATACACAGTGGTGTTTTACACTCTTACACATAAAACATGGTGTCATACACAGTGGTGTTTTACACTCCTCACACATAAAACATGGTGTCATACACAGTGGTGTTTTACACTCTTACACATAAAACATGGTGTCATACACAGTGGTGTTTTACACTCTCACACATAAAACATGGTGTCATACACAGTGGTGTTTTACACTCTTACACATAAAACATGGTGTCATACACAGTGGTGTTTTACACTCTTACACATAAAACATGGTGTCATACACAATGGTGTTTTACACTCCTCACACATAAAACATGGTGTCATACACAGTGGTGTTTTACACTCTCACACATAAAACATGGTGTCATACACAATGGTGTTTTACACTCTCACACATAAAATCAGTGTGTGTGCATTTTTGTTGAATTTTTTTTTTATGTGCAAAGACAAAACACCTCGTCTGAGCAGCTTTCTTCAAAGTATTAGCAGGCAGTTGTGTTATGTAGTTATCCTAGGTAAATGGTCGTGTGTCATCCTTCCTTCCTAATTTCCTTCATTCCTTTCCTTCCTGGAGGCTACCTGGAGGGCATTCCACCTCTCTTCCTACATTCCTTCATCTGTCCTTCATTACTTTTTTCCTTCCTTTCATCTAGTCCTTCCTTCATTCCTGCCTTCCCTTCTTGCTTCTGGTTTCTATAATATATATACACATATATAGTCACTAGATACTTTCATAAAACTGCTATTATCACCCTTCAGCAAGCTTGTCTTGTGTGCGAGTGTGTGGCTTATAATTGTTTTGAGTCAGGAGTCGGCAGCTGTCAAAATGACATATTGTCTCATTAGTCACTCCCCCTACCGCCTGTCAAAACAATGGGGTCGGATGCTGCTTCCCCTCCATTCTATCTAATTATCTTTCTCCCTCATTCTATCTCTTTCAATCTGTCTCTCTTTCTCTCTCTCTGTCTATCTCTGTCTCACAGGTACACATAAATACAACTATACATAGTGTAAATTACCTAGGATAACCCAAAAAATCCAGACAAAGTGCTATACTCTGCTTGAAGATGTGAGTAAAGGTGATGATGACAGTCTTGTGGCTCTCTCTGAGACAGAGCTAGACGGATAGACAGGGAGTTTGGCAGACAGACAAATAGACAGACAGACAAATGTTTCTTCTTCTTCTTCTCCTCCTTCTCCTTCTCCTTCTTCTTCTCCTTCTTCTTCTCCTTCTTCTTCTCCTTCTTCTTCTCCTTCTTCTCCTTCTTCTTCTTCTTCTCCTTCTTCTTCTCCTTCTTCTTCTCCTTCTTCTTCTCCTTCTTCTTCTCCTTCTTCTTCTCCTTCTTCTTCTCCTTCTTCTTCTCCTTCTTCTTCTCCTTCTTCTTCTCCTTCTTCTTCTACTTCTTCTTCTACTTCTTCTTCTACTTCTTCTTCTTCTTCTTCTTCTTCTTCTTCTTCTTCTTCTTCTTCTTCTTCTTCTTCTCCTCCTCCTCCTCCTCCTCCTCCTCCTCCTCCTCCTCCTCCTCCTCCTCCTCCTCCTCCTCCTCCTCCTGGCTCTTGACAGATGGACAGCTGCCCCCCTCCCTCCACCCTCGTTTACGCTCATCAAAGGTCAGCTCTTATCAGATGTTATCTCCCCTTATCTTGTCACTGTCATGGGGTGAACTGTTTTCATGCCTCAAGGGAACATATTATTATTATTAGGTATTATTATTATTCTTATTCTTCTTCTTCTTCTTCCTCCTCCTTCCACCTTCCTCCTCCCTCCCTCCTCCCTCCCTCCTTCCTCCTCCCTCCCTCCTTCCTCCTCCCTCCCTCCTTCCTCCTCCTCCCTCCTTCTTCCTCCCTCCCTCCTTCCTCCTCCTCCCTCCCACCTCCTCCCTCCTTCTTCCTCCTCCCTCCTTCTTCCTCCTCCCTCCTTCCTCCTCCTCCCTCCTTCCTCCCTCCTTCCTTCCTCTTCCTCCTTCCTTCCTCTTCCTCCTTCCTTCCTCCTCCTCTTCTTCCTCCTCCTCTTCTTCCTCCTCCTCTTCCTCCTCTTCCTCCTCCTCCTCTTCCTCCTCCTCCTCCTCCTCCATTGCTTTTGGTCTCAAACTCCTCGAAATCATGAAATTGATCTTCATTGACACTTCCATGGTGTTAGAGCATCACTTGGGAAGAGAAGAGTCCCAGATTTGAAGGGAAGTCACATATTTCTTACCGCTAGACATGCTGAAAAAGGACGACTGAAATGGTATTCCCACAATGCACCACTGGCTCCCCGATTTTTTTTATATGGTGCACACTGACCATGGAGACCCATTCTCTCACATGTGGGCCTACCAGCTTTCTCCTGCTTGATTTGAAGCCGCTAGAATTTATGCGTATAGATACGTCAAACACGGTATCTCCTATGACGTACATATACGACCGCGACAGTCAAAGGGTTAAATATTGCCGAAGTCGCTAACTTCGCGAGAGCGTAATTCCGTCAGTTTTCCATCAAATTTCGTTTTTTTGGTGTCTTTACAATCGGGAAAAGATTCTCTATCATTTCATAAGAAAAAATAATTTTTTTTTTTTCGAATATTTTGCGACACCAGAAGCAACTTCAGGATTTGGCCCTTCGACAGTCAAAGGGTTAATAAATGTATGAAAGAGGGGAAGGTACCTAGCGATTGGCAGAGAGCATGTATAGTTTCTTTATATAAAGGGAAGTGGGACAAGAGAGATTGTAAAATTTATAGAGGAATTAGTTTAATGAGTATACCAGGAAAAGTGTATGGGAGGGTTATTGTTGAAAGAATTATAGGTAAGAGAGAATGTAGGATTGCGGATGAGCAAGGAGGTTTTAGAGTGGGTAGGGGATGTGTAGATCAAGTGTTTACATCGAAGCATATATGTGAACAGTATTTGGATAAAGGTAGGGAAGTTTTTATTGCATTTATGGATTTATAAAAGGCATATGATAGAGTGGATAGGGGAGTGTTATGACCAAGGTCATAATGAGATTAATTTAAGTGTATTGTCTACTTAATATTTTACTCGGGGTTTCTTTAATATTAGCTAAATTAAAGATTCCACTAGTCTATAATATTATCTGGTTTAGGAATATACCCAGGTATAATGTGTAAATGTATATATATTGAGTAATGTGTTAGGTAGGTACACCTGGCTAAGGTTTATAACAAGGTATGTCCATTGGGGGGTATTTCCCACACCGCTCTACCCTCTCCCCCTTTGTTGGGTAGACGTCATGAAGGATTTACTGTGTAAGGCCATTCACACTCACTGCTGACTGGGTGAACAGTGTCTTGGCAGACCTACTAGTACTCCAGTACAGTTCTCTCCTGGTGTCTTGGAGAATCTAGTTGAGAAACTCCTGAACTGGCTTGAGTTGAAAATTCTGTGGTGGAGTCGGCAGAAAGTCATATCCAGATATCTTAAGTTTACGATGTGTCTACCAGCGTCATGTGTAGAAGTCCCAGTGATATTGACCTTACTCAGTGAAGGAGTTCCTTTTTGATGTATATACTCATTCAAGTCATGTGTTATTATTGAGGAAATAGTCTTGCTCCTCTGAATATTTTCGAGTGTAGTGTCCGTATAGACACTACACTGTAATATTGTATACCTACAATTTAGGACTTTTAAGTGATTGAAAGAATCTCATTAATTAATATTAATAGATATTTAGGAATATCCAAGAGAAGTTTTTAAAATTTTTAATAAAAAGTCTGTAAAATGCTGAGTAATTCTTATTTGCACCTTATATTTCCAAGATTGAAAGTTCCTTTTTATTCTTGGAAGAGATTTTGTTACGGTGGGCACTAAACCTGGCAAACGACTAAGATTCGAACCGTAACAAGTGGGGGCCTGTCCGGGAGCTTTGAACTTCTTGACCATGGATCGTGACATATCACAGTTGGTGAAGGACCTGACTCCAGATACGCTGAAGACTTCACCACTACAACAGTGCTGGCAAGTGGCTAGAAATTTGGGAGTTTCTTATAACAATCATTATACAGCGAGTACCATCCATTCTAAAATGTGGAACATATTGTTTTCTCAGCCCTCTGACACTGCCCCAATATTGGACTGCATGGCAAGACACCCTCAGAGGAATCTTTGTCCCTAGGAATAGCTCATTTTGTGGCTTCATTTGAAGGCTTCACTTTGGGATCTTAGGCTATGTCTTGGGACAATGTGCCACCTGAGCTGGGTAATGAGAGCCCATTAGCTAGCCCTGGTCATGTGAGGACGACCGGAGATAGAGCTCGTCCCAAGCTTCATCTAGAGGGACACTCCTCTCCCACTCCTCCAGTACCTTTGACTCCTCTCTCACTCGAACACTTTCAACGTCTGGAACATCTTATAAAGTTGCAGACTGAACAAATGGAATCCCAACGCTTGCTGTATAAAGAAGAGTTCGAGAGGGAAAACATCTGATTCAAGAGACAAAAAGAGGAGGAAAGGAATAAGTCGTCCATCTCTCCAACCTTGACCTTTGACCTGCATAGGGCTGCCTCATTAGTGCCCAGGTTCTGTGAAACAGACTTGGACACTTCAACATGTTTGAGAATCAGACACGAGGGATGAGATGGCCTTGAGAACATTGGGCTACCCTACCTCACACCACTCTTAAGGGTAAGGCTCAATCATGTACTGCAGCTCTCCCTTATGACAAGTATGCAGATTACGAGACAGTTAAGAAGATCATTTTAAAGGAGTATGACTTACTTCCCGTAAGTTATTAGTGTACCTTCCGCTCTCTATGAAGACTGCCCTGCCAAACCTGGGTAGAATTTGCCTGGCAAAAGAAGGTGGCTCTAGAGCAATGGCTGTGGTCATCTGGGTGTGATACTATGGAGCATCTGATACAGCTACTCTTACAAGAGGAATTTCATAACTCTCTGATGGGCGAGGTATGCTCCTTTGTCATTGAACACCAGACTGCAGATGTGTTGGCCTCTGCTTTTCTAGCTGATCACTTCGAGATAACCTCTCAATTGACAAAGAAAAAAGGGCCTAGAGAGAAAGCCAGGTTATGTTCTTCTAAGAGTCAGCCCTTTTCTCCTAGGAAAATGGATCAGCAGTTTTCTCCTTATCACTCAGCAAAAGCCTACTCTAGTGTCGTCCATAGTAATGGTAAAGGAAGACCATCTTATGAGATGGATACATCAAGAAGAGGCCCAACTTGCTCTTATTGCCAGAAACCAGGCCACTAGAAGTGCTCATGTTCCCAATTGAATAGAGATCGTAGGCAGTCAGGTTCGGAAACATTACCTGTACATGTGACGTCTTCCAAGTCGAAGACAGAGAGGAGCCCCCAGAAAGAGTGAGCTTTAGTGGATCAGACCTCTAAGTCGAAGTGCCTAATTCCCTCTTGAGATGTTCGCTGACCAAATATCGGAGGCCATGCTTCCTTATATTTTTAAGGGTAAGGCTGGAATTACAGAGGACCAAATGGTGGACATAATATCCTATCGGGATATGGGAAGCTACCTGACTTTACTGAGAAAAGGAGTACTTCCTTTAAATGATGGCACATATATTAACCTGGATATTCTGCTAGAAGGTTACGGTGGCACCATCACGAGAGTACCCCTTCATAAGGTGTACATGAGTGTAGATTCATATCAAGGTAAAGCTGTTGTGGGGCTTTGTTATACTGATTTTCCCATTAAGTGTGTGGATCTATTGGTGGGTAATGATTTAGGAAGAGGAGGAATTTGCCGAGAACCTTATGTTATAGAGAAGTTCTCTGGAGAGAATTACACCATTGAAGAGTGTAAGGAAGGTCCTCATCTATTCCCTCTTACTACTATAACAAGGGCTATGGCTAAAAGTTTGGAACCACTTCCTACCCCTGATGATGAGTCCTCGGATTGGGGTTTGGATGCTCTGTTCAGTGCCGTTGATCAACCCGAAGTCGAAAATCAGCTTCCAAAGTCCCGAGTGGTAGACTTTACCCTTTATGGAGTAACGACTTTAATCAGGACAATTTAGTGAAAGAACAACTAGAAGTCCCGTCGTTGAAACAGGCAAGAGATCAAGCCCTTACTGAAACAGAAGCTGGTGGGATGGAAAAATGTTTTTATTACTCTGACAGAATCCTGATGAAGAAATTTCCGCCGACTCCTTCAGTTAATCCATGCCTCAAGCCAAAACAGGTTTTGGTTTTACCTGTCCGATTTCAGGAGTTAGCGTTGGAAGTGGCCCATTCTAGCCCCATGGGCGGACATTTGGGAATAAGTAAGACTCTAGAAAAATTAGCTCGATATTTCTTCTGGCCCAAGATGAAGGATACCGTGACAGAGTACTTGAGAAACCGTGCTATTTGCCAGCTTATTGGAAAACCTGCACAAAAACCTCCTCCTGTGTCCCTCTTACCTATTGCCATAAAAGGCGAACCCTTCTCTTGCCTCATAGTAGACTGTGTGGGACCTCTCCCAAAAACTAGACTTGGCAACCAATATCTTACTATAATGGATACGACTACTTGGTATCCAGAGGCCATGCCCTTATGCAAGATTAGTGCTAAGGCTATTGTGAGAGTCCTACGTATTTAGATTCTTTGCACAGTTCGGATTCCCTAAGGAGATTCAATCTGACCAATGGATGAATTTCACATCAAAGATTTTCTGTGAGGCTATGTCCAGGATCGGAGTCAAACCCATTGTTTCAACAGCATATAGACCCCAAACCCAGGGTGTCATGGAGAGGTTTCACGAAACCCTTAAGATCATGATGAGGGCATACTATGAGCAGTTCTCAACAGACTGGGATGAAGGTATTCCTTTCCTCCTCCTTGCCTTACAAGAGAGTGAACATGAAAGCTTAGGATATAGTCCTTTTGAGCTTATGGCCATGCAGTCAGAGGACCATTAGTAATGCTAAAGGATGTATAGTCTGGAAAAGTGGAGTCTTCTTTATGTTTATCTCCCACGGCAATGCAAGAACACTTGGTTTTTACTCGGCATTTGGCCGCTGACAACCTCAGACAAGCTCAAATCCATATGAAACAACATTATGACAAGACTGCTGTTGAGTGTTCATTAACCCTGAAACTGTCCAAACGTAGATCTACGTTTTTTCAACATAAGAACATAAGAAAGGAGGAACACTGCAGGAGGCCTGTTGGCCCATACTAGGCACGTCCTTACAATTCATCCCACTAACAAAACATTTGCCCAACCCAATTTTCAATGCTACCCAAGAAATAAGCTCTGATGTGAAAGTCCCACTCAAATCCAACCCATCCCACTCATGTATTTATCCAACCTAAATTTGAAACTACCCAAAGTCCCAGCCTCAATAACCCAACTAGGTAGACTGTTCCACTCATCAACTACCCTATTTCCAAACCAATACTTTCCTATGTCCTTTCTAAATCTAAACTTATCTAATTTAAATCCATTACTGCGGGTTCTCTCTTGGAGAGACATCCTCAAGACCTTATTAATATCCCCTTTATTAATACCTATCTTCCACTTATACACTTCTGGTTTATCTGGAGAGTGTTCCGGGGGTCAATGCCCCCGCGGCCCGGTCTGTGACCAGGCCTCCTTAGGTCAGTGTCCCAGGATGGCGAGTGGTGCGTGTCAGCGTGCCTCGTTGTGCTCCCGGTTTTCTCGTGTTTTCACGGTTGCTCTTACGTGCTAGAACTTTAATTTGTGTCATCAATCCTATACGATACATCCCTCTAGCACCTGGAACCAATCTTGGGCGGAAAACTTTATATACTGAGTCAAAAAAGGAGAATTAGTGTGCACTGCGTAGCAGAGTTTACTGCCAGAGGGGAATCATAGGCCCGTGTGGAAAAAAATAATAATTGAACTTTTCATGTCAGAGGAAAGAAAGTCTCCCTGATAACATTGAGTATACATAGTGTATAGTGTATACTACAGTGGCTCCCTAGTATATTGATGATAAAGGCTAAAGTGTCATTTGAAAACAGGTGAATTTGTAAATGAAGTGATAAGCCTATAGAGGAAGGTGCCAGAAGTCGCCAGAAACTTACCACAGGTCAGCTGTTTTTAATAATCTTCCTGGCCTGCTAGTGTACTCGCATATAATCTAGTGATACCAGTGAATAGCAGAATACAGTGTTGTAGTAGCAACTAACCAGTATTATAATGGTACTTAGTGGAGTGGAGTGACTTTCATTAGTTTCTTTTTCTTGAAATACCAGACGTTACTGTGAATTTCATATAACCTGTAGTTACCAGCGGTCGCAATATACACAACGAGAAGCAATTATTACTACAGAAAAAGCGTCCTTCCTCCAAAATTTGCACCAGTCAACTATAGTGATAATATAGCATTTATTGTGGTGGAGACGAAAAAAAAAAAAAAAATAGAAAAGCCAGATACAGCGATTGATAAACAAGGAGGTGACCGTTCGTCATTGTAGGAGCTGCCAGATATCACCGGCTCTTCAACACGCAAGTTATACTTTTGTATCAGTCAAATCACATATTACTCGGGTAGATAATTTCCAGTAGATCCTTCATGTGTTAGCTCAAATCACCGACCAGTATGTTTTAAATAAGTGACCCACTGATCAGAGCAGATCGACTGGTCCGGACCCTTGACTGGTCCGAACCCTTGACTGGTCCGAACCCGGGACTGGTTTCAAACAGTTTCGTTGGACAATAAAGCAGACTGTAAACGGATGGGGTTGTAGGCGCCCTTATAAACACAAACATTAAAAATCAGGAACGTGACGGTAAGCTGTCCAATATACAAAAAGAGTTAGAAACAGAAATACAAATAGCTAGAGCTTCATTTAAGGTTATTAATATAATATTCAAGAGGTTACTAGTAGAATTGCAGTAAATCAACCATTCAAATCATTATGAAGCTGTGTGTAGTCTGTGGTCAGTCAAACAAACGGGCTTCCACATGGATAAATTGTCATTTTTGTGGAAATTGGTGTCACGCCCCTTGTGCAGATATCCCAGAACTAGCTACAAGCAGTATTAAAACAGAGAAGTGTTTCTGGGTATGCCCAAATGAGGAAAATCTGTGGACTAAAATCACAGGGTATTAAAAGAGGACAACATCAAAGCTGCTTTCATAGAAAACCTGGAAGCTTTCTACAAACAGATGGGAACATAAAAAGTCTGGCTGAATGGTACTGCCCTTGATACTGGCCATGTAGTCACAAACTGTAAGGCTGGAGGTGATGTCCTGGGAGACAGTAATAGTAGAGCTGGAGGTGCTGTCCTGGGAGACAGTAATGGTGAAGCTGGAGGTGCTGTCTGGGAGACAGAAATGGTGAAGCTGGAGATACTGTCTGGGAGACAGTAATGGTGAAGCTGGAGATTTTGTCCAGGTAGTCGGGAATTATACGCAGGAAGGAATACATATAAATGACCTCATAGGGGACAGGAGCCATAGTAGGGAAACAAGTGTAGTCAAAGATAAGATAAAACCAATATTGCAAACTAGAAATACCGCAGGAAATAGCAAACAAGAGGACTCCAATAGCAATAGTGAGGATAAATTACCAAAAACAACGGTGGGGGAGCTCCATTGTTGGTGCTAGGGAGGATAGAAGTAAGACAGGGAAACATGCACCAACAGGGAATACAGTCACAGAAACCCAAGGCAAGCGGAAACCAACCCTGTGCACATACTATGCACTTGGTATCTGCTGGCATGGGAAATCTGGAAAAACAGATGGACGTGCAACTATGACCACCCTAGAAAATGCCATGCCCATATGACAACAGGAAAATGCAAACTCCCTTCCTGTAAGCTTTTTCACCCTGAAATGTGTACCTCTTCAGTACAGGAAAGACTGTGCTATAACTTAAATTGCCCGGCATACCATCTAAAGGGGACAAAAAGATACAAACATCCAGGCCATGGGAAAACCTGGGTAGCCACAGCCACTCAAAAGGGAGAGGTTTTTTAGTGCCAGGAAGGAAAAAAAACTGGCAGGAAAATGGCAGAAATCGTACAAACCCAAATCCAGTCATTCCTGGAGTGGAACCACAGTCGATGGCCTCCACTCCAAACCAACAGATACAGATACTAATGCCGGAAAAAAAATCCCCCCCCAGTACCAACAATACCACCAGTCCGATAACATTCTTCTTTGCAAATATACAGGGTCTAAAGCCAGCAACAAACAAACAAAATACCTTTCATCCGTGGACTGCTTGCAGAGGCAAAGGCAATGTTCGCGGCTTTCACTGAGACCCACATAAAGGATCACTTGGACAATGAAATATGGATCCCAGGTTACAACCTATACAGATGTGACAGAGTGAACAGGCAAAACGGGGGGGTTGGCCTGTACATTGCAGAGTCACTTGTTTGCACAGAACTGCTAATGCCTCAAATGACGTAGTGGAAGTTTTAGCAGTAAAGGTCGAGAACCAAAACCTAGTCATTGTGGTAGTCTACAAGCCTCCGGATGCAACATCCCAGCAATTCCAGGAACAGCTGTTAAAAATTGACCATGTCTGGAAAATCTTCCAGCTCCTGCAACCCAACATCTTGCTCCTGGGGGATTTCAACTTAAGGCACCTAAAATGGAGGAATATAGCAAATAATATTGTTGCAGTAATAACACCAGGAGGCAGCTCTGATGAAAACTCACACTCACACGAGCTTTTAAATCTCTGCACAAAATTCAATTTAAACCAGCAAATATAGAGCCTACTAGACTGGAGAATACACTAGACCTCATATTCACTAACAATGATGATCTGATAAGAAATGTCACCATATCAAAAACAATATACTCAGATCACAACATAATTGAGGTTCAGACATGTATGCGAGGAGCCCCGACCGACAAAATGAGACTAGTCACGAGGGAGCATTCACCAAATCTAACTTCAATAACAAAAAACATTAAAGTGGGACCAAGTAAACCAAGTCCTACCCGATATAAGCTGGGAAGATATACTAAGCAACACAGACCCAAACTTATGCCTAGAACAGATTAACTCGGTGGCACTCGATGTATGCACAAGGCTTATTCCTCTAAGAAAAAGGAGGAGTAGATGTAAAATAGAAAGAGACAGGCGCTCCCTTTACAGGCGACGGAAAAGAATACCAGAGCGGCTAAAGAGGTCAATATATCTGAAATGCGCAGAGAGACACTGGTCAGAGAAATAGCAAGCATCGAACTTAAGCTAAAGAATCCTTTAGGAGTCAGGAATCGCGGGAAGAACTAAAAGCTATAAATGAAATCGAAGAAACCCAAAGTATTTCTTCTCCTATGCCAAATCAAAATCGAGAACAAACGCCCAGTATTGGGCCCCTACTTAAACAAGATGGGTCCTACACAGATGACAGCAAGGAAATGAGTGAGCTACTCAAGTCCCAATATGACTCAGTTTTTAGCAAGCCGCTAACCAGACTGAGAGTCGAAGATCAAAATGATTTTTTATGAGAGAGCCACAAAATTTTGATTAACACAAGCTATCCGATGTTATCCTGATGCCAAATGACTTCGAACAGGCGATAAATGACATGCCCATGCACTCTGCCCCAGGGCCAGACTCATGGAACTCTGTGTTCATCAAGAACTGCAGAAGCCCCTATCACGAGCCTTTTCCATCCTATGGAGAGGGAGCATGGACACGGGGGTCGTCCTCAGTTACTAAAAACAACAGACATAGCCCCACTCCACAAAGGGGCAGTAAAGCAACAGCAAAGAACTACAGACCAATAGCACTAACATCCCATATCATAAAAATTTTGAAAGGGCCCTAAGAAGCAAGATCACCACCCATCTAGAAACCCATCAGTTACACAACCCAGGGCACCATGGGTTTAGAACAGGTGCTCCTGTCTGTCTCAACTACTGGATCACTACGACAAGGTCCTAAATGCACTAGAAGACAAAAAGAATGCAGATGTAATATATACAGACTTTGCAAAAGCCTTTGACAAGTGTGACCATGGCGTAATAGCGCACAAAATTGCGCGCTAAAGGAATAACAGGAAAAGTCGGTCGATGGATCTATAATTTCCTCACTACACGAACACAGAGAGTAGTCGTCAATCAGAGTAAAGTCCGAGGCAGCTACGGTGAGAAAGCTCTGTTCCACAAGGCACGTACTAGCTCCCATCTTGTTCCTCATCCTCATATCCGACATAGACAAGGATGTCAGCCACAGCACCGTGTCTTCCTTTGCAGATGACACCCGAATCTGCATGACAGTTTTCTTCCATTGCAGACACTGCAAGGCTCCAGGCGGACATCAACCAAATCTTTCAGTGGGCTGCAGAAAACAATATGAAGTTCAACGATGAGAAATTTCAATTACTAGATATGGTAAACATGAGGAAATTAAATCTTCATCAGAGTACAAAACAAATTCTGGCCACAAAATAGAGCGAAACACCAACGTCAAAGACCTGGGAGTGATTATGTCGGAGGATCTCACCTTCAAGGACCATAACATTGTATCAATCACATCTGCTAGAAAAATGACAGGATGGATAATGAGAACCTTCAAAACTAGGGAGGCCAAGCCCATGATGACACTCTTCAGGTCACTTGTTCTATCTAGGCTGGAATATTGCTGCACTCTAACAGCACCTTTCAAGGCAGGTGAAATTGCCGACTAGAAAATGTACAGAGAACTTTCACGGCGCGCATAACGGAGTTTAAACACCTCAATTACGGGGGAGCGCTTGAGGTTTCAAAAACCTGTATTCCCTGGAACGCAGGGGGGAGAGATACATGATTATATACACCTGGAAAATCCTAGAGGGACTAGTACCGAACTTGCACACGAAAAATCACTCACTACGAAAGCAAAAGACTTGGCAGACGATGCACCATCCCCCAATGAAAAGCAGGGGTGTCACTAGCACGTTAAGAGACCATACATAAGTGTCAGGGGCCCGAGACTGTTCAACTGCCTCCCAGCACACATAAGGGGGATTACCAACAGACCCTGGCGTCTTCAAGCTGGCACTGGACAAGCACCTAAAGTCAGTTCCTGATCAGCGGGCTGGGTGGCTCGTACGTTGGTTTGGGTGGCCAGCAGCAACACCCTGGTTGATCAGGCGCTGATCCACCAAGGAGGCCTGGTCACAGACCGGGCCGCGGGGGCGTTGACCCCTGAAACTCTCTCCAGGTAAACTCCAGGAAAACCCACAGTCGATTTAACACCCAGGTACCCTTTTAGTGATGGGGAAACATAGACAACAGGTGGAAAGAAACACGTCCAATGTTTCTACTTGGTGGGAATCAAAACCCAGGCCCTCACCGTGTGAAGCGAGAGCGTTAACACCAGGCCACCAGAGCTCGTCAGGTCTCCCCTCATTCTTCGTCTAACAAGTGAATGTAACTTAAGAGTCTTCAATCTTTTTTTCATAAGGAAGATTTTAATGCTATGTATTAATTTAGTCATCCTACAACTGAATGTTTTCTAACGATTTTTTATGTCCATTCTGTAATATGGAGACCAGAACTGAGTTGCATAATCTAGGTGAGGCCTTACAAATTGATGTATAAAGCTGCAGTATGCCCTCTGGACTTCTGTTGCTTACACTTCTTGATATAAAAACCCAGTAATCTATTTGCCTTATTGCGTACGCTTAGGCATTGCTGTCTTAGTTTAAGGTTGCTGCTCACCATAACCCCAAGTCCTTTTTGCAATCTGTATGGCTAAGTTCTATATCATTTAACTTATAAGTACTAGGGTTTTGGGCACTCCCAAGCTTCAGAACCTTGCATTTATCTACATTGACTGCATCTGCCCCTTTTTTGACCAAGAATAGAGTTGTTTAAAACCTCCTGAAGTTCCATAACATCTACGTTTGAATCAATTATCCTACCTAACTTTGTGTTATCGGCGAATTTGCTCATATCACTAGTAATTCCCTCATCAAGATCATTGATTTAAAAATTTATAAACAAACGGGCCAAGACTTTATCCCTGTGGAACGTCACTTGTTACAGATCCCCACTCGGATTTAACCCCATTTATGGACACTCTCTGCTTCCCGTCAGTGAGCCATGACTCGATCCAGAGAGCGCTTTTCCCCAATGCCAGAGCTGCCACTTTCTTTAACAGTATGTACAGAAAATCTATCAAAAACCCTTTCTAAAATCTAAGTAAATAATATCAATTCTTTATCGTGGTCAACAGCCTCAAAAGCTTTACTGAAGAAAGTTAATAAATTAGTTAGACAAGACCGGCCTCTTGTGAATCCATGCTGAGTATCATTAATCAAGCTATGCTTATCGAGATGGCTTCTTATAATCTCAGCTATAATTGACTCTAGTAATTTGCCTACAATTGAGGTCAGGCTTATTGGGCGGTAATTTGACAGTAACGACTTGTCCCCTGTTTTAAAAATAGGAATTACATTAGCCATCTTCCACATATCAGACACTACACCTGTTTGAAGAGATAAATTAAAAATATTAGTTAATGGTTCACAGACTTCCATTTTGCATTCCTTAAGAACCCTTGAAAAAACCTCATCAGGACCCGGTGACTTATTTTGCTTCAGTCTGTCTATCTGCTTCACAACCATCTCACTAGTGACTGTGATGTTACATAATTTATCTTCTTCTGGCCCACTATAAAAATTAATTACTGGAATATTGTTAGTGTCTTCCTGTGTAAAAAACTGAGAGAAAATAATTATTTAAAATCGAGCACATTTCATTCCATTTGAAAGTATGTAAAAAAGTAGATCATCATTTTTTTTTTTACATTTGATCTACCTTTTTTTCTTTTTTGTTATATTTGAAAATACAGTGGACCCCCGCATACCGTTGGCCTTACATAACGTTAAATCCGCATACCGATACATTTTATCGCTAAGATTTTGCCTTGCATACCGCTAAAAAACCTGCTCAACGCTGTTCGTCCGAGACGTGTCCAATGTGCGCCCTTAGCCAGCCTCACATGTGCCGCCGGTGGCATTGTTTACCAGCCAGCCTCCGCGGTAACATCCAAGCATACAATCGGAACATTTCGTATTATTACAGTGTTTTTGGTGATTTTATCTGCAAAATAAGTGACCATGGGCCCCAAGAAAGCTTCTAGTGCCAACCCTACAGCAATAAGGGTGAGAATTACTATAGAGATGAAGAAAGAGATCATTGATAAGTATGAAAGTGGAGTGCGTGTCTCCGAGCTGGCCAGGTTGTATAGTAAACCCCAATCAGCCATCGCTACTATTGTGGGCAACAAAAAGGCAATCAAGGAAGCTGTTCTTGCCAAAGGTTTAACTGTGTTTTCGAAACAGAGATCGCAAGTGATGGAAGATGTTGAGAGACTCTTATTGGTGTGGATAAATGAAAAACAGATAGCAGGAGATAGCATCTCTCAAGTGAGCATAAGTGAAAAGGCTAGGAAGTTGCATGAGGATTTAATGAAAAAAAAGCCTGCAACTAGTGATGATGTGAGTGAATTTAAGGCCAGCAAAGGTTGGTTTGAGAGATTTAAGAAGCGTAGTGGCATACATAGTGTGATAAGGCATGGTGAGGCTGCCAGTTCGGACCACAAAGCAGCTGAAAAATATGTGGAGGAATTCAAGGAGTACATAGACAGTGAAGGACTGAAACCTGAACAAGTGTTTAATTGTGATGAAACAGGCCTGTTCTGGAAGAAAATGCCAAACAGGACCTACATTACTCAGGAGGAAAAGGCACTCACAGGACATAAGCCTATGAAAGACAGGCTTACTCTGTTGATGTGTTCCAATGCTAGTGGTGATTGCAAAGTGAAGCCTTTATTGGTGTATCACTCAGAAACTCCCAGAGCGTTCAGGCAAAAGAATATCCTCAAGGCTAATTTGTGTGTGCTGTGGAGGGCAAACAGTAAGGCATGGGTCACTAGGGACTTTTTCTATGACTGGTTACACCATGCATTTGCCCCCAATGTGAAAGATTACCTAATTGAAAAGAAATTAGAACTTAAGTGCCTCCTGGTGTTAGACAATGCCCCTGGTCATCCTACAGACGTGGTAGAGCGACTTTATGGGGACATGAGATTTATTAAGGTGAAGTTTTTGCCTCCTAATACCACTCCTCTCCTGCAGCCTATGGACCAGCAGGTTATTGCAAACTTCAAAAAACTGTACACAAAAGCTCTGTTTGAAAGGTGCTTTGTAGTGACCTCAGAAACTCAACTGACTCTAAGAGAGTTTTGGAGAAATCACTTTAATATCCTCAATTGTGTAAACCTTATAGGTAAGGCTTGGGAGGGAGTGACTAAGAGGACCTTGAACTCTGCTTGGAAGAAACTGTGGCCAGAATGTGTAGACAAAAGGGATTTTGAAGGGTTTGAGGCTAACCCTGAGAGGAGTATGCCAGTTGAGGAATCCATTATGGCATTGGGAAAGTCCTTGGGGTTGGAGGTTAGTGGGGATGATGTGGAAGAGTTGGTGGAGGAGGACAATGAAGAACTAACCACTGATGAGCTGCTAGATCAACTTCAACAGCAAGAGGCCAGACCTGAGGAAACTGCTTCGGAGGAGGGGAGAGAGAAATTGAAGAAATTGCTTACTACAAAGATTAAGGAAATCTGTGCAATGTGGCTGAAAGTGCAAACCTTTATGGATGAAAATCACCCTCACACAGCTATTGCAAGCCGTGCTGGTGACTATTACACTGACAATGTTGTGAAACACTTTAGGGAAGTCATAAAGGAACGAGAGGTACAGGCCACTATGGACAGATATGTTGTGCGACAGAAGTCCAGTGACTCTGAAGCTGGTCCTAGTGGCATTAAAAGAAGAAGGGAAGTAACCCCAGAAAAGGACTTGACACCTCAAGTCTTAATGGAAGGGGATTCCCCTTCTGAAGACTAACACTCTCTCCTCCTCCCATCCCATCAATCATCACCAGATCTTCAATAAAAGTAAGTGTCATGTAATTGTGCATGCCTTTTTCAGTTTGTGTGTATTAAAATTAATATTTCATGTGGTAAAAATGTTTTTTTTCATACTTTGGGGTGTCTTGCACGGATTAATTTGATTTCCATTATTTCTTATGGGGAAAATTCATTCGCATAACGATAATTTCGCATAACAGTGAGCTCTCATGCACGGATTAATATCGTTATGCGGGGGTCCACTGTATGTAAAAAAAAACGTAGATCTACTTTTGGAGCACTGTGCATGTGAACGTAGATCTGCTTGGACAGTTTTAGGGTTAAATGTGGGAGACAAGGTGTTGACTTTAAAGCCGGTGCCAGGCCATACCTTGCAACCTAAGTATGAGGGTCCAATGGAGGTGATAAAGATGCTGAGTAAGGTAAATTATGTGGTAAAAATGCCAGAAAGAAGAAAGTCTACTCAAACTTACCATATAAATCAGCTGAAGAAATAATACTACGAAGGGCTTGCCCCTGTGGCTGCAGTGAGGACACAAGAAAGCGACCCCAGTAAGGAAGATTGTTCCCATGGAATAGAAATTAGACCAAAAAACTCGGAAATAATGGGAACTTTGGGTGATTTTCTTAGTAATTTAGAAGAGGAAAGAGCAACTGAAGTCCTAGACTTGATTTACACTTACAGAAGCCTCTTTGGAGATATCCCTCTACAATGCACCATGGGGAGTCACTATATGGACGTGCAAGGAGCTGCTTCAGTTAAACAAACTCGATATAGAATCAGCCCAGTAAAGAATAAAGCTCTGTGGGAGGAAATAAGTTTCCTGTTGAATCATGGTTTGATTGAACATAGCAAGAGCCCTTGGGCTTCACCATGCGTCCTTGTACCTAAGTCGGACGGTTCATTTAGAATGTGTAACGACTATTGGAGAGTAAATTCCCTAACGGTGCCTGATGGATTCCATCTTCCTAGGGTTGACAACCTAATAGACAGCGTCTCCAGTGCAAAGTATAGTATGTCAGTCGTTTGGACCTCCTGCGTGGTTATTATCAGGTGCCGTTATCGCCCTGAGCTCAGGAGATTTCTTCTTTCACCATGCCTGGAGGCCTGTTTAACTACAGGGTGATGCCCTTCGGGCTCTGCAACGCTGCCTTGACCTTCCAGAGGCTTATGAATCAGCTGACTTACGACTTGGAAGGAATGGAAGCCTACCTAGATGATCTGGTAGTATTTAGCAATGACTGGCCTCAACACCTGATTCGGCTGGAAGCACTCTTGAAAAGGCTGGATGAACACCATTTCACCATCAACCTTGCCAAGTGTGAGTTTGGTCAGGCCCGGATAAAATACCTGGGATTTAATATAGGACAGGGCACGGTTGCCCCCGTCAATACAAAGATTCTTGCTATTTTGGATTTTCCCGCTCTGTAAGACAAGAAAGGTGTACAGAGGTTCCTAGGGATGGCTGGTTACTACTGCCAGTTTTGCCCTAATTGTTTGCAAGTGGCGGCACCCCTGTTTGAGCTTACAAGTTCTAAAGTTTCTTTGAAATGGATGGCTACAAGTGAGTTAGCCTTTGCTCGTCTAAAGCGTCTACTTGGTTTCTCTCCAGTTCTACAGAGTCTGGTGTTTGATGCTCCCTTTACAAGTGGATGCCAGCGAGTATGCAGTCGGTGCTGTTCTTCTACAACCTTCCTCCTCTTCTGATTGTTACACCCAGTCTGTTATTTTTCTGCAAAATTGAAACCCCATCAATTAAGTTATGCAACTGTTGAAAAGGAGGCACTAGCATTGGTCTTAGCCTTGGAACACTTTGAGGTCTATCTCGGGACTACCTCTCGTAAAATTAGAGTAAAAACAGATCATAATCCCTTAACCTTTTTAACCCTTTGACTGTCGCGGCCATATATATATGTCTTACGAGGTACCGAGTTTGACGTATATATACTCATAAATTCTAGCGGCTTCAAATCAAGCAGGAGAAAGCTGGTAGGCCCACATGTGAGAGAATGGGTCTGTGTGGTCAGTGTGCACCATATAAAAAAAATCCTGGAGCACGCAGTGCATAATGAGAAAAAAAAAACTGACCGTTTTTTTTAATTAAAATGCCGACTTTGTGGTCTATTTTCGTATAGTATTTATGGTTGTATTCTTGGTCTCATTTGATAGAATGGAAAACATATTATAGAAATAGAGGTGATTTTGATTGATTTTACTATAAAAAGAACCTAGAAATGGAGCTCAAAGTAGGGGAAATGTTTGATTTTTGCCAATGTTCAAAAGTAAACAAATGATGCCATTGTCCAATAAATGTCCAACTAGCCATTCTAATATGCAGTCATGAACGGGTTGATGTTATTTATACAATTATTACAGTATTACTGTAGTCTGCATAATAGTAAGTCTTCTATTTTTTGTTTGAATAAAAATTCAAAATAGAAAGCAAGAGTAATATCAGAGGGGCCTGGAGACATGACTGATGAGCAAAGAAAATGTTATTTTAGAGCCAGGAATGTCTGCATTGTTCATTCTGGACCTTATTTTGAAATTGTCATATTTTTTAGTTTTCGTGAAATTGGCCAAATTGCAAATTTCTGACCACATTATTAGGTAGTTGAAATCAGTAAATGGGCAGTTTCTTGTACTCAATCGATAGAAAAAATGGAGTTCTAAAGAAATAGCTATGAGTTTGGGTGACTGGAACAATGGAATTAGCCGAAAATAGGGCTCAAAGTCGGCGAAATCGCCGATTTGTAAACAACGCCAGGTTGCTAACTTCGCGAGAGCATAATTCCATCAGTTTTCCATCAAATTTCGTTTTTTTTGGTGTCATTACAATTGGGAAAAGATTCTCTATCATTTCATAAGAAAAAATTATTGTTTTTTTTAAATTTTGCGACACCAAGAGACACCTCAGGATTAGGGGTTGCGACAGTCAAAGGGTTAAACACCATGAAGGCTAAGAATGCTAGAATACAAAGGTAGTCCCTTAGGATACAACCTTTTTCTATAAGTATTAACCATATTAGAGGAGCTGATAACGTGATTGCTGACACTCTGTCCCGTCTTTAAGACATGCTATTAAATTTAAGTTTACAAAAGAGGGGATTTATGGTACATTTTTATGAAGATGTATTTATTTAAGTCTTTGTTTCTTGATGCCAATTGTTTACTTACAGTTATCTGATTCTTGTAACCACTGGGGAGACCTGTCACATAAGCCACCATATGGTATCCAGAACTTATTTCTGTGGTGGCTGCCTCCTGTTGTCTTACCCTGACTTCTCCTGCTACCAAGGGTCACTTAAGGCCTCTTTATGGGAAACACCTCTAACAGAAGCTCTGGTTATATGGTGTCTACACATACGTGGTTTGGTAACCCAAGATTTTCAATTTTCTTATTGAAGAAGCATTATTTGTCATCAGGGTCTTTGTCAGAGAAATGACATTTGTTCTGGTTTATATTCTATTTTTGAAGCCCTCTTTAACAGCGAAGTTTAGTCGTCGAAGGGGGGGGTATGTTATGACCAAGGTCATAATGAGATTAATTTAAGTGTATTGTCCACTTAATATTATACTCGGGGTTTCTTTAATATTAGCTAAATTAAAGATTCCACTAGTCTATAATATTATCTGGTTTAGGAATATACCCGGGTATAATGTGTAAATGTATATATATATATATTTATTTATTTTTATTTTATTTTATGTCTTTGCAAACAGTACAATGAGATTTTTTATTTACAATAGTGGGTTGCAATGCAAAAAGAGCCTCTATTATGCCTAGGCATTATGGGCCAACTTAACATTATTGGCTTACAGTCTACTTAACACTAAGGATTATATCATAGTTGTACAGTAGGACAGTAATTATTTTATAGTTGAACAGTAGATTATTAATAATAAGCGAATTAAATTTGTATAAGACAAAGGATATATTCATATAGTCTAAAATGCTTTTTGTGAAAACAATGGTTCAATTATATTCCTGTCAACAATGGATAAAAGGTCCAAAGTGATTGTTGAGGTTATGTTGTGGGAGTACATAGGTGAGTATGTGTGTACTGAGTATTTAGCATTTTGTCTTGGGTGATTAAGTGGCTTTTGAGAAGAGTCTTAAACTGATTTTCAGACTGGCTTACTTTAATCCTTTGAGGGCCGCCAGGCCCTCTCTGAGACTTGTTCTCAGGGTTGCCAAAATTTAAAAAAAAAAAAAAATTCTTATGAAAAGACAGAGAATCTTTTCCCGATCATAATGACACCAAAAGTATGAAATTTGATGGAAAACCTATGGAATTATGCTCTCGTGATGTTAGCAGTCTCGACGATGTTTACATCGGCGATTTTGCCCACTTTGAGCCCTATTTTCGGTCAATTCCAGTGTACTAGTCGACAAAAATCACAACTATTTTGCTAGAACTCTGTTTTTTTCTATCGAATAAGTACAAGAAACCACCCATTTAGTGATTTCAGCTATCCAATAAAGTGGTCAGAATTTAGCAATTTTGCCAATTTCACACAAATTTCAAAAGATGCCAGTTTCCAAATAGGGCCCAGAATAAACAAGAAAGACATTCCGGGCACTAAAATACATTTCCTCTGTTCATTAGTCACATCCCCAGGCCTCTCTTACATTTCTTTTGCTTTCCACTTGGATTTTTTATTCTCACAAAAATAATAAGATTTATGGTTATGCAGACTACTGCATTAGTGTAGAAATGGTATAAATAATATCGGTGCACTTGTGAAAGAATATTACACTCACCAGTTGTCGTGTATTGGACGCTTGGCATGATTTGTTTCCTTTTGAACTTTGGTAAAAATCGAACATTTCTGCTACTTGGAGCTCAATTTCAAGGTACTTTTCATTGTAAAACCAGTCAAAATCATCTCAATTTCTGTAATATGTCTTCTATTCTATACAATGAGACCAGGAAAACTAGAATACAACAATAAATACCATACGAAAATACAGTGCAAAATCGTTGTTTTAAACCAAAAACACAGTTTTTTTTTTCTCATTATGCACTGTGTGCTGCAGGATTTTTTTTATACTGCGCACACTGACCATATAAACCCATTCTTTCATATGTAGGCCTACCAGCTTTCTCTTGCTAGATTTGAGGGCACTAGAATTTATGTGTACTAGTACGTCAAAAACCCTGGCGCATAAGCCGTACTAGTACGGCCAAAACCCCGAAAGGGTTAATATCTAGTAATGAATTCCATATTTTAGGGCCCTTTATGTGCATAGAGTTTTTACACAGTGTGATATGGATACAAGGTATATCAAAAAGAGATCTGTGTCTTGTGTTGTGGTCATGTGTCCTGTTTAAGTTGGTGAGGAGAAGTTTGAGTGGAGGGTTTATATTTGTGTGTATTGTTCTGTGTATGTAGTAGGCACATGAATAAGTATGGATGTTCTTAATGGTGAGCAGATTCAGACTTTTGAAAATTAGTGGAGTATCCTGGCGGGAGTGGGAATTTGTTATCATTCTTACTGCTGCCTTTTGCTGGGTTATGAGGGGTTTTAGGTGATTGGGTGTTGTTGATCCCCATGCACAAATTCCATATGTAAGATAAGGGTATATGAGTGTATGGCACAGTGCCAGGAGAGCTGATTCTGGAACGTAGTACCTTATCTTTGATAGTATGCCTACAGTCTTGGAGATTTTCTTGGTGATTTGTTGTATGTGTGGCCAGAACTTAAGGCTACTGTCAAGGTGGATACCTAGGAATTTTCCCTCTATGAGTCTTGTGACAGATGATCCATTTAGCCTTTATGTAGTTATGTAGCCTTTATGTTGTTATGTAGTCTATTTTCATAATACAATTTTTTAGATCTTCTTATCAGGCTGGTAAGTGCTGACGAGTAACGTTTAGACTGTTCTCTAGTTATTTGACCCATTCTATACTGTTCTTCGTATTTGTGCTTTTGTGTGGAAGGCTGAGGGTCGTCTGGGTTTTCCTCACTATTACCAATATTATGGTCATTAGTTTCAGTCAAAACCTCACCAAAACCTTGAAACTCATCTTCACTGGCACTACCATCTGTATTAGAAATGACACTGGGGAACAAAAGTGTCCCAATTCACCGAGGAGTGAGGAGCTTCTTACCGCGAGGCATGGCGAACAACGTCTACTAAAATGGCATTCCCACAATGTGCCACTGGGTCCCAGATTTTTTTTCTATCGCGCACACCAACCCCACACACCCATTCTCTCACACCTAGGCCTACCAGCCTTTTCCCGCGAGGTTTGAAGGCACTAGAATTTATGCGTACTAGTACGTCATGGACAATGGCGCATAAGCCATACTAGTATGGCTGAAACCCTGAAAGGGTTAATAAAGGGGATGCAAATAGCATTTTAGAAATATCTAACAGACAGGACTCGCAGCAATTGCTTCAAATTAGGAAAATTCAGATTCAGAAAGGATATAGGGAAGCACTGGTTTGGTAATAAGAGCTGTGGATGAGTGGAACAAACTCCCGAGTACCGTCATAGACGCTAAGACATTGTGTAGTTTTAACCCTTTCAGGGTTTCAGCCGTACTAGTATGGCTTACGCGCCAAGGTTTTTGACGTACTGGTACACATAAATTCTAGCACCTTCAAATCTCACGGGAAAAGGCTGGTAGGCCTAGATGTGAGAGAATGGGTGTGTGTGGCCGGTGTGCATGATAGAAAAAAAATCTGGGACCCAGTGGCGCATTTTGGGAATGCCATTTTAGTAGACCTTGTTCACCTTGCCTCGCTGTAAGAAGCTCCTCACTCCTCGGCTAATTGGGACACTTTTGTTCCCCAGTGACAGTTCTAATACAGATGGAAGTGCCAGTGAAGATGAGTTTCAAGGTTTTGGTGAGGTTTTGACCAAAACTAATGACCATAATATCTGTAATAGTGAGGAAAACCCAGACGACCCTCAGCCTTTCACCTCTGCTGCTGGGCTGTCTTGTTCACATTCAGTTGTACCAGAATCAAAGAGGAAACTCCTATTTTCCCAAATCCTGGACTCAGATGTGAGCTTTGGTGATGATATTGATAGTGAATATGAACTACAAGCTCTTGAAAACACTTCCAGTAGCGATAGTGAAGTGGAATATTCTCCTGTGAAGCGTCAGTATATACGACGATATATGCACTCAGGTAGTGTGCCATGTGCTATTTGGGAATGTTAAGTAAATGTAGGGGGCCCTTTGAACAATGAGAGAGTAATTGTGGTGGGGGATTTGAATCAAAGGGAGAAATTTTTAGAGAGGGTGTGGTAGGTAATTTTGGGGCCCCAGGTAAAAATGATAAGGAGCCTTTGTTTTGAACTTTGTATAAAAAGGGGGTTTAGTTATGGGTAATAATATTTAAAAAAAAAGGGGAAAAATAAGTATAACGATATATGTAGGCGAAAGACGTAGTTTTTTGGATTATTATTGGTAAAAAAAGCTGTTGAGTAGACTTCAGGATTACATTTTTTTAAGGGGGCCCACAGATATATCAATCACTTTCAAATTGTAGCTACATGAGAGTAAAAGGTAGAGGGGTACAAGGAAAAAAGATCAAAAAAGGGAGGTGAAGGTTTAAACTAAAAGGGAGGCAGTTAGGGTAAGAAAAAAACGCTTTTGGAGGTAAGGGGCTAATGAGAGCATAGGCAATGGGGTCGAAGGGATGGGGAGGTTTAAAAATGTAGGGTTAGATGTTCAGAAAAATTTGTGGTTACAGGAAAGTGGGTGCAGGGGGGAAAGAGGGAGCGAGGGGTGGAATGAGATGTAAAGAAGTAGTAAGGGAGAAAAAGTTAGCATATGAGAAGTTTTTTAAAATAAAGTATGCAAGAAGGAAAGTAAGGAGAAAAAGAGAGAAATTAAGAGAGTGGGGAAGCAAAGTAAAAAGAGCAAAAAGAGAGAGTGGGGAGATTTTCAACAAAATTTTTTTGAAAATAAGAAAAGTTTTGGAGGAGATTAACAATTAAAAAGCCCAGAAACAAATGGATTTTTCGTTAAAAATAGGGGAAGGAAGTTATTAAAGGAGAGTTAGGGTATTGGGGAAATGGAGGGAAATTTTTAGGGAAATTTTTAAATGTGAGAAATAGGGAAGCTGTATTTTGTGTATAGGGAAGAGGAAAAACATCTTGTAGGAGTGAGGAAGAGCCATTGTGATGTGGGGGAAGTTCGGAGGGGAGTAGGTAAAAAGAAAGGGGTAAGGCAGCCCGGGTTGATGGGATAAAGATAGAAAATTTTAAAAACGGGGGGGATATAGTTTTGGATGGTTGGTGCAATTATTTAAAAATGTTGGAAGAGGTAGGTCCTAGGGATTGGCAGAGAGCATATAGTTCCTTTGTTTTAAAAGGGAAAGGGGATAAAAGAGAGTGCAAAAATTATAGGGGGGTAATCTGTTTAGTGTCCTGGTAAAGTGGGTAAAAAAATTAAAAGTTATAATTGAAAGAATTTGAGTAAGACGGGGAATAGGAAGCAGATGAACAAGGAGGGTTTAGGGAAAGGTAGGGGGTGTGTGGACCAGGTTTTTTTACAGGAAACATATAAGTGAACAGTATTTAGATAAGGCTAAAGAGGTCTTTGTGGCATTTATGGATTTGGAAAAGGCGTATGACAGGGTGGATAGGGGGGCAATGTGGCAGATGTTGCAAGTGTATGGTGTAGGAGGTAGGTTACTGAAAGCAGTGAAGAGTTTTTTACGAGGATAGTGAGGCTCAAGTTAGAGTATGTAGGAAAGAGGGAAATTTTTTCCCAGTATAAGTAGGCCTTAGACAAGGATGTGTGATGTCACCGTGGTTGTTTAATATATTTATAGATGGGGTTGTAAGAGAAGTAAATGCGAGGGTCTTGGCAAGAGGCGTGGAGTTAAAAGATAAAGAATCACACACAAAGTGGGAGTTGTCACAGCTGCTCTTTGCTGATGACACTGTGCTCTTGGGAGATTCTGAAGAGAAGTTGCAGAGATTGGTGGATGAATTTGGTAGGGTGTGCAAAAGAAGAAAATTAAAGGTGAATACAGGAAAGAGTAAGGTTATGAGGATAACAAAAAGATTAGGTGATGAAAGATTGAGTATCAGATTGGAGGGAGAGAGTATGGAGGAGGTGAACGTATTCAGATATTTGGGAGTGGACGTGTCAGCGGATGGGTCTATGAAAGATGAGGTGAATCATAGAATTGATGAGGGAAAAAGAGTGAGTGGTGCACTTAGGAGTCTGTGGAGACAAAGAACTTTGTCCTTGGAGGCAAAGAGGGGAATGTATGAGAGTATAGTTTTACCAACGCTCTTATATGGGTGTGAAGCGTGGGTGATGAATGTTGCAGCAAGGAGAAGGCTGGAGGCAGTGGAGATGTCATGGCTGAGGGCAATGTGTGGTGTGAATATAATGCAGAGAATTCGTAGTTTGGAAGTTAGGAGGAGGTGCGGGATTACCAAAACTGTTGTCCAGAGGGCTGAGGAAGGGTTGTTGAGGTGGTTCGGACATGTAGAGAGAATGGAGCGAAACAGAATGACTTCAAGAGTGTATCAGTCTGTAGTGGAAGGAAGGCGGGGTAGGGGTCGGCCTAGGAAGGGTTGGAGGGAGGGGTAAAGGAGGTTTTGTGTGCGAGGGGCTTGGACTTCCAGCAGGCATGCGTGAGCGTGTTTGATAGGAGTGAATGGAGACAAATGGTTTTTAATACTTGACGTGCTGTTGGAGTGTGAGCAAAGTAACATTTATGAAGGGATTCAGGGAAACCGGCAGGCCGGACTTGAGTCCTGGAGATGGGAAGTACAGTGCCTGCACTCTGAAGGAGGGGTGTTAATGTTGCAGTTTAAAAACTGTAGTGTAAAGCACCCTTCTGGCAAGACAGTGATGGAGTGAATGATGGTGAAAGTTTTTCTTTTTCGGGCCACCCTGCCTTGGTGGGAATCGGCCAGTGTGATAATAAAAATAATAAATAATTTTTTAGATCTTCTTATCAGGCTGGTAAGTGCTGACGAGTAACGTTTAGACTGTTCTCTAGTTATTTGACCCATTCTATACTGTTCTTCGTATTTGTGCTTTTGTGTGGAAGGCTGAGGGTCGTCTGGGTTTTCCTCACTATTACCAATATTATGGTCATTAGTTTCAGTCAAAACCTCACCAAAACCTTGAAACTCATCTTCACTGGCACTACCATCTGTATTAGAAATGACACTGGGGAACAAAAGTGTCCCAATTCACCGAGGAGTGAGGAGCTTCTTACCGCGAGGCATGGCGAACAACGTCTACTAAAATGGCATTCCCACAATGTGCCACTGGGTCCCAGATTTTTTTTCTATCACGCACCCCAAACCCACACACACCCATTCTCTCACACCTAGGCCTACCAGCCTTTTCCCGCGAGGTTTGAAGGCACTAGAATTTATGCGTACTAGTACGTCATGGACAATGGCGCATAAGCCATACTAGTATGGCTGAAACCCTGAAAGGGTTAATAAAGGGGATGCAAATAGCATTTTAGAAATATCTAACAGACAGGACTCGCAGCAATTGCTTCAAATTAGGAAAATTCAGATTCAGAAAGGATATAGGGAAGCACTGGTTTGGTAATAAGAGCTGTGGATGAGTGGAACAAACTCCCGAGTACCATCATAGACGCTAAGACATTGTGTAGTTTTAACCCTTTCAGGGTTTCAGCCGTACTAGTATGGCTTACGCGCCAAGGTTTTTTGACGTACTGGTACACATAAATTCTAGCACCTTCAAATCTCGCGGGAAAAGGCTGGTAGGCCTAGATGTGAGAGAATGGGTGTGTGTGGCCGGTGTGCATGATAGAAAAAAAAAACTGGGACCCAGTGGCGCATTTTGGGAATGCCATTTTAGTAGACCTTGTTCACCTTGCCTCGCTGTAAGAAGCTCCTCACTCCTCGGCTAATTGGGACACTTTTGTTCCCCAGTGACAGTTCTAATACAGATGGAAGTGCCAGTGAAGATGAGTTTCAAGGTTTTGGTGAGGTTTTGACCAAAACTAATGACCATAATATCTGTAATAGTGAGGAAAACCCAGACGACCCTCAGCCTTTCACCTCTGCTGCTGGGCTGTCTTGTTCACGTTCAGTTGTACCAGAATCAAAGAGGAAACTCCTATTTTCCCAAATCCTGGACTCAGATGTGAGCTTTGGTGATGATATTGATAGTGAATATGAACTACAAGCTCTTGAAAGCACTTCCAGTAGCGATAGTGAAGTGGAATATTCTCCAGTGAAGCGTCAGTACAGTGGACCCCCGGTTAACGATTTTAATCCGTGCAAGAGGGGTAATTGTTATGCGAAATAATCGCTATGTGAATGAATTTTCCCCATAAGAAATAATGGAAATCAAATTAATCCGTGCAAGACACCCAAAAGTATGAAAAAAAAAATTTTACCACATGAAATATACATTTTCCCACACACAAAGAGAAGGATACATGCACAATAGTAGAGTAGTACATGCACAGTATATATTGTGCATGTACTAGTCTACTAAATGAAGAATAAATGACACTTACCTTTATTGAAGATGCAGCAATGACTGATGAGACACTGTGTCCTGGGAGTGCCTTTTCCTCCTGAGTACTGTAGGTCCTGTTTGGCATTTTCTTCCAGAACAGGCCTTATCACACTGTGTATGCCACTACGATTCTTAAATCTCTCAAACCAACCTTTGCTGGCTTTAAATTCACCAATATGAGCACTAGTTCCAGGCATTTTTTCCCTGTTCACCTGGGTGTTAGTCGACTTGTGTGGGTTGCATCCTGGGAGACAAGATTAAGGACCCCAATGGAAATAAGTTAGACAGTCTTCGATGACACTGACTTTTTTGGGTTATCCTGGGTGGCAAATCCTCTGGGGTTAATTGTTTCTTGGTATTCTCAATAAGCCACACCAACACGGTGCTACAGCAGCAGCAGCAGCTGACAGTGCAGCAGCAGCAGCAGCAGCTGTACCACCAATAGTAGCGATGGTTGATTGGGGTTTATTATACAACCTGGCCAGCTCGGAGACATGCACTCCACTTTCATACTTATCAATGATCTTTTTCTTCATCTCTATTGTAATTCTCACCCTTATTGCTGTAGGGTTGGCACTAGAAGCTTTCTTGGGGCCCATGGTCACTTATTTTCCAGAAAAAGCACCGAAAACACTGTAATAATACGAAATATTCCGATTGTATGCTTGGATGTTACCGCGGAGGCTGGCTGGTAAACAATGCCACCGGCGGAACATGTGAGCGTGGCTCAGGCCGCACATTGGACGCGTCTCGGACGAAAATCGGTAAGCGGGTTTTTAAGCGGTATGTGAGGCAAAATTTTTGCAATTAAAGTAAGCGGTATGCGAAATAATCGCTATGTTATGCGGGGGTCCACTGTATATACGACGATATATGCACTCAGGTAGTGTGCCATATGCTATTCCAAGGGGAAGGAGTACATCTCAGAGTACATCCCGTGGCTGTACATCAGGAACACAGTGAAAATGAAGATGATATATAAAATATAGAAAAATAGTAATAAACAACATTTTATATCATTTGTGTGTGTAAACATCAATTTTAAACAATATTTATTTATTTATTTATTTATTTTATGTCTTTGCAAACAGTACATTGAGATTTTGTGTTTACAATAGTGGGTTGCAATGCAAAGAGAGCCTCTATTATGCCTAGGCATTATGGGCCAACTTAACATTACTGGCTTACAGACTACTTAACACTAAGGAGTATATCGTAGTTGTGCAGTAGGATAGTAATTATTTCACAGTTGTACAGTAGAGTATTAATTATAAATGAATCAAAATTTGAACAATACAAAGATATATTTATATTCGAAAATGCTTTTTGTGAAAATTATTCAAATATATTCCTGTCAACAATGGATAAAAGGTTCAATGTGATTGTTTCAGTTATGATGTGGGAGTACATAGGTGAGTAAGTGTGTACTGAGTATTTAGCATTTAGTCTAGGGTGATTAAGTGACTTTTAAGAAGAGTCTTAAATTGATTTTCAGTCTGGGTTACTTTAATATCTTCTGGTAATGAATTCCATATTTTGGGGAACTTTATGTGCATAGAGTTTTTACACAGTGTGATATGGACACGAGGTATATCAAAAAGAGATCTGTGTCTTGTGTTGTGGTCATGTGTCCTGTTAAGGTTGGTGAGAAGTTTGAGTGGAGGGTTTATATTTGCGTGTATTTTTCTGTGTATGTAGTAGGCACATGAATAAGTATGGATGTTCTTAATAGTGAGCAGATTCAGACTTTTGAAAATTGGTGGAGTATGCTGGCGGGAGTGGGAATTTGTTATCATTCGTACTATTGCCTTTTGCTGGGTTATTAGGGGTTTTAGGTGATTGAATGTTGTTGATCCCCATGCACAAATTCCATATGTAAGATAAGGGTATATGAGTGAATGGTACAGTGCCAGGAGAGCTGATTGTGGAACGTAGTACCTTATCTTTGATAATATGCCTACAGTCTTGGAGATTTTCTTGGTGATTTGTTGTATGTGTGTCCGGAACTTAAGGCTACTGTCAAGGTGGATACCTAGGAATTTTCCCTCCGTGAGTCTTGTGACTGATGATCCATATAGTGTTATGTTAATTGGATCATTTGCAGCTTTGTTTCCAAACTGATTGAAATGGGTTTTATCAGTGTTCAGGGTAAGTTTGTTAGTCATCATCCAGGCAGATATTTTCTGTAATTCAGCATTGACTGTGTTTGCTAGTATGACTGTTTGAGTGGGAAAAGACATGTAGTGTCATCTGCAAATAATATGGGTTTGAGTAGCTGTGATGCATTCGGTAGATTATTGATGTAGATGAGAAAGAGGAGTGGTCCAAGGACGCTTCCTTGTGGGACTCCTACTGTGATTGGTTGGGTGGAAGAGTTTGCATAATTTGCATACACATATTGAGTTCTTTTACTAAGGTATGACTTTAGGAAGTTGAGGGAGTGGCCTCTGATACCATACTGCATTAATTTGGAGTACAGCAACTCATGGTCGACTGTATCGAAAGCTTTACGTAAATCAATGAAAATGCCCAGCGGGACTTCTTTCTTTTCAAGTGCAGTATATATTAGTTTTAGCTTGTGTATGACAGCATCATTTGTGCTTTTATTATTCCTGAATCCAAACTGACAAGGGTTTAATATGTTGTGTGAAACGAGGTAGGAATAGATCCATCTATGAATTAATTTTTCAAAGATTTTAGAGAGCAGTGGTAAGATAGATATTGATCTATAGTTATTCAAGTCAGCTTGGTCACCTCCTTTATGGATCGGAGTGACCCTCGCTATTTTGAGGATTGTTGGGAAGGTGGAGGATTCAATGGATTTGTTAACGAGCGTTGCAATAATTGGTGACAATACTTGAGAAGCTTTTTTGTACATAAAAGCAGGCAAGTTGTTTATGTCTCCTGCCTTGTTTTTAAGGGTGTTTATGATGAACGTAACTTCACTGGGGTTGGTTGGAGCTAGGAATAGCGTATTTGGGTAGGTACCTACGAGGTAGTCTGATGGACGGGTGTTTGTGCTTGGTATTTTGTTTGCTAGATTTTTTCCTATGGTGGAGAAAAAAACATTAAGTCTGCTGTTTCGGTTGGAGTGAGTAGGGGTTTATCTGATTTTGTTAGTTTGATTGCTTTGTTTTGGGATAACTTTTCAGTTCCAAGAATTTCAGATAGAGTTTTCCAGGTTTTTTTCATATCACCTTTGATGTTATTTAATCTATTTTCATAATACAATTTTTTTGACCTTCTTATCAGGCTGGTAAGTGCTGACGAGTAACTTTTCGACTGTTCTCTAGTTATTTGACCCATTCTATATTGTTTTTCATATTTATGCTTTGTGTTAATGGATTTGAGTATGCTTGGTGTTAGCCAGGGATTATTCAGTCTCTTTGCTGTGATCTGTTTAGTTTTTCTGGGGCAATGTCTGTTATAGAGGCATTGGGCTTTTTTTTAGAAAATTATTTATACATTCATTCATATCTGTATATGGTTTGAGCTCATTTTGCCAATCAATGTTATTCATAGCTGCTATAAAGTTGTTAACTGCTGTCTCATTATGTAGTCTGAAGGTTACTTTATTTATTTATTTATTTATTTATTTATTTAGTAAAGTCTTGTGGCAGTTTGACCAGATTTGTTATGAGAAAGGTTGGGTAGTGGTCTGTAGTGTTGTCTGTGATTATGCCTGATTTTAAAGGGGATATGGTGTTTGTCCAGATGTGGTCTATTAAGGAGATGCTTGTCTCGAAGATTCTTGTAAGTTTAGATATTGCTGATAGCAACAGGCAGTTACTCATTGTGTTTGTGAATTCGGTTACTTGTGGATCCTGGTCATGTAGTATGTTTATGTTGAACTCTCCTGTTAGTAGTAGGTGGTCTTTATTCATGTGTGCATCAGTAATCATGTTTCCTAGTTTTTCACTAAAGTGATAAATGTTTGACTGTGGTACTCTGTAGATGTTTATATCTGTGAGGGTTTTTTGCTGGTCTTTTGATTTAAATTTGGCTATGATATATTGTCCATGTCGTCCCTTGTGTAAGATCTATTGATACATTCGAGTTGATTTGAATAGTATATAGCTGTTCCCTCCCCCTTCCTGGACAACAGTGTTTGTGCAGTTATTGTGTAGTAAATAAAGAGAAAAAACTTATAAAATAGTGCTCATATTGGTTACACAGGCCATAAAAGTTACTTGGAAAAAAAATTAAAAAATAGTAGAAAATAGTACCTAAAAAACAAAATAATGTAATACCTGGGGACGGCAGTCGGCGATGATACCATATACCAGGCATTTTCTGTCAACTTCACGCCTAACATATCTTGGTAAGTATTGATGGTAAAAATTTTTTGTTTAGCCTATAATGTTTAGAAAAAAAATCTCTTTTCATAAGAAAAAAATAATTTTTTTTTTAAATTTTGGCCACCCTGAGAACAAGTCTCTGAGGGCCTGGGGACCCTGAAAGGGTTAAAAATAGGTTGGGTAAATACATGAGTGGGTGTGGGTGGGTGTGAGTTGGACCTGACTAGCTGCTAGGTCGGACACAGTGCTCCTCCCTTAAGTGACATGTCTGACCTCACTAGGTCAAGGCATTGGCTTAAGCCGGTGGGGAGAATTGGAGCTGCCTCTCATAAACCAGTAGGCCTGTTGCAGTGTTCCTTATTTCGTATGTTCTTATTTTGTGATGAATGGTTTGAAAAACCGACAAGTTGAAGATTGAGACACTTATGCAGCATATGGGAATCTTTATTCAGGAAACGTTTCGCCACACAGTGGCTTCATCAGTCCAATACAAAGAGGAAGGCGTAAGGAGAGGACTGAACACATCGACTCCAGGCTGAGGGACTGATTACCTCATACTCCTCCTCTCCTTACGCCTTCCTCTTTGTATTGGACTGATGAAGCCACTGTGTGGCAAAACGATTCCTAAATAAAGATTCCCATATGCTGCATAAGTGTCTCAATCTTCAACTTGTCGGTTTTTCAAACCATTCATCACAACTGTCAGACACTGCAGCATCATGGGATCTTGTTACAAAGAATTCTTCAACACTTGTTCAACCTTTGGACGAAGACCTACTTCGACTAGTGGTTGGTACCATTATGACCCCGCCTCCGCCTGCTTCACCTCACCTCACTACAGTATATAAGCCACGTCTACGGCCCTATGCTGTACATTCTACAAGATTGATGGACTGAACACATCGACTCCAGGCTGAGGGACTGATTACCTCATACTCCTCCTCTCCTTATGCCTTCCTCTTTGTATTGGACTGATGAAGCCACTGTGTGGCAAAACGTTTCCTGAATAAAGATTCCCATATGCTGCATAAGTGTCTCAATCTTCAACATGTTCTTATTTTCTTATGAGGGCAAATATTCTATTAGTGGGATGGAGCTGTGAAGGACCTGCCTAGTATGGGCCATCAGGACTGCTGCAGTGTTCCTCCTTTCTTCCTCCTTTCGCATGGCCGACATGGTAAGGCATGTGGCGGCTAGCTGTGGGATTTTCAAGGATAGCTTCTGATCAAAGAGGCTGACAAGGTCATGATTGAAACAGGACTCAGTGTAAATGCTTTAGGAAGATTCCAGAGCAGCAAGAGGACATCCCAGTGCATCATTTCAGTGTAAATAATGGAAGTGTTGTGCAGTTTGTGAGGGTTAGGTGTGGTGAGTGTCCAGGTTGGGACTAGTCAGGGTGTGTGGGTGAAGATGAAGGGAACATTGGTTTTGGGGAGTCACATGCCCATATCTCTCATGATATGCATGGGAAGCAAATAAATGTTGTTTGTTGTTAGCAGGACAGTGTGAACAACAGTGCACAATCAGTATGTAGGGAAGTGCCCCTCACCCTCCTCCCCGGGCTTTGCCTCATGTGTAGTAAACAGTTGCCTTCTCATAACCCCTCACCCCTATGCTTCAACCATTCAACTCCCCCACCTCACCCACCCAATTCCCAGCACCACCCAAACTGTAGAGGGTACTTTTCCCCTCCCAGCCCATGTCAGCAATGGTACAGGGTGTGCCAGGCTCATAGGAACTTCCACTGCAGGGACAGTGCCATGGAGTTTGTCCATGAGGCAGCTGTCAGGTATGCCACAGGCAGTGTTCATACAGTTCCTCGGGCTTCAACATCCGTTTGCACGGTGGATGCCTGGGCACTCGGAGGGCTCCAGGTGGGAACAATCAACAACCCCTCCCAGCAGATATAAGTGACAGCTGCTGCACCTTCACCTTTACAGAGGGTCTGGGATCTGCAATCAAATTGGCATCCACTAGAACGTTGACACGTCCCCTTGGCAGCTCTCCCTCGGGAAGCTAGCGGAGTCACTGGCCTCTTGAACTTCTTAGGGAGGGTCGATGGTGCTCCTGCAAGCAGCAGATCCTGGCGCAACCTGCTGCTGCTTGCAATGGCTGTCTGGTTGTCCTACTGAGGAGGAACAGGCACCTAGCAACATCTGTTGTTGGGGCAATGGATGAATTCCCTAGAACGTTTGTTAACTGCTCGTTACTCTGTAATCTGTTCATGATTGTAACCATGTATGGACGTGTTTATGATTCATTACATTTGTAATTTGTCATAATTGTGACCAGCTCTACCTGGAGCTCATTACCTTTGTAACTTGGTCATAATTGTGACCAGATCTAGTTCATTACCTTTGTAAGTTGTTCACATATCAAAACTTTGGAGTCCAGTCCATGGACCAATTTTGTACATCTGTAATCTTTTGACTACCACCCACGGGATGGGTATGGGGTGGATAATATAGATATTAAACTAACAGTCTGTCTGTATAGCTCTACTTATCTGTCTGCCTGTGTGTCTCTTGTCTTTCTATCTGCCTATATGTATCTGTCTTTCTGCCTGCCTGTACTCACCTAATTGTGGTTGCAGGGGTGGAGACTCAGCTCCTGGCCCTGCCTCTTCACCAAATGCTACTAGGTCCTCTCTCTCCCTGCTCCATGAGCTTTATCATACCTCATCTTAAAGCTATGTATGGTTCCTTCCTCCACTACATCACTCGCCAGACTGTTCCACTTCCTGATTATGGCTGAAGAAATACTTCCTAACATCCCTTTGACTCATCTGAGTCTTCAACATCCAAGTATGACCCCTTGTTTCTGTGTCTCAACTCTGGAACATCCTGTCTGGGTCCACCTTGGCTATTTTGCACAGTATTTTGTATGTTGTTATCATGTCTCCCCTAACCCTTCTGTCCTCCAGTGTTGTCAGGCCGATTTCTTTTAACCATTCTTCCTAAGACATTCCCCTTAGCTCTGGAACTAACATTGTCACAAACCTTTGCACTTTTTCTAGTTTCTTGATGTGCTTGACCTGGTGTGGGCTCCAAACTGGTGCTGCATACTCCAGTATGGACCTGACATACACGGTGTAAAGTGTCTTGAAAGATTCCTTACTTAGGTATTGGAACACTATTCTCAGGTTTTCCAGTCACTCATATGCTGCAGCAGTTATCTGGTTGATGTGTGCTTCTGGAGACATGCTTGGTGTTATACTCACTCCAAGATCTTTCTCCTTGAGTGAGGTTTGCAGTCTCTGGCCACCTAGCCTATACTCTGTCTGCGGTCATCTTTGCTCTCTCTTGATCATGACTCTGCATTTGGCAGGGTTAAATTCGAGATGCCGGGTGCTGGACCAGGTGTCCAGCCTATCCAGGTCTCTTTGAAGTCCTGCCCAATCTTCATCTGATCTAATTCTTCTCATTAACTTCACGTCTTCTACAAACAGGGGCACTTCTGAGTCTATCCCCTCTATCATGTCATTCATGTATACCAGATAAAGCACTGGTCCTAGGACTGACCCCTGTGGGACCCCACTCATCCCAGATGCCCACTGTGATACCTCATCATGTACCATGACTCATTGTTGCCTTCCTGTCAGGTATTCTCTGATCCATTGCAGTGTTCTTCCCATTATACGTGCCTGATCCTCTAGCTTCTGCACTAATCTCTTGTGAGGAACTGTGCCGAAGGCCTTCTTGCAGTCCAAGAAAATGTAATCAGCCCATCCCTCTCTCTTGTGTCTTACTTCTGTTACTTTATCATAAAACTCAAGAAGGTTTGTGAAACAGGATTTGCCTTCCATGAATCCCTGCTGGTTGTTGTTCATAATCTTGTTCCATTCCAGGTGCTCCACCACTCTCCTCCTGATAATCTTCTCCATGACTTTGCATACTATACACTTCAGTGACACTGGTCTGTAGTTTAGTGCCTCTTCTGTCTTCTTTCCTTAAAAAATGGGAACTACATTTGCTGTCTTCCATTCCTCAAGTAACTGTCCTATTTTGAGGAATATGTTGAAGATTGTGGTTAGTGGCACACACAGCATTTCTGCTCCCTCTCTAAGGACCCATAGAGAGATGTCTGGTTCCATGGCCTTTGAGGTATCGAGGTCACCTAGCAGCTTCTTCTCCTCCTCAGTAGTGTGTATGTCATCCAACACTTGTTGGTGTCCCCCTCTGTTCTGTTTTTTCCAGAGTCCTTCCTGTCTCCACTGTAAATACTTCCTTAACTCTTAAACTGTCCGAACAAAGATCTACGTCCGATTTTACATGCTTTCAGATGGAGAAAATCAATATCGGAGCACTACGCATGTCAGTGTAGATGTACGTTTGGACAGTTTAAGGGTTAAGTCTCATGTTGAGCTCCTCACATACTTCTTGATCATTTCTTGTAAGTTCCCCACCTTCTTTCCTCAGCATGATCACCTGGTCTTTCACTGTTGTCTTCCTCCTAATGTGGCTATACAGCAGTTTTGAGTCAGACTTGACTTTTGATGCCGTGCCATTTTCATACTGTCGCTGGGCCTCCTTCCTTATCTGTGCATACTCATTTCTTGCTCTTCAACTAATCTCCTTATTTTCCTGGGTCCTTTGCCTTTTGTACCTTTCTGTTCCCTAGTGCACTTACTTTTTGCCACCCTACACCTTTGGATAAACCATGGACTCACTTTGGTGTTCCCATTATTTCTGTTGCCCATTGGAACAAACCTTTCTTCTGCCTCCTTGCACTTTGTTGTTACATATTCCATCATTTAGTTTACTGACTTTCCTTCCAGTTCTCTGTCCCACTGAACCTCCTGCAGGAAGTTCCTCATACCTGTGTAGTCTCCCCTTTTATAGTTTTGCTTTTCACATTCGACTCCTTTTACCCTCTCCACTTGTAACTCTACTATGTAATCAAAACTCAGAACTACATGATCACTAGCTTCAAGGGGCCTCTCATATGTGATGTCCTCAATGTTTGAACTGCTCAAGGTGAATACAAGGTCCAGTCTTGCTGGTTCATCCTCCCCTCTCTCTCTCTGGTAGTGCCTCTGACATGTTTATGCATGGAGTTTTCCAGTATCACATCCATCATCTTGGCTCTCCATGTTTCGGACCCCCATGAGGCTTCAGGTTTTCCCAATCGATCTCCCTGTGGTTGAAATCGCCCATGACCAGTAGCTTTGCTCTGCTTGAGTGAGCTCTTCTTGTCACCTCAGCCAGTGTGTTCACCATTGCTCTGTTGTTCTCATCGTATTCCTCTCTTGCCCTCCTGTAGATTGGTTATACATACATCACTGCAATGACTACCTTATGGTCCCCAGAACTGTACCTACTATGTAGTCCCTTTCTCCAATCTCGTCCATGCCTTCCATTTCCTCAAAACCCCATCGTTTTTTTATGAGCAGTGAAACCCCTCCTCCTTTGCTCCTTTATCTTTCCTCAGGATCTGATATCCCAGTGAAAAGATTGCATCTGTTATTGTCTCATTGAGTTTCGTTTCTGTGACTGCTATGATGTCTGGGGACTTACCATTGATTCTTTCATGACACTCCTATTTATTTGTTATTCTATCTGCATTCATGTACCATACCTTCATCTTCTTATCTGGCACTGTGGTTCTGGGAGAATACTAGGGTTGGAGATTCAGGAGCCCTGGAGATGGCCTATGGAGGGATGTGTGAGAGGGGTTTGGGATGGGGGAGTGGGGGCAAAGTGCCCATAGGGGGCTGCTGTAGGGGTGGGGTTTGTGATGGGGGTGGGGGCAGAGGGAACAGTGTGTGGGTTTAGTTGCATTGAGGTTATCATGGTTGGAGTCCTTCTGCAGGTATTTCTTGAGGGTGTGTTTGCCCTTCCCCCTGAGTCTGGATTCTGCTCACCTTCATCACTGCGTCTCGTTCCTCCTTTTGTCTTTGTACCCTCTCTTTCAGTATTGTCTTTTCTTCTTGTGTTCTGTCCCGATCGAGGTACACTCTCCAGCACTCCGGTTTGTCCCTTAGTCATGCTTTCTCCTGCAGGTTACTGCTTCTAGCTGATTCTTCCTTGAAAATTACTCTGACAGGGCATTTCCTTTCCCTTGCAAACCACCCAGTTCTTTGAAAAATTGTCACCTGGATCATATATAGAGAGAGAGAGTGTAGGAGACGGTACAGAAGAAGAAAACTGGTTACTGAACTGCTTAAAAACACAAATATGCAAAAATAATGGGGAAAGTTGAAAAAAAAAAAAAAAAAAAAAAAAATATAAAAAACACAAATATGCTACATCAAGGAAAGCTAAGACTTAGAGAGAGAACACTGAATCTTAGCATGAACAAAAACTTAGTGAAATTTATACTCACAGAAAGTAAAGGTGAACTAAAGGCCATCAGAACTTGCAAGAAACCGCAAAATATTTCTATCCTATGCAAAATCCAAGCTAATGACTATTAGAATTGACCATGACTTGAGAGGTGACTCATATACTGACAATGAACAGAAATAGTGAAATCTTAAAGAAACAGTAATGAGTCAGTGTTCAACAACCCACTCAATGAATACAAGGTAGAAAATGCAGAATATGCTTTTCACTCCAGGAAGTAAGCTGCACAACCAACTAACTGACATTATACAATCCCAATAGATTTTGAAAAAAATATGGAAACATGCCCACTTACTCACCACCTGTGACGCAGATATCATGTACTGCTTAAAGTGCAAAGTACCACTAGCATGAGCCCTCAGCATTCTCTGGAGAAAGAGCTTAGATCTAGGTGAAATACCAGAGGCCTTAAAGAGTGCAGACATAGCTCCTTTGCATAAGGGAGGTAGTATAGCACTAGCTAAAAATTACAGACCAGTAGCCCTAACCTAACATAAAAATCTTCAAAAGAGTGATGAGACAGCAGATTACAAATTTCATGGACCAGCACAACCAACTTAACCTGAACCAGCGTGGTTTTAGAGCAGGACAATCATGTCTGTTACAGCTACTGATCCATTATGACAATTATGGAGGCATTGGAAGACAACCAAAATGCAGATGTGATTGACACAGATTTTGCAAAGGCATTTGACAAATGTCTCCCTTTGCATCCTCTGAGGTGCTTTAGTTCCTTCTATTGAAACATTCCTGCCTTCAATCCCTGCCCTTGCTGAAGCCCCTATGTTCAATGGACTGTCTTTGCTGCTCAGCTGCTCCTTGCCACTACAGTTTTTTGTTAGTCCCTGCATCTGGCTTAGCTCCTTCATTGCCTTCAGGCCACTCATTTGATCTTAGTCTGCTCCTCGTCTGTTCCTTGCCCCCACATGGGTCTGTTAGGACCTTTGCATATGGCATAGCTCCTTTTCTCCCTGCAGTCCCCTTGTCTGTGACTGGTGTAATAATTCCTGATGTCATGTCTGTACTGTCATTTGTCTCTCTAAACTGTTTCAGATTTTTTAGCTCCTCTTCTAAGCACTGTATCTTGTCTTCTCCTGCTAAGACTTGTAGCCCTCACTTCCTGCTTTCTTCTGCTATCCTCTCCTTCATTTCCTTCCCAAGCTTTTGTAGCTTCCTTTCCCACTCTTCCTCCCATTTTTTGAGCTCTGACTCCCACTCTTCCCTCCCAGGTTCATCCACCAGACCCCTGGCTCTCTGCCATCTTGGGTAACCCATTTTTTTTTCCTCAAAAAGAAGCTTGTGTATTTTACCCCAGAAACAAGCTTATGTATTTTCAGAGTGAGTGTGTGTTTGTGTGTGGGTGAGGAAAAAGACTAGGGATAAGAGGGAGGGGGTAAGTGAGGGGAAGGCTATGGGTGAGAGGGAAGAGAGGGAATCCAAGGAGGAGGAGTAAGAGGAAAGGGAAGATGTATGGAAGGTGTAGAGGAAGAGAGAGGGAGATAGATTGGTAGTTAGAGGGAGGGAGAGAGAGAGAGAAAGAGGGAGAGAGAGAGAGAGAAAGACACACACACACACACACACACACACACACACACACACCACACACACAGGCAGAACTACAAAGGGATCTGGACAGGCTGCAGACCTGGTCCAGCAATTGGCTCCTGGAGTTCAATCCCACCAAGTGCAAAGTCATGAAGATTGGGGAAGGGCAAAGAAGACCGCAGACGGAGTACAGTCTAGGGGGCCAGAGACTACAAACCTCACTCAAGGAAAAAGATCTTGGGGTGAGTATAACACCAGGCACATCTCCTGAAGCGCACATCAACCAAATAACTGCTGCAGCATATGGGCGCCTGGCAAACCTCAGAACAGCATTCCGACATCTTAATAAGGAATCATTCAGGACCCTGTACACCGTGTACGTTAGGCCCATATTGGAGTATGCGGCACCAGTTTGGAACCCACACCTAGCCAAGCACGTGAAGAAACTAGAGAAAGTGCAAAGGTTTGCAACAAGACTAGTCCCAGAGCTAAGAGGTATGTCCTACGAGGAGAGGTTAAGGGAAATCAACCTGACGACACTGGAGGACAGGAGAGATAGGGGGGACATGATAATGACATACAAAATACTGAGAGGAATTGACAAGGTGGACAAAGACAGGATGTTCCAGAGATTGGACACAGTAACAAGGGGACACAGTTGGAAGCTGAAGACGCAGATGAATCACAGGGATGTTAGGAAGTATTTCTTCATCCACAGAATAGTCAGTAAGTGGAATAGTTTGAGAAGTGATGTAGTGGAGGCAGGATCCATACATAGCTTTAAGCAGAGGTATGATAAAGCTCACGGCTCAGGGAGAGTGACCTAGTAGTGATCAGTGAAGAGGTGGGGCCAGGAGCTCGGACTCGACCCCTGCAACCTCAACTAGGTGAGTACAACTAGGTGAGTACACACACACACACACACACACACACACACACCTTTCTTTTTTGGAGCCTCACTATGTGCTTTGAAGAAGAAGGATGGGGGAATCAGACCCATTGCGGTTGGAAACACACTTTGCCATCTCGTTGCCAAAGCAGCAATAAGAAACATTCGCCTAGAAGCTGCCAGTTTACTCCAGCCACACCAACTGGGCTTTAGGGTCTCTCAAGGCAGTGAAGCTGCAGCTCATGCAGCAAGGGCCTACATCAGGGACCTACCAGAAGACAAGGCCATAGTCAAACTTGATTTTATAAATGCCTTTAATATGGTGAAGAGAGATGCTGTCTTGCCAGCTGTTCAGGATCGATTCCCCAGTCTTTTTCCCTTCATTTCAGCTGGCTACAGCAAACCCTCAGTTCTTTTGTTTGGAGAACAGAAGGTGTTCAGCAGGGTGGCCCACTAGCTCCACTTCTCTTCTGCTTGGCAGTAAGAGAACTAACTTCCAGCCTATGCAGCGAGCTCAACATCTGGTACCTGGATGATGGCACTCTGGCAGGTACTGAAGAGTCCCTGGTAGGGGACCTACAACTGGTGAAAGCACAGGGAGAAGACTTGGAACTCATCCTCAATCCCTCCAAGTGTGAAATCATCATGGCAAACCAGGAAATAATCAATGCTGTGCAAAGAATCCTCCTAGAAGTCTCTACTACCACTCTGTCCAACAGTACCCTCTTGGGAGCACCGCTGGGTCACCAGGCCATCGATACAGTCCTCAAGGACAAATTGAACGACCTGATGAGAATGGAGGAGAGAATAAGCGATCTTGATGCCCATGATGCTCTGTATCTCCTTACAAGGTGCCTTACTATTCCAAGACTCACTCACTTCCTGAGGTGTGCACCCTCTTTTGACAACCCAACACTCGACGAATATGATGCACACCTTAGGTCAACCTTTAAGAAGGCACTGAACCTGTCACTAGAGGATCAGCAATGGGATCAGGCAACCCTCCCAGTGCGACTGGGAAGTATAGGGGTGCACAAAGCAACGCATGTTGCTTTACCTGCTTTTCTGTCTTCGTGTTTGTCTCCCAGTGCATTAGCCAAGAAGATTGTTCCCGAATGCTTGAGAGACGTTGTAGGAGCTCAAGGCCCCAGGTTTACTGAAGCAGCGATTCGGTGTGAAACCCTCACAGATTCCTACAGTAGACCAGCTCCTCCCAAAGAACACAAACAGTCCCACTGGGACAAAGCGATCATGGAAAAAATCACCAACAAAATGCTCTCCAATGCCTCAGGAAAGGACAAAGCTCGTCTCCTGGCAGTGAAGGCACCACACTCAGGAGATTTCCTGTTAGCTGTTCCCAATTCCTCCTTGGGCACTCGACTAGACCCACAGGCCATTTGGATTGGTGTTGCTCTTCGCCTAGCCGCCCCCATCCTCACCGAACATAGGTGTATTTGCAGCAGGGCGACAGCTGATCAATTCGGACTTCATGGTCTTGTGTGTCACACAGCAGATGGGAAGTATGCCAGGCATGAGGAGGTCAATGACATCATAAAGAGAAGCCTCGTCACAGCCCATTGCCAAGCTCAACGGGAACCCCAAGTGCAGAGGTCTGACGGAAGTCAAAAGCGTCCTGATGGAGTCACTATGCTACCTTGGAAGGATGGAAAGCAGATTGCCTGGGACTACACCTGTCCCACCACATTGGCAGACACCTACTTGCCATACTCCATAGTGGAAGGGGGTGGAGCTGCCAGCCACAGGGAGATCCAGAAGATTCGCAAATATGAAGACCTTACCCCTTGCTATAACTTCATCCCAATAGGGTCGGAGACCCTTAGAGCATGGGGCAAGTGTGCTCTAAAGTTCCTCAAAGAGCTGGGTGAAAAGCTCATCATAGAAACGAAGGACCACAGGGTGACCAGCTTCCTCTTTCAGAGACTCAGTGTTGCGTTTCAGAGAGGAAATGCCTGCAGCATTCTGGGCACCCGGCCCACCACCGGGGAGCTGGACGAAGTATTTGAGACGTAGCTCTGAGTTACAACCTTTCCTAACCATACCTCTTGCACACTCCTACAACACACTAGTCTCTGACCTTTGTATATTCCTTCTTTAGCACAATTCACCCTGCAGTGCTCTATAACCTTTTCAGGTTTAGCACTTTGATTATATTACTGCTTCTACTCACTCAACAACAGAGTTCCGTTCCTAAGACCATGTTGGTATACAAATTTATCACTAAGTGAGGAGCATAAATAATGACAGTGGGTTTGTGTCAACCATGTTTGATATTGTTTTAATGTCATCTTTGCTCCATTTATTACATTTCTGGTATGTTTTTAAATGTTTATATAGTAGTGTATAGGAATGGCCCGGTGGCCTGGTGGCTAAAGCTCCCGCTTCACACATGGAGGGCCCGGGTTCGATTCCCGGCGGGTGGAAACATTTCGACACGTTTCCTTACACCTATTGTCCTGTTCACCTAGCAGCAAATAGGTACCTGGGTGTTAGTCGACTGGTGTGGGTCGCATCCTGGGGGACAAGATTAAGGACCCCAATGGAAATAAGTTAGACAGTCCTCTATGACGCACTGACTTTCTTGGGTTATCCTGGGTGGCTAACCCTCCGGGGTTAAAAATCCGAACGAAATCTTATCTTATCTCTTACTGTACATTGTAATAAGCAGAATAGAGGAAATCAGCTCTAATATACATTATTTAGGTATGCATACTGGTCAGAGAGCCCATCGTAAATCCGAGGTGTCGGTAAACGAGTACGTCACTAAGGAGAGACTCTCTACCTCTACTACCTTCATAGAATTTAACCCGTCTAATATGCTCCCAGGTATGACTAATGATCCTGACACTCTAAAGAATTACGTCACCACCCTAACGGCAGATAACTTGAATCTTTGTGCTGAAAATACGTCTCTCCGTGAAACAATAACAAACCAAGAATCTAAGTTACTTCACATTGAGAATAAGATCAACAGCCTTGAACAACAGCTAACATCAACTAGCACAACTGATTTTGGCAAGACCCTCCAATCAGTCATAGCCAGTCACACAGAACAAATAACTTCCCTAAACACGAAGATTGAAGATGCTGTCAAGGACTGGAAAACAAACATGGCTACCCAACTGAACAATTATTTTGCTTACCAAGATGACAAGGCAGAGCAAGAAAAGCTAGCCGATGCAGTAGTAATTAACAGTCCACTCTTTCCTAGTGAATCGAACTATACCAACGGCAAAGCTACAACTCTCCAGATCATACGCGACCACCCACAGGTTAATGTGCCAGTGTTGAAAATTAAAGAATCACAGTTACTAGGGAACCAAGGGAGAAAAAGTGTTAAGCTCAGATTTCATACACAAGACAGAAAAAAAGATCTAATAAGTTCATCTATTAAAGCAAAAAAAGATATATACAGTGGACCCCCGCATAGCGACTTCAATCCGTACAAGAGGGCTGGTTGTTATGCGAAATGATCGGTATGCGAATGAATTTTCCCCATAAGAAATAATGGAAATCAAATTAATCCGTGCAAGACACCCAAAAGTATGAAAAAAAAAATTTTACCACATGAAATATACATTTTCCTACACACAAAGAGAATGATACATGCACAATAGTAGAGTAGTACATGCACAATATATATTGTGCATGTACTACTCTACTAAATGAATAATAAATGACACTTACCTTTTTTTGAAGATCAGCAATGACGATGAGACACGTTCCTGGGTGCCTTTTCCCCCTGAGTATGTAGGTCCTTTTTGGGGCATTTTTTTCCAGAACAGGCCTTACACCGTGTATCCCACTACGATTCTTAAATCCTAAAACCCAAAACCTTTGCTGGCTTTAAATTCCCCAATAGAGCACTATTCCCAGGCTTTTTTCCCTGTCACCGGGGTTTTAGTCGACTGGTGGGGGTTGCATCCTGGAGAAAAGATTAAGGCCCCCAAGGAAATAAGTTAGCAGTCTTTGTGACACTGATTTTTTTTGGGTTTCCTGGGGGGAAAATCCTCGGGGGTTAATTTTTTTTGTATTCCAAAAAGGCCCCACCAAAAACGGGCTACAGCAGCAGCACAGCTGACAGGGGCTACCGCAGCACCCGCACTGACAGTGCTACAGCAGCAGCACAGCTGACAGGCTACAGCAGCAGCAGCACAGCGAAGTGCACAGACAGCAGCAGCTGACATGCTACAGCACCAGCAGACGATGCACAGCAGCAGCAGAGGGTACTACAGCAGCAGCTGAGGGTGGTACGCGCACAGCAGCTGACAGTGCAGCGCGCAGCAGCAGCTGACGGTGGTACAGCAGAGCGCGCTGTACACCAAAGTAGCGATGGTTGATTGGGTTTATTAACAACCGGGGCCAGTTCGAAACACGCACTCCACTTTCATACTTACAATGATCTTTTTCTTCATCTTAAGAATTCTCACCCTTTTTCCTTAGGGTGGCACAGAAGCTTTTTTGGGGCCCCCTGGTCACTTTTTTTTGCAGATAAAACACCAAAAACCTGTAAAAAAATACGAAATGTTCCCATTGTACTTGGATGTTACTGCGGGGGCTGGTGGGAAAAATGCCCCCGGCGGGACATGTGAGGCTGGCTAAGGTGCACATTGGACACGCCTCGGACGAAAGCGGTGAGCGGTTTTAGCGGGATGCGAGGCAAAACTTTTGCGATAAAATCAGCGGTATGCAGATTTAAGTTATGTGATGCGTACATAAAGCGGGGGTCCCGTACAGGCCCTCGGCCCAATGATGGGATCGATTAAGATAAAACTGACTGGCGATACATTTTAACGCAAAAATTTTTCCTCACTAGCGCTAAAAAACCCACCAAAGCTATTGTTCCCTTCGAGACGCACCCACTTTGCCTAGCTGCCCACTTGTCCCATGGGGGGCCAGTGTTTTTCAACCCCCAGCCACCCCCAGCACTTCCAAACATACAATTGGGAAAATTTCATATATCACGCCTTTGATGATTGCAAACCGCAAAAAAATCACCAGGGCCCCAAAAAAGCTTCTAGTGCCAACCCTACAGGAAAAAGGGTGAAAACTTTGGAGATGAAAAAAGAGATATTGTAATAGAAAATGGGTGCGTGTCTCCGACGGTTGTTGTAAGTAAAACCCCCAATCAACCCTGCTACTATTGTGGGCAAGAAAACGGCAATCAAGGAAGCTGTTCTTGCAAAGGTGCAACTATGTTTACAAAACTGAGATCGCAAGTGATAGAAGCTGTTGAAAGACTGTTATTTGTGTGGATAAACGAAAAACAGATAGCAGGAGATAGCATCTCTCAAGCGATCATATGTGAAAAGGCTAGGAAGTTGCATGATGATTTAATTAAAAAAATGTCAGCAACTAGTGGTGATGTGAGTGAATTTAAGGCCAGCAAAGGTTGGTTTGAGAGATTTAAGAAGCATAGTGGCATTCATAGTGTGATAAGGCATGGTGAGGCTGCCAGTTCGGACCACAAAGCGGCTGAAAAATATGTGCATGAATTCAAGGAGTACATAGACAGTGAAGGACTGAAACCTGAACAAGTGTTTAATTGTGATGAAACAGGCCTGTTTTGGAAGAAAATGCCAAGCAGGATGTACATTACTCAAGAGGAAAAGGCACTCCCAGGACATAAGCCTATGAAAGACAAGCTTACTCTGTTGATGTGTGCCAATGCTAGTGGTGATTGCAAAGCGAAGACTTTATTGGTGTATCACTCTGAAACTCCCAGAGTGTTCAGGAAAAACAATGTCCTCAATATATATATATATATATATTATAAATATATATATATATATATATATATATATATTATATATATATATATATATATATAATATATATATATATATATATATATATATACATACACATACATACACCTATCATCCGACTTACGACCAAGCATGGTTCCGACCAACTGGTCATAAGTCAAAATGACCGTAAGTCGAACCTTTGAAAATTGCCGACATACTGGGTAGGGTATAATGTCAAACCTTTGCTATATAAACTACCTACATAATACTGTAATGTAATGTACAATCATTATTTCATTCTTTTTACCATAATTTACTTCTATTGTTATATTTTAATTATTTATGCACTGTGTATAATGTATATATGGTAGCGAACTGTATTGTAAATTTTACATCACATACAGTATCATATGTTACTGTATCATATGTTATGTACTGTTGACACAGTGGAATGGGAGAATACCACTGGTAGTGTCATCCTGCCAGAATGTAGTATAACCTATACCCTAAGTAAAGAGAAACCGAGATTTTAAAGTCACTTAAAAATAACTCAGGGAATCTGTCTCATGTCCCACCATTATTGTACAAGAGAGCGGCCCATGTCCTCTCGCATTCTATCTCATTACTTTTTAACAAGTCACTAGAAACTAGCACCTTCCCGAAACTACTCAAAATGGCAAGGGTTACACCAATGCATAAAGGTGGTGACCCTACAGATTTAAACAACTATAGGCCAATATCAAACTTACCATTGCTATCCAAAATCTTTGAGAAAACTCGTGCACAGGAGACTATATTCATTTATAACGGCACAAAACATACTCAACCCCTGCCAGTTTGGATTCAGGAAAAATAAAAGCACTAACGATGCAATCATAAAAATGCTAGATTTGCTTTACACAGCATTGGAAAATAAGGAATATCCACTAGGAATTTTTATTGACCTAAGAAAAGCTTTTGACACAGTAGACCACCACATCCTACTCCACAAACTTGACCATTATGGTATAAGAGGCCATGCGCTTGCATATTTCAAATCTTACCTTACTAATAGGTATCAGTATGTCACCATTAAAGACAGCATCAACAACACAGCCACTTGATACTGGAGTTCCACAGGGAAGTGTCCTTGGTCCCCTGCTCTTCCTCATATACATCAATGATCTTCCAAACGTATCTCAACACCTGAACCGCATTCTCTTTGCTGACGACACGACTTATGTCATCTCTCACCCTAATCTTGCCACCCTCAACACCATTGTTAATGAGGAGCTGATCAAAATATCGACTTGGATGACAGCCAATAAACTTACGCTTAACACTGACAAAACCTACTACATTATGTTTGGTAGCAGAGCAGGAGATGCGCATATTAACATTAAGATCGACAACACTCTAATTGCCAGGCATAATGAGGGCAAATTCCTAGGCCTATACCTCGACAACAACCTGAACTTCAGCACCCATATCCAACACATAGCCAAAAAAGTATCCAAAACGGTTGGGATCCTCTCCAAGATACAATACAACATGCCGCAAGCTGCCCTTCTCACACTATACCATTCACTTATATATCCATACCTCACCTATGCTATCTGCGCTTGGGGTTCAGCTGCAGCAACACACCTAAAGCCAATAATAACCCAACAAAAAGCTGCAGTAAGAATAATCACTAAATCCCATCCCTGGCAACACCCCCCCCCCCCCACTCTTCATGGATCTAAACTTTCTCCCTTTTCAGTACATCCACACTTACTACTGTGCACTCTATATCTACAGGACCTTAAATTCCAATATTAACCTTGACCTAAAACGCTTTCTTGATAGTTGTGACAGAACCCACAGGCACAACACCAGACACAAACATCTCTATGACATTCCCCGTGTCCAACTAAACCCTTACAAAACTTCAATGTATGTCAAAGGCCCTAAAATCTGGAACACCCTACCTGAAAATTCTAAAACTGCAGACACATTCATCACCTTCAAAACTACCATCAGAAAACATCTTATCTCCCTGATACACCCTGTCAACTAATTACACGAATACCACCTGGTGGTTAACACTTACACTCACTCACCCATTTGACCATAAACAGAAATATCAATCTCAGTCTGAAAATAATGAATCTTAACTAGTCATAAGTTGGCCTGTGATACTCCAATACTGAAACTATGTATAATGCCAAAACAAAAGCATTCACATTGCTAAACTCACAAACTAGTATTTAGTCACTTAGCCATAATACCAACTTACCTCATAATTTTGTAATATTTTAAACTTAAGATTTAATCTAAGTCTGCCCGAAATGCCTAGCCATGCTAGGTGTTCTAGTGGTACACTCTGTAATTATTATTTTACTACATGTAAACCACACAATAACCAAATTCTGTAAACTCAGCATTGTAATCCTTATAGAGAATAAACTTTGAACTCTGGAACATGTAATACGTATCCAGCTGGCTGGCCGGGTGGGTGGGTGGGTGGGTGGTTGGTTGGCTGGCTGACTGAATGTGGCTGTCTCTCTCTCTCTCTGTCTGTCTGTCTCTCTGTCTCTCTCTCTTTCTGTCTCTCTCTGTCTGTCTGTCTCTCTTTCTGTCTCTCTCTCTCTTTCTGTCTCTCTTGTCTCCTCTCTCTCTGTCTCTCTCTTTCTCTCTCTCTCTCTTTCTCTCTCTCTCTCTTTCTCTCTCTCTCTCTCTCTCTCTCTCTCTCTCTCTCTCTCTCTCTCTCTCTCTCTCTCTCTCTCTCTCTCTCTCTCTCTGTCTCTCTCTGTCTCTTCTCTGTCTCTCTGTCTGTCTCTCTCTGTCTCTCTGTCTGTCTCTCTCTCTCTCTGTCTCTCTCTCTGTCTCTCTCTCTCTCTGTCTCTCTGTCTCTCTGTCTCTCTCTCTCTCTCTCTCTCTCTCTCTCTCTCTCTCTCTCTCTCTCTCTCTCTCTCTCTCTCTCTCTCTCTCTCTCTCTCTCTCTCTTGCTCTCTCTGTATCTCTCTCTCTCTCACAGGTACATGTAAGTGAAGTTATCATACATAATATAAATTACCTAGGATAACCCAAAAAATCCAGACAAAGTGCTATACAGTGGATCTGTGCTCCAGTGCCCTAAATTAATAATAATATTAATAATTATTATTGTTATTATTGCAATAATACATGTGTACTAATATTATTAATAATATTATTATTAAACTATAATATAATAATTGTGTACACTCACTACACCTGCCATCCGACTTATGACCGAGTTTGGTTCCGAGAAACCGGTCGTAAGTTGAAATGGTCATAAGTCGAACTTTACTACTGAATATCAATAAAAGATTTTTGTAATGACTTTATTTTATTGTTTTATTTTGGTATTTCATGTTTTACTTTACTTTTTATGCTGTTAGTACTGTATTTTATACTGTAAGGTTTAGGATAAACACTGTGTACAACACAAATAGTTGTTTATTTCCCAGAAATTTGGCATAAAAAACACGGTCGTAAGTCGAGCGGGTCGTAAGTCGGATGGTAGGTGTACTTACCTTAAAATATCTGTAGTCTTAATGTTGAGTGAGAGGTGAGTAAACAAAATTAAATGAATGAACGAGAGAGAATGAGAGGGTAGAAGGTTCAAGAGTTATGTAAACAAATGTTGTTGTTGTTACCAGCCCAGACACGAATGGTTTCTGTTCACTCTGTCAAGCCGACCAGAAAAACATCTCATATTTGTTAATTTATATGTTTATATGTTATATAGCATGTTTATTATATAATTTTGAAAAAAAAATCATATTTGGATTAAGCAAAATGTCTATATTAACATTTTATAAACATTTAATGCACCTCTAATTATTATTTTGTTATTATCATTATTAATATGGCATCTTCAAGACCAATTACACTCTTAATGAGTGGCTCTGAGACAGACAAGCAGACAGACACAGGTAGACAGAAAGATAGACACACAGGTAGACAGAAAGACACACAGGTAGACAGAAGGACACACAGGTAGACAGACACAGGTAGATAGAAAGACACACAGGTAGACAGAAAGAGACACACAGGTAGACAGAGGTTGGAGAAGGAGACAAAGAATTGGGAGGCACAAGTCGAAACTGCAGTAGCCAAGATAAGGGTCCTAGAAGTTGAGATAAATAGGCTGAAGCGAGTTACAGGGGCAGTGACCAGAGAAGACACAGCATATGAAGCTGCGAGGCCGAACAGGAAGGAAGGAATTATGAATTATGCTAAGGTCATATCAGCCTGCCAAGGAGGACCAAGGAGTGAAAGGGAAGATCAGCTGGTTGCAGATGGAGAGGGTGATAGGTCGAATGCTGAGGCACAACCAGGCTATCAAGAGCCACTGGAAAAATCAAGGGAGAAACTGACCACATACAGGCAGGATCCAGAGTCACAGAGGGTGAGGCAATGGGAGGAAGAAAGGGCAAAATCAGTGTTTATCCATGGGCTTCAGGAGAGAGAGGAAAGGACACACACTGAAAGGCAGCAGGAAGAAAGAAAGGAGATTGAGAAAATCATCAGGGAAATAGGTGAAGAGATGGACGAGATTGTAAATTTTCAGAGAATAGGGGGGTACTCGAAGGGGAGAAACCGACCAATCAAGCTGATTCTCAGGATGGAAACAGTGTGGAACAGGATCCTCCAAGAGAAACCACGATTGAAATACTGGGAAGAGTACAAGAGGGTGTTCCTAGACAGAGACAGAACAAAATCAAACGACAGCAGCTGAGGGAGAGGACAAAAAAGCGAAAGGAGCTGGGAAAAGAGACAAGGAGGGAACCAGCAAGGTCAGCCCAGAGCAGAACAGAAACAGTAAGGGCAAGCACACACACAACTATTCTCAGAACCATACAACCTATCAAAACCATCCCAACACACACTACAATCCATACCCACGCCTCCACCCAACACCGAGCTATAGAATCCCACAGTATGGCCACCGGGTCTCCCACCCCACAGGCCCCCCAAACCACAGTGTTGGAAAGGAAACTGAAGGTATGGTACACAAACGCTGATGGAATAACAAATAAGTGGGAGGATGGCATGAAAGAGTCAAAGAAGCATCACCGGACATCATAGCTCTCACAGAAACCAAACTTACAGGTATAATAACAGATGCCATCTTTCCAACGGGGTAAACCCAAACCCTGAAGAAAGACAGAGGGAACAGGGGGGGTGGAGGAGTGGCGTTGCTGATCAAAAATCGCTGGAATTTTTGATGAGCTGGAGAGAGGAGACAGTGGGGAAGAAAGTGATTACATAGCGGGAGCACTTCACTCTGGAGGTCCCAAGGTGGTAATAGCAGTGATGTATAACCCAAACCCCAGAACAGCAGGAGGCCAAGGCAAGAGTACGACGAGAGCAATAGAGCGATGGTTGACACACTGGCTAGAGTGGCCAAAGAGCTCATGCATCAGGGCAAAGCTCCCCGATCATGGGTGACTTTAACCACAAGGAGATCGATTGGGAGAACTTGGACCCACATGGGGGCAAGATACATGGAGGGCTAAGATGATGGAGGTGGTACTGGAAAACTTCATGTGCCAACACATAAGGGACACTACAAGAGAGAGAGGGGAGGATGAACCCGCAAGGCTGGACTTATAGTATTCACCTTGATAGTGCAGATATCGAGGGCATCACATATGAAAGACCCCTTGGGGGCCCGTGACCATGTGGTTTTAAGCTTCGAATACACAGTAGAGCTACAAGTGGAGGGAGAAGCAGGAAGGCCGGGACGAATGAAGCCAAACTACAAAAAAGGGGACTACACGGGGAATTAGGAACTACCTGAACGGGGTTCAGTGGACAGAGAACTGGCAGGGAAGCCATTAATGGATGGAATATGAGCAACAAAAATAAAGGGAGGCTGGGAGAGGTTTGCCCCCAAAGGGGTAACGGGATTAATGAAAAACCCGGGATACCCCAGGGTTTTACCCAAAGGTGCAGGGAGGAAAAAACCAAAGTGGCTGGGGAAGGAAAAATATAAAAGGGCAAAGGACCCAGGAGAAAGGAAAAAAAGTCGTAGAGCCAGAAACGAATATGCACAGATAAGAAGGGGGCCAAAAAAATATAAAATGACATAGCAGCGAAACCAAATCTACCCAAACGTTGTACGCCACACAGGAGGAAAACAACATCAAAGGGCCCGGAAACAGGGTAAGGGAAAGGGAAAGGGGAGAGACAACAAGAAATACCGGGAAATATGTGAAAAAACTCAACAAGGAAATTTAAAGAAGTGTTCACAAGGAACAGAAGGGGCTCCCGAAAGACGGAGAGGTGGGGACACCACCAAGTCGGACACAGTCACACAACCGAGGAAGAATGAAAGGCTTCTGAGTGAGCTAGATACCCAAAGGCAATGGGCCAGAAACCCTCTCCCCATGGGTATTGAAGAGGGGGCAAGGCGCTATGTTACCCTAAAACAATATTCAATACATCTATCGAAACAGGGAGATTGCCGAACATGGAAGACACAAAAGTAGTCCCAATCTTTTAAAAAAAGGGGACAGACATAAGCATAAACTACAACCATGTCACTGACATGTATATACAAAACATGGGAAGATTATCAGGAGAAAAGGGTGGGAAAACCTAGAAAGGAAAGATCTCATCAACACGCCAACATGGTTTCAGGGGCGGAAAACCTTTTTCACAAAACCACTGGAGTTCTATGACATGGTGACAGCAGTAAGACAAGAGAGAGAGGGGTGGGTGGATTGCATTTTCTTGGACTGCAAGAAGGCGTTTGACACAGTTCCACACAAGAGATTGGTGCAAAAACTGGAGGACCAAGCAGGGATAACAGGGAAGGCACTACAATGGATCAGGGAATACTTGTCAGGAAGACAGCAGCGAGTCATGGTCAGAGTGGGCGAGGTGTCAGAGTGGGCACCTGTGACCAGCGGGGTCCCGCAGGGGTCAGTCCTAGGACCAGTGCTGTTTCTGGTATTTGTGAACGACATGACGGAAGGAATAGACTCTGAGGTGTCCCTGTTTGCAGATGACGTGAAGTTGATGAGAAGAATTCACTCGATCGAAGACCAGGCAGAACCACAAAGGGATCTGGACAGGCTGCAGACCTGGTCCAGCAATTGGCTCCTTGAGTTCAATCCCACCAAGTGCAAAGTCATGAAGATTGGGGAAGGGCAAAGAAGGCCGCAGACGGAGTACAGTCTAGGGGGTCAGAGACTACAAACCTCACTCAAGGAAAAAGATCTTGGGGTGTATAAACACCAGGCACATCTCCTGAAGCGCACATCAACCAAATAACTGCTGCAGCATATGGGCGCCTAGCAAACCTCAGAACAGCATTCCGACATCTTAATAAGGAATCATTCAGGACCCTGTACACCGTGTACGTTAGGCCCATATTGGAGTATGCGGCACCAGTTTGGAACCCACACCTAGCCAAGCACGTGAAGAAACTAGAGAAAGTGCAAAGGTTTGCAACAAGACTAGTCCCCGAGCTAAGAGGTATGTCCTACAAGGAGAGGTTAAGGGAAATCAACCTGACGACACTGGAGGACAGGAGAGATAGGGGGGACATGATAATGACATACAAAATACTGAGAGGAATTGACAAGGTGGACAAAGACAGGATGTTCCAGAGATTGGACACAGTAACAAGGGGACACAGTTGGAAGCTGAAGACACAGATGAATCACAGGGATGTTAGGAAGTATTTCTTCAGCCACAGAGTAGTCAGTAAGTGGAATAGTTTGGGAAGCGATGTAGTGGAGGCAGGATCCATACATAGCTTTAAGCAGAGGTATGATGAAGCTCACGGCTCAGGGAGAGTGACCTAGTAGCGATCAGTGAAGAGGCGGGGCCAGGAGCTCGGACTCGACCCCCGCAACCTCAACTAGGTGAGTACAGGTAGACAGACACACAGGTAGACAGACACAGGTAGACAGAAAGACACACAGGTAGACAGGCAAACAGACACACACAGATACAGAGAGACACAGATATACAGGCAGACAGATACAGTGGACCCCCGCATACCGTTGGCATCACATAACGTTAAATCCACATACCGATACATTTTATCGCTAAGATTTTGCCTCGCATACCGCTAAAAAACCCGCTCAACACTACTCGTCCGAGACGCGTCTAATGTGCGGTCTGAGCCAGCCTCACATGTTCCACCGGTGGCATTGTTTACCAGCCAGCCTCCGCCGTAACATCCAAGCATACAATCGTAACATTTCGTATTATTACAGTGTTTTTGGTGATTTTATCTGCAAAATAAGTGACCATGGGCCCCAAGAAAGCTTCTAGTGCCAACCCTGTGGTAAAAAGGGTGAGAAATATTATCGAAATACTGTGGTATCATGGTCAACTGCTGATGCTGCTGCTGCTGTAGCACTGTCAGCTGCTGCTGCTGCTGTAGCACCGTCAGCTGCTGCTGCTGCTGTACCAATGTCAGCTGCTGCTGCTGCTGTAGCACTGTCAGCTGCTGCTGCTGCTGTAGCACCATCAGCTGCTGCTGCTGCTGTACCACCATCAGCTGCTGCTGCTGCTGTAGTACCGTCTGCTGCTGCTGTAGTACCGTCTGCTGCTGCTGTAGTACCGTCTGCTGCTGCTGTAGCATCGTCTGCTGCTGCTGTAGCATTGTCTGCTGCTGCTGTAGCACTGTCAGCTGCTGCTGCTGCTGCACTGTCAGCTGCTGCTGCTGCTGTAGCACTGTCAGCTGCTGCTGCTGCTGCTGCTGCTGCTGTAGTACCGTCTGCTGCTGCTGTAGTACCGCCTGTTGCTGCTGCTGCTGTAGTACCGTCTGCTGCTGCTGTAGCATCGTCTGCTGCTGCTGTAGCATCGTCTGCTGCTGCTGTAGCACTGTCAGCTGCTGCTGCTGCTGCACTATCAGCTGCTGCTGCTGCACTGTCAGCTGCTGCTGCTGCTGTAGCACTGTCAGCTGCTGCTGCTGCTGTACCACCATCAGCTGCTGCTGTAGCATCGTCTGCTGCTGCTGTAGCACCGTTGTTGGTGTGGCTTATTGAAAATACCAAGAAACAATTAACCCCAGAGGGTTAGCCACCCAGGATAACCCAAAAAAGTCAGTGTCATCGAAGACTGTCTAACTTATTTCCATTGGGGTCCTTAATCTTGTCTCCCAGGATGCAACCCACACCAGTCGACTAACACCCAGGTGAACAGGGAAAAACGCCTGGAACTAGTGCTCATATTGGTGAATTTAAAGCCAGCAAAGTTTGGTTTGAGAGATTTAAGAATCGTAGTGGCATACACAGTGTGATAAGGCCTGTTCTGGAAGAAAATGCCAAACAGGACCTACAGTACTCAGGAGGAAAAGGCACTCCCAGGACACAGTGTCTCATCAGTCATTGCTGCATCTTCAATAAAGGTAAGTGTCATTTATTCTTCATTTAGTAGAGTAGTACATGCACAATATATACTGTGCATGTACTACTCTACTATTGTGCATGTATCCTTCTCTTTGTGTGTAGGAAAATGTATATTTCATGTGGTAAAAAATTTTTTTTCATACTTTTGGGTGTCTTGCATGGATTAATTTGATTTCCATTATTTCTTATGGGGAAAATTCATTCGCATAACGATAATTTCGCATAACAATGAGCTCTCATGAACGGATTAATATCGTTATGCGGGGGTCCACTGTACAGACAGGTTTATGTGCAACACTGAAAACAAATGGAGAGTTCGAGAGTAAGAGCCTTTCTTGCCACAATCTCCAGTGCAAGATTCAGACTTCATCTTAGGGGCCATGGTGAAATTTACTGTCCGGTTACTACAGTTTATAAAGTATGATGCTGCTGATAGGACAGGGTTACTCAAACTGATGCTGCCTGCATGACACATTGCCGCCGCGAGTATTGTCAAATATTGTACAGAGGTATGCATCATTCGGCCCAGCCCAGCTGCCAGATGCACGGTCATAAGTCGAGTGGACGTATGTCGAGAAGGTCGTAAGTCAGATGGTAGGTGTCTACAGTGGACCCTCGACCAACGATGGCATCGATTAATGATAAATCCAACAAGCGATACATTTTAGCGCAAAAATTTTGCCTCGACTAGCAGCGCTAAAAAACCCGACCAACGCTATTCGTTCCGTTCGAGACGCGTCCACTTTGGCCTGAGTGCGCCTCACTTGTCCCATGGGTGCCAGTGTTTACAAGCCAGCCAGCCACCGCAGTCGCTTCCAAACATACAATTGGAACATTTCATATTATCACAGCCTTTGTAGTGATTGCACCTGCAAAATAAGTGTCCATGGGCCCCAAGAAAGCTTCTAGTGCCAACCCTACATGAAAAAGGGTGAGAATTACTATGGATATGAAGAAAGAGATCATTGCTAAGTATGAAAGTGGAGTGTGTGTCTCTGAGCTGGTCAGGTTGTACAGTAAACCCCAATCAACCATCGCTACTATTGTGGGCAAGAAAACGGCAATCAAGGAAGCTGTTCTTGCCAAAGGTGCAACTATGTTTACGAAACTGAGATCGCAAGCGATAGAAACTGTTGAGAGACTGTTATTGGTGTGGATAAATGAAAAACAGATAGCAGGAGATAGCATCTCTCAAGCGATCATAGGAAGTTGCATGACGATTTAATTAAAAAAATGCCAGCAACTAGTGGTGATGTGAGTGAATTTAAGGCCAGCAAAGGTTGGTTTGAGAGATTTAAGAAGCGTAGTGGCATTCATAGTGTGATAAGGCATGGTGAGGCTGCCAGTTCGGACCACAAAGCGGCTGAAAAATATGTGCATGAATTCAAGGAGTACATAGACAGTGAAGGACTGAAACCTGAACAAGTGTTTAATTGTGATGAAACAGGCCTGTTTTGGAAGAAAATGCCAAGCAGGATGTACATTACTCAGGAGGAAAAGGCACTCCCAGAACATAAGCCTATGAAAGACAAGCTTACTCTGTTGATGTGTGCCAATGCTAGTGGTGATTGCAAAGCGAAGCCTTTATTGGTGTATCACTCTGAAACTCCCAGTGTTCAGGAAAAACAATGTCCTCAAGGCTAATTTGTGTGTACTGTGGAGGGCAAACAGTAAGGCATGGGTCACTAGGGACTTTTTCTATGACTGGCTACACCATGCATTTGCCCCCACTGTGAAAAATTACCTAATTGAAAAGAAATTAGACCTTAAGTGCCTCCTGGTATTAGACAATGCTCCTGGTCATCCTTCAGACTTGGCAGAGCGACTTTCTAGGGATGTGAGTTTCATTAAGGTCAAGTTTTTGCCTCCTAACACCACTCCTCTCCTGCAGCCCATGGACCAGCAGGTCATTGCAAACTTCAAAAAACTGTACACAAAAGCTATGTTTGAAAGGTGCTTTGTAGTGACCTCAGAAACTCAACTGACTCTAAGAGAGTTTTGGAAAGATCACTTTAATATCCTCAATTGTGTAAACATTATAGGTAAGGCTTGGGAGGAAGTGACTAAGAGGACCTTGAACTCTGCTTGGAAGAAACTGTGGCCAGAATGTGTAGACAAAAGGGATTTTGAAGGATTTGAGGCTAACCCTGAGAGGCATATGCCAGTTGAGGAATCCATTGTGGCATTGTGGAAGTCCTTGGGGTTGGAGGTTAGTGGGGAGGATGTGGAAGAGTTGGTGGAGGAGGACAATGAAGAACTAACCACAGATGAGCTGCTAGATCATCTTCATCAGCATGAGGCCACACCTGAGAAAACTGCTTCGGAGGAGGGGAGAGAGAAATTGAAGAAATTGCCTACTTCTAAGATTAAGGAAATCTGTGCAATGGTTTAAAATGCAAACCTTTATGGAGAAATCACCCTCAACAGCACTGAAAAGCCGTGTTGGAACCTGTACATGACAAGTTGTGAAACCTTTAGAAATGTCATAAAGGAAGGGAGGAAAACAGGCCTCTAAGACAAATGTTGTGCGGCAGAAGCCCATGACTCTGAAGCGGTCCTAGTCCCATTAAAAAGAACAAGGGAAAGAAACCCTGGAAAAAGCTTGCACCTCAAGCCAAATGGAAGGGGATTCCCTTCAAAAACCAAAAAAGATCAACACTCCCCCTCCCCCATCCATCAATTTTCACCAATCTTAAATAAAGGAAAGTGTCATGTAAGTGCATGTCTTCTTCTTTTGTGTGTATTAAAATTAATATTTCATTGGAAAAATTTTTTTTTTCTAAATATTTTGGGGGTGTCAGGAAGGGATTTTTTTGATTTCCATTACAGTATTTTTTTGGGGGAAAATTAATCGACAAACGTATTTCGATTAACGATAGCTCTCAGGAACGGATTAATATCGTGGCAAGGGTCCACTGTATTATATATTATAGAATTTTAAATATATATATAACAGGGACCCCCGGTTTAACGAAAAATTTTTTTCACTCCAAAGTATGTTAGGGCCAGACTGCCCGAATTTTTTCCCCAAAAGGGAATATTGTGAAGTGATTATCCATTTCAGCCCCCCCAACATAAGGGGCCAAACGCACTTACATAAATACACTTACAAATTGGTCGCATTCGGAGGAAACTTTATGGGGGGGTCCACTGATATATAATATAATTATAATTATATATATATATATACATGGCCCCCCGCTACAAAACCCCTTGATACGAACAATCCCAAGCGAAGCTTTGTTCGCAAAAATTTTTGCCCCGCATAGGGAAAAAAAACCCCCTCACGCCCCTTCCCGAAGCGCCCAAGTGCGCCCTCACCCAGCCCACATGTCCCGCCCACCCCCATTTTTACCAGCCGCCTGGGGTAACTTTCAAGATACACTCGGAATATTTCTTTTATTACAGTTTTTTTCGGTGCTTTGTGGAAAATAATGACCATGGGCCCCAAGAAAGTTTATCCCAACCCTAACCTAAAAGGGGTAAGAATACCCATTGAAAGAAAAAAGAGATCATTGAAAAAGTATAAAGTGGAGTACGTATCACCGACCTGGTCGGGTTTTGTAAAAAAAACCAAAATCAACCATCGCTTCTATTTTGGGGAAGAAAACGGCAATCAAGGAAGCTGTTTTTGCCCAAAGGGGTTAACTTGTGTTTTCGAAAAAAGATCGAAGTGAGGAAGATTTGAGAGACCTTATTGGTGGGGTAAAAGAAAAAAAGCTAGCAGGAGATAGGTCTCTCAAGCGATCATATTTAAAAAAGGGTAAAATCTGCAGACGATTTTTAAAAAAATGCCCGCAATAGTGATGATGTAGTGAACTTAAGGGCCCCAAAGGTTGGTTTAGGATTTAAGAAGCGTAGTGGCTCCATGGGGTATTCCCTGGGGGGCTGCCGTCGGACCACAAAACGGCTAAAAAAAAATGCAGAATTCAAGGGTACAAGAAACTGAAGGCTGGAACTGAACAAGTGATTTAAATTTGGAAACAGGCCTGTTCTGGAAGAAAAGCCCAAACAGGGCCTACATTACTCAGGAGGAAAGGGACTCCCCCGGAAAAACCGAAGCCCAGGCTTACTTTGTTGATGTGTGCCAATGCTAGTGGTGATTGCAAATTTTGCCTTTAAGGTATCACTCGAAAATCCCCAAACCCTTCGGGGAAAAAAATGTCCCCAAGGATAATTTGGTGGGGGAGGGGAAAAAGTAAAGGGATGGTCCCGGAATTTTTCTATAACTGGTTCCCAGCATTTTTCCCCCCAAAGTGAAAGATTACCTAACTAAAAGAAAATTTGACCTTTAAATGCCTCCCGGGTTAGACAAGCCCCTGGGCATCCTACAGACTGGCAGAGGCCCCTTTTTGGGGCATGACTTCATTAAAGGGGAAGTTTTTGCCCCCTAAAAACCCCTTTTCTCCTGCAGCCCTGGACCACAGGTCATTTCCCCTTCAAGAACTGTACAAAAAGCTCTGTTTCAAAAGTGCTTTGAAGTGACCACAGAAACCGTTGACTTAAAAGAGTTTTGGGAAGGGTCACTTTAATACCTCAAAGTGTAAACCCTTTTAGTAAGGCTTGGGAGGGAGTGACTAAGGGAGAACCCTTAACCTGCTTGGAAAAAACTGTGGCCAGAATGTGTAGACAAAAGGGGTTTTGAAGGGTTGAGGCAAACCCCCGAGAGGAGTAGTATACCAGTTGGGAATCAATTGGGAATTGGGGAAGTCCTTGGGGGTTGGGGTTACTGGGGGGGATGTGGAAGAGTTGGGGAGGAGGAAAAAATGAAGAACTAACCACTGAGATGATAGATCAACTTCAAGAGAAGAGGCCGACCTGGGGAAAAAGGGTTTAAAAAGGGGGGGAGAGAAAATTTAAGGATTTTCCTACTTCAAAGATTAAGGAAAAGTGTGCAAATGGCTTGATGCAAACCTTTTTTGATGAAAATACCTCACCAGCAAATTGCAAGCCGGCTGGTACTGTTAAAATGACACGTTGTGAACCACTTTAGAAAATCAAAAGGAACGAGAGGTACAGGCCACATGGACAGATATGTTTGCGAAAGAAGTCCTGACTTGAAGCTGCCTAGTGGCATTAAAAGAGAAGGGAATAACCCCAGAAAAAAGGCTTGCACCTCAAATCCTAAGGAAGGGGATTCCCCTTTAAAAAACTAACACTCTCTTCCCCCCCTTTCCCCTCCCCTCATCGTCACCAGATCTCAAAAAAAGAAATGTCATTAATTGTGCAGCCTTTTTCAGTTTTTTTTGTTATAAAATTACATTTTTTTGGTAAAAAAAATTTTTTTTCATACTTTTGGGTGTCTTGCACGGATTAATTTTATTTCCATTATTTCTTATGGGGAAAATTAATTCGCATAGCGAACATTTCGCATAAACGACCAGCCCTCTTGCACGGATTAAGTTCGCTATGCGGGGGTCCACTGTATATATATATATATATATATATATATTATATATATATATATATATTATATATATATATATATATATATATATATATATATATATATATATGTATATATAAATGTGCGTGGATGTAGTGCGGATGACAAGAAACAGATGATTGCTGATGTTATGAATGAAAAGAAGTTGGATGTCCTGGCTCTAAGCGAAACAAAGCTGAAGGGGGTAGGAGAGTTTCAGTGGGGGGAAATAAATGGGATTAAATCTGGAGTATCTGAGAGAGTTAGAGCAAGGAAGGGGTAGCAGTAATGTTAAATGATCAGTTATGGAAGGAGAAAAGAGAATATGAATGTGTAAATTCAAGAATTATGTGGATTAAAGTAAAGGTTGGATGCGAGAAGTGGGTCATAATAAGCGTGTATGCACCTGGAGAAGAGAGGAATGCAGAGGAGAGAGAGAGATTTTGGGAGATGTTAAGTGAATGTATAGGAGCCTTTGAACCAAGTGAGAGAGTAATTGTGGTAGGGGACCTGAATGCTAAAGTAGGAGAAACTTTTAGAGAGGGTGTGGTAGGTAAGTTTGGGGTGCCAGGTGTAAATGATAATGGGAGCCCTTTGATTGAACTTTGTATAGAAAGGGTTTAGTTATAGGTAATACATATTTTAAGAAAAAGAGGATAAATAAGTATACACGATATGATGTAGGGCGAAATGACAGTAGTTTTGTTGGAATATGTATTGGTAGATAAAGACTGTTGAGTAGACTTCAGGATGTACGTGTTTATAGAGGGGCCACAGATATATCAGATCACTTTCTAGTTGTAGCTACACTGAGAGTAAAAAGGTAGATGGGATACAAGGAGAATAGAAGCATCAGGGAAGAGAGAGGTGAAGGTTTATAAACTAAAAGAGGAGGCAGTTAGGGTAAGATATAAACAGCTATTGGAGGATAGATGGGCTAATGAGAGCATAGGCAATGGGGTCGAAGAGGTATGGGGTAGGTTTAAAAATGTAGTGTTAGAGTGTTCAGCAGAAGTTTGTGGTTACAGGAAAGTGGGTGCAGGAGGGAAGAGGAGCGATTGGTGGAATGATGATGTAAAGAGAGTAGTAAGGGAGAAAAAGTTAGCATATGAGAAGTTTTAAAAAAGTAGAAGTGATGCAAGGAGGGAAGAGTATATGGAGAAAAAGAGAGAGGTTAAGAGAGTGGTGAAGCAATGTAAAAAGAGAGCAAATGAGAGAGTGGGTGAGATGTTATCACAAATTTTGTTGAAAATAAGAAAAAGTTTTGGAGTGAGATTAACAAGTTAAGAAAGCCTAGAGAACAAATGGATTTGTCAGTTAAAAATAGGAGAGGAGAGTTATTAAATGGAGAGTTAGAGGTATTGGGAAGATGGAGGGAATATTTTGAGGAATTGTTAAATGTTGATGAAGATAGGGAAGCTGTGATTTCGTGTATAGGGCAAGGAGGAATAACATCTTGTAGGAGTGAGGAAGAGCCAGTTGTGAGTGTGGGGGAAGTTCGTGAGGCAGTAGGTAAAATGAAAGGGGGTAAGGCAGCTGGGATTGATTGGATAAAGATAGAAATGTTAAAAGCAGGTGGGGATAATAGTTTTGGAGTGGTTGGTGCAATTATTTAATAAATGTATGGAAGAGGGTAAGGTACCTAGGGATTGGCAGAGAGCATGCATAGTTCCTTTGTATAAAGGCAAAGGGGATAAAAGAGAGTGCAAAAATTATAGGGGGATAAGTCTGTTGAGTGTACCTGGTAAAGTGTATGGTAGAGTTATAATTGAAAGAATTAAGAGTAAGACGGAGAATAGGATAGCAGATGAACAAGGAGGCTTTAGGAAAGGTAAGGGGTGTGTGGACCAGGTGTTTACAGTGAAACATATAAGTGAACAGTATTTAGATAAGGCTAAAGAGGCCTTTGTGGCATTTATGGATTTGGGAAAAGGCATATGACAGGGTGGATAGGGGGGCAATGTGGCAGATGTTGCAAGTGTATGGTGTAGGAGGTAGGTTATGAAAGCAGTGAAGAGTTTTTACGAGGATAGTGAGGCTCAAGTTAGAGTATGTAGGAAAGAGGGAAATTTTTTTCCCAGTAAAAGTAGGCCTTAGACAAGGATGTGTGATGTCACCGTGGTTGTTTAATATATTTATAGATGGGGTTGTAAGAGAAGTAAATGCGAGAGTCTTGGCAAGAGGCGTGGAGTTAAAAGATAAGAATCACACACAAAGTGGGAGTTGTCACAGCTGCTCTTTGCTGATGACACTGTGCTCTTGGGAGATTCTGAAGAGAAGCTGCAGAGATTGGTGGATGAATTTGGTAGGGTGTGCAAAAGAAGAAAAAGGTGAATACAGGAAAGAGTAAGGTTATGAGGATAACAAAAAGATTAGGTGATGAAAGATTGAATATCAGATTGGAGGGAGAGAGTATGGAGGAGGTGAACGTATTCAGATTTTGGGAGTGGACGTGTCAGCGGATGGGTCTATGAAAGATGAGGTGAATCATAGAATTGATGAGGGAAAAAGAGTGAGTGGTGCACTTAGGAGTCTGTGGAGACAAAGAACTTTGTCCTTGGAGGCAAAGAGGGGAATGTATGAGAGTATAGTTTTACCAACGCTCTTATATGGGTGTGAAGCGTGGGTGATGAATGTTGCAGCGAGGAGAAGGCTGGAGGCAGTGGAGATGTCATGTCTGAGGGCAATGTGTGGTGTGAATATAATGCAGAGAATTCGTAGTTTGGAAGTTAGGAGGAGGTGCGGGATTACCAAAACTGTTGTCCAGAGGGCTGAGGAAGGGTTGTTGAGGTGGTTCGGACATGTAGAGAGAATGGAGCGAAACAGAATGACTTCAAGAGTGTATCAGTCTGTAGTGGAAGGAAGGCGGGGTAGGGGTCAGCCTAGGAAGGGTTGGAGGGAGGGGGTAAAGGAGGTTTTGTGTGCGAGGGGCTTGGACTTCCAGCAGTCATGCGTGAGCGTGTTTGATAGGAGTGAATGGAGACAAATGGTTTTTAATACTTGACGTGCTGTTGGAGTGTGAGCAAAGTAACATTTATGAAGGGATTCAGGGAAACCGGCAGGCCGGACTTGAGTCCTGGAGATGGGAAGTACAGTGCCTGCATTCTGAAGGAGGGGTGTTAATGTTGCAGTTTAAAAACTGTAGTGTAAAGCACCCTTCTGGCAAGACAGTGATGGAGTGAATGATGGTAAAAGTTTTTCTTTTTTGGGCCCCCCTGCCTTGGTGGGAATCGGCCAGTGTGGATAATAATAAAATATAATTATAATTTATATTTATATTATTTTATTTTTATTATATAATATTATTATATATATTATATTTATATATTTTTCTGCATGCCTTTGAAGGTGACCTAGTGTAAGTAGAATGCAAGATTTCCCTGTTTCTGCATTTTTAGGGAAAAGAAAAAGACCCCAGCAATCCTCCATCATGTAAAACAGGTTAGGTTTTTGTTCACAGTCTTTCTCCCGGACGGTGTACCCCCTGGGTTGGTTGTGTCTGCCAACCTATTAGACGTGAGGAAAGGAAAAAAAACAAATGACTTCAAGAGTGTTTCAATTGTAGTGGAAAAAAAGCGGGGTGGGTTGGTAGGAAAGGGTTTGGGGGGAAAGGGGATAAAGGAGGTTTTGTTGGGGGGGCCTTGGACTTCAGCAAGCATGTGTGAGCATATTTGATAGGAGTGAAGGGAGAAAAGGGTTTTTTAAATACTTGACATGCGTTGGGGGTGAGAAGTAACATTTATGAAGGGATTCAAAAAAACCCCCAGGCCGGTTTGAGTCCTGGAAGGGAAGTCAGTGCCTGCACTCTGAAGGGGGGTGTTTTTTGATGCAGTTTTAAAACTGTAGTGAAAAGCCCCCCTTGCAAGATAGTGAGGGTGATTGAGGGTTTTGAAAGTTTTTTTTCAGGCCACCTCCCCTTGGGGGGAATCGGCTAGGTTTTAATAATAAAAAAAAAATAACCCCTTTTTCCCAAACTAGTTTTCCTTTATTTGTTTTTTCTTTGCAGGATAAAATGATATAACTTGTGTTTCCCTTACTCCTGGCAAGCTCAAAAGTTTCACACCACTCAATACTTTCTGTGTTTTTCCCTTCTTCACTCGATGGGGGGTTTCCCCTTTTTTTTTACCAGGGGGTTCCCATATAAAAGTTTTTTGGGCCCAGGGTGCTTTTTCACAGTCCCAAACCCTGAAACAATTTTTTAAATCAAAAATTTTTAAAAAGGAGCGCAGGTAGTGTTCACTAAGCATCAGAAAAAAAAGCCACATTGGCCCCGGGCGCCTGCACGGGGACATGGACGTGGGCTGACGGACAGGTCCGGTAAAGCAGTTCAAAAATAGGGGCGGTTCAATAATAGGGACAAAGTTGGTTCGAAAAAAGTGTTGTTTTAAAAAGTATTTGAAAAGGGATTGTTTCGAAATTTGAGGTTCCATTTTTTTTTGAGTAATTTGTTGAGTGCAAAGACGCCACTCTCATGCCTGGCTTTAGGGGGAAATTTAATTTAATGGCTTACAGTTTTTTAATACTTAAAAATTTTCGTAGTTTAAAGTTGTAAAATAGTTTAAATAGTCCCATTTATTATAATTATCAATTGTATGACTAAGAAAAAACTTTTGTTATTTGTGTAAATAAAATTTGAAATAAAAAGAAGATAATAAAGAATTTGGGGAGGGTGACTAATAAAACAGAGAAAATTTTTTTTAGTGTAGGAATGTCTATTATTTTTTTAAAACCAATTTGGGGAAAATGGTTTTTCTTGAATTTTTTTTGTGAAATTGAAAAATTAGTTTTTTTGTAAATTTTGGTCAGTGTAGTTGAAATATTTAAATGGGCAGTTTTTGTGCTCAATCGATAAAAATAAAAGGGAGTTTTTTAACATATAACTATGATTTTGGTTGATGGAACACGGGGAATGGCCCCAATTAGGGCTGAAAAGGGCAAAATCATTGAAAGTAATTATAGCGACACTAATTTGTGAGAGCTTTAATTCCAAAATTTTTCCCATCAAATTTTTGTGTTTGGGTCACAACTTTCCCAACCACCTTTTGCACATCCTAAAAACGCACTAGTCTCTGACCTTTGTATTTTCCCTTCTTTAGCACAATTAAACCTGCAGTGCTTAGCCTTTTGGTTTAGCCCCTTTAATTTTTTTATGGCCTCACCCAAAAAACAGGTTTCCCCTTCCTGGACCGGGCAGATAAAAAATTTTCACTAAAGTGGGGAGTTAATTGATGGGGGTTTTGTGTCAACCATGTTTGATATTGTTTTTTGTCACTTTTTGCTCCAATTTTTTCATTTTGGGTATTTTTTTAAAGTTTATATAGTAGTTACTGATATTGTAATAAGAAAAAAATACAGGAAACAGTTTTAATATACTTATTTAGGTATGCATACGGGTAGAGAGCTATCGAAAGTTGGGCGTCGGTAAACGAGTACGTCGCTAAGTGAGGAAAGGCTGTTTTAATATTATATACTCCAAGAATATAATAAAATTAAGATGTTTGTGTTAAAGTCATATTGTTTACTCAGTTTTTATTTAAACATAATTTTATATACAACTTGTGTTTTTATCTTGAAGTCTTTAAAGATAAACATTTAAGTGAGAATTTTATTTAGTAAAGCATGTGAAAATAGGAAAAAAATCTTTTTTAGTTGAGTATGTTTGTTGGTAATTGTGGAATATTGTGCTATACTGACTAAAGTTTTATTGCAGAAGTATTTTGTGGAAGATCCGGGTTGTGTTTCCCAAACTATATCTTGTACTTCAAGAACACCAGTGTGTGTCTTGAAAAAAGTATTGCGAAGTTTTTGGGAGATACCGGTTGTGTTTTGCCAGAATATATTTCAATTTCAAAAAGCCCAGTGTAAGTGTTTTGAAAAACAATGATTTTGCAGAAGTTTTTGGGGAAAAGACTACCGGGTTGTGTTTGCCGGGAACTTATTTTCGTACTTCAAAAGCCCGTGAAAGTGCCCTGAACAACAATGATATTGCAGAAGTATTTTGTGGAAGACTACCAGGTTGTGTTTGCCAGAACTATATCTTAGTACTTCAAGAAGAACCAGGTAAGTGTCTTGAACAACAACTGATATTGAGAAGTTTTTTGTGGAAGACTACCAGGTTTTTGGTCTTGCCGACATATTCTTCAGTACTTAAAAGAAGCACAGTGTAAGTGTCTTGAAAACAATGTATTGCAGAAGTATTTTGGGGAAAGACTCCGGGTTGGTTTGCCAGACATAACTTCAGTACTTCAAGAAGCCCCAGTGAAAGTTCTTGAACAACAACTGTTTTGCAGAAGTTTTTTGTGGGGATAAGGTTGTGTTGCCAGACACTATACTTCAGTACTTCAAGAAGCACCAGTGGTGTTTGGACAAAAAACTGATATTGCAGAAGTTTTTTTGGGGGAAGATTTCCGGGTTTGGTTTGCCGACACTATATCTTCAGTATTCAAAAAAAGGCAAAGTGTTCTTCTTGTGAATTTTTAATGGTATTCAAATTAAACAATTTTGTTTTTGTTTTGGGGCCCCTAAACATGGAGAATGATTATGTGATAAGTGTGCATTATAAAACAAACCTTGCAGCGGGGCTTACATGAGAAAAAAACAAGTAAACTGTGTTTTTGGAAAAAACAGCAAAATTTTTGGTGTTTTTTCATTGTTTTTTTTTTGCATTCACTTTTTTCTTGGTTTTTTGGAAAAAAATAGAAGGTATTACAGAAATGATTTGTGGATTTTAGTACGAAAAAAATTTGAAATTGGTTCAGAGTTGTGGAAATGTTTGTTTTTGTGATATTAGAGGATAAAAAATCACATCACGTGTGCAGTAACGTCGCTGGGGGTTTTTAATGTGTCCGTTTGAATGCACTGATTTTTTACAATTTTTTAATATTGCAAAACAGTAATTTTTCTTTTTTTGTGTGATAAAAAAAATTTTTGTGAAAAAAAATAAAAAATAAAAATTTCATCTGTAAAGCTACAATGTAACTAATAATTTTGTGAATGTTAGTTTAGTCCCAGGTTGCCGCATTGATTATTCGGGCCCCCATTTTGAATTGGAATATTTTGAATTTTGTGTAAAATTTGGCCTATTTTCAATCCAGGTTGCCTGCTTTGATTTTTCTGGACCTTTTTTAAAATTGGAATATTTGAATTTTTTTGTAAAATTGGCCATTTTTCCCAATTCAAATCATTTTTTGGGGAAGTTGAAATATTTTGAATTGGGGTTTTTGTGCTTAATTGATATATAGAAACATATAGTAAAAATAGTAAGAATTTGGTCTAAGGGAAATTTAATTGGCCAAAAAAACAGGATCAAAGGGGGAAAAAATCCCCCCAAATGCAAAAATATTTCTGAACAGAAAAAATTTAAGGGTATAACCTCATCAATTCTTTAAAAAATTTTTTTCATTTTATTACTTTAAAGAAAAAGATTTCTATGATTCCAAAGAGAAAATAATTTTTTTAGACCTGTGGGGAATTTTCGATTGGGTGTCTGAACCAAAAGGATCAATAAAAAAATTAAAAGAGAAATTTTTTTAAAAAAAAGAACAAAAAATAATAATAATAAAAAATAAAATAATAATTTTTTTTTTTTTTACCCACACGGGCCCGATTCCCCCCAAAGGGCGGGTGGCCCCGATAACAATAATAATATTGTTGAGTGTATTGCGTGTTTAGTACATAATTAATCTTTAAACAAAAACAAAAAATATGAATGCTTTTTAAAAATATGAACTTTATTTTGTGCTCTAAAATAGAAAAAAATTTTTGCCTAAATAAAATTTTAAAATGGGAATATGTTCTAAGGAAAAACCCTGTGTTAAATGTTCAAAATAGTTTAAAAAAAAACATTTAAAATGGGCTTGTGAGGTAAGGAAGATTAACTGTAACACTGTTGTATGACTAAAATTTTTTAAATAAATACCCTTTATTTTAAAAAAAAATGGGGAAAAATAAAGAACACAAAACCAAGATGTTTGAGTGTCTGAAATGTTTTTGTAAGAAAAGCCATTTGTGACCACATGAGAGTAATACAGGAGATAAACCATATCAAAGTTCTGGGTCTGAAATGTTTTTTTGTTTAAAAAGCAGTCTTGTGATAACCCTGAGGTACAACAGGGAAATTTAAAACCATATCAATGTTTGGTGTCTAAATGTTTTAGTGTAAAAAAACAGTCTTGTGAACACTGAGACTAAATTTCAGGAGATAAACCATTCAAAGTTCTGAGTGTCTGAAATGTTTTAGTAAGAAAAGCCTCTTTTGACACACATGAGAGTCTACAGGAGATAAACCATATAATGTTTGAGTGTCTGAAATGTTTTATTGTAAAAAGCAGTTTGTGTACAATGAGAGTACTACAGGAGATAAAACCCTATCAAAGTTCTGGTGCTGAATGTTTTAGTGTAAAAAAAACATTTTTGTGCACACATGAGTACATAAAGGGGATAAACCTATCAATGGGTTTTGGTGTCTGAAATGTTTTAGTGTAAAAAAACAGTCTTGTGACACACTTTGGGGGTACATACAGGAGATAAACCTATCAAGGGTTTTGAGTGTTGAAATGTTTTAAAAAAAAAATGCAAACTTGTGAGCCAATGAGAGCACATACAGGAGATAAAAACCCTATCAATGTTCTGAGTGTTGAAAAGTTTTAATCAAAAAAACAATTTTTGAACATTTAGGGGAAATACGGAGATAAAACCATATCAATGTTCTGAGTGTCTGAAAAAGCTTTAATTAAACCCCAAACAGTCTTGTGACCACAATGAGCTTCATCAGGGATAAACCATTCAATGTTCTGAGTGTTTTTGGGAAATGTTTAATAAAAAAATGCAGTTTGTGACAACCGAGATTAATGGGGTTACCGGAGGGTTTGGGGGGAATTTCCCCCGCGCCCGGTCTGGCCAGGCCCTGGTGGACAGGCCCCGCAACCAGGCTGTTGTGTGGCTGCACGGGAAACCAACGTATGGCCACAGCCCTGATCGGAAAAGACTTTTTGGTGCTTGTCCGGTGCCAGCTTAAGACTGCCAGGGGTCTGTTGGTCTACAGGAGATAACCCTTCAAAGTTCTGGTGTCTAAATGTTTTAACAAAAAAAGGGGGTTTTGGAAAAAAGAGAGTACATACAGGGGATAAAAAATTTCAAAGTTCTGGTGTCTGAAATGTTTTAAATACAAGCCATCTTTGACACACAGAGGACTACAACAGGAGATAAACCATACAATGTTCTGGTGTTGAAATGTTTTAATATACAAGCCATCTTGTGACACAATGGACACTTCAGGAAGAAAACCTATCAATGTTTTGAGGGTTCTGAAATGTTTTTTTCATACAGCCTCTTGTGAACCCCCAGAGACTACTAAGGAGATAAACCCCATCAAAATTTTGAGTGTCTGAAATGTTTTACTCAAAAAAGCACTCTTTGAGCATATCAAGTTCATTCAAGGATGAAACTGTTTTTTGGGTTTAAAATTTCAGAAATTTTTGTTATAAAATTTATCGAAAATTTTTTTTTTTTTTTTATTTCCGGCCGATTCCCCCAAGGCAGGGTGGGCCCGAAAAAGAAAAAAATTTCACCCTATTCTTTCTCACGTCTTGCCGAGGGTTTTCTTTTCACTTCAGTTTTTTAAACTGCAACATTTTCATCCCTCCTTCAGAGGAGGCACTGTCTTCCCATCTCCCGGACTCAAGTCGGCCTGCCGGTTTCCCTGAACCCCTTCATAAATTTCTTTGCTCACACTCCAACAGAGTAAGTATTAAAAAAAACCCTTTTTCTCCATTACTCTTCAAAAACGCTCACGCATGCCCGCTGGAAGTCCAAGCCCCTCGCACACAAAACCTCCCCTTTTCCCCTCCCTCCAACCTTTCCTGACTGCCCCCACCCCGCTTTTTCCCTGCAGATGATACACTCTTGAAGTTATTTTGTTTCGCTCCATTTTCTCCCCATGTCCCCAACCACCCCAACAACCCCTTTCCCCGCCCTCTGGACAAAGTTTTGGTTTCCCCCACCTCCCCTAATTCCAAATCCGAATTTTTCTGCTTATTTCACACCCCCAAATTTCTCTAGACATGGAATCTCCACGCCTCCAGCCTTTTCCTCGCTGCAAAATTTTATCACCCAAAGTTCACCCCATATAAAAGCGTTGGTTTAAAAAAAATACTCTATACTTCCCCCTCTTTGCCTCCAAGGAAAAAAGTTTTTTGTCTCCCAGACTCCTAAAGGCACCACTCACCCTTTCCCTCATAAATTTTATGATTCACCTCATTTTTTTCATGATATCCCTGACAGTCCCTCCCGATATCGAATAATTCACCCCTCCTCTCCTCCCTCCACTGTTCAATCTTCATCCCTAATCTTTTTGTTTTTCCCATAACCTTACTTTTCCTGTTCACTTTCAATTTTCTTCTTTTGCCACCTACCAAAATTTATCCCCCAATCTCTGCAATTTTCAGATTTTCCCAAGAGCCAGTGTTTTAGCAAAAAAAACAATGTGACAACTCCCAATTTATGTGTGTTCTTTATCTTTTAAACCCCCGCCCCTTTTCCAAGACCCTGCATTTTACTTTCCCACAACCCCCTCTTTTAAAAAAATTTAAACAACCACGGTTTGGGGCATCAACTCCTTGTCTAAGGCCTACTTTTTACTGGGGGAAAAAATTTCCCTCTTTCTACATACTCTAAATTTAGCCCCACTATCCTCGGGTTTTAAAATCTTCAGCTTTCGCAAAACCCACCCCTAACCATACACCTGCAACACTGCACATTGCCCCCCATCCCCCCGTATAGCTTTTCCAAATCCATAAATGCCACAAAACCCCTTTTTTTCCCTTTCTAATATGTTCCTTTATGTTTCACTGTAAAACCCGGGGCCACACACCCCTACCTTTCTAAAAACCTCCTTGTTCATTGCTTCCTATTCTCCATCTTACTCTTAATTCTTTCAAAAATAATCTACCCTTTTACTTTTTCCCGGGATACTAACAACTTCTTTTCTTTCAAAATACCAGCCTATCCCACCGAGGGGGGTGGCCAAAAAAAAAACTGAAAATTTCTCCTTTTAAATTTAGTAAAAATATACAGGAGAAGGGGTTACTAGCCCCCGCTCCCGGCTTTTAGTCGCCTCTTCGCACAATGGTTACAGAGGGAAAAATTTTGTTCACTTCCCATGGGATAAGAGGGGAAATAACCAAGAACAAGAAATTAGAAAGAAAATGAAGAAAACCCGAGGGGGGGTGTTATATATGTTGTACATGTATGTGTGTTGGGCCCAAGTGTAAGTAGAAGTAGCAAGATTACCTGTATCTTGCATATTTATGAGGCAGACAGAAGAAACCCGCAATCCTACCCCCATGTAAACAATTAAGGCTTTCGTTTTTTCACTCATTTGGGAGGCGGTAGTCCTCCCTTTTTGGGGTTGTGTCTCCAACCTTCCTACACTCAACGTTATCCCCCTTAATTTTTTTCCTCTTTTTATCCCCTTTGCCCTTTTTAAAAAAGGAAAATAGCATGCTCTCTGCCAATCCCCAGTTACCCCACCCTTCCATACATTTATTTTAAATAATTGCACCCCAAACCACTCCAAAAATAACCCCCCCTGCTTTTAACATTTTTATCTTTATCCCATCATCCCCGGCTTTTTACCCCTTTCATTTACCTACGCCTCCGAACTTCCCCACACTCACAAACTGGCTTTCCTCAAATCCTAAAGTGTTGTTCCTCCCTTTCCCTTTCACGAAATCACGCTTCCCTTTCTTCATAAAAATTTAACAAATTTCCCCAAAATATTCCCTCCTCTTTTCCCAATCCTTAATCCCATTTAAAAACTCTCCTTCCAAATTTTTAACTGACAAAAAACCCTTTGTTTCTAGGTTTTTAACCCTTTGACTGTCGAAAAAAGGCCCCAAACCCGAAGTGTTCCTGGTGCGCAAAAAAATTCGAAAAAAAAAAAAAAAAATTTTTTCTTAGAAATTGTTAAAATTTTTTTTCTGTTGTTTTAGTCCCCCCAAAAAAATTTTCCCATCGTATTACGAGATAAAGGGGGCCCATGAAGTTGCAGAAAATGAGCCGCGTATGGCAACAGCGGCGACTGCCCTCCCCGGTTTAAATTTAGTTGCTTGTATTTAAAGGTTTTTTGTTTTTTTCAATTTTATTTTTTTCAAAAAACTTATGTGGCCTATGGCCAAAGAAAGGTGAAATGTACATTTTATAATGTTGTTAAACACAAAGCACACAAATAATTATAAATTTATTGTTTACAAAACTTGTTTAAAAAAACAAAAATACAAAAAATTGTTTATTACTTTTGTTCTAAATAATATCCCAAATTTTACAGTCACTGAAATACTCAGAATTTTCTGCAGTTGGGGAACCTCTGTAAAATATGGTGTCTAAAAAGTGGTGTTTTACACTCTTACACATAAAACATGGTGTCATAAAAGTGGTTTTTACATCCCCAATAAAACATGGTGTCAAAACCAGGGGTGTTTTAAATTTCCCCAAACATAAAACATGGTGTCATAACAGTGGGTTTTACATCCAACACTAAAAAATTGGTGTCATAACGGGTGTTTTCACTCTCAAACAAAAAAACATGGTGTATCACAGTGGTGTTTTACCTCTACACAAAAAAACATGGTGTCATACACAGTGGTTTTTTTTAAATTTTAAATTAAAATGGTGTCATACACAGTGGTGTTTTTACACTTAACTAAAAAACATGGGTTTACACAGTGGTTTTTTACACTTTTACACATAAAACAGGTGCATACACAGTGGTGTTTTTACATCCTCACACATAAAAATGGTGTATAACAGTGGTGTTTTACACTCTCACACATAAAACGGGTTTGTCATACACAGGGGTGTTTTTACACTCCTCACACATAAAAAATGGTGTCATACACAGGGGGTGTTTTACATCTCCAACAAAAAAACTGGTGTCATCCCAAAGTGGGGTTTTACACTCCACACATAAAACATGGTGTTTTTCACAGTGGTGTTTTACACTCTTACCATAAAACTGGTGTATACACGTGGTGTTTTACACTTCCCAATAAAAAATTGGGGGTCTACCAGTGGTGTTTTCACCCCTCACACATAAAACATGGTGTATACACAGTGGTTTTTTTCACTTTAACATAAAACATGGTGTCATCACAGGGGGTTTTACATCTTACAAAAAAAACAGGGTGCATACCGTGGTGTTTTACATCTCAACAAAAAAGGTGTCATACACAATGGTGTTTTACCACACAAAAACATGGTGTATACACAGTGGTGTTTACACTTAAAACAAAAAATCAGTGTTTTTGGGGCATTTTTGTTTTAATTTTTTTTTAGTACAAAGCAAAACCTCGTCTGGAGTTGTCTTAAAAGTATTGCGGGCTTTGTGTTATGTATTTATCCTAGGTAAATGGTGTGTGTACTTTCCCTTTCCCTAATTTCCTTTCATTCCTTTCCTCCCTGGAGGCACCTGGGGGCATTCCCCTCTTCTACATTCCTTATCTGCCCTTTCCTTACTTTTTTTTTTCTTTATCTGCCTTCCTTCTTTCCCTCCCTTTCCCGTCGCTTTGGGTTTTTATAATATTATACACAATATAGTCACTAGTATTTCAAAAAAATCCTTTTATACCATTCAGCAAGTTGTTTTGGGTGCGAGTGTGTGGCTTATAATTGTTTTGAGTCAGGAGTCGGCAGCTGTCAAATGACATATTGTCTCTTAGTCACTCCCCCTACTGCCTGTCAAAACAATGGGGGTCCGATGCTGCTTCCCCCTCCATTCTATCTAATTATCTTTCTCCCTCATTCTATCTCTTTCAATCTGTCTCTCTTTCTCTCTCTCTGTCTATCTCTGTCTCACAGGTACACATAAATACAACTATACATAGTGTAAATTACCTAGGATAACCAAAAAATCCAGACAAAGTGCATACTCTGCTTGAAGATGTGAGTAAACGTGATGATGACACAGTCTTGTGGCTCTCTCTGAGACAGAGCTAGACGGATAGACAGGGAGTTTGGCAGACGACAAATAGACAGAAGACAAATGTTTGGTTCGTCGTCATCTTCTCCACCTCCTCCTCCTCCTCCTCCTCCTCTCTCTCCTCTCCTCCTCCTCCTTCTCCTTCTCCTTCTCCTTCTCCTCCTCTCTCCTTCTCCTTCTCCTCCTCACCTCTCTTCTCCTCCTCCTCCTCCTCCTCCTCCCTCCTCCTCCTGGCTCTTGACAGATGGACAGCTGCCCCCCCTCCCTCCTCCTCTTTACGCTCATCAAAGGTCAGCTCTTTCAGATGTTATCTCCCCTAATCTTGTCACTGTCATGGGGTGAACTGTTTTTCATGGCCTCAAGGAGCAAACATCATATTACTATACATTATTATTATTTAGGTATTAGGTATTATTATTATTCTATTCTTATTATTTATTCTTCTTTTTCTTCTTCCTTCTTCTTCCTCCTCCTTTCCTCCTCCCTCCTCCTCCCTCCCTCCTTCCTCCTCCTCCCTCCTTCTTCCTCATCCCTCCCTCCTTCCTCCTCCTCCCTCCCACCTCCTCCCCTCTTCCCTCCTCCCTCCTTCTTCCTCCTCCCTCTTCCCTCCTCCCTCCTTCTCCTCCTCCTCCTACCTCCTCCTCCTCCTTCCTTCCTCCTCCCTCCTTCCTCCCTCTCCTCTTCCTTCCTCCTCCTCTTCTTCCTCCTCCTCTTCTTCCTCCTCTTCTTCCTCCTCCTCTTCTTCCTCCTCCTCTTCCTCTCCTCCCACACCTCCTCCATTGCTTTTGGTCTCAAACTCCTCGAAATCATGAAATTGATCTTCATTGACACTTCCATCTGTGTTAGAGCATCACTTGGGAAGAGAAGAGTCCCAGATTTGCAGGGAAGTCACATATTTTCTACCGCTAGACATGCTGAAAAAGGACGACTGAAATGGTATTCCCACAATGCACCACTGGCTCCCCGATTTTTTTTATATGGTGCACACTGACCATGGAGACCCATTCTCTCACATGTGGGGCCTACCAGCTTTCTCCTGCTTGATTGAAGCCGCTAGGATTTATGCGTATTGATACATCAAAACACGGTATTCCTATGACCGTACATATCGGGAACCGTGACAGTCAATGGTTAATTTGTTAATCTCACTCCAATACTTTTTATTATTTTCAAACCTAAAAAGTTGTTGATAACTTCCACCACTCTCTCATTTTGCTCTCTTTTTACATTGCTTCACCACTCTCTTAACCCTCTCTTTTTCTCCATATACTCTTCCCTCCTTGATCACGTTACTTTGTAAAAAATTCTCATAAGCTAACTTTTTCTACCTTACTACTCTCTTCACTCATTCATCATTCCACCAATCGATCTTTTCCCTCCCACACCCACGTTCGGTTACCACAAACTATGTGAACACTCTAATAAACTGACATATTTTTAAACCTACCCCAGTACCTCTTTGACCCATTGCCTATGCTCTCATTAAGCCCATCTATCCTTCATAGCTGTTTTATCTTACCCTAACTGCCTCTCCCTCCTCTGTTAGTTTATAAACCTTCTCCTCTGCTCTTCCCTTGATGCTTTTATTCTCACTTGTATCCCATCTAACCTTTTAATATCCAAGTGTAATGCTACAATCGAGAAAGTGTTCTGTATTTATCTGTGGCCCCCCCTCGAGAAACATGGACATCCTGAAATGTGCTACTCATACAGTCTGTTTATCTACCAATACATAATTCAACAAATAATGTCATTGCGCCCCCGTCCATAATGATTTGTTTACTTATTTAGTCCTCTTTTGTTAAGAATGATGTTTTCCTGAGATATACCACCTTGTCGATTAAAAGTTTCAATCAAGGGCTCCCATTATCAATTTATCAACTGGCTCCCCAAACATACCTACGACACCCTATCTAATCAAAAGGTTCTCCTTACTTTAGCATTTCAGATCCCCGACCACAATTACTCTCTCACTTGGATTCAAAAGCTCCTATTACATTCATTTACATCGCCCAAAATTCTCTCTCTCCTCTGACATTCCTCTCTTTTTCCAGGGGCATACACGCTTATTATGGACCACTTCTCGCATCCAACCTTTACTTTTTAATCCACATAATTCTTGAATTTACACAGTCCTTATTCTCTTTTCTCCATCCTAATGTCAGTCATGTAATCATACAAGTCATAGAGGAGATAAGTTGTATTAATGTTCAGATCACTTTATTTGATAAAGATAGTCTTGTGGTCATGAATGCTAATAACAGTAAATTTGGTCCCCCAATATATTGTAGGGAAAGTATTCAATACTGCTTCCTAACTTGTTGAACATGAAACATAAAATACATGAAAACGCCAATTATATTGTAGAAATATATTACATGTTATGCTCTTAATATGTTTATTTAATAACATGTATGTTAATAACATTTATGTTATAAATACCACAGACTCCAACTGCCTCCATCCACTGCGAGTCCTCTACTACCCTCCCTCCGACCCCACAACTGGCAGCCATCCCACCACTCAGTGTGGTGAGTGTTTTGTTTGTTCATTATTTGCATAAACTACAGTATAAATAGTAAACCCATTCATGACTGCATATGGAATGGCCATTAGAAGGTATTAGACGGTGACTTTCATGTTTTACTCTTGAACACAGCAAGAATCAAACATTTCTGCTATGCTAATAATAAATAGAAAGTAATAAAATAAATCATATATTAATAAAACGAAAAATAAGAAGGAAATTGTAAAAAATACGAGGATGGTTGAACAATCGTCAGTGTGACTATGTTTATGCTGATGAACATAGTCCCTTTCTCAAACATTTACAATAATTCAGCGTTGAGGCAGTGGTATTTAATAACATAATGTTATTAAATAATAATAGTACATGTTTTATAATAATCATGTATTATTATTAACATGTATTTTAAAACAATATGTTATGAATAATAATAGTACTGTTACTTAATAACTGTATTATTATTAACATGTATTTATTAAATACCATTGCCTCATCACTGCCTCTACCACTCCAGTCACATTCAAATCAATCTACAAGCACCAAACACAATGAATTATTGTGAAATGTTTGGAAGAGCAGGGAGACTAATGTTCACTCCGGCAATAAACAAAGTCACCACCTACGATTTTGTCAAACTCCCTCGTATTTTGTACAATTTCCTTCTTCATTTTATATATATTATTATATTATTATTATTTATTATTATTATTATTATTATTATTATTATTATTATTATATTGTTTATTATTACAGTAGGCATGAAATGTTGATTTTGCTGGGTTTTCAAGAGTAAACACATGATGTCACCGCAATACCTGGCCTAATAGCCATTCCAATATCAAGTCATGAATGGTTACATTATTTATATGTGTTTAATAGCAAATTTAAATGAACAAACAAAACTAGACATCTGAGAGGTGGGAGGGCGGATGCCATTAAGTGGACATGAAAAGAGTAGGGCATGGGGAAAATGATTAGATTAGGGAAAAATTGGATTCGAATTGGGGGGGAGGAAGTGTGAAGAAGTGAAAGTTTAGAACTGGGAGTTGACGTGTCGGCGGATGGATTTAAGAGGGGGTAATCATAATGATGAGGGAAAAAAGGTTGATGTCTTGAGGTAATTGATCAAAAAACGTTTCTTGACAACAAGGGAATATGAAAGTATAGTGTACCAACACTCTTATAGGTGCGAAGCTTGGGGTAAATGGCAGCAGCATGGACGTTGAGGCAGTGGGTATCCCTGCTAAAGGTCAAATGTTTGGTTAAATTTATGCAGAAAATTGATGGGAAAAATTTAAGGAAGGTGGGAGTAATAAAGCATTAGTCCAAGGGCAGAAGAGGGTGTTTGAGGTGGTTTGGTCATTTAGAAGAATGGATCAAAGTAGAATGACATGGAAAGCATATAAACTAAGGGGAAGAAAAGGGTAGGGGGCCTCCCCGAAGGTTGGAAAAGGGGTAAAGGAGGTTTTGTGGCGAGGGCCCTTTGGGCTTCCAGCAAGCTGCATGGCGTGTTTGATAGAGTTGAATGGAGACAATGATACTGGGACCTGACGATCTGTTGGAGTGTGAGCAGGGTAATATTTAGTGAAGGGATTCAGGAAACCGGTTATTTTCATATAGTCGGACTTGATTCCCTGGAAAGGAAATACAATGCCCGCACTTTAAAGGAGGGGTTTGGGATATTTGGGATTTTGGGGGGATATGTTGTGTATCTTATCGTATATGCTCTAAACTGTTGTATTCGAGCACCTCTGCAAAAGCAGTGATAATTGGTGGTGTGAAATGTTGATGATGAGAAAGTATTTCTTTTGGGGATTTCTTTCTTTTTTGGGTCACCCTGCCTCGGTGGAGACGGCCGATGTTGAAAAAAAAAAAAAAAAAAATTTTATTACTATTGTTAATATTAGCGTAGCAGAAATGTTTGATCCTTTGCTGTGTTCAAAAGTAAACACATGATGCACCGTCTAATACCTGCCCGAATAGCCCTCCAATATGCATCATGAATGGTTTACATTATTTATTCTGGGAGTTTTAAAGCAAATAATGAACAAACAAACACTCACCACACTGGTGGTGGAGGGCGGCTGCCAGTTGCGGGTCGAGGGAGGGGAAAGGGACTCGCAGGTGCGGGAAACTTAATATGATTTCTTGGGAATTTGTGGCTGGGAATTGGCGGTTGGGAATTCGCGAATGTGTGAGCCCGTGAATTGAAAACGTAATTTTGTCCAATTTCCCCTTCCCAATTTCTAATAATAATTTAATTATTTATTTTTGTTTTTAATTAAAATTTAAATTTTAAAATAAAATTAAACAAAAGGGGGGGGATATTATTTGGGGGGTGGGAGGGGGGGTTCTTTTCAGGGGAGGGTTAAGGTCCTTGGGGGTGGGGGGGAATTGGGGTTAAAACCTTCCCAAGGGGGAAGGGGGTTGGGGGAAGGGGGTTTTAAAATTTAAAATTTAAATTGAGTTTAATAGAAATTTTAATGAAAAAACAAAACAGGAAAATGAGTGGGGGAGGGTTGGTCCATTTTTGCTTTGGCCCGGGGGGTTTTTTTTTTTTTTAAAAGGGGCCCGAAAAAGGGGGGGAAAATTAATTTATTTTGGGTTTTTAAATTTTTTTTCCTTTTTTTTGGCGGTTGGGAATTCCCCCCCGAATGGGGTGAAGCCCGTGAAAGTTAAAAACCCGGGAATGTTGGGGAGACATTTGTTTATAAAAGGGCCCCCCCTTTTCCCTACGCATACAAAACCTTTTAAAACCGCATCCCCATTTCGCTTTTTATCGCAAAAATTTTCCCCTCGAACCCCCACCCAAAAAACCCGTCCCGCTCTTCGCCAAAGACACGTCCAATGTGCGGCCCTTACCCACCTCACAGGGCCCCCGCCAGTGGCATTGTTTACCGCCAGGCCCTCTGCTTTAACATCCAAGCATAAAATTTGGGAACTTTTTCGTATTATTACAGTTTTTTGGTGTTTTTTCTGGAAAATAAGGAACAGGGGCCCCCAAGAAAGCTTCAAGTGCCAACCCAAAACAGAAATAAGGGTGGGAATTACTATAGGATAAGGGAAAAAGATCATTGAAAATATGAAAGTGGAGTGCGTGTTCCGAGCTGGCCGGGTTTGTATAAAAAACCCCCAATCAAACCATCGCTACTATTGGTGTACGGGCGGCGCTGCTGTTGTACCACCGTCACTGCGCTGTTTCTTAGTACCGCCCTGCTGCGCTGTAGCATCGTCTGCTGGGGTTTTTTTTTAAGGGCACTTGTCAGCCTGCTCCCTTTGTACCACCGCCCCTTTGCTGCGCTGCTGCTGTAGTCCCGGGTCGCTGGCTGTAGAAACGTCTGTGCTGCTGTACCCTCCCCCTGCTCCCTGTGTAGCATCGTTTTGCTGCTGCTGTAGCACTTGTCAGTGCTATCCCTGTTTACCACCGTCAGCGCTGCTGTTTTTTTTTTTGCTGCGGTTTGGGGTAGTACCTTTCTGGGTGCTGAAAGCATCATCGGCTGCTGCTGTACATCGTTTTCTGCTGCTGTACACTGTCAGCTGCTGTTTGCTGCGGGGGAGTGCTGTACCCACCGTTGTTGGTGTGGTTTAATTGAAAAACCCAAAGAAAAAAATTTAAAATCCAGAGGTTTTTCCACCCGGGAAAAACCAAAAAAAGTCAGTGTCATCGAAGACTGTCAAAACTTTTTTCCCATTGGGGTCCTTAATCTTTTTCTCCCAGGTTTGCAACCCACACCAGTCGACTAACCCCCCGGGGTGAACGGGGAAAAACCCCGGGAAAAAAAGTGCTCATTTTGGGTAAATTTTTAAAGCCACCCAAAGGTTGGTTTGAGAGATTTAAAAAATCGTAGTGGAAATACCCCCAGTGTGATAAGGCAGTTCTGGAAAAAAAGCCAAACGGGGGCCCTACATACTCAGGGGGGAAAAAAGAAATCCCAGGACACGTTTTATCAGTAAATTGCTGCATCTTCAAAAAAGGTAATGTCTTTATTTTTCCCATTTATTTGAGTAAAAACATGCACAGTTTATATTTGCATGAAATTTACTCTACTATTGTGAAATTTTCCCTTCTCTTTTGTGTAGGAAAATGTATTTTTTAAATGTGGAAAAAAAAATTTTTTTCATATTTTTTGGGTGTCTTGCACGGTTTAAATTTGATTTCCTTTAAATTTCTTAGGGGGAAAAATTCATTCACAAACCGATCATTTCGCATAACAATCACCCTTTCCCACAGATTAAAGTCGCTATGCGGGGTCCCACGTATTTATATATAAAATAAAATATATATTTATTTTTTAATATATATTATATATATATATTTAATTTATATTATATTTTAATATATATATATATATAATATTTATTTATATTTTTTATAAATATATATATATATTTTAATATTTTTATTTTTTTCTTTTTTCCCAATGTCCCAAAAGCCGTACCCCACTAAAGGGGGGGGCCCAAAAAGGAAAAAAAAAAATTTTCCCCCTTTTTAAAATTTAGAAATTTTTTTACACAGAAGGGGTTACTACCCCCTTGCCCGGGCATTTTAGTTCCCTCTTAAAACACCCCTGGATTACGCGGGAAAAATTCGTTTCCATTCCCCAAGGAGTTAAGGGGGAAATTTAAACCATAAAACAAAAAACTGGGTTAGAAAATAAAAGGGAAAACCCAGGGGGGGTATGTATATATTCTTGCACATTTTGTGTATGTGACCTAAGGGGTAATTAGAATTGGGCAAGATGCATGAAATTTTTCATGTTTCTGGACAGGAAAAAAGGACACCAGAAATTCCTATCATCATGTAAACAATTAAAGGTCATGTTTATGAGACAGAAAAAAATGACACCAGCAATCCTATCTTCATGTAAAACCCAATTCAGTTTTTGGGTGTCACACTAAATTGGGCAGGACGGGTAGTACCTCCCTGGGCATTTTGCTGTTTTCCAGCCTACTACCAAATAAAAACATAACATATAATATGCTAGGAATTTGCAGGAACAGGCGAAATATTTGCAAACACTGATCTCGGGCTGAAGGAAAAACTCAAACCTAGGGAGCCTTGGAACAGGTACGCGGGTGCTTTACCAACCTAGCTCACTGGCCCCAAACCCCTTTGCTCTAGCATGAGTAGACATTGACCCAAAGGCACCCAGTTTCCCGCGGGAGGTTTACTTTTTTCATCTTATCCCCTCCCTGCATCACCTTACTAGAGATTTTAAAAATCTGGGAAATTTGCAAAAAAACGGGCAAATTTTTTTCACAAACACTGATTTTGGGTAAGGAGACCAACCTTAACCTTGGAACAAGGTGCGCAGGTTTCCCAAACCTAGCTACACTGGCCCAAATACCTTGGGTCTAGGAAAGCTAGACATTGACCCAAGGCACCAGCTTTCAACCCGGAGGTTTTAAAACTTTTCATCTTTTTTCCCCTGAGCACCCACCTTTACAAGACATTTTAACAGTGCTAGGAATTCACAATAACAGGCGAAATTTTCACAAAATTTGATCTCTTCTGATATGAGGATGAAAATAAAAAATCCCACTTGCTAGCGAGATTGTTTCCACCATCTCCTCAGCTTTTTCTATGGTCCCAGTTGGAAAAAAGTGGGGAAAAATTTTGAGGGGTTTAAATATTTCTCCGCCCCCGATTCCTTTTTAAAAGGGGTCATGGGTTAATAGAAACCCCTTTCTTGACGTTGCCATTAAAATTTTGGAAAATTCATCGGGTTTCCGTATTTTTTTGGGTTGGCTCCATCATGCCCCTCGTTTTTTTCCCTCAAAGTCTGCCGAGATTTTAGCCCCCTTGGGCTTTTCTTCTCTCGAAAGAACAGTATAATGTCCCTTTTTCCCAATTCGGGAAACTGGGGGAAAACACTCCTGTTTCCCTGATCTTCAGAAAATGACCTGACGAAAATCCATATTTGGATTTAAAAAACATTTCATCAGTAAAGCCCCCTTGAGCCCTTTTACATCTTTTCAAACTTATTTGATCAAAAGGGAGTTTTTTCCCCGCTTTGGAAATCTGAAAACCGGGGTTATTTACGGGACTTTAAAATCTGAAAAACCAGGTACTAAAGGAAGGGATGCCTCCCACTATCGTCTAAATTCCCTCTTACCAATGAGTTTGAAAAGTGAGGGAAAGTCTGGTAAATGGGAACTTTAAATTTTGGTATTTTGGAGATGTAAAATTAGTCTCCCCCACCCCTTTCCAATATGGGTTTCGTAAGGGCTTTTCTCCAAACCCCCTTACTAGGTTTGGATACTTTATGTTTGTAATGCCTTTGCAAATACCACTCTTTTATTTGCCAAATTTTTTTACCTTGAGAAGGCAATGACAAGCTTGGGGTTAATATTTTGGGCCCCAAAACCCCCTCCTTTGGGGCCCCCGACATATCTGTGTTTTAGGTTTTAAAAATGTGCTCTCCCCCAAATTTATCCAAGCTGAAAGGGGTCCCCCCAAGGGGTGTTTTTTCTGAGCACAACACTTTCTCTTTGCTATAAATTATTTGGCCCCCTTTGTCTTCCATCCAATATTTGGGTCATCGCTCTAGGTTTTATGACTTTGCAAATTTCTTTTGCAGGGGCCCGCTGCACCCATTACAGTTTTCTCTCCAGCATGCAAACGACCCCTTTTTTTCCCTCACACATGGGTTTAAAAATTTTTCCCGACCAAAAACCCCAAACCCAAAATTAAATTTTTACTAGACGCTCGGCATCTCTGATCTTCCTTTGTAACCCCTTGGCTCCCCCAACCCTGAACATGATTCAGTCAGGTTTTTTAGGCCTTCTTTTTTTGACTGTAGGTTATCCTGGGGAAAACCCCACAATTTCCCCTTGAAGGGGAACTTTTCACAGCCGGCTGAAACCTTCTTAAAACCTTTGCTCAATTTTTTGGGGGGGGGGTGATCTTTGAACCTCCTACACCTACATTCAATCAAAAAAATCAAATTTTTTCTCTATAAAGGGTTACAATGCGGGGTTTTTAAAAATTTTGGTTTTTTGTGTGGTTTTACATGTTTAAAAAAATACTAATTACAGAGGGGCCCCCTAGGACACCCAGCCTGATTGGCATTTCGGGCAGGAATTAGTTAATTCTTAACCTAAATTTTTACAAAATTATGGAGAAAATTGGGATTATGGCTAAGTGACTCAATACTAGTTTGCGAGGGTTTTGCAAATTTAAAGCTTTTTTTTTTGGCCCAATACAAAAGGGTTTTTTTATTGGGTTATCACAGGGAAATTTAATTTATGTTAGAAATTTATTTTTTAAAAATTTTAAAATTCATATTTCTGTTTTTATAGTCAAATGGGTGAGTGAGTGAAAGTGTAGTAAATAATGAGTTAGTTTGTTGACGGGGTTTTTCCGGGAGATAAAATGTTTTCTAATGGGATTTTTTAAGGTGATGAATGGTCTGCCCGTTCTGAGTTTTCAGGTAGGGTGTTCCAATTATAGGGCCCTTTTTCATACAGTGGACCCCCGCCCTAGCGACCTTTAAACCCTGCAAGGGGCTGGGCCCGTTTTTGGAAATGTTTTGGGATTTTCGAATGAATTTTCCCCCTAAGAAAAAAATGGAAATCAAATTAAAACCGTGCAAGACACCCAAAAAAATATGAAAAAAAAAAAAATTTTTTTTCCACATGAAATGTTAATTTTAATACACAAAATGAAAAAGGCATGAAAAATTTCATGAAACTTACTTTTTAAATTTAAGATTGGGGGATGATTGATGGGGTGGGGGGAGGGGAAAGAGAGTGTTTAGTGTTTAGAAGGGGAATTTCCCCCTTTCCCTTAAAGGAAATTGAAGGGGTCGAGTCCTTTTCTTGGGGGTTTCTTCCCTTTTTTTAAAGGCCCCCTAGGACCAGCTCAGAACATGGACTTCTTTTCGCACAACATTTTCTGTCCAAGTGGCCTGTAACCCCTCTTCCCTTTAAAGAATTCCCTTAAAAATGTTTTTACAACATTCATGTACAGGTTGCCAAAACGGCTTGGAAAGCTGTGTGAGGGGTTTTTTCTCAAAAAAGGGTTTTACTTCAAGCCCTTTTGCCCACATTTCCTTAAACTTTTTTAGTAGGCAATTCCTTCAATTTCTCTCCCCTCCTTTTTAAACCGTTTCCCCCAGGTCTGGCCCCTTGCAGTTTAAGTTGATTATCATCACGTTGGGTTTTTCTTCATTGTCCTCCCCCCCCCCAACTCTTCCACACCCCCCCCACTAAAAAACCAAACCCCCAAAGGGCTTCCCCCAAACCCACCCAATTTATTCCTCAAATGGCATACTCCTCTCAGGGTTAGCCCCCAAAACCCTTTAAAAACCCTTTTTTCTACACATTTTTTGGCCAAAAGTTTTTCCAAACGAGTTTTTAAGGTCTTTTAGTCACTCCCTCCCCAACCTTACCTATCAGGTTTTTACAATTGAGGGTATTTTAAGGGGATCTCTCCAAAAGTCTCTTAGGGGTCAGGGTTTAGTTTCTGAAAGGGCACTACAAACACCTTTCAAACAGAGCTTTTTTTGAAAGTTTTTTTAAGTTTGGGAATAACCTGGGGGTCCATGGCTGCAGGGGAGGGGGTGGTATTAGGAGGCAAAAACTTACCCTTTAAAGAAATTTTATATCCCCCTAAAGTCGCCTGCCACGTCTGTAGGATAAAAGGGGCATTTTTCTAACACCCGGAGGCCTTTTAAATTCAATTTCTTTTCGTTAGGAAAACTTTCACATTGGGGGGAAATGCATGGTGTAACCCGTCATTTAAAAAATCCCCTGTGACCCCTGCCTTAAATGTTTGCCCTCCACAAACCCCACACAAAAATTTTTTCCCTTTAGGCTTTTTTTTGCCGAACGGTCTGGGGTTTCAGAGTGATCACTAAAAAAGGGTTTACTTTGCAAACACCCCCCGTAGCATTGGAACACATCAAAAAAGTAAAAAAAAAACCGTCTTTTTAGGCTTTTGTCCTGGGAGGCCTTTTTTCCCCCTGAGTAATGTAGGTTTCCCGTTTTGGGATTTTCTTCCAAAAAAAAGGCCCGTTTTTATCACAATTTAAAAAACTTGTTAGGTTTAAATCCTTCACTGTCTATGCACTCCTTGAATTCCGCACATTTTTTCAGCCGCTTTGTGGTGAAATGGCAGCCCCAACCATGCCTTAAACACACTATGTAAAGCCATAAAGCTTTTTAAACTCTCAAAACCAAACCCTTTTCTGGCCTTAAATTCCTACATCATCCTAGTTGCAGGCTTTTTTTAATTAAATCCTCATGCAACTTCCTAGCCTTTTCGCTTATGATCGCTTGAGAAACGCTATCTCCTGCTAGCTGTTTTTCATTTATCCACACCAATAAGAGTCTCTCAACATCTTCCTCACTTGCGATCTCTGTTTCGAAAACACAGTTAAACGTTTGGCAAGAACAGCTTCCTTGATTGCCTTTCTGTTGCCACAATAGTAGAGATGGTTGATTTGGGTTTCTTGTACAACCTGACCAGGTCGGCGATACGCACTCCACTTTCATACTTATCAATGATCTCTTTCTTCATCTCTATTGGAATTCTAACCCTTATTGCTGTAGGTTGGAACTAGAAGCTTTCTTGGGGCCCATGGTCACTTATTTTCCAGATAAAGCACAGAAAACACTGTAATAATACGAAATATTCCGATTGTATGCTTGGATGTTACCGCGGAGGCTGGCTGGTAAACAATGCCACCGGCGGAACATATGAGGCTGGCTCAGGCCGCACATTGGACGCGTCTCGGACGAAGGGCGCTGAGCGGGTTTTTGGGCGGTATGCGAGGCAAAATTTTAGCGATCAAAGCGTCCGGTATGCGGATTGTACGTTATGCAATGCGTCCGGTATGCGGGGGTCCACTGTACTTTGAATTTTTGTAAAGGTTTAGTCGGACACGGGGAATGTCATAGAGATATTTGTGTCTGGTGTTATGCCTGTGGGTCCTGTCACAACTATCAAGAAAGCATTTTAGGTCAAGGTTAATATTGGAATTTAAGGTCCTGTTGATGTAGATTGCACAGTAGTAAGTGTAGATGTTCTGAACAGGGAGTAAGTTTAAATCTGTGAAGAGTGGGGGGGGGGGTGATGCCAGGGATGGGATTCAGTGATTATTCTTACTGCAGCTTTTTGTTGGGTTACTATTGGCTTTAGGTGTGTTGCTGCAGTTGATCCCCAAGCACAAATAGCATAGGTGAGGTATGGATAAATGAGTGAATGGTATAGTGTGAGAAGGGCATTTTGTGGCACGTAGTATCGTATCTTGGAGAGGATCCCAACCGTTTTTGGATACTTTTTTTTGTTATGTGTTGAATATGGGTGCTGAAATTCAGATTGTTGTTTAGGTATAGGCAGGGCCTGATTACCGCATAGGCAAACTAGGCATTTGCGTAGGGCCCCGCGCATTTGGGGCCCCGCAGTCCAAGGGGTTCAGGAGCTCATCCAAGACTGCGCACATGGTGCAAGTGCAAAGGGGTCCCTACCTAAAAAGTTCAAGTGTTTGGAGAGTAAAATTGATTTTTAAAAAATTAATCAAAACAAAAATAAATAATGAAATAAAATAAAATAAAAATAAATAAACCTAACCATAGATGGCAACCCCTCAACACGCCTTTGTTTACATCAGAACAGCTGTGTTTTCCCCGCTAATTGGTGAGTATGGGAGATTCCTCTCCAATTTTCTGTAGTTTACATGATTTGATAGTCTTATGCATTATGCAATGATGACAATAATGGTCAGTGATTATAAAGGGAATAACAGTGTTGTAGTGGTTATGCTGAATATAATAGGTACATGATGTCACTACTTTAATAGCCTAATCTAGTAATACTATGCTGTCTTGAGTTTATTCTCTTTAAAATGCATGATTTAACAAGATAGTTATAATGGCTATTGGTAAATGGTTTTGGTTGTCTTGATGTACTTTCCCTATTAAATTTAATCTAAATAGCCAGAATGTATTTAATTAGACCTTAAACAGGCTCACACCGACCCCCCCCCACCCCCAAGCTGGAAGGGGTCGCTTCGCTTACCCGTAAATCAAGGGGCCCCGCCAATCTGAATAGCCTAGGGCCCGGAGACTTCTTAATCCGGCCCTGGGTATAGGCCTAGGGAATTTGCCTCATTATGTCTGGCAATTAGTGTTGTTGATCTTAATGTTAAGTTGCACAACACCTTCTCTGCTACCAAACACAATATAGTAGGTTTTGTCAGTGTTAAGTGTAAGTTTATTGGCTGTCATCCAAGTTGATATTTTTAGCAATTCCTCATTAACAATGGTGTTGAGGGAGGCATGATTATGGTAAGAGAAGACATAAATTGTGTCGTCAGAAAAGAGAATGTGTTTCAGGTGTTGAGATACATTTGGAAGATCATTGATGTAAATGAGGAAGAGCAGGGGACCAAGGACCCTTCCCTGTGGAACTCCAGCATCAAGTGGCCATGTTGATGATGCTGTGTCTTTAATGGTGACATACTGATTCCTATTAGTAAGGTAGGATTTGAAATATGCAAGCACATGGTCTCTTATACCATAATGGTCAAGTTTGTGGAGTAGGATGCCATGGTCTACTGTGTCAAAAGCTTTTCTTAGGCCAATAAAAATTCCTAGCAGATATTCCTTATTTTCCAATGCTGTGTAAAGCAGATCTAGCATTTTTTACAGTTGCATCTTTATGCTTTTATTTTTCCTGAATCCATTTTGGCAGAGGTTGAGTATGTTTTGTGCCGTTATAAATGAATATAGTCTCCTGTGCATGAGTTTCTCAAAGATTTTGGATAGCAATGGTAAGTTTGATATTGGCCTATAGTTGTTTACATCTGTAGGTTCACCACCTTTATGTATTGGTGTAACCCTTGCTCATTTTATCGAAACTCGATTATGGTGACCAGATCTATTCAGCAGCCTCTCCTGCTACTCTCTCTAGCCTTAACCCCATCCATCACCAAGGATTACGTTTATGCCTTCGTGCATTTCACTCTTTCCCTGTTGAGAGCCTCTGTGCAGAAGTGAACGTTCCATCCTTGTCCGATTGCCATGATGCCCATTGCCTTCGCTACTATGTACGCTCTTGTGATCTCTGCAATCCTTCCATTTATAGAATGGTCACCAATATTAGTAGACATTATTTGTTCACTGCCCCTGTTTGCTCCATCCCTTCTCTCTTCGCCTACATTTGCTCTTGTCTTCTCTTCAGTTATCACCTTTCTATGTCATGTAGCATGTCACTTTTCCCTACCCCCCTGGGAAGTTCCAGCTGTTCAAGTTCGTTCTTTCTCACTCCCTTGCTCGAAAGCCCAACTGCCTACGGTAGCTTCCCACTCTCTTTTTCTTGACCACTTCCACTCTCATTCTCATGCCATCACAGTGTACACATATGGCTCTAAGTCTTCTGACGGCATCGGATTTGCAGCAATGTTTCCAGACAATGTTGTACGAGGGCATTTACTATCTTCAGTTAGCATTTTTACTGCTGAATTGTATGCCATTCTTACTGCACTTATTCGTATTGCATCTGTGCCTGTGTCATCATTGGTGGTTGTCTCAGACTCCCTTAGTGCTTTACAGGCTATACAGAAATTTGATGCACCTCACCCTTTAGTCCTCTGTATCCAACTTTGGCATCTCTACCAAGCATAAAAATATTGTTTTTTGTTGGGTCCCTGGTCATGTTGATGTACAGGGCACTGAACAGACAGATTCTGTTGTGTGGTCAGCAGTACATGACCTACCAGTTTCATATAGAGGTGTCCCATTTACGGACTATTTTGCTGCAATAGCTACCCACCTTCACACCCATTGGCAACAATGTTGGTATACTCTGCTCAGTAACAAACTTCAGTCTATGAAACCGAGTATTGGTTACTGGCTGTCTTCTTGTCGCCAGTGTTGAGGTTGGGAGACTACTCTCTCTCATCTTCGCATTGGCCACACTCGTCTTACTCATGGGTATCTCGTGGAGAAGCACCCTGTTCCTCTTTGTGAGAAGTGTCACGTTCCAGTATCGGTTAGCCACATTCTGTTAGACTGCCCTCTCTATCAGTGAGCACACAGAATTTGCCTCCAATGTCATCTCCACTCTACTACTCTTTCTTTACCTTCCCTTCTTGCTGATGGACCCCCCTTTAATCCTGACTCTCATAGACTTCGTGACAATGACTGATTTACTCCACAAAGTCTGATAATACCTTCCGCACTCCCCTCAGCCCTTTCTACCTCAATCTCTTGCTATCCACTGCCCTCTTGTTGTCTGTAACTTAGTAATCATCCCTCTCCCTTTTGCCACCTGATACCCTCGCTTCCTTCCTGCCCTGCAGCGCTGTATAGCTGTATAGGTGGTGATCTTGAGGTGTTTAACAAGAATATAAAATATGAGATAGTGATTGGACAGCTTAGAATCACTGTTGTCAGATTGACAACATGGAAATAAGAATTAGGTTTTACAGACAAAATTTAATGAATTTTTTTTTTTTTTTTTTTAAGAAAGGTCTCATAACACTACTTGTGGAAGTGGGTATGTACTGTATAATTATTCTGACTCACCTCTTCAAGGGGGGCTCCTTGTTGTGGTGAAGAGGCTGTTGGTCTGAGGAATTAGAACTGTCGGTCTCCTTCCTCAGACTGAACCTAATTACCCCCCAATCCCCCCTTCCCTATCCCATCCTCTGCATCCTCCCCTTTTTCCTTTCCTCCTCCTCCCCACCCCTCCCTTTTGCCCTTCCTTTTGGCCTTTGGGGTTTTTTCCCACAGGCACGCTAGTTCCTAGGTAGGGGAAAGGGTACCGGGGTCCATCCCATTCCATTGAGGCTCTTGGCGGTGGCGTAGTTTGCTGTTGAACCTGGATTGCCTGAGGATGTCCCGATCCCTCTCCTGTATCCTGGAGGGTGGGTTTGGGTGTCTCGGGCGGCAGGTGTATCTCTAGAAGCCACCTTTCGGATTCCGGGGGTAGTGGCCGAAGGAGGTATGCTTTGTGGTGGATATCCGGCCGCCCTCTCTTTTGTCCACCGAGGTAGCTTGGTAGATGTGAGGTTGCTATCCCAGATTGCTGGTTTACTGGCATGATGGGTAGGGTATGCCACGGGTTCCATGCTGCATCTGCGCTACTTGCGGTGCTGAGGTCCTCTTGGGCGCAGAGGGAGATTTCTGGCCCTTTCAGTCCTCCTAGGAACTATCCCTCCCCAGTCCCCCCTTTTTTATTCTTTTTTATTTTTATTTTCTTTTCTTTTTTTCTCTTAAAAAACAAAAAAAAGAAGTACACTAACCATGGCAGCCCCAGTCCATGAACCTGCTCTACACTCACGGGTGAGATGTTAGTCACTGCCGACGCCCTCAATTGCAGGTGATGTGACACAGAATTCTTCAAAGAAACATACTTACAGGAGTAATAAAGGTGTGGTCAAGTTACTGTCACTGAGGACATTAGCAGTGCTCTTGACAGGATATTTACGCCGGGGAAGTCACTGTCTGAGTCGGACTTGTCAAAGGCACTCGCAGCAAGGACATTGGATTTCTCATATTGTTTGGCTCATGTGAGTCAGGGATTGTCTTCCAGTCTGTTACTGGGCCGTTGCTTCAGGAACTTGTTGTTGCTCAGATGAGAGGAGACAGAGGAGCAACTCATCAGAACCCCAAGACATGCTTTGAAAACGACGGTTTTTTTTGGCGCATTGTCTCGTGCTGTTGCATCTCTTCTGAGTATCTCACTCAGAACTTCTATCGTCGCCTGGAAGAGGTAGTTTTGAAGGTATACACACGTCCAGCAGAGGGACACGAGTAGAGACGTGATGAACACTTCAGGAAGTTCTTCGTATTCTCTTCAAGATGTCGTTGTTCTTGGTGCCTGGGAAAGATTTCATTCCCAGCATTAATATTTAATACACACCTGACACACTAGCCTGTATTATAAGCTAGTCCCTGAGCAGAAGCCTGCATATACCTCCTGACATACTAGCCATTGTCGTATAAGCTAGTCCCTGAGCAGAAGTCAGCTTTTCATTTCTGATACATTTAGCCTTTTTTACCAAAAAAACAATCCTTGACATAGCCGACATACACTTCAAAACCCCACTAACCTCTTTTATACGATTAATCCCGGGAAAGAGGGGGTTACTTTATTCCCCTTAAAACACTAGTTTTTTTTATCAAAAGGGTTTAGTCTCTGGGGCAGGTTCTTTTTTTTTTCCGCCAGACTGGAAAACTGGTGGCCTCTTGGAGCAAAAAACCCATTTGATTTTTTCTGTCAAACTATGAAAATTTTGGGGGATTTATAGTGGAATTAAATTGCCAAAGAAGCCTACCCTGTAAAGGCTGGGGGAGGGAAAAAAATTTTTCGGTAAAAACCCACGCAAGCCCGGGGTGTTTGAAGACGCTGGTTTTGTTGATTTGGTTAGTACGCCTATGTTCCTGGCAGTATTTTTTTCTGGGGAACAACTTTTTTGGCTTTCCCACGTAAAAATTGGAAGGTGAAAGCTTTTAGTTTTTAAAGGGCTGAAAAAAGGGTTTTTTGTTCGGGGGGGTTTTTTGGATGGGGGCCAGAAAGGTATCTTTTTGCAAGGGGTTTACCACCTCGGGTTTTTAAATTACCCGATGAAAAAATGCCCTCTCCGATGTTTTTCTCCGATTTTCACTTCACCTTTCCCCACTCGTTAAATTTTTTTGGTTTTGGGAGAGTACAGAAAGTTCCCCTTTCATAAATCAAAGGGATTTTTTGCTATTTTTTTTCAGAGGAAACTCCCACCACCTCTTTTGGCATCCCCTTCCAGTTTTGGGGAGCCTTTGCTGTGATTCCCCTGCTCGGGCCCTCCCCCCCCCTTTTAGTTTTCCAGGGGGAAAGGTGGGGAATTTTACGTCGCCCAAAGGTAACATTTTCTGGGGGTCGGTAAGGGTTTTCGGAAATTTTGGAAATTGCTGAAACAGGTAATGCTCAGATTTTCTCCTTTCCCCGCTACATTGAGCGGGAAATCTACATTCTGGAAAAAATAGTTTGGGGTGTTTATTTAAAAACTTAGTATTGAATATTTTTACCATTTTAAGGTATATCATGCTTTTTAAGAGCTTTTTTTTTAAAGCAGTCTTTTTTTTTAAATTTTCGGGAAATTTGACAAGGTCTTTAATTTTTTTCAAATTTACATTTTTTAAGTAAAAAGAACTGGGCCCCATATTTTTTTGGTAAAAGATGGGGGAAGGGTTTGACTCCTTAAATCTGTATTTTTTTTTTTTTTTAAAATAGGCGTTTAAAAAATGACGGGAAAATTTTTAAAAAAAATTACATAAAAAAAAAATTAAATGCCCCAAAGGGAAACTCATTTAAAAAACCCCAAAAACACATAAAAAAAGGGGACACCATACAGAAATAATGGTAAATTACACCCACAAACAACACACTATACTTTAAACAGTGATTTTTCTTTTTTTTTGTTTAAAAAACACCACTAAAAAAGGTTAATTACAAAAAAAAATCAAACACGGGAAATTTTAATAGATTGTAAAAATAAAACTTTGTGAAAAAAAAACAAACACACACACAAAAAACCCCCAAAACGTATACACAACTTTGGACACTACTTTCCGGGGAAACTTTACCAGGAAAGGGGCCTCCGCCTGTCAAAAAAATGTATGCAAACTTAATCAAAGATCTCAGGTCCCCAAAACAGGCCCCAACGAAACCACAAACTTTAAAATTTTTAGGCATTATCACGAGATCTTTTAAAATTTTAAAATAGGTATTAAACGATTTTAAAAAAGGGAAACCCGGGGTAATACTACAATCACAAAAAAAAAACATCCAACAAAAAAAAAAAAAAAACGATGTGATATTTTTTCATTTCAGCAAAAAAAAAAGAAAAAAAAAAAATGCAAAAACAGTTGCATGTAATATAAATTTTTAAAATTCCCGAAAGCACACTACAACAAAAGCATAAAAAAAATAAACATAAAATAAGAACCAAATTTACGTAAGGGCAGGAAAAAACATCTAACAAATACAAATTGTCTTGGGTTTAAAAAAAGTTTAAAAGAAGGGAAAAAAATTTTTAAATTCTGTACATACAAAGTCTTAAAAGACCAAAAAACAACATCAAACCCTCAAAAATAGGAGAAACCTTTAAATTTTTACGGAGACCAAAAAAATTTACATAACTATTATAAAACAATTAGTCACAGCTGACCAGTCGTTAGATCACCCACTGGAAAAAGGGTTTACAAAAATACCTCAAAACTCTTTAAAATCCAAGGGTTTATATTTAGATGAGAAAAAATTTTCCCCAAACTCCCCTAAAATACCAAAAATTTTTTCGGGGCCCTTTTTTTTCCCAATTTAAACGTTTTCCCTAAAAACCCGAAAAACTACCCATTTTTCTTTTAATTTTTGGCCCCATTGCCCAAGACCCATAAAAAAAAATTTAATCGGCCACAAAGTTCGACCTGCACGTTTTTACACCCGCAACCCCCCTTTCATCAAAACTCAACACTGGGGAAAGCCGGGGCAAAAATCCCCCCACAAACCCAAAACAAAAAACCCCTACTGAACCCTTTATGTTCCCTACCTAAAGTCTTAAAAGAAATAAAACCCAAAAAGAAAAACCAAAATTTTCCCCCGCCCACAAAGCCGAACAACCAAGGTCCCCCCTCCCAAAAAGCCGGGTTTTACAACACCACCCCGGACGCCGGAAATTTCCGCAAAAATTTTTAAAAAACCCCTTTTCCCGTACTTGGGGGAAAGGGGAAAAGCAAAACGTAACCCGTCTCCCAAAATATCACTCCCCCAAACATGGGGTACATTCCTTTAACTTTTCCACGCACCCTTTTAAAACCCTTTTCCCCCAAACCCCCCCTTTTTTAAAATACTTTAAATTTAAAAACCTCGCATTCCCGCATGTGCAATAAAAATGCGGGGCACGTTCACACCTAAAATTTTTTCCCCCCCCTTTCCCCCCCCACCTGGGGCAGGTTCGGGATACATTTCAGTTAACCCAACCCTGCCCTCCCAAAACCCTTTGGAGAAAAAACCAAAAATTCACGAACATTTCCAAAGACATGGAAAAACCCCAAGGAATTTAGGGGGCCTAAACCCCCCCCTGATGGGATTGGGGGTCTTTAAACCCCTGCCTTGTGAAACCAAACGCCCCCCGGGGGCCCCCCAAAAATCTTTTAAAAATCTAGCAAAAGACGTTTTTTACATTTCCCCAAACCAAAAAAGGGATTTCAGGGGCAAAACATGCCAATTTCTTTACCTTTGAGCCCGGAAAAATTAAAAGACCAAATGCCCTATAGAAGTTTTTGGCCCCGTTGGGTGGGACTGTATCCCTGTTTTTGGGGGGGGTTTCAAACGTCCTTTTTTTTTAGAGTTTATAGATTTTTGTGGGGCTCGGGGTGTGATTGGCTTTCAAGAGCTGTGGTAGAGACGCCAATTCATCAGGAAGGGTTAGGTCTCATTCCTCTAGGGGCTCGTGTCATTGGTGCAGGGATAAATATCACATCCGTAGGCTATTTAAACATTGCAAGACACTATGTACCACCCTCCCCGAATTACATGCCCTTGTCTGATCAACCTCTCACATATACTGAATACCACATATAGTGATGCGATCAACCACCGTCCACATCTCTGTACCCACCCCTTCTCCCACCGACTCTCCCAACACCATAATCTTCGAATTTTCTCTATTAACACACATCCCCGTAGCCTTACCAAATACATCAACAAGGTTCCCAACAAAACCCAACTGCTCCCAAATACGTAATAGCACAGTAGTATCATCTACGTAACCTACAAGGGCCGGTCGACCACTACTCGAACCCCACAATGAATCTACTCCCCGCCCACAAACAGCCCAGTAAAAAGTCCTGCATACAAGCAAAAAGCATTTGGGACATGGGGCAGATTTAAGGTCAAGGAAGGTAGTGTATGAGCTGTCAGTGTGCAGAGTGAGAAAGGTGGTAATGCAATGATGCACACTCCTTCCATGTATGAAGCCATGCAACCGGGGAGACAAGAATTGCTTAATTCTGTGCATAAGACGATTAAGAATCATCCTTTCGAATGTTTTACACAAGCAGCTAGTAAGGGATATTGGGCGAAATGAGTTTTGTTGATTTGGCTTCGGAATGGGAATAATGAGGCTATTGGTCCATGATTTAGGGAGCTCCCCAGTGACATAACTCATGTTATATAAATCAAGTAAAGGATTACCTGGTACTCGACACAGCAATCTGAATATGTTGTAAGTAATACTATCCTCACGAGGCGACGTGGAGTTGCCCTTAGTTAGTGCTGCATCAAGTTCATAATTAGTGAAAGGAATGTTGCAGTCATCAACCTTGCTGAGCATAAAGCAAACAAGTCTCTCCCTTGCATCATATTTGTCCATTAATTTCGCCTGTTTGGTACTGTCATAACTAGATGTAGTAGCCCAACTCATTCACCCTATGCAAGGGATGAGGATGCGCGATCTGCCCAGTTCTGTTACCCTTAATTCTATTTATGTCCCTCTATGACCAGCTAAGTGGGGTGTGAGCATTGAGACCATTGACAAATTGTTCCAAGTCTGTTTGCCGCAGTTCTGTCATACGCTCTCTGGAAGCAGCAAGGGAAGTTTGGAAGAGGCTCAGCATTTCAGGGGTACGATGGTTTCTATAGGCTAGGCCTAGTCTGCGAGCAGTACGTTTCAATGTTCGAAGTTTAGAATCATTGTAATAGGTATGATTTTTATAAGACTTACGATTATTATGGAAGTCATTTGGATTCAGAGTAGTAGGAGGTTTCAGAGGCGGCTCTAAGTAGTTCTGAATACTGCTCACAAGGTCATTGTTAAAAGTCTCGACAGAGGTACACTCATAGGAATTATACCATCCAGTCACATGTGCAACAAAGTTTTCATGTTGATCAGGGGAACATTAAAACGTTTCCTTTTGAATATCCCACAAGGGAGGATAATTCCCAATATCTAGAAGGTTAGTTTTTGGGGAAAGATAAACCCTATATCTTTACAATAAAAGACTCACTCGGGCAAAGTATGTTAAGCCCAGGCACAGATAAAGGACACCTCCTAGAAAATTTTGGGGGTTAAAGGGCACCACAATTTGCACATTATCGACTTTTTAAGAGTGAAAACATTTTGATTGTCTTTTACGTTTACCAAACTGAGAGCTTCCAATGCTTTTGTGTCTCGTATTAAAATCACCAAAAAATGAGTAGGTTCAGACTGAGCACAATTGGGGCTCCAAGTAATTAAACTTATCAGCAGGAACGTAAAATTTTTAAATATGTTCGACAGATTCCCAATAAAAAACCCTAACACCGGGATACGAGCCCCTCTGTTTTCTTATGTGCAGGGGGCTTGGCATCCTATTTTTTTGAAGGTTCTCATTATCCATACACTACCTTTCCCTTTGCCCTTAAAAAATCCACTTTTGATGTACCCAAACCGACATGTAAACATTAGTGAACTTGCCAAATGGATTTTGGGAGGATGGTTCCTGCGGGATTAAAAGGTTCCCTGCCAAACAGAAAGTCGTCTGTGTTTTCCCAGGAATAGAAGGAACAAAAATTTTTAAATTTAGAACCCCCTGGGGGGGTTTGGCTTATCCCCCCCCTTTTCAACTTTTTTGATTAATGCCTCAATGCCATGTCTAGCGAGCTCCATCACAATGTGGTTTTTTTTGGGCTGAACATAATTTTCCCTCAACGGATTCTCCAAACCCCCCAAAAAACATTCTTAATCTTGTACTACCCTGTGTCAGGACCTGGGTTGAAAATTTCCATGATAAAAAAAAAATACCAACAGGCGTCCTCCTGACGGGAGAGGCACAGTTCGCAGTCCATTTCATGGGGGTCTCTTCTAGAATATTAAGCAGAAAACAGGTATCTAGGCTTTGGGGTTTTCCAATTTTGACCTGTTGTAACGAGATTTTGCCCGTCAATACAAAAAAAGGCTGAGAGCACTTAAGTTGGGGGGTTTTCATCCCGGGTAGGGTGCTAATTTTAAAATTGTGGAAATGATTATCTTGTTTAAATTTTAGATCTTTGGTTGATTTGCACGCCTTTTCTTGCACTCGTGTTGAGGGAACTTGGGGGGCTGGAAAAACCCCCCAAAACGAAGCACGAATCATTTTAAGATTCAAAGTTTTTCCTATGGTTTTACAATGCTAGTTTACAAAATTTTTTGTTTTGTGTGGTTTACTTTTTAAAATTGTGTTTTCAGAGTGTACACTAGAACGCTTAGCATGGCTAGGCTTTTCGGCAGACTTAGTTTTATTCTTAATTGTAAAATATTACAAATTATGGGGAAATTTTGGTATTAGGGCTAAGTGCTAAATACGTTTTGGTTTAGCAATGTGGTTTTTTGTTTTGGCACGATAAAGTTTTCAGTATTGGATTTCCCACGGGATTCATTATTTTAAAATTGATATTAATATTTCTTTTTATGTCAAATGGTGATGAGTGAAAGGTAAACCCCACCGGGTGGTTTTCATTATTACTTGATGGGGGTGTATCAGGAGATAAAGTTTTTTAATGGTAGGTTTAAGGTGATGAATGTGTCTGCAGTTCTGAGTTCCAGGTAGGGTTTTTTCCATTTTTTAGGGCCTTTGCCATTGAATTTTTTTGTAAAGGTTTAGTCGACACGGGGAATGTCTAGGATTTTGTGGGGGGTTTATGCCTGGGGTTTTCTGTCACAACTATCAAGAAAGCATTTTAGTCAAGAGGGTTATTAGAGTTTCGGCCATTAGAGTAGTTGCACATAAAGTGTGGATGTACAACGGGGAGTAAGTTTAGGTCTATGAAGAGGGGGGGGGTTGTTGCCAAGTGGGATTTATGATTATTCTTACGCAGTTTTTTTTTTGGGTTACTTTTGGCTTTGGGTGTGTTGCTGCATTTGATCCCCAACACAAATAGCATAGGGAGTATGGTAAATAAATGAGTGGATATGTAAAGGGCTTTTTTGGGGGCACGTGTATCGTATCTTGGAGAGGATCCCAACCGTTTTGGATACTGCCAAAATTTTAAATAGCGGAAAATTTTTAAATTTTCCAAGCATCGAGATCGGGTTACTGAAAGAAATATCCTTTTTGGGGTCAATATGTTGGGTTAGCCCATTCAAACCCCAGCACAAAGCCCTCTAAACTTTCCTCCACGGTGAAACCTTCCAGTGGATCAAAAAAAACGGGAACCGACCTCCCCATGAACCACTACATGACTATATCAATTAGACAACAGAGACTTTTCCCTGCCCCAGGGGATATTCCCCCTTTCCAACTCCCATCCCTCCATTTCCCTCAAAAAAACCCTTCTTAAATCAAAACCCAAAGCTTCGCTTAAAGCCAAACTGATGCCTTAAGCTTTTATTGATAACTTAGAACCCCAGAACACTTTCAAAAATTATTAGGGTTGATGGTTTTGTTCACCAGTCCACGGGTGCAGCGGGTATGCTGCTGTTGTCACACAGGTGATGGCTTTTCATAAAAAAAAATTGGAGCACCATCAATAACTGGGCCTCTCCCCCTTCAGCAGAACTTTTTTTGCCATACTCCTTGCACTCAAATGCTCCATTATCAAAGGGTTTGACACTTTAATTTAACGTTTCTCTGTCACCATAATGCTTCAACTCTTAAGTATAAATTGGGGTATGCTTTGTAAAAGCCAACATAAGAGGTAAGATTGTGGACAGTGGGTCAAGTGCACATGCTGGGTTTCCATCTCACATTGGTCTTTCAGAGCATGCTCACTCATTTTCTTTACTCACTTTTTGGACACACCATGTTTAAAACAAAAAAAAACTTATTCCTTCAGTTTTTGTTAAGATCTGTCCACACTATACCCTAAAACTACATCCTGCCCCACTAAATCACAATTTCAGTCGCCTTTCGCCTTTTGTGCCGACTATGTGAACAAAAGTAGGTGGCTGATCACCCCCACACAGCCCATCCCCCACTCGAAACAGGTGCCCCATCAAAAACATTATTTTTCAGTTCCTGGTTGTTTTTAAAGATCGTCAATCTCTTTAAAATGGATAAATTCCAACGCCTCTCCCTGTGCAAAACAATGCCGTAAAGAACCTGCAGGTACCTTCAGAAAACCCCCCCCTAAGTGGGGGCCTCTTTACGCCCCCTACTTCATCCATTATAAAAAAAAAAAGGCCCGGGTTTAAAATAAGTTCTTAAAAATATATCTGAACCATTTTATTACTACTAGATAAAGGGTTGACTATATATTTTATGGGGGACAGTAGAATCAAAAGTACTCTCTTGTATTATTTTGTTATTATATTTTTCCCCATGTTAAATTAACTATAATATTATATTAAATTTTTTTATGGGTTTGGGTTTTATGAATGGTAACCACACTGTGTGACCAATTGGTGTTCTAGAATTGACGCCACCGTCGCTTCTGGGAAAGGCTAATCTGACTAGAAGTGTTAGTGAGTCACATCCTAGCTCTGACTCGGTAGGGGGTCTTCAACCCAAAGCTCCTAGCTTAAACTAAAACTTATCCAATCTTGCCTTTGCCATTAGCTGGTAATTCAGCACTTTGAAAGAAACTATTTCGTTACCCTAGACCTTTCTAAAGAGTAGATTATTAATTGAAATTATTGATCATACTCTGTTAATGAGAAATTTTTAATGTAAGATTGGGGTTTTTGTGTATAGGTTTTCATTTTTAAAAATTCTTGTGGGTTATTTAATTCACTAACCAATACCAATGAAGCTAAATGATTGGTAATAAAATAAAACTAAAAAAAAAAAATGGTTTTTGTGCCCCTATTGTTACGGGGAAAATTAAGTGTAAAAAATGGGTTTTTCCTTTTCCGGGGGCTACTTACCCCGAAGTACCCCTATTTGTTTTTCTTAAAATTAAGCTCCCTTGCGAAATTTAAAAAATGGATCCAGAAATTTAAATCATTATTAGATGAATTAACAGAGGCTACTCTTTACATTTTAAATTTAAGGGGGTGTTGGAAAAACGACAGTTTGGGGTTACCTTATAATAAACCATAGGCAGAGACTCTTTGGTCCCTAATTAAAGGGTAGATTATTTTCCCAAAAACCCAAGCAAAGCCGAACTAGATTCGGGAAAATATTTTTATTCTCAGTTTGAGGAAGTAAAATCCCACGGAGGGGAAAAATGCCTTAAATAATGAAGTTGAACCAGGGTTTACAAGGCCTTACACTCAGGGGCCGTCTCAAACTCTCCCCCGTTTTATTTCCCCAGTATGTATCGGTGGGTTTGGGCGAACCCCATCAAATGACGGGGGGAAATTTTAGGACTGTGCTCGCCCAAAATACTTCCGGGGAAAGGGGCGCCCGAATTCCCTTTGGTGTCTTTTCCCTTGGGAATTTCAAAGTCCAACAATAGAGAGAATAGAAAGCATAAACTATTACAAAAACTCTCAAATCGAAGCTAAAGACGTCAAACGAGGAAGAATTTAGGCGGGAAAAATTTTTTTGAAACAAACAGAAGGGATTTCCGGAAAAAAAAGATGTGAAGACACGGGGAACCGGGGTTTTACTTGCATAAAGCAGCTTAATGGTACCTAAGTTTAACGAAACAGACTTAGATGAATTCTTTGAAATTTTTGAAATCAGGGACGTTCAATGGGCGGCCCAAAAAAAATGGGCCCATTGCTGCACACTCTCTATTAAAGGCCAGTCTTTGTGTCGCCCCCCTTACCAAAGATTTTATGCCAGTACGACGAGTAAAGAGAACTTTTTTTAAAACATATGACATGCTCCCCCTTTTTACCAAATAGCTTTTCTTTTCCCTAAACGGCAAAAGGACAAACTTATTTAGATTTTGCCCAGGGGAAAGCAGTGGGGTTTGAACTTGGGGCAGCTTCCGGGTCACGACTTTTTAAAAAATCTATCACAAATTTAATGTTACTAGAAGATTTTTTATGCAAATTTTCCAGAGGGTTGCCCGTATCTTGTTGGCCCTCCGCAACGCGTTGTTAGAGACTGCCGCCCCCTGGCAACCTTCGAGATTTCCCCGAGGGTTTGGACAATCTGAAAGCACCAGGTTTTCAAACCCGCAACGAACCCAAAACCCCGAAGTCTTTCGGAAGCGACCACCCAACCCGTTTACTCCCGGGAAAAAAGTAAACCGAAGTAAAAACCAAATCAAACGAGCCCATCCCTTTGACCAGATAGGCAGGGAAAAAAATTTTAAAATTTCGTACCCGTTCGAAGCTGGGGGGCATTTTAAATCACAATGTTTAAGCGTGATAGGGGGCCAGGGAAGGGGTCCATCCTATAATTGCCCACACAAATCATATCCCTACGACTCATCCAAGGGGAATCCGAGCCAAAAGGTAGACGCTCGTCCCAAGGAAAAGGAACAGATCCTCCCATTGACTAAACAATATGGTATCATCGCGAACTTGTCAAGAGCTATAGGGCCTTATTTCCAAAACAAAGAGGAATTACCGATACCATTGTTGCAATAAATTTCCTTTTGGGATACGGGGTCCCCTTTAAAATTATTTTAAGAGAAGGACTGTTTTCATTCCCCCCAGATCAATAGGGTTTCACGCTCTGTTGGAACTTAGGTGGCTCCCTACGCGAGTACCCCTGTACAGTTATATGTTGAAAAATCCTATTTTTACAGGCTGACGTCAATCGGGGTGTCTCCAACAACTTCCCCCTAAAAGACTAGACCTATTGATTGGGGAAGACTTAGCGGAAGAAAGGAATATGGAAAGAGCCCATAGTTATGGAAAATCCAACCGAGGAAAATTACGTCATCGAACCCCAGAACGGAACCACCCTCTTTCCTCTGAGGTAGTACCCCCCCGTGACCAAACAGTCGCGTTCTCAGTTGTATCGGGGAATCATGGCACTCGACTAGATAAGAACAATTTAACGAAAAACTCGATGTAAGCCAACAACCCCAAACCCATACCAGTTCCCAAAATCGGGGGTTTCCGAAAAGATTTATTTCTCGAAGGGATCTATAAGAAACTCCAAAAAGACCCCCTCCTTTAAATGACCTCAGGAAGCTTGCTGTGTTGGGGGAAGAACCCTTTTAAAATGACAGCTCTTTCTATTGGGAGAAGACTTACTGAAAAAAAACTAGGATCCTTAAAAATGTCATCTACTGTCTGCTACCCCCTTTTTGAAATTTAGATGTAAGTTTGCCCTGACAGTCCCCCAAGGTGGACATCTGGGACAAAAAAAAGACTTTTAGAAAAATTGCTAACACTTTTACATGGCCAAAAATGAAGGGAAAAAATGGAACAAAATGTAAAAAGCTGTTCTGTGTGTCAAAAAATAGGCAACCTGCACATAATCCACCACCTGCGCCTTGAAAAACCCCATCAATAACAGGCGAACCCTTTTCAGTCTGGTGATCGAGTGTCGGCCCGCACCCAAGACTCGGCAGGGGACCATTCCTGTTCACCACATGGACACCGTCACCAGTACCCGGGAAACAGTTCCCTCAGAGGTTTAAAGCTCGCCTAATGGAGAGCACTGATTAAGTTTTTTCTCTCACTTTTGGGTTTTCCCAAAAGAAAATTTAAACGGGTCAAGGGTCGAATTTTCTTCAAAATTTTCCGTGAAGCCTTGGCTCGTTTGGGGGGCAAGACGCTTACGCAGGCCTATCGACCCCCCTCACAAGGGGGTGTGGAAAGGTCCATCAAAAATTTTAAGATTATGATGAGGGCCATTGTTTACGTATTCCAAAAATTGGGATAAAGTATTTCCATACTCTTGTTTGCCCAAAAGAAAGTGAACAAGACAACTTGAATTTTTGCCGTTTGAGTAATATAGGATCAAAATTGGGACCGTACGGTTCTCAAAGAACTTGGGCCGGGGGGAAAAACGCCGACTTTTAGGAGTCTCCTACCTAATGAAAAAACCCGAGCCTAGTAAAATTTGGCCCCCGAAAACTACCGACAAGCACAGAGTAAGATGAAGGGGGAATAGATCGTCGAACTAAACTTGTTTTTTTTGAACCAAAAGATCAAGTTCTGGTTTAACGATTTCTCAGGGACATGCTCTACGCCCAAATTTGAAGGGCCTTTTGAAATCGTGAAGTCCTAAGTGACGTAACTACTTGAAGGACCCGAAGAAGAGGGAACTCCAAAGGACCCCTATCACATTAACCAACTTAAAAACCCCATTCAGGAATCGTTTCACCAGTTTTTACTATAATCTCTAAACCCAAGAACGGGGTTTCCCTAAGTTCAGATGAAATGAAGGAATACCAGTTCTTCTGACAATTCGACAGCCCCTTAAAAAAAAAAATTTAAATTCTCTATGATAAATCTGGGAAATGGACAAAGGAACGAAATAAAATCCCCGATTTGGCAAATCTCCCCCTGTTCAACGACGCCCAAAACCGTGTACTTGGGTGTGCACGATGTTTCTCTCCCAGAACCTACTCCAATCAACAATCCCCTACAGAGTGAGTCCCAAAAAACAAGGGGAGCTAAGGGGAGAGGGGAACTCTTACTCTCACACGGGTTGATAAAACCCAAATAAAGGGGCCCCCCTTAAAAAAAAAAGAAAAATATGGTTTTACCCTTTAAAAAAAAAAATTAATAAAATTCAAAAATATTTTTCCCCAAAAAATCCCCCCCAAAAAAAAAAAAAAAATTTAGGGAAAAAAAAAAATTCCGCCAAAAATTCCCCCAAAAAACCCCTTTTTCCCCCCCCAAAAAATTTTAAAAAAAAAACCCCAAAAACCCAAAAAAAAAGGGAAAAAAAATTCCCAAAAACAAAAACTCTTTAAAAAAAAAAAAATTTTTTAAAAAATTTTCCCCCAAAAAGAAACCCCCAAATTAAATTTTTTTTGAAACTTTAACCTTATGTTAATAAAAAGGGTAAAAAAAAAAACCCCAAAAACCTTTAAAAAATTTCCCCCTAAAAAAAAAACCTTTTTAAAAAAAATTTTAAAAAAAGGGGCCCAAAATTTGAATAAAAACCCCCCAAAAACCCAAAAAAAAACCAAAAAAAAAAAAATTTTTAAAATTTAAAAAAAGGGAAAAAAAAAAAAGAAAAAAAAAAAATTTAAAAAGCCCATCCAAAAAATTTTTAAAAATTACCCAAATAAAAAATTTCCCATTTTTCCCCAAAAAGGGACCCAAAAAAGGGGTTTTCCCCAAATTCACAAAAAAAAAAATTTTAAACCTTGGGGGAACCCCCCAAAAACCCCAAAAAAACCCCCCCCTTAATTAAAAAAAAATTTTTTAAAAAATTTTGGGCCCCCAAATGGAAAACCCTTTTGGGGCCCAAAGAAAAAAAAAAAACCCGGGGAAAAAAAAACCCCAAAAGACCCCCAAAAGTTTCTTAGGGAAAAGACAAATTTTTTTTTTAACCCTTTTAATCCCTTAAAAAAAAAAATTTTTCCCCAAAAAAGGGAAAAAAAAAACCAAAAAAGGAAAAAAAAAAAACCCAAAATTGAAAACCCAAAAAAAATTTAATAAAAAATTTTAAAATTTTAAAAAAAAAAAAACCCTTTTTTTTGGGGAAAAACTAATAAATTTTTAAAAAAACCCAAAAAAAAATCCCTTTACAAATTTTAAAACCAAATTTTAAAAAAAAAACCCCCCTTTAACCCAAATTAATTTTTCCCCCCCCCAAAAAAACCCCCCCGCCAAAAAATTAAAACCCTTTGAAGGCTAAAACTAAAAAAAATTTTTTTTTAAAAAATTTTAAAAAAACCCAAATTTAAAATAAAAAAAATTTTTTTTTCCCCTTAAAAAAAATTCCCCATTAAATTTTTAAAAAAAAAAAAACCCAAAATTAACAAAGAAAAACCCCAA
>NC_069429.1:42966196-43048158 GCF_026875155.1 Cherax quadricarinatus | reverse complement strand
TGGATTTCACAGGCAAATTTATGACTAGTTAGAATTCATTATTTTAAGATTAAGATTCATATTTCTGTGTTTATAGTCAAATGGGTGAGTGAGTGAAAGTGTAGTACTGAGTGAGTGTAGTTAGTTGACGGGGTGTTACCGGGAGATAAGATGTTTTCTAATGGTAGTTTTGAAGGTGATGAATGTGTCTGCAGTTCTAGAGTTTTCAGGTAGGGTGTTCCAGATTATAGGGCCTTTGACATACAGTGGACCCCCGCATAGCGACCTTAATCCGTGCAAGAGGGCTGGCTGTTATGCGAAATGTTCGGTATGCGAATGAATTTTCCCCATAAGAAATAATGGAAATCAAATTAATCCGTGCAAGACACCCAAAAGTATGAAAAAAAAAATTTTTACCACATGAAATGTTAATTTTAATACACACAAACTGAAAAAGGCATGCACAATTACATGACACTTACTTTTATTGAAGATCTGGTGATGATTGATGGGATGGGAGGAGGGGAGAGAGAGTGTTAGTGTTTAGAAGGGGAATCCCCTTCCATTAAGACTTGAGGTGTCGAGCCCTTTTCTGGGTTACTTCCCTTCTTCTTTTAATGCCACTAGGACCAGCTTCAGAGTCACTGGACTTCTTTCGCACAACATATCTGTCCATAGTGGCCTGTACCTCTCGTTCCTTTATGACTTCCCTAAAGTGTTTCAACAACATTGTCAGTGTACAGGTTGCCAACACGGCTTGCAATAGCTGGTGAGGGGTGATTTTCATCAAAAAAGGTTTGCACTTCAAGCATTTTGCACACATTTCCTTAATTTTGTAGTAGGCAATTCCTTCAATTTCTCTCTCCCTCCTTTGAACCAGTTTCCTCAGGTCTGGCCTCTTGCTGTTGAAGTTGATCTATCAGCTCATCAGTGGTTAGTTCTTCATTGTCCTCCTCCACCAACTCTTCCACATCCTCCCCACTAACCTCCAACCCCAAGGACTTCCCCAATGCCACAATTGATTCCTCAACTGGCATACTCCTCTCAGGGTTAGCCTCAAACCCTTCAAAATCCCTTTTGTCTACACATTCTGGCCACAGTTTCTTCCAAGCAGAGTTCAATCTCTTCTTAGTCACTCCCTCCCAAGCCTTACCTATAAGGTTTATACAATTGAGGATATTAAAGTGATCTCTCCAAAAGTCTCTTAGAGTCAGTTGAGTTTCTGAGGTCACTACAAAGCACCTTTCAAACAGAGCTTTTGTGTACAGTTTTTTGAAGTTTGCAATAACCTGCTGGTCCATGGGCTGCAGGAGAGGAGTGGTATTAGGAGGCAAAAACTTCACCTTAATGAATTTCATGTCCCCATAAAGTCGCTCTGCCACGTCTGTAGGATGACCAGGGGCATTGTCTAACACCAGGAGGCACTTAAGTTCTAATTTCTTTTCAGTAGGTAATCTTTCACATTGGGGGCAAATGCATGGTGTAACCAGTCATAGAAAAAGTCCCTAGTGACCCATGCCTTACTGTTTGCCCTCCACAGCACACACAATTTTCCTTGAGGACATTCTTTTGCCTGAACGGCCCTGGGAGTTTCAGAGTGATACACTAATAAAGGCTTCACTTTGCAATCACCAGTAGCATTGGAACACATCAACAAAGTAAGCCTGTCTTTCATAGGCTTATGTCCTGGGAGTGCCTTTTCCTCCTGAGTAATGTAGGTCCTGCTTGGCATTTTCTTCCAAAACAGGCCTGTTTCATCACAATTAAACACTTTTTTCAGGTTTCAGTCCTTCACTGTCTATGCACTCCTTGAATTCCTGCACATATTTTTCAGCCGCTTTGTGGTCCGAACTGGCAGCCTCACCATGCCTTATCACACTATGTATGCCACTACGCTTCTTAAATCTCTCAAACCAACCTTTGCTGGCCTTAAATTCACTCACATCATCACTAGTTGCAGGCCTTTTTTTAATTAAATCCTCATGCAACTTCCTAGCCTTTTCGCTTATGATTGCTTGAGAAACGCTATCTCCTGCTAGCTGTTTTTCATTTATCCACACCAATAAGAGTCTCTCAACATCTTCCATCACTTGCGATCTCTGTTTCGAAAACACAGTTAAACCTTTGGCAAGAACAGCTTCCTTGATTGCCTTTCTGTTGCCCACAATAGTAGAGATGGTTGATTTGGGTTTCTTGTACAACCTGACCAGGTCGGCGATACGCACTCCACTTTCATACTTATCAATGATCTCTTTCTTCATCTCTATTGGAATTCTAACCCTTATTGCTGTAGGGTTGGAACTAGAAGCTTTCTTGGGGCCCATGGTCACTTATTTTCCAGATAAAGCACCGAAAACACTGTAATAATACGAAATATTCCGATTGTATGCTTGGATGTTACCGCGGAGGCTGGCTGGTAAACAATGCCACCGGCGGAACATATGAGGCTGGCTCAGGCCGCACATTGGACGCGTCTCGGACGAAGGGCTGAGCGGGTTTTTGGGCGGTATGCGAGGCAAAATTTTAGCGATCAAAGCGTCCGGTATGCGGATTGTACGTTATGCAATGCGTCCGGTATGCGGGGGTCCACTGTACTTTGAATTTTTGTAAAGGTTTAGTCGGACACGGGGAATGTCATAGAGATATTTGAGTCTGGTGTTATGCCTGTGGGTCCTGTCACAACTATCAAGAAAGCATTTTAGGTCAAGGTTAATATTGGAATTTAAGGTCCTGTTGATGTAGATTGCACAGTAGTAAGTGTAGATGTTCTGAACAGGGAGTAAGTTTAAATCTGTGAAGAGTGGGGGGGGGGTGATGCCAGGAATGGGATTCAGTGATTATTCTTACTGCAGCTTTTTGTTGGGTTACTATTGGCTTTAGGTGTGTTGCTGCAGTTGATCCCCAAGCACAAATAGCATAGGTGAGGTATGGATAAATGAGTGAATGGTATAGTGTGAGAAGGGCATTTTGTGGCACGTAGTATCGTATCTTGGAGAGGATCCCAACCGTTTTGGATACTTTTTTTTGTTATGTGTTGAATATGGGTGCTGAAATTCAGATTGTTGTTGAGGTATAGGCAGGGCCTGATTACCGCATAGGCAAACTAGGCATTTGCGTAGGGCCCCGCGCATTTGGGGGCCCCGCAGTCCAAGGGGTTCAGGAGCTCATCCAAGACTGCGCACATGGTGCAAGTGCAAAGGGGTCCCTACCTAAAAAGTTCAAGTGTTTGGAGAGTAAAATTGATTTTTAAAAATTAATCAAAACAAAAATAAATAATGAAATAAAATAAAATAAAAATAAATAAACCTAACCATAGATGGCAACACTCAACACGCCTTTGTTTACATCAGAACAGCTGTGTTTTCCCGCTAATTGGTGAGTATGGGAGATTCCTCTCCAATTTTCTGTAGTTTACATGATTTGATAGTCTTATGCATTATGCAATGATGACAATAATGGTCAGTGATTTATAAAGGGAATAACAGTGTTGTAGTGGTTATGCTGAATATAATAGGTACATGATGTCACTACTTTAATAGCCTAATCTAGTAATACTATGCTGTCTTGAGTTTATTCTCTTTAAAATGCATGATTTAACAAGATAGTTATAATGGCTATTGGTAAATGGTTTTGGTTGTCTTGATGTACTTTCCCTATTAAATTTAATCTAAATAGCCAGAATGTATTTAATTAGACCTTAAACAGGCTCACACCGACCCCCCCCCCACCCCCAAGCTGGAAGGGGTCGCTTCGCTTACCCGTAAATCAAAGGGGCCCCGCCAATCTGAATAGCCTAGGGCCCGGAGACTTCTTAATCCGGCCCTGGGTATAGGCCTAGGAATTTGCCCTCATTATGTCTGGCAATTAGTGTTGTTGATCTTAATGTTAAGTTGCACAACACCTTCTCTGCTACCAAACACAATATAGTAGGTTTTGTCAGTGTTAAGTGTAAGTTTATTGGCTGTCATCCAAGTTGATATTTTGAGCAATTCCTCATTAACAATGGTGTTGAGGGAGGCATGATTATGGTAAGAGAAGACATAAATTGTGTCGTCAGAAAAGAGAATGTGTTTCAGGTGTTGAGATACATTTGGAAGATCATTGATGTAAATGAGGAAGAGCAGGGGACCAAGGACCCTTCCCTGTGGAACTCCAGCATCAAGTGGCCATGTTGATGATGCTGTGTCTTTAATGGTGACATACTGATTCCTATTAGTAAGGTAGGATTTGAAATATGCAAGCACATGGTCTCTTATACCATAATGGTCAAGTTTGTGGAGTAGGATGCCATGGTCTACTGTGTCAAAAGCTTTTCTTAGGCCAATAAAAATTCCTAGCAGATATTCCTTATTTTCCAATGCTGTGTAAAGCAGATCTAGCATTTTTACAGTTGCATCATTAGTGCTTTTATTTTTCCTGAATCCATTTTGGCAGAGGTTGAGTATGTTTTGTGCCGTTATAAATGAATATAGTCTCCTGTGCATGAGTTTCTCAAAGATTTTGGATAGCAATGGTAAGTTTGATATTGGCCTATAGTTGTTTACATCTGTAGGTTCACCACCTTTATGTATTGGTGTAACCCTTGCTCATTTTATCGAAACTCGATTATGGTGACCAGATCTATTCAGCAGCCTCTCCTGCTACTCTCTCTAGCCTTAACCCCATCCATCACCAAGGATTACGTTTATGCCTTCGTGCATTTCACTCTTTCCCTGTTGAGAGCCTCTGTGCAGAAGTGAACGTTCCATCCTTGTCCGATTGCCATGATGCCCATTGCCTTCGCTACTATGTACGCTCTTGTGATCTCTGCAATCCTTCCATTTATAGAATGGTCACCGATATTAGTAGACATTATTTGTTCACTGCCCCTGTTTGCTCCATCCCTTCTCTCTTCGCCTACATTTGCTCTTGTCTTCTCTTCAGTTATCACCTTTCTATGTTCATGTAGCATCTCACTTTTCCCTACCCCCTGGGAAGTTCCAGCTGTTCAAGTTCGTTCTTTCTCACTCCCTTGCTCGAAATCCCAACTGCCTATGGTACCTTCCCACTCTCTTTTTCTTGACCACTTCCACTCTCATTCTCATGCCATCACAGTGTACACATATGGCTCTAAGTCTTCTGACGGCATCGGATTTGCAGCAGTGTTTCCAGACAATGTTGTACGAGGGCATTTACTATCTTCAGTTAGCATTTTTACTGCTGAATTGTATGCCATTCTTACTGCACTTATTCGTATTGCATCTGTGCCTGTGTCATCATTGGTGGTTGTCTCAGACTCCCTTAGTGCTTTACAGGCTATACAGAAATTTGATGCACCTCACCCTTTAGTCCTCTGTATCCAACTTTGGCATCTCTACCAAGCATAAAAATATTGTTTTTTGTTGGGTCCCTGGTCATGTTGATGTACAGGGCACTGAACAGACAGATTCGGTTGTGTGGCCCGCAGTACATGACCTACCAGTTTCATATAAAAGGTGTCCCTTTTGGGAAACTTTTTTTCCCTGCAAAAACCCAAAACCCCCCTTTCACACCCATTGGCAACAATGTTGGTATACTCTCCCTCAGTAACAAACTTCAGTCTATGAAACCGAGTTTTGGGTTTTACGGGTTTGTCTTCTTGTCCCAGTGTTGAGGTTTGGGATACTACTCTCTCTCATCTTCGCATTGGCCACACTCGTTTTTAAACTCAGGGGTTATCTCGTGGAGAAGCACCCTGCCCTTTTTTGTGAGAAGTGTCACTTTCCCCGTATGGGTTACCACATTCTGTTGAATGCCCTCTCAAATCAGTGAGCACAAAATTTTTTGGGGGCCCATTTAAATTCTCCCACCCCTACTACTCTTTTTTTCCCTTCCCTTTTGCTGATGGACCCCCCCTTTAACCCTGATCTCATGCTTTCGGACAAGACTGATTTTATCCAAAAATTTGGGATAATACCTTCCGCACCCCCCTCACCCCTTTCACCCCCAATTCTTCCCCATCCACTGCCCTTTGTTGTCTGTAACCTGTAATCTTTCCTTTCCCCCTTTTTGCCACCTGATCCCCTTTCGCTTCCTTCCCTCCCCCTGCAGGCTGAAAGCTGTATAGGTGGTGATTTTGAGGTTTTTTACCAAGAAATAAAACATGAGATAGTGTTTGGCCCGCTTAGAATCACTGTTGTCAGATTGAAAAACATGGAAAAAAGGGAATTGGGTTTTTTACAAAAAAAAAATTTAATGTTTTTTTTTTTTTTTTTTTTTAAGAAAGGTCTCAAAAACACTACTTGTGGAAGGGGGGATTACTGTAAATTTTTTCTAAATCACCCTTCCCAAGGGGGGTTTCCTTGTTTTGGTGAAGGGGCTTTTGGTTGAGGAATTAAACTGTCGGTCCCCCTTCCTCAAACTGAACCTAATTCCCCCCCAATCCCCTTCCCTTTTCCCTTCCCCCCCCTTTTTCCCCTTTCCCCCTTTCCTCCCCACCCCCCCTTTTTTGGCCCTTTCCCTTTTTGGGCCCTTTTGGGGTTTTTTTCCCCAACAGGGCATCTAGTTCCTGGGTGGGGGAAAGGGGTACCGGGGCCCAAATCCCATTCCATTGAGGTTTTTTGGGGGGTTTGGGTAGTTTGTTTTGAACTTGGTTTCCCTTTGGGTTTGCCCCGATCCCTCTCCTGTACCCTGGAGGGGGGGTTTTTGGGGTCTCTCGGGCGGCGGGGGGTTTTATTCGGGAAGCCACCTTTCGGTTTTCCGGGGGGTAGTGGCCGAAGGGGTATGCTTTGTGGTGGAACCCGGGGCCCCCCTTTCTTTTTTTTTTTGTCCACCGAGGTTTTTGGTAGATGTGAGGTTGCTATCCCAGATTGCGGTTTTTAACTGGCTTTAAGGGTGGGGGAACCCAGGGGTTTTCCTTTGCTCCCAATCTGCGCCTTTCTTGCGGTGCTGAGGTCCTCTTGGGGAAAAAGGGAGATTTTGGCCCTTTCAGTCCCCCAAAAAACTATCCCTCCCCAGTTCCCCCCTTTTTTATTTTTTTTTTCTTTTTTTTTTTCTTTTAAAAAAAAAAAAAAAAAATACACTAAAACCTGGGAGCCCCCCGTCCAAAGAACCTGCTACCCCCGGGCCCCCTTTTGATACCGCACCCTTTCTGCCCCCGGGCCCATCTTTGGCCACCTTCAGGCACTCCTCATGCTCTGTACCATTTCGGTTCTGGGTTTTCCCCACCCGCTCCGCAGGTACTGGATCTCGGGTGGGCTCCTTTTGATTTTTCTGACCCCCCGCTCTCCCTTTTACTATTTCTTCCCGGGCCCCTCCCTCCCATGGTACGGCAGTTTTCGAATCGCCGGGGTCGTTCCTGTCGGACCAACTCTTGTTTCCCCCGCCTAAAAGGGCCAATTTACAAATTTCCTGCCCAAGGACTTCTCCACCTTCTCGTTTTTCATTTTAAAAGGTTTGACCCCGTCCGCCTCCCCTTTTCCCCGCTCAGTTTCAGAATTAAAAAATGGACTAAAAATTTTTCACTTTTCGACCGACTTTCCCCAAATGCCTATCTTTTGACCCCAGTAATTTGCAAGGGACTCCAAACCCTTTTGGGAAAAAATATTTCTTTTCATGCTTTAAGGGGTGGTATGTGCATCATCATGTACAAAAGCAAACCCCAAACTCCCTGACTTTTACTTTTTTTCCCACATCGATAAATTTTTCCGGGCACATTGAAAAAAAATTTTATTCCCCCAATTCTTGTAGGGTTCCGTTTATTTTGCCCCAACCTTTTTCAAAAAATTTTCCAAACGTGGCAATGACATTCTTTTAATAGCTTTGGGAAATCCAAGATCTCCCAAAACCTCAAGGGAGGGAAAATTATGTTCTTCTTCCTGGGCGGGGGGGCGATTCCCTAAAAATGTGGTTTATTTAACTTTTTACGCCCTGGGAAAACCCCCTCCTCAGTTTATGAACAGGATATTGGGGTTTCAAGTTTTGAAAGGTGATCCCTACACCCGCAAAAGTGTAGAAAATTTCTGCGATTTGGCCATCCCAAAAAATTTGCGATCTAAAAAGCCGAAAGGCCCCAGTCTGTGATGCCGATGGGCCCTTTTTAATATTCTTGCAATCCCACCTCCCTCTTTCCTTAAATTGGGCATGAGGGGAAACCCTTGTACTTCGCTGTTTTTCCAAAATCCACTTTAAAAGAGTGGGAAAATCCGTTACCCCCAAAAAGGCAGAGGGTCCCCTCTTATTTCCATGGAAAATTTCTCACTCCGCCTCCAAAGGGGGGACTACCCCTTTAAAGTTTCTTATTCCCCGTGTTTCAAAAAAGTCCCCCACTTCTGGGGTTCCCCTTTCTGCAGGGCCCCCTTTGTGGTTTCCCTTTTTAAAAGTCACCCCCTGTATTTAAATTTTTTTGCTGTCCAAGGGTCGATGTTCCCCTTCTTTCCCGCCTCAGTCTGTTTTCTCCGCTTTTTTTTCGTGTTTCTCTCCCCAAGCCCCAAATAAACGACGAGATCTTGTCCCACACCCCCCCAATCATCCCCCCCACTTCTCAGAATCAAAAAAAAAATTTTTTTTTAAAAACCCCCCCTTCCCCCTTTATCCACTTTCCCATTTTTAACCCTTTACTGTCCCCTGTACCTTTTTTCCCCTCTCACTAGCTCTGTTACCCAAATTTGGGTTAAAACCCCCCTCCTGTACGGTTTTTCCCCCTCCCCCGTTCCCTCCCAAGGGTTTTTTTTCCCCTTCCCGCCACATCCCAGGGTTTTTGCCCCCTTCGTCCCCCTTCCCTCTTCTCTTTCCCGTTCCCCCACCCTTTCACCCCCCCGGACCTTGGACGTCCATTCAGTTCCAATCTTTACTCATCCTCCCCCTACCATCTCCAATATTATCCTCCCATCGGCATTCTGAATATTGCAGAGACCAAACCATCAATGGACATTTATCCACCCTCGTTCCTTCTCTCTCTCTCCATTAATGACTCATTTCTCACCAGCGCACCGTTCCTTTCCTGCTTGAACGTTTTCCATTTCCCTTTCTGCATGTGACTTTTCAAACCCCTCAGCCCATAGAACCCTTACGTGCGATTCAGGTATCTTTTATTTCAACATGGCCTATTTACAGTGGAAATACACGGCCTCAGGGTAATCGGGTGAGCTTCAATGTTACTTTCCCCCAGTTTTCCCTGTTGTGTTTGCTTACAGGAACCAAAATTACACTGCTGTTATCTCTCCCATCTCAGGTTAATTTATTGATACTTAAAATCCTTTTCCTGATGGGGCCTTTAAGAAAGGCCCTTCTATGCACTGATATTCCATACCCAGCTATTTGTTGTACTTCGCTGCATTACCAGCACCTGTATCCACTTGCATAGGTGGTATATGCTCTGTTCATTTATCCCTCCCCCTCTCAGGCTTATCTTTTCCCGACATTGCCTTTCTTGTTTCGTCATTACCGCCACCGCTTCTTTTTACTTGCGATTTTAATGCCCTCATTCCTCTGGGGGGTCTCACTGTGATTCCTGTGGCATTCAGTTAGAGGCTTTTCTTGCCACCCACCCCCTCCATGTTTTAAATACAGTTACTCACACCCATTTTGATCCTCGGACTCCCTCTCTCTCTTGCATCGATCTCTCAGTCTGCTCTTCCTCTGCCGCATTAGACTTCACCTGGTCTGTTCTCCCTGATTTACATGACAGTGATCATTTCCCAATCATTCTTACTTCCCCTTCATATTCACCACCTCTTCGTATCCCACACTGGCAAATTGATCAGGCAAATTGGAACCTTTACTCACAACTAACTGCTTTTAGTGAGGTTCCTTCTTTGTCCTCCATTGATGAGCTTTTACACCTCTTCTCGTCCTCCGTTTTAACCACAGCTTCTCATTCTATACCCCAAACTTTGGGCAGGCATTCTCAGAAATGCATGCCTTGGTGGTCTCCTGCTTGTGTTCATGCAGTACGTTTGAAATGCACTGCGTGGGGCAGGTACTGGTACAATAGAACCACAGAGAGACTTCTTGATTTTAAGCAGAAGCGTGCGATCACTAGCCTTGTCATCCGAGACGCTAAATGGACTTGCTTGCAAGGTTATGCCTCCACCATCACCTCTGCTTCCTCTATGAGTTCAGTCTGGAAAAAAGTACGAAAACTGAGTGGTAAATATTCTGACCCAGCTCCTGTTCTGCGGGTTGCCGGTGTTGATATAGCAAACCCACTAGATGTTGCCAATGAAATTGGCAATCATCTGGTCCGTATTTCTCTGAGGCTTCATCTATGCCCATCGTTTCTTTCCTCAAAAGTCTGCCAGAGAGTTAGCACCCTTGGACTTTTCTTCTATCAGAGAAGAACAGTATAATGTGCCTTTTACACTTCAAAAACTAGAGGCAACACTCTCAGCTTGCCGATCATCGGCAGCTGGGCCTGACGACATTCATATTCGTATGCTACAATATTTACATCAGTCAGCCCTTGCAGTCCTATTACGCCTTTTCAACCTTATTTGGTCACAAGGAGTTCTTCCACAGCTGTGGAAATCTGCCATTGTTCTCCCATTCTGCAAAGCAGGCACTAGGGGACATGAAGCCTCCCACTATCGTCCCATTGCTCTTACCAGTGCAGTTTGAAAGTGATGGAACGCCTGGTAGATATTTAGTGTAGTATTTAGAGACACAATAGTCTCTCCACTCGTCAATATGGCTTTCATAAGGGACGTTCCACTATAGACCCCTTACTACGCTTGGATACGTATGTTCGTAATGCCTTTGTGAATAACCACTCAGTTATTGCCATATTTTTTGACCTTGAGAAGGCATATGACACAACTTGGAGGTATAATATTTTGGCCCAAGCCCACTCCTTAGGCCTCCAAAGCAATCTCCCATCCTTCCTTAAGAACTTTTTAACTGACAGCATTTCCGTGTTCGGGTTAAATGTGCTCTCCCCAGACTGTATGCAAGGCTGAAGGTGTCTCCCAGGGATGTGTTCTGAGCACAACACTTTTTCTCCTTGCATAAATGATTTGGCCTCTAGTCTTCCATTTAAATATTTGGTCACACTCTGTGTTGATGACTTCGCTTTTGCCTGTGCAGGCGCTGACTGTCCCCCTCATTTTCAGTTTCTCTCCAGCATGCGGTCGACCGTGTTTCCAATGGGCCACCACACATGGGTTTAAATTTTCCAGCACACAAAATCACCAAATTACTTCACTAGACGCTCTCTCATCTCCGATCATCCTTTGTACCTCTATGGCTTCCCGTATCCCTGAAAGTGATACAGTCAGGTGTCTGGGCCTCCTCTTGACTAGGTTATCCTGAAAACCTCACATACCTCTCTGAAGGCAACTTGTCACAGCCTGCTGAACCTTCTTAAAACCCTTGCTCATCTTTCATGGGGAGCTGATCGTCGAACTCTCCTTCACCTACATTCCACCCTCATTTTATCGAAACTTGATTATGGTGACCAGATCTATTCAGCGGCCTCTCCTGCTACTCTTTCTAGCCTTAGCCCCATTCATCACCAAAGATTATGTTTATGCCTTGGTGCTTTTCGCTCTTCCCCTGTTGAGAGCCTCTACACAGAAGCGAACGTTCCATCCTTATCCGATCACCTTGATGTCCATTGCCTTCGCTACTATGTATGCTCTCATGATCTCCGCAATCCTTCCATTTATAGAATGGTCACTGATATTAGTAGACATTATTTGTTCACCGCCCCTGTTTACTCCATCCCTTCTCTCTTCGCCTACATTCGCTCTTATCTTCTCTTCAATTACCACCTTTCTATGTTCATGTAGCATCTCACTTTTCCCTACCCCCCTGGGAAGTTCCAGCTGTTCGAGTCTGTTCTTTCTCTCTCCCTTGCTCGAAAGCCCAACTGCCTACGGTCGCTTCCCGCTCTCTTTTTCTTGACCACTTCCACTCTCATTCTCATGCCATCACAGTGTACACAGATGGCTCTAAGTCTTCTGACAGCATAGGATTCGCAGCACTGTTTCTGGACAGTGTCCTACGAGGGCATTTACTATCTTTGGCTAGTGTTTTTACTGCTGAATTGTATGCCATTCTTACAGCACTTATCCGTATTGCATTGATGCCTCTGTCATCATTTGTGGTTGTCTCAGACTCCCTTAGTGCTTTACAGGCTATACAGAAATTTGATACACCTCACCCCTTAGTCCTCCGTATCCAACATTGGCTAAGCTGCATCTTTACCAAGTATAAAGATATTGTTGTTTGTTGGGTCCCTGGTCATGTTGACCTACAGGGCAATGAACAGGCAGACACTGCTGTGCTGTCAGCAGTACATGACCTACCAGTTTCATATAGAGGTATACCATTTACGGACTATTTTGCTGCAATAGCTACCCACCTTTACTCCCATTGGCAACAACGTTGGTCTACTATGCTCGGTAACAAACTTCAGTCTATTAAACCGAGTATCGGTTACTGGCTGTCTTCTTGTCACCAGTGTCAAGGTTGGGAGATTACTCTCTCCCGTCTTCACATTGGCCATACCCGTCTTACTCATGGATATCTCATGGAGAGGCGCCCTGCTCCTCTCTGTGAGAATTGTCAGGCTCCATTATCAGTCAGCCACATTCTGTTGGACTGCCCACTTTATCAACGAGCGTGCAGAATTTACCTCCATCGTCGTTTTCGCTCCGCTGTTCTCTCTTTACCTTCCCTTCTCGCTGATGGACCCACCTTTCATCCGGACTCTCTCATTGACTTTTTGACAACAACTGACTTACTTCACAAACTCTGATGCCTTCAAGCCCTTCTACCTCAATCTCTTGCTACTCCTCTACCCCCACACTATCCCTGCCCCGCTGTTTTCTGTAACCTACTGATCATCCCTCCCCCCTTCTGCCTCCCAATACCCTACGCTTCCTTCCCTACCCTGCAGCGCTGCATAGCCCTTGTTGCTTAGCACTTCTTTTTGATTATAATAATAATATTCTGGCTCAGTTAGGCAAGCTTTGCTTAGGAACTTTTTTAAATATTGTGCGGTAGAAATGAAGTATCTCCTGTTAATTCTTTCTTGACTGCAATTTTGCCATCACTTACAAAGCACTAGTAAATTTTATGATCATATCGTAGCTTTCTTAGTCTGTAAAGGAGATTTTGTCTTATTTTTGTCAGGCATTCGTTGACATAAACACTTGTTTTCATATTAATTGATTTTATTAACAGTTCACTTCGTTGTGAGCTAGAGTTGAACTTTAGTACCACTGATTTCTTCCCTGTTTGATGACCTATCATTTTACATTCCTTTATCTCATCACTTGGTATTCTGAGTCAAAGATGATCCTGTATAAGTTGTAAGGTGGTTTGTTTACATGTTTCTTGGGTTACAGTTGTAGGTAGAAGGTTACTTTTTACTACAACTGAGTCACATAGTTGTTGTTATTGAAAGTGGCCTTGGAAATTGTTCATAACGTCTTGACATTGGTATTTAGTTGGGTTACCTGATCTTTTAGACTATTGATGGTATCCACAGGCTGGGTATGGCTGCTGCTTATGTTCTATTGTGTTTAATTTATGCTTAAGAGTTGTGATCCTGCTGAGGTACTGAGTGTTAGAGGTTTGTAATTCCTTAACTTCTTGGGTTAACGTGTCATTGGAGGTTTAAAGTTCCTGCATTTCCTAGGTTAGCTTGATGATTGTTTGGTTCTGAATCTTAAGAAGTTTTGCTATTTCTGGGTCTGAAATGTTTGTTTCATCAAATCCAAGAAAGGAGTTAGCTTGGGCATTCATGGAGATAGCCATGTTTGTTGCTGTTTGGCGAGTGTTATGGTGGTGGCGGTAGGTATTGAGGGTTGTGTTCTTGCTGGCAGTAGAAGTTTTCCTTATGGTAATGCTTCTCTCTTCTCTGGTGTTTGGAGCCTTTAGCTGTTTACTGCATCTTCTTGTGTTGCCCTGACCCCTGGCCATTGACAGTGTTTCAGATGGGCTGTAGATAATGAGTGAATATTGTGGATTTTCACTTTGGCAGTTGGGCAGGTGGTGGAAACACGTGTCTTATTTGTTGGTAATTTTGCATATTTTTGGGTGATTTCTGCAGTTAATCTATATCATTCTGGGTCTCCACATATATTAGTGTTATGTGGGTCTTTACTAGATCATCTCAGGGTTATTGGGAACCTCAAGTAGAACTAAAGTAGATGAGCAAGGTTCGCTGCGGCAGCGGCAGCTGTGGTACGACTCCTGTGTCCATGCTTCCTCTCCACTGGATGTTAAAAGCACATGATAAGGTCTTCCTGCAATTGTTGATGAACACTGAGTTCCTTGAGCCTGGACCTGGGGCAGAGTGCCTTCTCGAAGTCATTTGGCATCAGGATAATATCAGATAGGTTCGAGTCTACTAAATTCTGTCTTATAAAAAATTCATTTAGGTCTTCAACTTTCAGTCATACTGGGTCATACTTTGTAGGTCATACTTGAGTAGGTCTCTCATTTCCTTGCTGTCATCTTTGTAGGACTCATCTCTTTTAAGTAGGTGCTCAATAATGGATGTTCTCAACATTGATTTGACATAAAAAATGAATATTTTGGCTTCCTTTCAAGTTCATTTATGGCTTTTAGTTCTTTCCGCATATCTTGACTCCTGTAAAATTCCTTTAGTTTAAATTCAATGTTTACTATTTCTCTGACCAACGTCTCCATACATATTACAGATATGTTGGCCTCTTTTAGCTGCTCTTATTCTTTGCCCTTACCTGTATAGGGAGCGCCTTCCTCTTTCTAGTTTACATCTCCTTTTCCTTAAATATATAAAATGAAATAATTGGGAAAAACAATTGTAAATATTATGCTTAGAATATTATAAATTATAAATATTTAAGTGTTCTTGCAGACATTTGTCTTCATTTTTATCAATTATTTATATAGGATTTTTTGTAAAAGTTTCAAGCATTTCTTTATTGTCACTTACTCTTTTTTTTTTTTTCAAATATTTTTTATAGATTTAAATTTTAGTATTTACTGATCTATGTAGAATCTTAATAACATTTACAGACAAAGATATCCTATTATTACAGTTTTAACAAAATTTTAAACCAATGTACTTGACTTTCACTCGTCCTATACTTTTTTGTGGTTTCCATATTAATTATAAATTCAAGGTATTAATAAAAAATATGTAAATAAAATTTGTGTGACCCTCCTGGGTTTATTGCTTCTTTTTTATTATAATAATTCCTCTTCAAAGGGGGCTCCATGGCGAGATGAAGAGGCTCTTGGTCTGAGGAATTAGACATTTAGGTCTCCATCCTCAGCCTGAACCTAATTACCCCCAGTCCCCTCCTACCCTATCCTATCCTCCCTTTTTTCCTATCCTCCTCTTCCCCATCCCTCCACTATTCCCTTCCTCTTTTCAGCCTTTGAGATTCTTCCCACAGGCAATCTAGTTCCTAGGTAAGGGGAAGGGTACTGGGGTCCATCCCATTCCACTGAGGTCCTTGGCGGTGGTGTAGTTTGCCGTAGAATCTGGATCACCTGGGGATGTAACGATCCCTCTACGGTATCCCAGGGTGTGGCTTTGGGTGTCTTTTGGGTGACAGGTGTATCTCTGGAAGCTGCCTTTTGGATTCCAGGTGGTTGTGGCCAAATAAGATATGCTTTGTTGTGGGTGTCCAGCTACTCTCTCTTTTGTCCACTGAGGTGGCTCGGTGGATGTGAGGTTGTTATCCTGGATTGCTGGTTTACTGGCATGAAGGGAAGGGTATGACACAAGTTCCATGCCGCATCTGCACTACTTGTGGTACTGAGGCCTCTTGAGCAGAGAGGGATTTAAGGCCTTTTTTGCCTCCTAGGAGCTATTCCTCCATGTTACCTCCCCCCAGTCCAACAGGATTTCCAGAGATGCGCCAATGACAATCTGGAACAACTAGAACTCCAAGACCTTCCCATCCTCAAAGTAGACACCTATGCTCTCCCTGCCCACAGGCAGAGACATTACCCTTGCAATGTAGCTCGCTTAACTTTTGACTGTCATGATCTTCTGCCTCTGTATATATAGCAGGTCACTGTTTACAAGTTTGCAAGGTGATCCCCACACTACAGCAGTGGAGAAATTGCTGGCGTTTTGGTCATCTGGCAAAATATTGCGGCTCCATTGCCAGATGCCCAGTCCGTGGTGCAGACGACTATTCCAGTCCATCTTGTAGTCTCTCTCCCTCTTGGCTTAATTGCATGAGGCTCACCCATCATACTCTTGCCAGTGCCAAGTTTACTTATATGAGCATGAAATCTGTTGTCTCAGAGGCAGAAGGCCTCCCATATGCTATGGCAGTCTCTCATCTATGCCTCCAAGTCACAAAGGATTACATTTATGCCTTGGTGCATTTCACTCTTTCCCTGTTGAGAGCCTCTATGCAGAAGTGAACATTCCATCCTTGTCCAATCGCCATGATGCCCATTGCCTTCGCTACTATGTGCTTGGAGAGAGTTCTGGGGGTCAACGCCCCAGCAGCCCGGTCTGTGACCAGGCTGCTCTCATGATCTCTGCAATCCTTCCATTTATAGAATGGTCACCGATATTAGTAAACATTCTTTATTTGTTGGCTGCCCATCTTTGCTCCGTCCCTTCTCTCTCTTCACCTACATTCGCTCTTGTCTTCTCTTCAGTTACCACCTTTCTATGTTCATGTAGCATCTCCCTTTTCCCTATCCCCCTGGGAAGTTCCAGCTATTCGAGTCTGTTCTTTCTCACTCCCTTGCTCGAAAGCACAACTGCCTATGGTAGCTATGCCATTCTTGCAGCACTTATCCATATTGCATTTATGCCTATGTCTTCATTTGTGGTTGTCTCAGACTCCCTTAGTGCTTTACAGGCTATACACAAATTTGATACAATTCACCCTTTAGTCCTCCATATCCAACTTTGGCTACACCACATCTTTACCAAGCATAAAGATATTGTTTTTTGTTGGATCCCTGGTCACGTTGACGTATAGGGCAATGAATAGGCAGACATTGCTGCGTGGTCAGCAGTACATGACCTACCAGTTTCATATAGAGGTGTCCTATTTACGGACTATTTTGCAGCAATAGCTACCCACCTTCACACCCGTTGGCAACAACATTGGTCTACTCTGCTTGGTAAAAAACTTCAGTCTATGAAACCGAGTATAGGTTACTGGCCGTCTTCTTGTCACCAGTGTCGAGGTTTGGAGACTACTCTCTCCCGTCTTCTCATTGGCCAAACTCGTCTTACTCATGGGTATCTCGTGGAGAGGCACCCTGTTCCTCTCAGTGACAAGTGTCCGGTTCCAGTATTGGTTAGCCACATTCCATTAGACTGCCCTCTCTATCAATGAACATGCAGAATTTACCTCCAATGTCATCTCTGCTCTACTGCTCTTTCTTTACCTTCCCTTCTTGCTGATGGACCCTCCTTTAATCCTGACTCTCTCATTGACTTCTTGACAATGACTGATTTACTCCACAAGCTCTGATGATGATAACCTCCGCACTCCCCTCAGCCCTTTCTACCTCAGTCTTTGTACCCTCTACCCCTTCACTATCCACTGCCCTGCTGTTCTCTGTAGCCTAGTACCGTGTATGCACACCCTGATATCTACTTATAGCCTAGACCAGATCTCGACTATGGAGGGCTGGACCTAGGTACCCGAACTAACGACCATCCAGTCACTTTCATTAGATTCAGTACTCCTCTTTACCTACTGGTCCTATCCGGAGAACAGTTTTTGAGACTATGGAACACCTCATTATGTTCAGACTGCAGAAACAGAGGCACAGAGAAAAATAATGAAAGATTTCCAGAGAGAAACTGATGCATTCTCGAAAGATCAACAATAATGATCTGACAAAGGTGGAGTAACCTTTAGTAAAGCACAGGGACACAATTAATGTGCAGACAGCTGCCTCACTGGTACTAAGTTTTTTTTGAGAGTGACTTAGACTCCTACTTTGATGTTTCTGAGATCCAGCAGTGCTATGAACTGGCTGGCCACGTAAGCACTGGCTACCATCGTTCACACAGCTTTGACAGTAAGAGCTCAAACTTGTAACTGCTGCATTACCATTTGCCAATACATTAGTTAGGACGCTGTCAAGGAAACTATTTCTAGAGACTATAACTTGTTACATGATAGTTTAATCTGTGCATTTTGTATGTTACAGCAACGACAAGATCCAATCATTGTGTAGAGTTTGCTCGAGTAAAAAGTTGGCACTTGAGAGTTGGTTGCAAGCCACTAAGTGCAATAATTTATGACAATCTGGTTTCAGTGTTACTTTCACGAAGAGTTTAAGCATAACTGTATGTCTAGCTGACAAACAAGAATATCTGATCGACATACTGAGCCTCGGATTATTCGGAAACAGCAGCATTAGCAACAATACGAGATAACTCACAAACTTGGTAGGGGGGTACTAAACTCAGAGAACCAAGGTACCTACAAAGTTGCCCGTAAAGTAGGTAACCTAAAATCAACTAATCAATTCCGCCTGAATGTATCTGCTACTTTAACTTCTTGTACCCTTTAACCAGGAAAAACTCACAATCCTGACTCTGTTCACCAGTCCACTGGTGCAGCTGGTAGTGCTGCGGTATGATAACCTCCGCACCTCCCCTCAGGCAGGAGCAGCCCACTTCTCTACCTAAGTCCTTCTTGCGACCCTCTAGCAAAACCCCTTCACTATCCCACTCGTGGCCCTGCTGTTCTCTGTAGCCTTAGTAATCTCCCTCTCTCTCCACTTTTGCCCCTGATACCCTCACAAACCCTTCCTGGCCCTGCATGCTTTATCTGAAACCCTTCTTGGTTTAGTGCTTTTTTGATTATAATAATAATATCCTCCAAGTGAACTCCTTTTATTTCTTATTCTCGATTACTAAATGCCCCCGCCCCCCCCTCCTCTGGGGACCCAAATTTTGCAGCCTCCTCTGTAGTCACGCCTTGTTCTGCAGTCGACGCCCTGTCGTCTAAACTCTTTTGCCTGTTCTGGACTCTGAGTTTCCTACCTTGTGTGGCACCACCTTCGTTCTCGCCTCTTCTTCCTTTCTCACTCAACTCACGTTTCTGTCTACCAGACCTCGTACAACACCTTACTTCCCTCCCCATTGCCCCTCCTCCTACAAGCCAAAACCATCCCTATTTGTTCCAAATCTCTTTTCACACTCTCCTTCCCTTTTTGCACCCTGCTCATTTCTTTCCCGGTACTCTCGGTAACCCATTCCCCTCAAACTCTAAACTCTTGGCTCGTTATGAGATGGGAGTGTCACCCATCTTCAGTATAGTATCTACTTCCCCTGGTCCCCTCGCCAATGTCTACTACTTTCCTTATCTGTTCTGTGTTCTGCTGCCCCCTCCCAGGTCACATTCCTCTCCTATGGCACCTTTTCCCGAGCTTCCTCAAGTTACCCTCTACTTCTTTTGTCCCCCCCTACTTTGGTACAATATTCATTGATACCTTCCAAATCTTTACTCACGGTCCAGGTCCCCTACAACACCACCCCTCCCTCCATCACACACACCCCAATATAATAAGATGGGGGGGGGGGTATAAACACCCTCCTCCTTCCATCTCCAATAATTGTACCACATACAGAAATCCGTATTCCCAATGCATCTTAAGCTAGCTCCAGATTATATTGAGGGATAAAACCATTGATGGTCACTGATCCAACCCCGGTTCATACTCTCCTTTCTCTATCTGAGCAACCCCTTTCTTCCTACGTCCCAATCCGTTCGCTACTTATTTAGCCTGTCCGCTACCTCCACATACAGACTTTCTAACCCCATAATACCTCGTACCTCCTCTTTGTTATCGTTCCTTCAAAAATCATGTCCTTATTCACGTGTGGAAAATGAAAGAGTGAGACACTTTATGCAACATATGAGAATCTTTGTTCAGAAAAGTTTCACCACACAGTGGTTCAGTCAGTCCCAATACAAAGTAGAAATGCAGAAGTGTCTCATTCATTCAACTTGTCGGTTGTTCAACCATTCACACAAACTGCAGACACTGAGCAAATCATGATCTTGGTACAAAAGATTCTTCAACACTGTCCATCCGTTTGGACGAAGACCACTTCCACTAGTGGATGGTACCACTATGATCCCACCAACCTCCTCTTGTCGCCTCACCTCACTACAGGTAACATAAGCCGACGTCTACACCTATGCTGTCATTCTACAAGATTGAAGGACTGAACACATCGACGCCAGGCTGAGGACTGATTACCTCAAACCTCCATCCGGCTCCTTATGCCTTTCTACGTTGTATTGACTGATAAGCCTCGTGTGGTAAAAGTTTTCCTAAAAAGATTCTCCATATGTTGTCATAAGTGCCTCATTCTTCAACTATTTCGGAGTTTTTTCAACCATTCCATCAAATGAATATCCGCAGCCTCAGAGGTACTATGAGCTCCATTGTTGCTCTTCAATGGTTTCCCCTGTTATAATTTGTTTGTTTAATAAATTAATTCATGTGCAACTCTGTTGCGGTCGGTTTGGGTTTCCACAGAGTGTTTCATCAGTCCAGTGAAAGGGGTGGGTGAACCGTGAAGAACAAGAGAGGTGAGGTAAACCAGTCCCATCGCTTGATTGATGTATCCAGTCCATCATGCGTAAAATAGACTCATATGCAAAAGAAGTGGCTTATAACTGTAATAACAGTCTGCAGTAGTAATAGTAACACATTTGCCAATGTGGAAATATCGTGCCCAAGGGTTAGGCAAGTGTAGAATTACCCAATATTAAGACTCTAAGCATTTTGCAGTGTCCAGACAGGATTGTGGATTAATGTTCAGAAACCAATGCATGATAAATAGACAGTGCAACTTGCTGGGACTGATTATCTCAAACACCTCCTGTTCATTGACGACTCTCCTTTGTATGGACCAATGAAGCCACCGTGTGGTAATGATTTTCTCAGTAAAGATACCCAAAGTTGTGCACAATGTCCTACTTTATCAATTTTGTGTTCTCTGAACCATTCATCTACAATCCTGTTCTGACTACTATCGCTACACTGAGAATTCATTGATTTTCTCACAAAAGCTCCTTAGCACTAATTACATAGAGAACATATACGAGAAGTAGAAACACATGCAAGAGGCCTCTTATGGCCCATACTAGGCAGGTCCTCACAATCCATACCACTAACAAAATATTGCCCAACCCAATTTCAATGGTACCACAGAAAAACGCTTATGATAATTTATTTACCCCATTGTCAAATCCGACTCGAATCCAACCCCTCTCAATCATGTAATTTATCCAACCTAAATTTGGAAACTACCCAAGGTTTTAGCCTCGATAACCCTTACTAGGTCAGACTACCCTATTTTCCATACCAAATTTTCCCTGTATCCTTTCTAATCTAAACTTTCTAATTTAATCAATTACTACAGGTTTCTCGCTTGAAAGATATCCTCAAATCTTATTTATATCCCTTTATTGATACCACGGTGGGGGGGGGAGACCATCTTCCACTTAACACACTTTGATCATGTTTTCCCCCTTATTCTTCGTCTAACAAGTGAATGTAATTTAAGGTCTTCAATCTTCTTCTAAGGAAGATGTCTAATGCAACGTAATTAATTTAGTCGGTTCTATCTAATGTTTTCTAACGCATTTATTCCATTCTTAATATGGAGACGCAAACGAGCGCATAATTTAGGTGACTTACATATATTGCAAAACTGGAAATATAACCGCTGAAGACTCCTGTTGCTTACTTTCTTGATGTAAATCCCCATACTGTTTGCTTTTCAACGTAGAGCTTAGCACTGTCTGTCCTTGGTTTAAGATTGATTGCTTATCAAAACCCCCAAGGTACTTCTTTGCAATCTGTATGAGTTTGTCTAAATGCCTCCTGAAGTTCCCTGATATGTAAATTTGAATCAATTATCCTACCTATCTTTGTGTCATCGGTCGAATTTGCCTCATTTCCACTAGTAATTTCCTCCCTCAGCAAGGTCATTGATAATATGTATAAATGACAACGGCCCCAAAACGATGCCAAGTGAGCCCACTTGTTGCCGATCCTCCTCCCGGACATAACCCAATTTATGGACAACACTCAGCTTCTTGTCCTCTTCAAGGAGGGCTCCTTGTTTTTGAGGTGAGGCTACTTGATCTAGAATTAGACCTTTGTCTTCCTCAGACCGAACCTAATTAGCCCGCAAAATCCCCCCCCTTCCCTAGCCCATCCCTCCCCAGCCTTCCCATTTCTTTTCCCCCTTCCTCCTCCCCACCCCTCCCTTTTGCCCTTCCTCTTTTTGGGTGTTGTGTGTCACTCTGCTATCTATTTCCTTGGTTGGGTGGAAAGAGGGTACCGGGGTCCAACCCATTCCATTGAGTTCTTGGTCGTCTGAAGTTTGCCGGAATTGGATCACCTGGGATGTCCCATCCCTATCCAGTCTCCTGGGGTGGCTTTGTTGGCCCTTTTGCGACAGGTTTCTCTAGGAGGCTGACTTTTGGATTCAGTGGTGCCAAAGGAGTATTACTTTTGGTGGATATCCGACTGGCCCTCTCTCGTTTGTCCACGGAGGTAGCTCGCAATGTAGGTCTATCCCCGTATGTAAGACTCTCGGTTCCATGCTGCATCTGTTTTTTTTATTTTTATTTTCCTTTTTTTTCGTAAAAACTATTATATGAAAAATTTGAACCGAACCATGGAGGTCCCATCCATGACCCCCCACTACCCTACGGGCCCCCTTCTTGTACCTCACCCCGGTTTCACCACCCACGTCATGACCACTCTTCGACACTCCTATGCCCCTGTACCTCGATTTCTGGTGCCTGTTTCATCACCCCGCTTGTTCAGGTGCTGGTTTTGGGACTGACTCTTTCAATTTGTTCATCCTCCACTCTCCTTTGACTATCGTCTGGCCTCTTCCTTCCCTCTACTGTGCATCAATTTTCAAATCGCCAACCCGTCCCATGTCGACCAACTCCAGTTCCACACCTAAATCCAACGACAATTGCTTGACATACTTCTGTGCCTCCTTCGTTTCTACTCAAAAGACCAACATTTTTGCTCTCCCTTTCACCTCAGTTTTGGGAATGCACAATGGACCAAATCTTTCTTTACGACCTGGGACGGCGGCAGTTGCTCTCTTTCCGACCAAGTATTGGCAAGGCGCTCTACACCATGTTTGTAGAGATATTTATCTTTCACCACGCTCTCAAGAGCTGTACCCTGCATCATCATTGTCCAAATGCCACCCAAGCTCATAGATCTTCTCTGTTCTTCACATGTTTGATTACTCTTTCTTCTGTCACTATCGGAAAAAAAACATTCCTCTATTCTTATATGGTACTTGTTATTCTCCCATAACATAACCCAATCAAATTTCCAGACATGTGTGAAATGACATTCTAGAACAGCTGGAACTCCAAGATCTTCCCAATCCTCAAAGTAAACATCTTACGTCCTTTCTGCCCTTGGCTGAGACTTACCCATGCAATGTGCCTCTCACGATAAAACGATAGTAGATGTAACCTGGAGTTTACTGGAGAAGTTTCCGCGGTCAACGCCCCCACGGCCCGTCTGCGACCCAGGCCTCCTGTGGATAGACAGCTACTGAGATACAACCCAGCTGTTGCGCTGGCTGCACGCAAACCAATGACAGCCACAGCCCGGCGGATCAAACTGTACTTTAGGTGGCTTGTCCAGTGCCAGAGCTTTGAAGACTGCCAGGGTCTGAGTTGGTAATAACCCCCTGATGTTGCTGGGGAGGCAGTTGAACATCATGGTCCCCTGACATCTTTTGTATGGTCTCTTAACGAGCTAGTGACATACCCCTTGCATTTCAGTGGATGGTGGAGCAATCGTCCCTGCCAAGTCTTTTGCTATTCGTATGAGTATTTTCGTGTGCAAGTTCATGACTAGCCTCTATGATTTTTCCAGGTTATAGAACATGTATCTCTACCCCTCCGGCGTTCCAGAAGACAGGTTTAGGAACCTCAAGCTCTCCATTATTAGGTGTTTATCTCGCCGTTATGTGCGCCGCGAAGTTCTCTGTACATATTATCTAGGTTCGCAATTTCACCAGTCCTTGAAAAGGTGCTGTTAGTGCACAATAATCCACCTAGATAGAACAGTGAACCTGAAGAGTTGTCCATCATGAGCGGTTAGGGCCTCCCTATTTTGAAGTTCTCATTATCCATTCCTGTCATTTTTCTAGCAGATGCAGTGGATACAATTTATGGTCCTGAAGGTGAGATCCATCTGACATGAATTTCACTCCCGACTTTGGACGTTGGTGTTTCGCTCTATTTTGTGGCCAGAATTTGTTTTTTACTGTGAGAAGATTAAATTTTCCTCAGTGTTACATACTATAATTGAAAATTTCTCATCGTTGAACTCATATATGTTTTCTGCAGCCCACGAAAGCTATGGTTATGTCCCTCCCTGAGCTTTGTAGTGGTCTCATGGAAACAGTGTCATGCAGATACGGTGTCATTCTGCAAAGATGACATGGTGCTGTGCTGACATCCTTGTCTATGTCGGATGATGAGGAAGAGAACAAGATGGAGCAGTACTGTCCTTGTGAACAGAGCTTTCTCACCGTAGCTGCCTCAGACTTTAACTCTGTTACGACTACTCCTCCTAGGGTGGTTTCTTATGTGAAATTTATAGATCCATCGACCGACTTTTCCTGTTATTCCTTTAGCACGCATTTTGTGCGCTATTACGCCATGTTCAGCAACTTGTCCGAAGGCTATTGCAATAGTCTGTAAATATAATAGCTGCATTCTTTTTGTCTTCTAGTCATTTAAGACCTTTGTCGTAGTGATCCAATAGGTTGATACAGACAGGAGCGACCTGTTCTAAACCATGTTTGCCTCTGGGTTGTTGTAAACTGATTGTTCTAGATGGGTGGTGATCTAGCTTCTTCGACCCGTTTCTAAAGATTTGTATGATTATGATTTATGCTATTGGTCTATTTCCTGTCTGGGGGCTTTACTTGCCCCCTTTGTGTGAAGTGCCTAATCTGTTGTTTTTTAGTAACTGTTGGACACCCCCGTGTCCATGCTCCCTCTCCAAAATGGAAAAAGGCTCATGATAGGTTTCTTGCATCTTGATAACACAGATTCCATGAGTCAGGTCCCTGGCAGAGTGCATGGCATTCATTTACGCCTGTTCCAAGTCATATGGCTCAGATAACATCGGATAAGGCTTGTTATAATTCAAAGTTTTTGCTCTCTCATAAAAAAATTCATTTGATCTTCAGACTCTCAGCTGGAGCCAGCTTGCTAAAAACTGATTCATATTGGGGAACTTGAGTAGCTCACATCATTTCCCTCTTCATCTGTCAGACCCATCGTTTTTAGTAGGGCCCAATACTTGGACATTTGTGTCTCGAGATTTTGATTTGGCAGAGAAAGAAATACTTGGGTTTCTTTCATTTCATTAGGCTTTTATTCTTCCCGTCGATTCTGACTCCAAAAGGATATCTTTAGCTTAAGTTCGATGTCTTCTATTTCCGGACCAGTGTCTCCCTACGCATTTTCGGAATATCTTGACCTCTTTAGCCGCCTTGTTATTCTTTCATCCGTCGACCTGTAAAGGGACCCTTGGTCGCGTTCTGTTTTACATCTACTCCTTCCCTCCTTTTTCTTAAGAGGAATAACCTGGCATACACAGTGCCACCGAGGTAATACAGTTCTAGCATAAGTGTCTGTGTTGCGTATTATCCTTCCCAGCTTATATCGGTTAGACTTGTTTACTTTTTCCCACTTTATGTTTTTTTTATTGGGAAGTAGAAATTTGGTAATGCTCCCTCTGACTAATCTCATTATGTCTCTGAGCTCCGCCGCATACATGATTGAACCTAGCAATTATGATTGATCCTGAGTATTTGTTTTATGAATATGGTGACATTCTATCAGATCACATTGTTAGTGAAGATGAGTCTAGTGTATTTCTCCATCTGAGTAGACTCTATTATTTGCTGGTTGTAAATTGAATTTTGTGCAAATTTAAAATCTCGCTTGATGTGAAGGTTTCATTCAGAGCTGCCTCCTAGTGTTATTACGCAACAAAATTATTTGCTTATTACCTCCATTTAGGTGCCTTAAGTTGAAATCCCCCTGAGCAAGATGTTTGTATGCAGGACTGAATTTTCCATACAGTGTGTCAATTTTTTAAACAGCACTGTTCCGAAAATGGCTGGGATGTTGCATCGAGCTTGTAACTACCACATTGACTAGTTTTAGGTTCTCGACCTTACTGCTATAAACTTCCCACTACATCATTGATCATTTAGCAGTTCGGTGCAAACCGTGACTCGCAATTACATGCCAACCCCCCCCCCTTTTGCCTGTTTCACTTTCTGTTCACATTCTGTAGAAGGTTGTAACCTGGATCCATATTTTCTTAGTCAATGAGATCTTTATGTGGGTCTCAGATGAAAGCCAACGAACATTGGCCTGTGCCTCTGTAACTACCACGGATGAAAGGTATTTTGTTGTTTTGTTGCTCTTAGAACCCTGTATATTTGCAAAGAAGAATGTTATCGAACTGTTGTACATTGTTGTACTGGGGATGAGTTTTTTCCGCATTAGTATCTGTAGCTGTAAATCTGTTTATGAAGCAGACATTTACACGTTTAAAAGTGATCCCTACCCCATTAATATGTAAAACTGGCTGGTGATTTGTCACTCTGTGAAACATTGACAGATCTATAGCCGAATCCCATCTGGGGTAGCTGCGACCATTCTAAAACGTCTTGTATCCATCTCCCTCTTGCCTTATCGTCATGAGCTCAAACCTTCTTACTTTTGCATTGCAGGTCTACTAAATGACTAGAAAGTCCATTGCCTCAAAAACGGAATCTCCCTTATTCTATGCATCTTCTCAACTGCGCCTCCAAGGAGACAGCCCCGTATTTCTTATTCTCATGTTGCCTAACATCCCCCACTTCCGCAGTCCGTCCTTCCTACAACTTCCTATGTGGTCACCCTCCTAATAGTCCTCCTGTCTCACTTTTTTATTTTTTTTTTGCTGGTCCTGGGCTCAGAAGTCCCTGCTATCAACACCATCCACAGTTCTCGCTTCTTCTGATCTCCCTCACAAGCCCCGGTATCGACAAGACCACGTTCAACACCTCCTCCAATCGTCCCTCCTACCTCCAAAAGTCTTAAAAAAAAAATTCCCATTGTCTCAAATCTACTTTAACCCCTCCTTCCCTTCTTTATCCACATTTTACCTACCTGGAGTCTGTGGCCTGATTCTTCCCTACTCACTAGCTCTGATACAAATGGAGGTTCACCCTCCCCTCATACTGTACCTTCCTGCTCCCATCCCAAGTTAATTCCGTCTATCTTCTGGCCACCTTCCAGGTTTCTTCTGTGCCTCTTGTCCCCCTTCCCACAATCTTCTCGCATTCAACTCCTTCCTTTCACCCCCCCCAAGTTTGGTACAGTCCAATACTGTTCCAATCTGTACTCATCCTCCCTCCATCTCCAATATTGTCTCCAACTAAGACATCTTTATTTCCGAAACTCTTAATGCTAATTCTGAATATATTGTTCAGAGACAAACCAACGAATGAGGACACTGATCTACTCCGCTGTTCCTTCCTTTCCACTCCTCCAACTGTGCAACTCTTTCTTCGCAATACGACCTTCCTTCGCTGCATGAATTTTCCGAGCTGCCACTGCATTTAGACTTTCTAACCCCTCTAGTCTGATAGGTATACTTACCTGTAGGATTTCGGGTATCTTCATCGTTGCCAATCATGCCTTCTTACATGGAATATATCGCCTCAGGTAATCAGGGAGCTTCCCATGTTGCTCTCCAGTTTCCCTTGATGGTGTTTGATTACAAAACCAAAATTACAACTCTGCAGTTACGTATTCCATCTCAGCACAAACAAATTTAAATACTTTTCTAGATCCATTTTCTGATGGAAGGACCATAATGAAGAGCCCTTCTCTATGCACTGAAATCCATACCATCAAACATAATTGTTGTACTTTCACTTATTAAACAAAGCAGCCCATCCACTTCATCAGTGGTATACACTCTGTTTCTCTGTAACTCTCTCCTTCTCGGAGCATTATCTTTTACACATGTGCCTTTCTTAGTTCGTCCTTACACCGCCACCACTTCTGTTACTATGCGATTTTAAGCCTTATCATTTTCCTTCAAGAGGGGTGTCACTGTATTGCGACCCCTTAATGGGTCACAGATGTGATTGTGTATAATACCTTTCATATAATTTTATTTATGGATTAAATCTGGAGTATCTGAGAGACCTTAGAGCAAAGGAAGGGGTACATAATGTTGAATGATGATTAGAAGAAGAAAAAGAATTAAGTGGATTAAATAAAGATTTGATGCAGAATGGTCATAATAAGCGTGTATCACCTGGAGAAAAGAATGTCAGAGAGAGACAGAAATTTTGGTTAGATGTTAAGTGAATGTATATAGCCTTGTGAACCAAGTGAGAGAGTAATTATGGTAGGGGCCCTGAATGCTAAGAAGAGAAACTTTTAGAGAGCGGTGTGTAGGTAAGTTTGGGTGCCAGGTGTAGAATGATTGATTGAACTTTGTATAAAAGGGTTGAGTTATAGGTTAATACATACTTAAGAAAAGAGGATAAAATAAGGTATACAAGAATGATAGTAAAGGTATATGCACAAAGTTGATTTATGTATTGAGTAGATAAAGACTGTTGATAACTTCAGATTTACACTGTTTATAGAGGGGCCACAGATCTATCAATCACTTCTAGTTGAGTCTACACTGAGATAAAGGTATTAGGATACAAGGACAATAGAAGCATCTGGAAAGAGAGGTAAGGTTATAAATTAAAAGAGTAGGCAGTTAGGGTAAGATATAAACACAATTAGATAGATGCTAATGAAGCAAGGCAATGGGTCGAAGAGGTATGGTAGTGATTAAAAAGTAATTTTTATGAGGTTGTTCACAGAAGTTTGTGGTTACAGAAAGTTGTGCGGAGGGAAAGACAGATTGTGGAATAAGATGTAAAGAAGAGTAGTAAGGGAAAAAAGTAGCATAGAAAAGTTTTTACAAAGTAGAAGTGAGTCAAGAAGAATGTATATGGAGAAAAAGAAAAGGTTAAAGACGTGTCGAAGCAAATGTTAAAAAGAGAGCAAATGAGAGAAGTGGTGTATTATATTCAACAAATTTTGTTGAAAATAAAAAAAGCTTTGAGTAATTAACAAGTTAAGAAGCCTAGAGGAACTAAAGTATTTGTCTGTTAAAAACAATAGGAAGAAAGTTATAAAATGAGAGTTAGAGTATTGGAATATGGAGGGAATATTTGAGAATTGTTAAATGTTGATGAAATAATGAAGCTGTGATTTCGTGTTTACCTGGAGTTTACCTGGAGGGAGTGCCGGCCAACGCCCCGCGGCCGAGAATCTGTGACCAAGCCTCCTGGGTTTTTTGGGAGAAAAAAATCAGATAGCCTGATCAACCAGGCTGTTGCTGCTCTGCTGAGCACGCAGAACCAACCTGTAAGACGAGCCGACAGCTCTGCTGAGCAAGAACGGACTCAGGTGCTTGTCCAGTGCCACTAAGACTGCCCGGGAGGTCTGTGTAAATCACCCCCTTATTGTGCCTGGAAAGGCAGTTGAACGTCTCGGCCCCTGACACTTATTGTATGGTCCTCTTAAACGTGCTATGACACCCCTGGTCTTTTTCATTGGGGATGCGCAGCGTCTGCCCAATTCTTTTTCGTTCAGTAGTGAGTATTTTCGGTGGTGTGCATTTCCGGTACTTAGTCCCTCTAGGATTGTTCCAGGTTTTATATAATCAGTAACTCTCCCACCTGCGTACCAAGGAATACAGTTTAGGAACCTGCAAGCGCTCCCAGTAATTGAGGTGTTTTATCTCCGTATTGGCTGCCTGAAAGTTCCTGTAAATATTCTAGGTCGCAATTTCCCCTGCCGTGAAAGTCTGTAGTGTGGCAGCAATATTCCAGCCCTAGATAGAACAATGACCTGAAGAGATGCATCATGGCTTGCCTCCCTAGTTTTTGAAGGTTCTCAATATCCATCCTGTCTTTTCTACAAATGCGATTTGATACCATTGTTATTCCATGAAGGGGAATCCTCCGGTCATGATCACTCCCAGTCTTTGACGTTGGTGTTATCGCTCTATTTTGTGCCAAATTTGTTTTGTACTCTGATGAAGATTTTAATTTCCTCATGTTTACCATATCTAGAATTGAAATTCGCATCGTTGAAACTTCATATTGGGGTGTTCTTCTCACCCACTGAAAGAAGAAAGTACATCTTGTAGAGTGAGGAAGAGCCATTAGTGATTGTGGGGATGTTCGTGAGGCAGTGGTAAATGAAGGGGTGAAGGCAGGCCGGATGGTTGGGATAAAGATAGAAATGTTAAAAGCAGTGGAAATAGTTTTGGAGTGTTGTTGCAATAATTTTAATAATGTATGGAAGAGGGTAAGGGTACCTTAGAGGATAGGACAGAGAGCTTGCATTTTCTCCTTTGTATAAAGCAAAGGATAAAAAAGAGTGCAGAAATATAGGATAATCTGCTTGATATACCTGGGTAATGTAGTAGAGTATTATAGAAGAGAATAAGAGTAAACGAGAATAGGATCGCAGATGAACAAGGAGGCTTTAAAAAGTAGGGGGTGGTGATGGTACTCATTGTATTACAGTGACACTATAAGTTGAACTGATATAGATAAGCTAAAAGAGGTCTTTGTGTGTGGCATTCTATGGATTTGAAAAGCGTATGACAGAGGAGGATAGGGCAATGTGCGATGTTGCAAGTGTATGTTAGGAGGAAGGTTACTGAAAGCAGTAAAGAGTGTTAACGTATAGTGGAGGCTCAAGTTAGAGTATGTAGAAAGGAGGGAAATTACTTCCCAGTAAACAGTAGGCCTTATAGACAAGAGTGTTTGAATGTCCACCGTGTAGTTCAATATATTTATCTAGATGGTGGTTTGTAAGAGAATAAATTTCAGGGGTCTGGCAAGAGGCTGGAGTTAAAAGAAAAAAAATCACAACACAAATGGGAGTTGTCCAAGCATGCTCTTGCTGATGACACTTGCAACATGGGAGGATTCTGAGAGAAGTTTGCAGAGATTGGTAGGATGAATTATGTAAGGTGAGCAAAAGAAGAAAATAAAGGGAGGAATAACATGGAAAAGATAAGTTATGAGATAACAAAAAATAGTCTTAAAGATTGAATATCAGATGAGGGAAAGAGATATGAGAGGAGGTGAATGTATTCAATATTTGGATGACTGTTCACGATGGGTCTTAATAACGATGAGTTAATCATTAATTTGATAGGGGAAAAGATGAGTTGCCCTTAGGAGTCTTGTGGAGACAAAGGAACGTTTCCCTTGAAGTGCAAAGAGGGAATTATGAGAGTATAGTTTACCAACTCTCTTATATGGTGGTGAAGCAATGTGATAATTTGCAGGCGAGAGAAGCTGGAGGCAGTAGGAGTATGTCATGTCCTGAGTCAAGGTGTGGTGTGAATATAATGCAAGAATACGTATTTTGGAATTTAGGAGGAGGTGCAGATTACCAAAACTGTTGTCCAAGGGCTGAGGATGGTTGTTGAGTGTTATCGGCATGTAGAGAGAATGGAGTGAAACAGAAATGACTTCAAGATCTGTATCAGTCTGTAGTGGAAGGAAGCGGTGTAAGGGTCGGCCTAGGAAATGGTTGGAAAGGGGGGTAATGGAGGTTTTGTGGCGAGGGGCTTGACTCTCCAAGTATGCTGAGCGGTGTTTGATAGAGTGAAGGAGACAAATATTTTAAATACTGACGTATGCTTTGAGTGTGAGCAAAGTAACCTTTATGAAGGTTCAGGAAACCGCAGGCCGGACTTGAGTCCTGGAGATGGGAAGTACAGTGCCCTTGCAACTCTGAGTGAGGGTGTGTTAATGTTGCGTTTATAAAACTGTATTAAAGCATCCCTCAGGCAAGACATGAAGGAGTGAAATGATGTGAAAGTTTTTCCTATCTTTTCGAGCCACCCTGCCTTGGGGAATCGCATGTGATAAAATAAGAATATTACTTAAGTACGCTGATATTTACAATATTAGCTAAATAGTAAATATATTGCTTTAAATTATTTGACTATATTATATTAGGTAGGAAATGTAACATTTATATAGTACTCAGTGCTCATTGCACTAAGAATGTAAGTAGCAGCCACATTTGTCCTAACTATTGGTAGCTACGACTCATCCTCCTGTTTCCCTGCCGCTCTCTGTAGTTGCTGGGGCAGCATCAGTCCACAGATAGTACGTGATCCAGGTTGAGGAGGTGTCACAACACCTCATCCTGGGAGACAACTGATCTGGCCTTCACTAGCTACTATCTTGAGGAGCTCTCGTCTCTGAATTGACGAAGATGCAAACAAGAAGCCCACTCTCTAGCTCATCCCTATGCTGCCATTGTTTGGAACATCATCTCTGTCACTCTCTCTGTTGTTTCAGTGTAACTGTTCACTAAGCATAGCCTGACTTGGGTGATTTTCGATGTTTACTGAGCTGGTGGTTTGGCAATTGGCACTTTGAGAAACTCATTCTTGAGCTGAAGCTTCTGACCTAATTGTACTGTGCTGTGCACTTCACAGTTGGGGATTTTCTTATGTTGAACATAGATTCATAGTATGGGATTTTTGTGACTTTTGTGGAGTATCTGCTGATGGTCCCTTAATTATTGTCCATTAAGTTATCTCCTTGGTGCCTGATTCTGTGTTGGGGGTTGCTTCTTTTATAATGCTGATCAGAGCGAATCAGTCGTTTATTTCCTTTCAAGCAAGCGAGTTTTGATGCCGAGGTTTGGAGTCAAAAAGTATTTGTATGAGGACTTTTAGGTCACCACTGTTAAGTCTATTGAGTTTTGAGACATACAAACTTCTAGACACTTACACACATAATCACATACTCTTTTGGTATAAATTAATATTATGTTCTAATGCTAACAATGTACCAACGTACGTAAAAGCCATAAATATAGATGTGCCTTCACACAATACTACTGTACACAGAGAAGTGTACGAACTTGTATCCTTATATTATGTTAAATTGATTACTTAGATATTGTCCACATAATAACTTTATCATTATATTAATAACTTAATTAAATTTTAATATCTATAACGTTAGTAGCCTAACCATTGTAAACCGAAACACTATTGAATCTATTAAATTCTAATGGATAAATTGAACCATGATACTGGAGACTACTGGTTACACAACCAGTAACAGGCTGGAAACTAAATGGCAGTGCTTTCTAGTATTCCCTGAGATACCTATCATTATTAATATCATTTTTTTTGGTGTAACAAATGGAGTCCTTCCGAAGGGCTTTTGATCCAAGCTTGGAGAAATTGGTCTAGTTTAGCCACAGTGACTCTATTTTCAAACACTTTGTTCTTTTTCCTAATCATAAACTGAGTTTTGTCTTACAACTAATATCGATGTATGTACTTGACTGATCTCTGATCAAGGGAGAAGGGAAATTAACTGTTTATTAGCTACTAGCTCTAAGACAACATTAAAATTCTTATTAGGATTATAGTTTTCCCATATCACACCTCTCGTATGCCACTTATTTTCGTGATGTATGTCACACAGTGAAACATTTAATTGATTCTCAGACTTTGTAGAATTTAATACAGCTTAAAACTTCAGATGTTGATAGCAAGTAGCCAAATATACTCAGTGTGATGGTAATAAACAGGAATTACACCGCAAAACTGCAGAAGCATTAATTAAAGATATATGTTTCCTGCGCATGCAAGATGTCTGATTATGATTCAGATAAGAGCATAGATGTCACATTAGAAGTATAGACTCTAATGATGACACCGAAGAGAAGAGCATTTAAACGCAGAATGCTGACCTTGTGCAACTCTGTTTTATGCTTATACCTTCTCGCCTACATTAACACAATAGTACAGGAGCTTATCTTAAAGACTCAGCCTCATACTAGTACCGTGTATGCACACCCTGATATCTACTTATAGCCTAGACCAGATCTAGACTAGGGATGGCTGGACTAGGTACCCGAACTAACGACCATCCAGTCTCTTTCATTAGATTCTGTACTCCTCTGTTACCTACTGGTCCTATCTCTGAGGAACAGTTTGAGACTATGGAACACCTCATTATGTTGCAGACTGCAGAAACAGAGGCACAGAGAAAATTGAATGAAGATTTCCAGAGAGAAACTGTTCATCTCGAAAGACAACAGATTAATTGATCTGACAAAGTTGGTAACCCTGTTAGTACAGCACAGGACACATTTAATGTGCAGAAAGCTGCCTCACTGGTACCTAAGTTTTTTGAGAGTGACTTAGACACCTACTTTGATGTGTCTGAGAACCAGGCATGTGCTATGAACTGGCCACGTAAGCACTGGGCTACCTTGTTGCACACAGCTTTGACAGGAAGAGCTCAAACTTGTACTGCTGCTTTACCATTTGCCAAGTACATTAGTTATGACGCTGTCAAGGAAACTATTCTAGAGACATATAACTTGTTACATGTGAGTTAATGTGCATTTTGTATGTTACAGCAACGACAAGATCAATCTTGTGTAGAGTTTGCTCGTGAGGAAAAAGTTGCACTTGAGAGGTTGTGCAGAGCCACTAAGTGCAATAATTATGACAATCTGGTTCAGTTGTTACTTCACGAAGAGTTTAGCAACTGTATGTCTGCTGACATACAAGAATATCTGATCGATCATACTGCCTCGGATATTCTGGAAACAGCAGCATTAGCAGACAATTACGAGATATCTCACAAACTTGTATGTACTAAAACTCAGAGAAACAAGGTACCTACAAAGTGCCCTAGAAGTTGGTAACCTAAATCAACTAATCAGTGCCGGCCTGATGTATCTGCTACTTTAACTTCTTGTACCTTTACCAGGAAAACTCACAATCCTGACTCTGTTCACCAGTCCACTGGTGCAGCTGGTAGTGCTGCTGTTGTCACACAGAGTGATCGCTCTCATAAAGAAATTGGAGCACACATCAATAACTGGGCCTCTACCCTTCAAACAGAACTGTTTGCCATACTCCTTGCACTCAAATGTGTCCATGTATCTAAGGTTGACACTTTAATTGTAACTGATTCTCTGTCATCCATAAATGCTCTCAACTCATTAAGTATAAATTGTGGCATGCTTGTGTCAGAAGCCAGACATAGGTATGGTAAGATTGTGGACAGTGGAGTCAGAGTGCATATGCCCTGGATTCCATCTCACATTGGTCTTCAGATGCATGATAGAACTGATAAATTGGCTAAGCTGTATGCTTTCAAAGAGGGGGTAGATTACAATCTTGGGTTGTCAGCAGTTTGAGAACAATAATACGAAAAGAACTTCAAATGAACTTTATTGACTTAAGACTTAGGGAGATTGACACAAGTCAGTCCATCTATCATCATTCCATCATGCAGGAGGAGCCACATGTCTATGGTGCATCCAACAAGATAAGCAGACTCTTGGATGTCACTACTGCCCGGCTCCGGCTGGGTTACAAGTATCTTTGGCAGGTTAAATCACCACCACCAGATGTAGACCAAACGAAATGTAAACTTTGCCAAATGGACTATTGTCACACCTTGCGTCATTATGTACTGGAGTTTGATCAAATTAATGAATTTAGAAACATCTCACTCAGAAATGTTCAAGAAATGGCAAAGTATTTTATCCACAGTGGTATATTGCAGACCATTCTGGAGAAATACCCTGACTTTGCTAGCTGTAAATAATGCATTACCATGTGTGTGTGTGTGTGTGTGTGTGTGTGTGTGTGTCAGTGTTAGTGTCAGTGTGTGTGTGTACTCACCTATTTGTGGTTGCAGGTGTCGAGTCCTAGCTCCTGGCCCCGCCTCTTCACCGGTTGCTACTAGGCCCTCTCTCTCCCCGCTCCATGAGCTTTATCAAACCTCGTCTTAAAACTGTGTGTGTGTGTGAGTGTGTGTGTGTGTGTGTGTGTGTGTGTGTGTGTGTGTTGTGTGTGTGTGTGTGTGTGTGTGTGTGTCTGTCTGTCTGTGTGTGTACTCACCTATTTGTGGTTGTGTGCGTGCGCGTGTGTGTGTGTGTGTGTGTGTGTGTGTGTGTGTGTGTGTGTGTGTGTGTGTGTGTGTGTGTGTGTGTGTGTGTACTCACCTAGTTGTACTCACCTAGTTGAGGTTGCAGGGGTCGAGTCCAAGCTCCTGGCCCCGCCTCTTCACTGGTCGCTACTAGGTCACTCTCCCTGAACCATGAGATTTATCGTACCTCTGCTTAAAGCTATGTATGGATCCTGCCTCCACTACATCGCTTCCCAAACTATTCCACTTCCTGACTACTCTGTGGCTGAAGAAATACTTCCTAACATCCCTGTGATTCATCTGTGTCTTCAGCTTCCAACTGTGTCCCCGTGTTGCTGTGTCCAGTCTCTGGAACATCCTGTCTTTGTCCACCTTGTCAATTCCTCTCAGTATTTTGTATGTCGTTATCATGTCCCCCTATCTCTCCTGTCCTCCAGTGTCGTCAGGTTGATTTCCCTTAACCTTTCCTCGTAGGACATACCTCTTAGCTCTGGGACTAGTCTTGTTGCAAACCTTTGCACTTTCTCTAGTTTCTTCACGTGCTTGGCTAGGTGTGGGTTCCAAACTGGTGCCGCATACTCCAATATGGGCCTAACGTACACGGTGTACAGGGTCCTGAATGATTCCTTATTAAGATGACGGAATGCTGTTCTGAGGTTTGCTAGGCGCCCATATGCTGCAGCAGTTATTTGGTTGATGTGCGCTTCAGGAGATGTGCCTGGTGTTATACTCACCCCAAGATCTTTTTCCTTGAGTGAGGTTTGTAGTCTCTGACCCCCTAGACTGTACTCCATCTGCGGCCTTCTTTGCCCTTCCCCAATCTTCATGACTTTGCACTTGGTGGGATTGAACTCCAGGAGCGAGTGAATTCTTCTCATCAACTTCACGTCATCTGCAAACAGGGACACCTCAGAGTCTATTCCTTCCGTCATGTCGTTCACAAATACCAGAAACAGCACTGGTCCTAGGACTGACCCCTGCGGGACCCCGCTGGTCACAGGTGCCCACTCTGACACCTCGCCACGTACCATGACTCGCTGCTGTCTTCCTGACAAGTATTCCCTGATCCATTGTAGTGCCTTCCCTGTTATTCCTGCTTGGTCCTCCAGTTTTTGCACCAATCTCTTGTGTGGAACTGTGTCAAACGCCTTCTTGCAGTCCAAGAAAATGCAATCCACCCACCCCTCTCTCTCTTGTCTTACTGCTGTCACCATGTCATAGAACTCCAGTAGGTTTGTGACACAGGATTTCCCGTCCCTGAAACCATGTTGGCTGCTGTTGATGTGTGTGTGTGTGTGTGTGTGTGTGTGTGTACTCACCTAATTGTACTCACCTAATTGTGGTTGCAGGGGTCGAGACTCAGCTCCTGGCCCCGCCTCTTCACTGATCGCTACTGGATCCTCTCTCTGCTTCCTGAGCTTTGTCATACCTCTTCTTAAAACTATGTATGGCTCCTGCCTCCACTACTTCACTTGCTAGGCTATTCCACTTGCTGACAACTCTATGACTGAAGAAATACTTCCTAACGTCCCTGTGACTCGTCTGAGTCTTCAGCTTCCAGTTGTGACCCCTTGTCCCTGTGTCCCCTCTCTGGAACATCCTATCTCTCTCCACCTTGTCTATTCCCCACAGTATCTTGTATGTCGTTATCATGTCTCCCCTGACCCTTCTGTCCTCCAGTGTCGTCAGTCCGATTTCCCTTAACCTTTCCTCGTACGACATTCCCTTGAGCTCTGGGACTAGCCTTGTTGCAAACCTTTGTACTTTCTCTAACTTCTTGACGTGCTTGATCAGGTGTGGGTTCCAGACTGGTGCTGCATACTCCAGTATGGGCCTAACATACACAGTGTACAGTGTCTTGAACAATTCCTTATTAAGGTATCGGAACGCTATTCTCAGGTTTGCCAGGCGCCCGTATGCTGCAGCGGTTATTTGGTTGATGGTGTGCCTCCGGTGATGTGCTCGGTGTTATGGTCACCCCAAGGTCTTTCTCCCTGAGTGAGGTCTGTAGTCTTTGTGCACCTAGCCTATACTCTGTCTGTGGTCTTCTTTGCCCCTCCCCAATCTTCATGACTTTGCATTTGGCTGGATTGAATTCGAGAAGCCAGTTGCTGGACCACATGTCCAGCCTGTCCAGGTCTCTTTGCAGTCCTGCCTCATCCTCATCCGATTAATTCTTCTCATCAACTTCACGTCATCTGCGAACAGGGACACTTCAGAGTCTATTCCTTCCATCATGTCGTTCACATATATCAAAAATAGCACTGGTCCTAGAACTGACCCCTGTGGGACCTGCTCGTAACAGGCGCCCACTGTGATACCTCTTCACGTACCATGACTCGTTGCTGCCTCCGTGTCAGGTATTCCCTTATCCATTGCAGTGCCCTCCCTTTTACGTGCGCCTGATCCTCCAGCTTCTGCACTAATCTCTTGTGGGGAACTGTGTCAAAGGCCTTCCTGCAGTCTAGGAAAAACGCAATCTAACCACCCCTCTCTCTCGTGTCTTACTTCTGTTACCTTGTCATAAAACTCCAGGAGGTTTGTGATATAAGATTTGCCTTCCATGAACCCATGCAGGTTTTCATTTATAATCTTGTTCCTTTCCAGGTGTTCGACCACTCTCCTCCTGATAATCTTCTCCATGACTTTGCACACAATACATGTCAGAGACACAGGTCTGTAGTTTAGTGCTCGTTTCTGTTTCCTTTCTTAAAATATGGGGACTACATTAGCTGTCTTCCATTTCTCAGGTAGTTGCCCAGTTTCAAGGGATGTGTTGAAGATTGTGGTTAGAGGCACACACAGCATCTCTGCTCCTTCTCTAAGGACCCATGGGGAGATGTTATCCGGTCCCATCGCCTTTGAGGTGTCAAGGTCACTTAAGAGCTTCTCACCTCCTCCTCAGTTGTTCGTATGTCATCCAACACTTGTTGGTATATTCCCTCTTGATGTTCCCTTCTGTGCTGTCTTCCCACAGCCCTTCCTGTCTCTACTGTAAAAACTTCCTTAAATCTCTTGTTCAGCTCTTCACATACCTCCTGATCATTTCTTGTGAGTTCTCCACCTTCTGTCCTTAATCTGATCACCTGGTCTTTGACTGTTGTCTTCCTCCTGATGTGGCTATACAACAGTTTCGGGTCAGTCTTGATTCTCGATGCTATGTCATTTTCATACTGTCGCTGGGCCTCCTCCCTTACCTGTGCATACTCATTCCTGGCTCTGCGACTGATCTCCCTATTTTCGTGTGTTCTCTGCCTTCTGTACTTTTTCCATTCTCTATTGCACTTTGTTTTTGCCTCCTACACCGTCGGGTAAACCAGGGGCTCGTTCTGGTCTTCCCGTTGTTTCTGTTGCCCTTGGGAATAAACCTTTCCACTGCCTCCTTGCATTTTGTTGTTACATATCCATCATTTCATTTACTGGGCTTTCCTGCCAGTTCACTGTCCACTGGACCTCCCGCAGGAAGTTCTTCAAACCCTATGTAGTCCCTCTTTTATAGTCAGGCTTTTCCCATTCAACTCCTGTTATTCTCTCCACTTGCAGTTCTACTATGTATTCAAAGCACAGAACCACGTGGTCGCTAGCTCCTAGGGGACTCTCATACTTGATGTCCTCAAATATCTGAGCTGCCCAGGGTGAACACAAGGTCCAATCTTGCTGGTTCATCTCCCCCTCTCACTCTGGTAGTGTCCTTAACATGTTGGTGCATGAGGTTTTCCAGCACCACGTCCAACATCCGGCTCTCCATGTTTCGGGACCCCCATGTGGCTCCAGGTTTTCCCAGTCAATCTCGCTGTGGTTGAAATCCCCCATAACCAGCAACTTTGCCTCTGCTGGAGTGAGCTCTTCTTGCCACCTCAGCAAGTGTGTCCACCATTGCTCTGTTGCTCTCTTCGTATTCCTCTCTTGGCCTCCTGCAGTTCTGTGGTGGATTATACATCACTGCAATGACCACTTTGTGTTCCCAGACTGAGTGTACCTGCTATGTAGTCTCTTTCTCCCGTCTCATCTATTCCTTCCATTTTCTCGAAGTTCCATCTGTTTTTTACGAGCAGAGCAACCCCACCTCCCCCCCTGCCCCTTCTATCTTTCCTCATGATCTGGTATCCTGGTGGGAAGATTGCATCTGTTATTGTCTCCATGAGTTTTGTTTCTGTAACTGCTATGATGTCTGGGGACTTCTCATTGATTCTTTCTTGCCATTCCTCATGGTTTATTCGTTAATCCATCTGCATTTGTGTACCAAACCTTCAACTTCTGTTCTAATAATGTAACTGTGGTGTGGGGGGGTGGAAACAGAGGGATCAGTGTGTGATGGTTGGTTTGGATTGTTCAGTTGCCTTGGGGGTGTCGTGGCTGGAGTCCTTCTGCAGGTGTTTCTGGGGGGTGCGCTTGTCCTTCCATTGATCCTGGATTATTCTGCTCTCCTTTTCGTTTCCTCCCATTTCTCCTTTCGTTTTGAACTCTTCTTTCATTGTCTTCCTTTCGTCCTGTGTTCTGTCTCGCTCGAGGTACACACTCCGGAACTCTGCTTGCTCTTCAGCCATGCTTTCTCCTGCAGGATCATGGTTCGGGTTGATTCTGCCTTGAAAATTACTTTGAGAGGCCGATTCCTTTTCTTTGTGAACCACCCAATTCTCCGAAAATTTGCCACCTGGGTCATGTCCCCCTCGCCTATCACCTTCATGATATCTTCAATCGCTTTTTTCTCCTCCTGCTTTCATCATAAGTTTCCCCTTTAGCTTCGTCTAGCCCATAGACAAACACGGATCTTTCCCTTTCCACCTCCCACTGTGACTCCCATTGCATCCTCTGATGTGTTTTAGTTCCTTCCCGTGGAGTGTTCCTTCCTTCAGTCCCTTCCCTAGTTATTGCCGCTATGCTTCTTGGTTTATCCTTCCTGCTCATCTGCTCCTGGCCCCCACAGGTATCTGGTAAGGTCCTTGCACTATGTCCTGTTCCTTCAATGCCTTCCAACCTCTCATTCTGTCCTAGTGTGCTCCCTGTCTTTGTTTTGGCCCCATGTGGGTTTGACAGGACCTCTGCATACAGTTTAGTTTCTATGTTCCTTCAGACCTGTTGTCTGTGTTTGATGTAGCCATTGCCGATGCTACTTCTGTATATCTTTGTCTCTGTGCTGTTTCAGATGTCTCAGCTCCTCTTCTAATCTCTCTATCTTGTTTCTGCTGCTGTGGCCTGTTGCTTCCACCTTCTGCATTCTGCTGCTAACCTCTCTTCCATCTTCCTTTCCAGCTCATCTAGTCTCCTTCCCCAGTCTTCCTCCCTTTTTTTGAGCTCTACCTCCCATTCCTCCCTCCCAGATTCATCTTGGAGCCCCTTGTCCTCATCCTGGTTAGGGGGAGGGGAATAGATGGTTAGGAGAGGGGATGGATGGTTATGGGGGAGGGGGAGGATGGTTATTGGAGGGAGGGAGGTAGTTGGGGGTTAGACGGTTTGGGGAGGGGTTAGGTGGTTTGGGGGAAGGGTAGGTGGCTAAGGTGAGGTGGTTAGGGAAGGGGGAGAGGTGGTTCGGGGAAGGGGGGTACGTGTATGTGTCAAGTGTTTGTGTCAAGTGGTGGAGGGTGTGTGGGTGTGTGTATGTGTGTACTCACCTAGTTGAGGTTGCGGGGGTCGAGTCCGAGCTCCTGTGTGTATGTGCGTGTGTATGTGCGTGTGTGTGTGCATGTGTGTGTGTGGTGTGTGTGTGTGTGTGGTGTGTGTGTGTGGTGTGTGTGTGTGGTGTGTGTGCATGGTGTGTGTGTGTGGTGTGTGTGGTGTGTGTGTGTGTGTGTGTGTGTGTGTGTGTGTGTGTGTGTGTGTGTGTGTTTGTGTTTGTGTTTGTGTGTGTTGTGTGTGTGTGTGTGTGTGTGTGTGGTGTGTGTGTGGTGCGTGTGTGTGCATGTGTGGTGTGTGTGTGGTGTGTGTGTGTGTGGTGTGTGTGGTGTGTGTGTGTGTGTGGTGTGTGTGTGTATGTGTGTATGTGTGTGTGTGTGTGTGTGTGGTGTGTGTGTGTGTTTGTGTTTGTGTGTGTATGTGTTTATGTATGTATGTATGTGTGGTGTATGTGTGTATGTATGTGTGTGTGTGTGTGTGTGTGTGTGTGTGTGTGTGTGTGTGTGTGTGAGTGTGTGTGTCTACCTTGTGTGTGTGTGTGCTTGTGTGTGAGGGAGGGAGGGTTAGGGGGGGTAGGTGGTGTGGTTGAAAGTTCCGTCGTGTAGGCACAAATTTTGTCTCATTTATCTTTCCCAATTATCTACTCTCTCCACTTATTGCCCTTTCTGGATTTACGTATTAATTGTTGCTGGTTATTATCATTTTCCTTGTTCACATTGAGAGAGGACTTCCTAGCTTCCTAAAATATTCTACTGCTAATAACTACCGGTAGTAACACTGCCTGTGTGCGTGTGTGCATGTGTGTGTGTGTGAGTGTGTGTGTGTGTGTGTGTGTGTGTGTGTGTGTGTGTGTGTGTGTGAGAGAATCTTGTGCGGTGTAATGACTGGCCGCAACTTCTTGTGACATGACACAACTCTCCTGGGATCTACCCTAGCACCGTCTTACAATGTTGCCCTTAAAAGCTTGTCCCACCTACCTTCTCACACTCGTCAAGACTATATTCTCTATGTCTATGCTATTTCTATTCTAATTCTGGTAATAGCTTGCAGGAGTGAGTGACCAGTATCAAACAGTATGCAAGGCCAGCCAGGGCCGTCAACATGCAAACCACAAATAGGCGAATAAACTTGCGGTGACAGTTGCCAGCTGCTGATGACGAAGTCGTCGTCGTAGGCCTTAAATCCCTATTTTGGAGATCCTTCACCTGTGATGACTATATCCATATATTCTCATACATCACGCTTCCTCACGCGATTTCACTCTTCACTGATGATAGTATACACTTCACATTATATACACTTCACTTTATATGTATAATGGCACACAACTTGTCGTGACGTCACTTCTTCAGGCCTACCGCTACCAATGTGGCAACAGCGCCTAAGACCCCCAACGGTTTGCGCTATGAAATATTATGATTTCAGCTTTCCTCTCACTTTCTTTAACTACTAACTTTAATTATCACTCATAGTATTGTTCACTGACGTTCCACTACCACTGATTACTGCTAACTGTTATTGCACGCCATACAACGCTAAGGATCTCGGAGCCTTGTTACCAACGTCTTCACCCCACGGACCCACGCTACTGTGCGACCCGGTGTGGAAGTGTGAATTGCTCATTACACTATAATTTGTTCATGATTGTAGCCATGTATAAACGTAAGTAACCATTCTACAGAATTCATTACCTTTGTAACTTGTGAGCTCATTACCTTTGTACCTAGTTCAGCTATCAAAACTTTGGGGGCCCAGTCCCTGGACCCATTATGTACCTCTGTAATGTGTAAATACCTTTGTAACTTGTCATGATTGTGACCAGACCTACCTGGAGTTCATTATCTTTGTAAATTGTGAGTTCATTACCTTTGTAAATTGTGAGTTCATTACCTTTGTAAATTGTGAGTTCATTACCTTTGTAAATTGTGAGTTCATTACCTCTGTAACTTACTCAGCTATCAAAACTTTGGTGTCCAGTCCCTGGACCAATTATATACCTCTGTAATCTTTTGACTACCGCCCACAGGATGGGTATGGGGTCCACCTGGAGTTTACCTGGAGAGAGTTCCGGGGGTCAACGCCCCCGCAGCCCGGTCTGTGACCAGGCCTCCTGATTGATCAGAGCCTGATCAACCAGGCTGTTGCTGCTGGCTGCACGCAAACCAACGTACGAGCCACAGCCCGGCTGATCCGGAACTGACTTTAGGTGCTTGTCCAGTGCCAGCTTGAAGACTGCCAGGGGTCTGTTGGTAATCCCCCTTATGTGTGCTGGGAGGCAGTTGAACAGTCTCGGGCCCCTGACACTTATTGTATGGTCTCTTAACGTGCTAGTGACACCCTGCTTTTCATTGGGGGGATGGTGCATCGTCTGCCAAGTCTTTTGCTTTCTATGTGAGTGATTCTCGTGTGCAAGTTCGGTACTAGTCCCTCTAGGATTTTCCGGTGTATATAATCATGTATCTCTCCCTCCTGCGTTCCAGGGATACAGGTTTAGGAACCTCAAGCGCTTCCAATAATTGAGGTGTTTTATCTCCGTATTGTGCGCCGTGAAAGTTCTCTGTACATTTTCTAGGTCGGCAATTTCCCTGCCTTGAAAGGTGCTGTTAGTGTGCAGCAATATTCCAGCCTAGATAGAACAAGTGACCTGAAGAGTGTCATCATGGGCTTGGCCTCCCTAGTTTTGAAGGTTCTCATTATCCATCCTGTCATTTTTCTAGCAGATGTGATTGAAGGGTGAGATCCTCCGACATGATCACTCCCAGGTCTTTGACGTTGGTGTTTCGCTCTATTTGTGGCCAGAATTTGTTTTGTACTCTGATGAAGATTTAATTTCCTCATGTTTACCATATCTTAGTAATTGAAATTTCTCATCGTTGAACTTCATATTGTTTTCTGCAGCCACTGAAAGATTTGGTTGATGTCCGCCTGGAGCTTTGCAGTGTCTGCAATGGAAGACACTGTCATGCAGATTCGGGTGTCATCTGCAAAGGAAGACACGGTGCTGTGGCTGACATCCTTGTCTATGTCGGATATGAGGATGAGGAACAAGATGGGAGCGAGTACTGTGCCTTGTGGAACAGAGCTTTTCACCGTAGCTGCCTCGGACTTTACTTGTTGACGACTACTCTCTGTGTTCTGTTAGTGAGGAAATTATAGATCCATCGCCCGATTTTTCCTGTTATTCCTTTAGCACGCATTTTGTGCGCTATTACGCCTGGTCACCTTGTCGAAGGTTTTGAAAAGGGTCTGTTATTTTTACATCTGCATTCTTTTTGTCTTTAGGCATTTGGGCCCTTGTCGTGTGATCCAAAAAGTTGGGGACAGAAAGAGCGACCTTTTTAAAAACCATGTTGCCCGGGGTTTGTGAAAATGAGGGGTTTTCTAGAGGGGGGTGATCTTGCTTCTTAGGACCCTTTTAAAGATTTTTTGATATGGGATGTTAGTGCTATTGGTCTGTAGTTTTTGCTTTTGTTTTATGCCCCTTTGTGGAGTGGGGCTAGTTGTTGTTTTTAGAAAACTGTGGGACGCCCCCCGTGTCATGCTCCTCCCCTGGGATGGAAAAGGCTCGTGATAGGGGCTTCTTGCAGTTCTTGATGAACACGGTTCCATGAGTCGGGCCCCGGGGGGAGAGTGCATGGGCATGTCATTTATCCCCTTTTGAATCATTTGGGCGTCGGAAAACACGGATAGGTTTGTGTTCATCAAATTTTGTGGCTTCTCAAAAAAAATTTATTTTGATCTTCGACTCTCAGTCTGGTTAGCGGCTTGCTAAAAACTGAGTCTATTGGGACTTGAGTAGTTCATCTTTCCTTGTTGTCATCTTTTTAGGACCCATTTTTGTTTAATAGGGGCCCAATACTGGACTTTGTTCTCGATTTTGTTTTTGGATGGGAGAAGAAATATTTGGGTTTTTTGATTTCTTTTTTGGCTTTTGTTTTCCCCGATTCCTGACTCAAAAAGGATTCTTTTAGCTTAAGTTCGTGTTTGCTATTTCTCTGCCCAGTGTCTCCCTACGCTTTCGTTATATTGACCTTTTTTAGCCGCTCTGTTTTCTTTTTTTTTCGCCGTAAAGGGGCCCCCTGTCTCTTTTTTTTAATCTACTCCTCCTTTTTCTTAGAGGAAAAAAGCCTTGTGCTAATCGGGTGCCCCCGAGTTAATCGTTTGGGATAAGTTGGGGCTGTGCTGCTTGTATATCTTCCAGCTTATATCGGTTAGGACTTTTTATTGGTCCCACTTTATTTTTTGTTTTTGAAGTTGAAATTTGGTGAATGCTCCCCCGGACTAATCTCATTATGTCGGTTTTGGGGCTCCCCGGGATACTGACTGAACCCCCAATTATGTTGGATTGAGTATATTGTTTTTGTATGGTAAAATTTTAATCAGATATCATTGTTAGTGAAGTGAGGTCTAGTGTATTCTCCCGTTAGTGGTTATTATTTTCTGGTTTTTTAAAATTTAAATTTTTTGCAGAGATTTAAAAGCTCGCGTGAGTGGAGTTTTCTCAGAGCTGCCTCCTGGGGTTAATATGCAACAATTTTTTGTATTTTCCTCCATTTTAGGTGCCCTTAAGTTGAAAAACCCCGAGGAGCAAGGGTGTTTGGTGCAGGAGCTGGAAGGTTTTCCAGACAGTGGTCAATTTTTTTAAACTGTTTCCCGATTGTGGGATGTTGCATGGAGGCTTGTGACTCCACAATGATGGTTTTTTGGGTTTTCGACCTTTTCTGAAAAAAATTTACTACACATTTGAGGCATTTAGCAGGTTTGTGCAAACAAGTGACTCTGAATTACAGGCCAACCCCCCCCCCTTTTGCCTGTTCACTCTGTCACTCTGGTTTTGGTTGAACCTGGGATCCATTTTCGTTGTCCAAGTGTCCTTTTTTTGGGTCTCAGGAAAGCGGAACATTGCCTTTGCCTTGCAAGCGTCCAGATGAAAGGTATTTTGTTTTTTGTTGCTGGTTTAGGGCCCTGTATATTTGCAAAGAAGATGTTATCGGACTGGTGGATTGTTGGTATGGGGGGGGGGGTTTTTTTTCCGGCATTTGTATCTTATTGTTTGGGTTTGGAGGGAGGCATCGATGTGGTTCCATCCAGGAATGACTGGATTTGGTGTACGTTTCTGCCCCTTTCCTGCCGTTTTTTTCCCTTTCCCGGCACTAAAAAACCTTCCTTTTTGGTGGCTGTGGGTACCCCGGTTTTCCCATGGCCGGGTTTTGTATTTTTTGTCCCCTTTAGATGGTTGCCTGGCAATTTAAGTTTTGCACGTCTTTCCTGTTTGAAGAGGTACACAGTTCAGGGTGGAAAAGCTTACAGGAAGGGAGTTTGCATTTTCCCGTTGTCTATGGGGGATGGCATTTTTTAGGGTGGTCTAGTTGCCGTCCCAAACTGTTTTTCCAGATTTCCCCTGCCGCAGTCCAAATGCATAGTATGTGACAGGGTTGGTTTCCGTTTTCCTTGGGTTTCTTTGACTGTATTTCCCCTTTTGGGTCATGTTTCCCTGTCTTCTTTATCCTCCTGCACCAACAATGGAGCTCCCCCAGTTGTTTTTGGTAATTTTCCCCCTCAATTGCTGTGGAGTCCTCTTGTTTGCTATTTCCTGGGGTTTATTTCTAGTTTGAAATAGTGGTTTTATTTATTTTTTGACTAACTTGTTTCCCTACTATGGCCCCTGCCCCCTTTTTGAGGTCATTTTATGTATTCCTTCCTGCTATAATTCCCGACTCCCTGGAAAAAAATCTCCAGCTTCACCTTACTGTTCCCCCAGGACAGATCCCCAGCTTCCCCATTCTGTCTCCCAGGACAGCTCTCCCTTCACCTTACTGTCTCCCAGGACAGCACCTCCAGTTCCCCCATTACTGTCTCCCAGGACGCATATCAGCCCCCCATTTACTGATACCAGGACATTTTCCCCAGCCTTACGTTTTGACTACAGGGGCCAGTATCAAGGGCAGTACCATTAGCCCAGCTTTTTTGTTCCCATTTTGTAGAAAGTTCCGGTTTTCTATGAAAGCAGCTTTGAGTTGACCTCTTTTAAACCTTGTGTTTTTTAGTCCACGATTTATTCATTTGGGCAAACCCAAAAAACACTCCCTGTTTTTTTACTGCTTTGTAGCTAGTTTTGGATATCTGCACAAGGGGCGTGACACCCAATTTCCCCAAAAATGACAATTTATGCATGTGGAAGCCCCTTTGTTTGGACTGGGGCCACAGACTAACACAGCTTCATAATTTTGTGGTTGATTTTGCTTTTACTAGAACCTCTTGAAAATTCTATTAATAACCTGCTGGTAGTGCCAAAAACCGTTTGAAACCAGTCCAGGGTTCGGACCAGTCAAGGGTTCGGACCAGTCAAGGGTTCGGACCAGTCAAGGGTTCGGACCAGTCAAGGGTTCGGACCAGTTAAGGGTTCGGACCAGTCAAGGGTTCGGACCAGTCTATCTGATCTGAGCAGTGGGTCACTTATTTAAAACATACTGGTCGGTGATTTGAGCTAACACCTGAAGGATCTACTGGAAATTTATCTACCGAGTAATATGTGATTTGATTGATACAAAAGTATAACTTGCGTGTTGAAGAGCCGGTGACTGCTGGCACTCCTACAATGACGAACGGTCGACCTCCTTGTTTATCAATCGCTGTATCTAGCTTTTCTATTTTTTTTTTTTTTTCGGTCTCCACCACAATAAATGTTATATTATCACTATAGTTGACTGGTGCAAATTTTGGAGGAAGGACGCTTTTTCTGTAGTAATAATTGCTTCTCGTTGTGTATATTGCGACCGCTGGTAACTACAGGTTATATGAAATTCACAGTAACGTCTGGTATTTCAAGAAAAAAGAAACTAATGAAAGTCACTCCACTCCACTAAGTACCATTATAATACTGGTTAGTTGCTACTACAGCACTGTATTCTGCTATTCACTGGCATCACTAGATTATATGCGAGTACACTAGCAGGCCAGGAAGATTATTAAAAAACAGCTGACCTGTGGTAAGATTCTGGCGACTTCTGGCACCTGCCTCTATAGGCTTATCACTTCATTTACAAATTCACCTGTTTTCAAATGACACTTTAGCGTTTATCATCAATATACTAGGGAGCCACTGTAGTATACACTATACACTATGTATACTCAATGTTATCAGGGAGACTTTCTTTCCTCTGACACAAAGTTCAATTATTATTTTTTTCACACGGGACAGGCCTATGATTCCCCTCTGGCAGTAAACTCTGCTAGGTATGCACACTAATTCTCCTTCTTTGACTCAGTATATAAAGTTTTCCGCCCAAGATTGGTTCCAGGCGCTAGAGGGATGTATCGTATAGGATTGATGACACAAATTAAAGTTCTAGCACGTAAGAGCGACCGTGAAAACACCCATATTAAACTAACTGTCTCTGTGGCTAGACAGAAATGTGATACTGAGAAGAAGAAATTTAAATGTATCTATTGTAACAGAAGAGGACATGCTAGAGAGTATTGCTAGAAGTTAGAAAGAGATACGAGAAGCATTGTGCGGCTGGCACCCCCACACAAATCGTATCCTCTTCCGTGCAACAAAGGCATCAAAATCCTGGTAATACCTCTGATCCCACTGTTTTATATAATATTACTCAGAATAGATGTCTAGCATCAGGAAGTGTATCTGACAAAAAGATTCGTTCAGCAATGAGTCCTTACTTATTGAGAAACAAAGTAGGACTTGACAAATCACATCTGAGATAATTACTTTCAGAGACACTGGCAATTATCTCACGTTATTGAGAGAAGATGTACTGCCCATAACTGATGATACCTATTCCAAGATAGATGTATCGTTAGAAGCCTATGGAGGGGCTGTTATAAAAGTATCTCTGCACAAAGTTTACATTGAAACAAGCTATTATACTGGTTATATTTCAGTGGGTATATCCAGGGGTGCATTTCCCATCAGGTCAGTGGACTTGTTGATGGAGAACAATATCCTTCATGCTGGTATATGTAAGGAACCACTTGTGATTGATAATACCACTGATAACAATTATGCCATTGAAGCTTGTAGAGAGAAGCCTATTTTATTTCCTCTCAGTGCAATTACTCGAGCTATGTCAAAAATACAACAACCATCCTTGTCTCCTGTTGAGTTAGTTGATGACAATGATTTGGGCTTGAATATGTTGTTCAGTGATGCTCTGCGTCCAGGATCATTAACACTGACTCCCCCCGGTCATCAACTTAGGACGCTACTGACGTTAAATTTCTAACTCATGATGATTTAATCAAGGATCAGTTTGTTGATCAATCACTGGAAAGACTGATAGATATTGCAGTTACTGAGAGTGAAGCAAAGGATCTCGATAATTATTACTATTATAGTAACGGTGTACTGATGGAGAAAAATACATGCAAGTTGTCAGCTGATAGTGTTTCCACCACAGTCAAGCATATTGTTGTGTTACCAGTTACATTTCGTGAACAAACCATTGATTTTGCTCACAATAGTCCCATAGGAGGACATTTGGGTGTCAAGAAGACACTCGGTAAACTGGCAAAACATTTTACTTGGCCAAAGATGAAGGAAACAGTAGCTGATCATGTGCGACGTTGCCACGTGTGTCAAGTGACAGGCAAGCCAGCACACACACCTCCATCTGCACCTCATACTGAGCTCACTAGTAGCAAAGTCCAGTTCATCTGGACTAGGAATCGTTCAGACTCGTTTACAAGATTGAAGTGTTTGCTTTCCTCTGCTCTTGTATTGAGGAGCCCTAATTTCAATCTTCCCTTCTTTTACATATAGATGCGAGTGGCTATGCAGTGGGTGCTGTGCTGCTCCAACAGTCAACATCCACTGACATTCTCCATCCTATATGTTACTATTCATCTAAGCTCAAATGGCACCAGAAAAATTATGCTACTATTGAGAAAGAGGCTCTAGCTCTTGTGGTGTCCTTGGAGCATTTTGACGTGTATTTGGGCACTTCCCCATTTAAAATTAACGTTTTTCCAGACCACAATCCACTCACCTACATAAACACACTGAAGAGTAAAAATGCTAGAATCATGAGGTGGGCTCTCAGAATCCAGCCTTTCTCTATTAGTATACAACATATCAGTGGTCATTGTATTGTAATTACTGAGGCTCTGTCATATCCTTAATCATCATTGTTACATTAAGATTAATGTAATTTTGTGCCCAAATACCTTTTGTTACTACTTCAAATTCAGTAAAGTAATGTAATCTATCTAGCCCATGTTAACTATGTATACTCGTGTCTAATTTTTCTGTTTATATATTCACAGTAGTGGTGATATATGTTGGTGTGGGAAGGAGACAGTTGGAGACAGAAGCTGAGTGTTGAGTGTGTAGAGTGTTGTTTGGGTGATGCTAGTTACTGAGTGGTGGAACACAGTCCTGCCACAGCCACCTCCCTCTCTACACACCTTAATAAGTTACTGCACTCAAACTTTCTCATACGCAGATGTCCATACTGCCTCACATTCCACTACCACTACTTAAGAGTGGAATGCCGTCTCCTGTCTATTGCACAAATCTGCTGTTCTAATATACAGTCTCCACTACTACGATCCAGCCTCAACGTGTCATGCCTTTCTACGCTATCCTGTCTCTACACTGATGTACATAACCACGAGTATACAGAGATAGGATACGTTGTGTGCTACTCTATTACGAGGGGCATACCTTATAGTGAAATAGACACTGTAAAATGTAAGAAGTGTTGGCACAAGAGTGACTCTGATTTGTGGATATTCAATTGTTTATTAAAGTAACATGACTTATCACAAACATAATGTGAAAGACACTAATGCAACTCCTAGTGCGACCGTTTGTCGAGCTGGGGGGATATTGTGACCCCTGAATGGGTCACAATGTATATAATGTATATTACCTGTTCGTATAATTTAATATTGCTGATATTTACAATATTAGCTAAATCATAAATATATTGCTTTATATTATTATTTGACTTAGTTATATTATTAGGTAGGATGTAACATTTATATATTCAGTGCTCATAGTTCGAGAGTGTTAAGTAGCTGCCACATTGTCTAACTATTGTAACTATCACTCCGCTTGTTTCCCTGCTGGCTTCTCTGTAGTTGCTGGGCAGCAGCAGTCCATGGAGAGTCACATGATCAGGGTTGGGTGCCACACCTCATCTGGGTAAGAGACTGTCTGGCCTTCACTAGTTCTTGCTCAGGAGCTCTCTGGTTGACTATGATTCTAATAAGAAGTTCCTCTCCAGCTCTCCATTGCTGGCCCTTGTTCAAAGTTTATTCTCTATAAGGATTACAATGCTGAGTTTACAGAAATTTGGTTATTGTGTGGTTTACATGTAGTAAAATTGTGATTACATAGTGTACCACTAGAACGCTTAGCATGGCTAGGCATTTCGGGCAGACTTAGTTTTATTCTTAATTGTAAAATATTACAAATTATGAGGTAAGTTGGTATTATGGCTAAGAGACTAAATACTAGTTTGTGAGTTTAGCAATGTGAATGCTTTTGTTTTGGCACAGTACATAGTTTCAGTATTGGAGTATCACAGGATTCATTATTTTAAGATTGAGATTAATATTTCTGTTTATGGTCAAATGAGTGAGTGAGTGTAAGTGTGAACTACCAGGTGATATTCGTGTAGTTAGTTGACGTGGTGTATCAGGGAGATAAGATGTTTTCTAATGGTAGTTTTGAAGGTGATGAATGTGTCTGCAGTTCTAGAGTTCTCAGGTAGGGTATTCCAAATTTTTGGGCCTTTGACTTTCATTAAATTTTTGTAAAGGTTTAGTCGGCCGGGGGAAATGTTTTTAGAGATGTTTGGGGTCTGGTTTATCCCCTGTGGGTTCTTTTCCAAAACTATCAAAAAAAGCATTTTGGTAAAGGTTGATTTTAAAGGTTTTAAAGGGCCCCTTTGTAGATTTTTAGATTGCCATTTAGTAAGTGTGGGTGTACTAAACCCGGGGAGTAAGTTTGGGTCTATAAAGAGTGGGGGGGTGTGTTCCCGGGGGATGGGATTTAGTGATTATTCTTATACAGCTTTTTTTTGGGGATTTATTATTGGCTTTAGGTGTTTTTGCTGCAGTTGATCCCAAGCCCCAAAAGCAAAAGGTGAGTTTTGGAAAAAATTTTGTGATTTGGTTGTGCGAAAAGGGGGCATTTTGGGGCTTTTTGTATGTATCTTGGAGAGGACCCCAAACCCTTTTTTTGGAATATTTTTTGGTTATATCCCTGGTTTGGGGAAAAAATTTCAGGGGGGTTGTAAAGGATAACCCTTGGAAATTTTGGGCCCCCATTTTTTTCGGGTTTAATTGGGATTTTTGAAATTTTAAAATTTTAAAATTTGTGCATCCCCGCTCTGTCCCAAAAAAACAAAATTTTTGTGGGTTTTTGTCAGTTTTAAAGCTTTGGGTTTTATTGGCTGCCCATCCAAGTCGTTTTTTTAATCAGCTCCCATTCCAATGGTGTTGAGGGTGGCAAGATTGGGGTTTTGAGAGAGGGCCCTTAAGGGTGGGTCATCAGCAAAGAGAATGGGTTTGGGTTGTTGGGATACGTTTGGAAGGTCTTTGATGTATATGGGGAAAGGAAAAGGGGCCCAAAAGGGCCCCTTTCCCCTGGGGAAAACCCCAGTATAAATTTGGCCGTGTTTGCTGATGCGGTGTCTTTAATGGTGCTTTATGTACCATTAGTAATGTAAGTTTTGGGAAATAAGCAAGCGCATGGGCCTCTTATACCTTTAATGTTAAGTTTTGGAGTAGGATGTCGGGGTTTCTACGGTTTGTCAAAAGCTTTTCTTAGGTAAATTAAAATTCCTAGTGGATATTCCTTTTTTTCCAATGCTGGTAAAGCAGATCTAGCATTTTTTTTGTTTGCACCATTGGGTGTTTTATTTTTCCTAAAATCCAAATTGGCAGGGGTTGAGCATGTTTTAAAGCCTTTTAAAAAATTTTTTCAGTTCCTGTGCACGAGTTTTTTCAAAAGATTTTGGTTAGCAATGGTAATTTAAAGATTTTGGGCCCTATAGTTTTTTTTAAGCCTTTTGGGGTTAAACCCCCTTTTTATGTTTGGGTGAAACCCTTTGGCCACTTGAGTAGTTTGGGGAAGGGGGTTTAGTTTTTGTGATTTGGGTTAAAAAAAGTAAGGGAAATAGCATGCGAAAAGGAAAAGGGGGCCGCTCGCTTGTCCCAGTAATGGGGGGCCCATGAGACAGTTTCCCCTTGAGTTATTTTAAGTGACTTTATAATTCAGTGATTCCGTGGGTTCATTTTGGTTTGCAAGTTTAAAAGGGTTTTAAAGGAAAATTTTCCCATCTAGGTGGGTCCCCGGATGGGCATTGGTATTTGGGATTTTACGGGCCCGAGATTAGTTTCCTAGGGGTTGAGAAGAAGTCATTTATCTTGTTAGCTTTTGTCAGTGGGATGTAGGGGTGTTTCATTTTTTAGTTAGGCAATATTCTTGGTTTTTCCCCCAGTTTGTGGGTCCCTAGAATTAAAGAGGTTTTTTCCAGGTCATTTTTTATCCCTCTATTTGTCTGGGGAATTCTATGGATTTTAGTTGTTTGGCTTTCTTTATTATTTTGGGCGAGAGTGTGAATAGTGTTTAAGAATAATTTGTGTTTTAAACCCCTTGTCTATTTTTGCTTTTCATATTGTTGTTTTTGTCTTTTGGATTCGGAAATGGGGGCGGGTTACCCAATGGGCAAAAAAGCCGTTTTTTTGTGATCTGTTTTGTTTTTTTTGGGACAATGTTTGTTGTTTAGTCAAAGAAATTTTGTTAAAAAAAAATGTTGCCCAGTCATCAATCCCCTTGGGGCCTTGGAGAATTTGTAGGCCAATAAATAGTCTCTAGGTCAGCTGTGAATTTCCCCTTTTGGGGGCCTCGCCCTGGAGTCAAAATGGGGCCTTTGTTGTTTTCCCAAGTGGGGGTTTACTAATGTTTTTTCAGGGGGAAAGGTTTTGGGGTTAGTGGTTGTAGTGCAAACTGTGATTATCCCTGTTTTTAAGGGGGGGTTTTTAGTTATTTGGGCCATATGTGGTTATTATGGTTGCACTTGTCTCAGTGAGCCTGGTTTTGGGTTTGTTATTGTTGGGATGAGAAGTGTGTTGTTTATATTGTTTATGAAAAACAGGTTTCAGGGTGATATCTTGTAAGCCAAGGTTGTGTTGAAAAATCTCCCCCTAAGAAAGGTGGTTTGCTTAAATTTATTTGTCTGTTTGTTATTAGTTTACTTTAATTTCTCACTGAAATTTGGGATGTTTTGTGGAGGTTTTCCGGTAAAAGGGCACCCTTTTTTTTAGGCGTCTTAAAGGGTTTTTTTCAGTTAAAAATTTGCAAAAATGTATTCCCCCTATTTTTCCTAAAGCAAATGGTGCTAAAAACAAGGTTAAATTTGGGTTTGAGGGATAGATTTCAATACCACCCCCCAAATTGGTTTGGTCTGGCAGTTTGGGAAATTTCTTTTTTATCCCGGTAGAGGGTAAAATATCTATTGTGTCCTGCTTAAGCCCGGTTTTCCCTTAAAGAATAATGCAGGAGAAGGGGTGTCTTTTTGGGGATTCAAGGAGTTCTAGGAGGTCTTTATAGTGTTTGCTTAAGGAACCCGAGGGTTTTAGTTAAGTACTGATTTTTCTTTTTTAGCATTGTTTTGGATAGTGGTGGCCCTTTTGATGCTGTGTAATAAAGGCAGTTAAATTCCCCAAAAGGGTTTTTATTGGGGGGGGGTTTTTTTTTTTTTGATTATGGAGGTTTAGATCAGGGTCACGTGACAATTTACTTCTAGGTTTAAAATTTTTGGTTATTTTTTACTGAGGTTTTGTGGTTTAGTTTGTTTTGTTTTCTGTAGTGGTAGGGAGTTTGGGCAAGTATATGCTAGATTATTTTTTGGGCATGTAGGGGATAGGCACTATAAATAATGAAGTTGATGTTGTCCCAAAGTGTTGTGCTGGAATGAACAAAGTAAACTGGTTTTTAAACTTGTTATATAAAAATACAAATTAAAAATTTGAACAAGGGCTCTCACTTGTAATTGCACTAAGGGGCTAATTTGACTTTCATGGAGTCTATGTTTTGGGGCTAGAATGGCTATAGTACAATTTGGGTTTAAACTAAAAATTAAAAATACAAATTAAAAATAGCACTAGCTCCCCACTAGTAATTGCACTTGGTCTATTTTAGTGATTTTTGGTTTTTGACTTGTATTGGTTAGAAGAAACTATTAAATTTAATTTAATCTAAAAAATTTAAAAATACAAAAATTTAAAAAAAGGGACCCGGGCTCTTTACTTTGTAATTGCACTATGGTCTAATATAGTGAATTTGGTTTTTTGCTTGTTTGGCCCAGAAAAAGCTTAGGACAATTGGTTTAGTCTAATAATATAAAAAATCAAATTAAAATAGCACCCCGTCTCTCATAGTAATTTTTCACTTTTGGTCTAGTATAGTGAAATTTTGGGATTGACTATGTATTGAGCTAGAATGACCTAGAGTAAAAATGTGATTTAAACTTTAAAAATAAATAAAGGAAAAAGACTCTCAATTGTAAAATTTCACTAAGGTTTTTATTTAAGTTGTTTTTCAAGAATTTGGTATAATTAGATTTAAAAGGGCAGGATAAAAAAACAAAATTTAAAGGGTTTGGGTTTAGTTTTAAAATTGTTCACAGAGATAGACTAGACTTAGTGATTTTGATGTTTTATTGAGGTTTGGGGTTTTGGTTTACATTGACCCTTTGAGAAACTCGGGCTTTTAGTGTAATTCTTTTCCCTAATTTGTACTGGTTTTTCTGTGCACTGTTTACAGTCCCGGGATTTTCTTTTTTGGGTGAAAATTAGATTCGTGTGGTTTTGTTTAATATGTTTAAATTTTGCACCCCCACCCCTCCTGTGGGCGGTAGTCAAAAAATTACAGGGTACATAAATTTGGGAGGGATGGGCCCCCCCAATTTTTAAGCTGAGCAAATTACAGAGGTAATTTAATTTTACAATTTTCAAAGGGAATTTAACACCCAAAATTTTAAAAAATAATGAACTCCAGGTAGGTCAGTTCCCCCAATAAAGACAAGTTACAAAGGTATTTACCGATTACAGAGGTCACAATGGGGCCAGGGACCCGGGGTCCAAAAATTTTAGGGCCCGAAATAGGTTCAAGGTAATGAAATCACCCAAATTACAAAAGGGAAAAGAACTCACAAGTTACAAAAAGGGTAATGAATACTGTAAGAATGGTTACTTACGTTTATACATGGCTGCAATCATGAACAAATTTTAGAGTAATGAGCAATTCACACTTCCACACCGGTCACAACTGTAGTGAGTTATTGGTGCAAATGTTGATTGCTGAGTCTCTCTCACACACACACACACACACACACACATACAAATTCATACACACACACACATAAACACACACACACACACACACACACACACACACACACACACACAAACTCATACACACACACACACACACACTCATACACACACACACACACTCATACACCACACACACACTCATACACACACACACACTCATACTCACACACACACACACACACACACACACACACACACACACACACACACACACACACACTCACACACATACAAAGAGGGATACCAGAGAGTATACCTCGACCGCGACAGAACACAAGAAGAAAGGACTACACTGAAAGAGAGGGTACAGAGACGCAAGGAGGAATGAGAAGCAATGAAAATGAGCAGGACCCAGACACAGGAGGAAGGGCAAACACACCCACAGAATCTCCCACCAAAAGACCCCACCCGCGACATTCCCAATGCAACTGAGCAACCTATACTCCAACCCACTCACTGTTCCCTCTGCCACCAACCCCCATATCACAAACCTCACCCCAACAGCTGTCCCTTATGGGCATTCTGACCCAACCCCATTCAACACATACCCCACCTACACCACAGCCCCATATAGGCCCCCACCAAGGCTCTCCCTCCCCCAACCCCAATATACTTGCATGACCACAATGATAGAAAAGAAACTAAAGGTTTGGTACACAAACGCGGATGGAATAACGAATAAACATGAGGAGTGGAATGAAAGAATCAGTGAAAAATCCCCAGACATCATAGCAGTCACAGAAACAAAACTCGCTGAGACAATAACAGACACAATCTTCCCAACAGGATATCAGATCCTGAGGAAAGATAGAAGGAGTAGAGGGGGAGGAGGGGTTGCACTGCTCATAAAACACCAATGGGGATTTGAGGAAATGGAAGGCATGGACATGATTGGAGAAAGAGACTACATTGTAGGTACAATTCAGTCCGGAGAACATAAAGTAGTCATTGGAGTGATGTATAACCCACCACAGAACTGCAGGAGGCCAAGAGAGGAGTACGAAGAAAACAACAGGGTGATGGTGGACACACTGGCTGAGGTGGCAAGAAGAGCTCACTCGAGCAGAGCAAAGTTACTGGTAATTGGCGATTTCAACCACAGGGAGATCGACTGGGAAAACCTGGAGCCACATGGGGGTCCCGAACATGGAGAGCCAAGATGATGGATGTGGTACTTGAAAACCTCATGCATCAACATGTCAGGGACACAACCAGAGAGAGAGGGAGGATGAGCCAGCAAGACTGGATCTTGTGTTCACCCTGAGCAGTTCAGACATCGAGGACATCACTTACGAGAGGCCCTTGGAGCTAGCGATCATGTGGTTCTGAGTTTTGACTATATAGTAGAGTTACAAGTGGAGAAGGTAACAGGAACTGAAGGGGACAGGCCAAACTATAAAAGGGGGGACTACACAGGTATGAGAAACTTCCTGCAGGAGGTTCAGTGGGACAGAGAAATGGTAGGAAAATCAGTAAACGGGATGATGGAATATGTGGCAACAAAGTGCAAGGAGGCAGAGGAAAGTTTTGTTCCCAAGGGAAACAGAAATAATAGGGAAGACCAAAACGAGTCCTTGGTTTACCCGAAGGTGTAGGAGGCAAAAACTAAGTGCAACAGAGAATGGAAAAGGTACAGGAGGCATAGGACCCAGGAAAACAAGGAGATTAGTAGAAGAGCCAGAAACGAGTATGCGCAGATAAGGAGGGAGGCCCAGCGACAGTATGAAAACGACATAGCATCGAAAGTTAAAATCTGACCCGAAACTGCTGTATAGCCACATTAGGAGGAAGACAACAGTCAAGGACCAGGTGATAAGGCTGAGGAAAGAAGGTGGAGAACTCACAAGAAACGATCAAGAGGTATGTGAGGAGCTCAACACGAGATTTAAGGAAGTATTTACAGTAGAGACAGGAAGGACTCTGGGGGACAGACCAGATGGGGACACCAACAAGGAATACACCAACAAGTGTTGGACGACATACATACAGATGAGGAGGAGGTTGAAGAAACTGCTAAGGGACATCGATACCTCAAAGGCAATGGGACCGGACAACATCTCTCCATGGGTCCTTAGAGAGGGAGCAGATATGTTGTGCATACCACTTACCACAATCTTCAACACATCCCTGGAAACTGGGCAACTCCCTGAGGTATGGAAGACGGCAAATGTAGTTCCCATTTTCAAAAAAGGAGACAGAAAAGAGGCACTAAACTATAGACCTGTGTCATTGACGTGTATAGTATGCAAATTATGGAGAAGATTTCAGGAGGAGAGTGGTGGAAGCACCTGGAACGGAACAGGAGTATAAATGCCAACCAGCACCGGATTCACGGAAGGCAAATCCTGTGTCACAAACCTTCTGGAGTTTTATGATAAAATAACAGAAGTAAGACAAGAGAGAGAGGGTGGGTTGATTGATCTTCTTGGACTGCAAGAAGGCCTTTGACAATTTTCCTCAAAAGAGATTAGTGCAGAACCCAGAGCAATCGGGCGCATTAACAGGAAGGGCACTGCAATGGATCAGAGAATACCTGACGGGGAGGCAACAACGAGCCCTGGTACGAAAATGATGTATCACAGTGGGCCCCTGTGACGAGCGGGGTTCCCACGGGGTCGGTCCTAGACCAGTGCTATTTTTGGTATATGTGAACGACATGAGGGAAAGGGTTAGACTCAAAAAGTGTCCTTGTTTGCAGATGATGTGAAGTTAATGAGGAGAATTAAATTGATGAGGACCAGGCAGGACTTCAAAGGGGACCTGGACAGATGGACACCGGGTCCAGCAAATGGCTTCTCGAATTTAATCCTGCCAAATGCAAAGTCATGAAGATAGGGAAGGGCACAGAAGACCACAGACAGAGTATAGGCTAGGTGGCCAAAAAACTGCAAACCTCACTCAAGGAGAAAGATCTTGGGGTGAGTATAACACCGAGCATGTCTCCGGAAACAAACATCAATCAGATAACTGCTGCAGCATATGGGCGCCTGGCAAACCTGAGAACAGCATTCCGACACCTTTGTAAGGAATCATTTTAAGACACTGTCACCGTGTATGTCAGGCCCATACTGGAGTGTGCAGCACCTGTTTGGAACCCGCACTTGATAAAGCACGTCAAGAAACTAGAGAAAGTACAAAGGTTTGCAACAAGGTTAGTTTCCAGAGCTAAGGGGGAAAGTCCTATGAAGAAAAATTAAGGGAAATCGCCTGACGACACGGAGGACAGGAGGGTCAGGGGGGGACATGATAAAAGACATATAAAATACTGCGTTTGGGAAAAGACAAGGTGGACAAGGACAGGATGTTCCAGGGAGGGGACACAAAACAAGAGGCCACAATTGGAAGTTGAAGACACAAATGAGTCAGAGAGATAGTAGGAAGTAAATTTTTTCAGTCATTTGAGTTTTTAGGCAGTGGAATAGCCTAGAAAATGACGTAAATGGGAGGCAGGAACCATACACAGTTTTAAGACGAGGTTTGATAAAACTCATGGAGCGGGGAGGAGAGGGGGGTCTAGTAAACAACCGGTGAAGAGGCGGGGCCAGGAGCAGGACTCGACCCCTGCAAACCACAAATAGGTGAGTACATACACACAAACACACACACACACACACCCCACACACACACACCCCACAAAACACACCCCACACCATCACACACACCACACACACACACACAACACACACAACCAACATGCACATATTGGGTAAAGCTTTATTTACAGCTAGCAAAGTCAGGGTATTTCTCCAGAATGGTCTGTAATATACCACTGTGGATAAAATACTTAGCCATTTCTTGAAAACCCCTTCTGAGTGATTTGTTTCTAAATTCATTATTTTATCACACTCCAGTACATAATGACGCAAGGTGTGACAATAATCCATCTGGAAAAGTTTTACATTTCGTTTGGTCTACATTGGTGGTGGTGATTTAACCTGCCCAAAAATTTCTTGTAACCAGCCGGAAACCGGGGGCAGTGACATCCAAGAGTCTGCTTATTTTGTGGGATGCACCATAGACATGTGGCTCCTCCTGCATGATAGAATGATGATAGATGGACTCACTGGTGTCAATCTCCCTGAGCCTTAAGTCCATAAAATTCAGCTGAAGTTCTTTTCGATTCAGTAGTATGGGAGCTTTGTGACTTTTGTTGAGGATCTGCTGATGGTCCCTACTTAGAGTCGTTATGTTATCTCTTTGTTCCTGATTCTGTGTTTCTGCTTCTTGTTATATTGCTGTTCAGCAAATCGGTCATTTTACTGTTCAAGCAAGCTGTTCTGATTGCCTGGTTGGTCAAGAAGTTAGTTTATGTGAGGACTTTTAGTCAGTCACTGGCTAAGGCTAGTCAAGTCTTGAGATATAGCGAACTACTTAGAGCACTTACACACATACTCACTTGTATATATTAGTATTATGTTCTTAAATGCTAACAATGTACCAGACAGTACTTAAAAGCCATAAAGATATGAGATGTGCCTTCAGCACAATACTACTGTACACGAGAGAAGTGTAGGAACTTGTATCCTATATTATGTTAAATTGATTACTTTGATATTGTCCACCTAGACAACTTTATCTTTATCAATAAACTTATTAAATTTAATTTCTTTAGTTAGTAGCCTACCAGTTGTAATCCTGAACCACTATTGAATCTTACTATTAAATTCTAATGGATAAGTGGACCAGGATACTGACTACTTGTTAAAAAAACCCAGTAAAAGGCTGGATGCTAGAATGGCAGTCCTTTCTAGTATTCACTGGTGATCTCTATCATTACTAGATATTGCGTTTTTTGTAACACACTGTGACCACCGTGGCATTCAGTTGGAGGTTTTTCTTGCTTCCCACCCCCTCTATGTAACTGTATTTGTGTATACCTGAATAAACTTACTTACTTACTTACATGTTTTAAATATAGGTACTCACACCCATTTTGATCCTCGTACTCATACTCTCTCTTGCACTGATCTCTCAGTCTGCTCTTCCTCTGCCACACTAGACTTCACCTGGTCTGTTCTCCCGGACTTACATGATAGCAATCACTTTCCAATCATTCTTACTTCTCCTTCATATTCACCACCTCTTCGAAGCTCATGCTGGCAATTTGATCAAGCCAATTGGGACCTTTACTCTCAACTAACTACTTTTAGTGAGGTTCCTTCTTCATCATCTATTGATGAGCTTTTACATTTCTTCTCATCCTCAGTTTTAACTGCAGCTTCTCATTCTATACCCCAAACCTCGGGCAGGCATTCTCAGAAGTGCATGCCTTGGTGGTCTCCTGCTTGTGCTCGTGCAGTATGTTTGAAATGCGCTGCGTGGGGCAGGTACCAGTACACTAGAACCGCTGAGAGACTTCTTGATTTTAAGCAGAAGCGTGCAGCCACTCGCCATGTCATCCGTGATGCTAAATGCACTTGCTGGCGAGATTGTGTTTCTACCATCACCTCTGCTTCTTCTATGGGTGCAGTCTGGAAAAAAGTGAGGAAACAGAATGGTAAATACTATCCTGTCCCGGCTCCTGTTCTACGTGTCACTGGTGTTGATATAGCAAACCCTCTTGATGTTGCCATTGAAATTGGCAATCATCTGGTCTGTATTTCTCGGGGGCCCCATCTATGCCCCTCGTTTCTTTCCTCAACGTCTGCCAGAGAGTTAGCATCTTGGACTTTTCTTCCCTCAGAGAAGAATAGTATAATGTGCCTTATACACTTCAGGAACTGGAGGCAACACTCTCAGTTTACCGATCATCAGCAGCTGGGCCAGATGACATCCATATTTGGATGTTACAACATTTACATCAGTCAGCCCTTGCAGTCCTCTTACATCTCTTCAATCTTATTTGGTCACAAGGAGTTGTTCCCCAGCTGTGGAAATCTGCCATTGTTCTCCCTTTCCGCAAACCGGGTACTACAGGACATGATGCCTCCCACTATCGTCCCATTGCTCTTACCAGTGCAGTTTGCAAAGTGATGGAACGTCTGGTAAATCGACGTTTAATATGGTATTTAGAGATGCACAACAGTCTCTCCACTCATCAATATTGCTTTCGTAAAGGTCAATTACCATAGACCCTTTACTACGTTTGGATACATATGTTTGTATTGCCGTTGCGAATAACCACTCAGTTATTGCCATATTTTTTGACATTGAGAAGGTATATGACACAACTTGGAAGTATAATATTTTGGCCCAATCCCACTCCTTAGGCCTCCGAGGCAATCTACAATCCTTCCTTAAGAACTTTTTAATGGATAGGCATATCCGTGTTTGGGTTAATAATGTGCTCTTCCCGGACTTTATCCAAGGTGAAGATATCCCCTAGGGATGTGTTCTGAGCACAACACTTTTTCTCCTTGCTATAAATGATTTGGCCTCTAGTCTTCCATCAAATATTTGGTCATCACTCTATGTTGATGACTTCATTTTATCGAAACTCGATTATGGTGACCAGATCTATTCAGCAGCCTTACCTGCTACTCTCTCTAGCCTTAACCCCATCTATCACCAAGGATTACGTTTATGCCTTGGTGCTTTTTGCTCTTCCACTTTTGAGAGCCTCTATGCCGATGCGAACGTTCCATCCCTGTCCGTTCGCCATGGTGCCAATTGCCTTCGTTACTATGAACACTCTCATGATCTCCACAAACCTTTCATTTATAGAAAGGTCACCGATATTAGTAGACATTCTTTATTTGTTCACTGCCTCTGTTTGCTCCATCTAAGTTTTCCCTACCCCCTGGGAAGTTCCAGGTGTTCAAGTGTGTTCTTTCTCACTCCCTTGCTCGATAGCCCAACTGTCTACAGTAGCTTCCTGCTCACTTTTTCTTGACAAATTCCACTCTCATTCTCATGCCATCACAGTGTACACAGATGACTCTAAGTCTTCTGATGGCATTGGATTCGCAGCAGTGTTTCCGGACAGCGTCGTACGAGAGCATTTACTACCTTCGGCTAGCATTTTTACTGCTGAATTGTTTGCCATTCTTGCAGCACTTATCCATATTGCATCTATGCCTGTGTCATCATTGGTGGTTATCTCAGACTCCCTTAATGCTTTGCAGGCTATACAAAAATTTGATACACCTCACCTCTTCATTCTCCGTATCCAACTTTGGCTACACGGCATCTCTGCCAAGCATGAAGATATTGTTTTTTGTTGGGTCCCTGTTCATGTTGACATATAGGGCAATGAACAGGCAGACACTGCTACACTCAGCAATACATGACCCACCAGTTTCATATAGAGGTGTTCCATTTACAGACTATTTTGCTGTAATAGCTACCCACTTTCACACCCATTTGCAACAACTTTGGTCTACTGTGCTCGGTAACAATCTTCAGTCTATTAAACCGAGTATAGGTTACTGGTCGTCTTCTTGCCATCAGTGTCGAGGTTGGGAGACTACTCTCTCCCATCTTCTCATTGGCCACACTCATCTTACTCATGGGTATCTCATGGAGAGGCACCCCGTTCCTCTCTGTGAGAAGTGTCAGGTTCCAGTATCGGTTAGCCACATTCTGTTAGATTGCCCTCTCTATCAATGAGCACGAAGAATTTACCTCCAACATCGTGTCCGCTGTACTACTCTCTCTTTACCTTCCCTTCTTGCTGATGGACCCTCCTTTAATCATGACTCTCTCTGATTTCTTGACAACGACTTGATTTGCTCCACAAACTCTGATGATGATACTTCACCACTCCCTCAGCCCTTTCTACATCAATCTCTTGTACCTCTGCCCTGTTCACTATCCACTGCCCTGCTGTTCTCCATACCTTTCTAATCATCCCTCTCCTTTCCTTTTTCCACCTGTACCCTCACTTCCTCCTGTGCTGACAGTTCTGTATAACCTTGTGGTTGTTTAGTGCATTCTGTTTTGATATAATAATAATCTTCTTCCCGTCTGTGACCTCTTCAAGTGGGGGCACCTTGGCATGGTGAAGAGGCTCTTGATATGAGGAATTCGACCTGTTGGTCTCCTTGCTCAGACCAAAACCTAATTACCCCCCAATCCACCTTCTATCCTATCTCCCACACTCCTTTTCTTTTTCCTCGTCCTCCTCCCATCCTCCCTCTCTCTTATTCCTTTGGCCTGTATAATTTTTTTCACAGGCATACTAGTTCACTAGGTTGGGGGAAAGGGTACCCGGGGGGTCATCCCATTCATTGTGTGTTTTTGGCGTCGATAGGTCTGCCTTGGAATCGTGGTCACCCTGGGGATGTCCGATCACTCTTGGTATCCAGGAGGGTGGCTTTGGGTGTCTTTGGGCAATGGGGTGTATCTCTGGAAGCCTCCTTTCGGATTCCAGGGGTGGTGGCAGGAGGAAATGCTTTTGTGGTGGATAATCCGGACTGCCCTATTTTTGTACACTGAGGTACGTCTTCAGTGTAAGGTTGCTATCCTTAGGGGGGAATTGCTGGTTTACTGGCATAAAGGGTTGGGTATAGCTGGGTTTGGGTTCCATGCTGCATCTGCCCATATGGGCACAGAGGGAGATATTTCTGGGCCCTTTCATTCTTCCTTGGAAGATTCCTCCCTGTCCCCCTTTTTTTTATTCTTTTTTATTTTTATTTTTCTTTCTTTTTTTCTTAAAGCAAAAAAAAAAGAAGTAACCTACATGGAGAACCTAATCCATGAACTACTACCCTAGGGCCCTTGTTGATACCCTTCCTCATTTTTTGACACTCTTGGACACTTCTGATTGCTTCCCATGTACCTCTTGCTGATGCTGTTTCCTCCACCCTCTTCAGGTACAGGGGTTTCGATTGACTCTTCAATTTGTCTGACTTCTGCTCTCCTATGACTATTGCTTCTGACCTCTCCCTCTATGTGTGGCAATTTTGAACTGCCAGCCCGATTCAATGTAGACCATCTTGGTCCCATCTAAATGCAACGACAGTTGCCTGATGATGTTACCACCACCTGTTTTCTCAGAAAAGAAAAAGATAAACACATCAAGCACTCCATTCCGTGCTCAGTTTCAGATGCACAATGGACTCTAAATTTCTTTAATATGTGGTCAACTTATCCTCTATTGCAGGCCCGGATTACCGCATAGGCAACTAGCATTTGCCTAGGGCCCCGTGCCATTTGGGGGCCCCGCGGTCCAAAGGGGTTCAGGGGGCTCATCCAAGACTGCGCACTTGGTGCAAGTGCAAAGGCGTCCTGACCTCAAAAAGTTCAAGTGTTGGAGAGTAAATTTGAATTTTTAAAAATTAATCAAAACAAAAAAAGAAATAATGAATAATATAAAAATAAAAATTAAATAACCTAACCATAGATGGCAACATCAACACCGCCCTTTGTTGACATCAGAAACAGCTGTGTTTTCCCGCTAATGGGTGAGTAAGGAGATCCTCTCTAATTTTCTGTAGTAATTAAACATTATCTAGACTTGTACTGTGACTATTAATGAAGTGTTGTTGAAGTCGCAGATGAAACTTACACAGGTCAGCTGTGTTAAGAATCTTCATGGTTGCTAGTGTACTCGCATATAATCTCGTGAATACCAGTGAATAGCAGAAATACAGTGTTGTAGTAGCAACTACAGTTTTATAATGGGACTTAGTGGAGGGAGTGACTTTCATTAGTTTCGTTTTTCTTGATAAATACCAGACGTTTAATACTGTGTAATTTTTTATAACCTGTAGTTACCTGCGGTCGCAATATACACAACGAGAAGCAATTATTACTACAGAAAAAAAAGCGTCCTTCCTCCAAAATCTCCAACCAGTCAACTTTCAGTGATAATATAGCATTTATTGTGGTGGAGCCGGAAAAAAAATAGAAAAGCTAGATACGAGATGTGACAACAAGGGTTGAGGTCGACGTTGTCATTGTAGGAGTGCCAGCAGTCAGGTTTCTTCAACATGCAAGTTATACTTTTGTATTCCATCCAATCACATATTACTCGGGTAGTTAATTTCAGAGATCTTCATGTGTTAGCTCAAATCACCGACCAGTATGTTTAAAATAAAGTGAACCACTGATCAGATTCAGATCGATGGTCCGAACCTTGACTGGTCCAAACCCCTTGAATGTTTTTTGTCGAACCTTGACTGGTCGAACCCTTGTTGGGTTTCAAACGGTTCGTTGGACAATAAAGCGACTGTAAACGGTTGGGTTGTTTAGGCGCCCTTAGTAAACACAAACATTAAATATAATTCGGAACGTGCACGGTAAGCTGTCCAATATACAAAAACGTTAGAAACTGAAATGCAAAATAGCTAGAGTTCCTTTTAAGGAGGGGTTATTAATAGAATATTCAAGAGGTGCAGTAGAATTGCAGTAAATCAACATTCAATCATTATGAAGCTGTGTGTAGTCTGTGGTCTGTCAAACAAATGGGCTTCCACATGGGGTAAAGTGTTCATTTTGTGGAATTGGTTGTCACGCCCTTGGCAGATATCCTAAGAGCTAGCTACAAGCAGTGTTAAAACAGGGAATGTTTTTGGGTAGCCCAAATGAGATAAATCTGTGACTAAAATCACACGGGTATTAAAAGAGGAACAACATCAAAGTGCTTTCACAGAAAAGACCTGGAAGCTTTTTACAAACGATGGGAACATAAAAAAGGGGGTTCCTTTTGGGCTTCTGGATGGTACGCCCTGCTATGCCTGTAGTCAGAAATCTGTATGGCTGGAAGATGATGTTTCTGGTAGTCAGTAAATGTGGGGCTGATAGTGCTGTCCTGGGAGACAGTAATGGTGAAGGCTGGAAGGTACTGTCTGGGAGACAGTAATGGTGAGAGCTGGGAAGGTGCTGTCCGGGGAGACAGTAATGATGAAGCTGGAGTTGCCTGTCCTTGGGAGACAGTAATGGTGAAGCTGGAGATGCTGTGCTGGGAGACAGTAATGGTGAAAGCTGGCGATTTTGTCCTGGTAGTCGGGAAATTATACACAGGAAAGGTTATTATAAATGACCTCATTGGGGTCAGGAGCCATAGTAGGGAAACAAGTGTAGTCAAAGATAAGATAAAACCAATATTGCACAAACTAGAAATACCGCAGGAAAATAGGCAAACAAGTGGACTCCAATAGCACAATAGTGAGGATATATTACCAAAAACAACCTGGTGGGAGCTCCTTTGTTGGTGCTAGGGAGGCTAGAAGTAAGCCAAGAAAACATTGCACAAAGGGAATTACCGTCACAGAAACCCAAGGCAATGAAACCAAGCCTGTGCACATACTATGCACTTGTATCTATGCAGGGGAAATCTGAAAAACAGATGGGACGTGCAACTATGACCACCCTAGAAAATTCCATGGCCCATATGACAACAGGAAAATGCAAACTCCCTTCCTGTATAGCTTTTTCACCCTGAACTGTGTGCCTCTTCGTTACAGGAAATCCTGTGCTATAACTTAAAGTGCCAGGCATACCATCTAAGGGGACAAAAAGATACAAAACATACAGGCCATGGGAAAACCTGGGTCGCAACGCCATCACGAGGAGAGGGTTTGTAGTGCCAGGAAGAAAAAAACTGGCAGGAAATGGCAGAATATCGTACACCAACTCCTGTCATTCCTGAAGTGGAACCACAGTCGATGGCCTCACTCAATACCCAACAGTTACAGATACTAATGCCGGAAAAAAAATTCCCCCCATACCAACAATGCCACCAGTCGGATAACATTCTTCTTTGCAAATATACTGGGGCTAAGGCCAGAACAACAAACCAAAATACTTTCATCGTTGGACTGTTGCAGAGGCAAAGGGCAATGTTTGCGGCTTTCACTGAGACCCACATAAAGGACCACTTGGACAACGAAGATGGATCCAGGTTACAACTATAAGATGTGAAGAGTGAACAGGCACAGGGGGGGAGGGGGGGCGGTTGGCTGATACATTGCAGGTCATTGTTTGCACAGGAACTGCTTAAATGCCTCAAATGATGTAGTGAAGTTTTAGCAGTAAGAAGGTCTGAGAACACAACCTAGTCATTTGTGGTAGTCTACAAGCTCGGATGCAACATCCCAGCAATTCCAGGAAACGGTATTCGTCTCTCAGCCCTTGAGTAGAGAGGTGTGTGCTGCTGCTACCCCCTGTGTTGACTGGGATGCAGTAATTTTTCACAAATGGTGCAGCTTGTCACCGGAGGGTTAATACAGTCTGTATTGAATAAACCAGTGGAGTATCACTGGGGCCCGTCTATGACGCGACTTCTCCAGCATATAATTAGAGGCACTCGCAGTAGCGACTGAAGAGATTTGTGGGACTTGCCCTTGAATGGAACGAAGAGGTTATTTCTTAAATTCAATCGACGAGTATGTATATTAGACAGTGGTGAACAAGTTTCAGGAAGTGGGGGGAGGGGAAGAGAGGGGAAAGGGCCATACCTTGTGAAATCATGCTGTCACGGTGAGGATGCATGATGTTATCAAGTTACTTCTATTGGGTGAAGATCAGGATGTGCCAGTTGAGGCGGATGCATCTGACATAAGGTTTTGCCATGAGTAAATAGGGGACGGTACACCAGTTTCTGCCGGGGGAAGATGGTCAGCTGGGACGTATATGGGATTACCTGAGGTACTTAACTCTGCAAAGATGACGCTTCGACATCCTTGCCGTTATGTGGTGATGGAAGAATTCAGAACTCAGTGTATTTGTGAACATAAGCAGAGGCACGCCGCACTTGTCGTTTGTGTGGGTCGTATGAACACTGGCAGGCGCCCAATGTGGTAGAGGACGTGGAGACAACGACCTGCAACAACGAAGAAACGTAGAGGTGACGGAGAGGAGAGTGGAGCAAGAACAGCCTTTTCGACCAATGGACTCCGCTGATGGGCGACATGGAGTGAGGACGGATGAGAAGGCCAGAGAAGATGGCAGGTGCCTACGGACGTGGGGGGGATCTTCCCATTCTTGGACGTGGTTCAGGCTTGGAGGAGATCATAGCAGAAGTGAATGTAGGCAAGGAGGAAGCATTGACGACGCTTGTGGATTATTACGGGGCTCGGTGGGCAGTATCAGGCAGAGGCACGAATCATGGATCTTGGGACTATTATGGAGGTACGGAGGGGCCGAAGGTAGTTCGTCTAAGGTGTGTGACAAGGCTGTTGTCGGTGAATAGGTGGAGGTTGAGGTTCATCGTGGTTTATGAGCTTGATGTCGAGCTGCAGCAGGTCGACGGTACGACGCGAAAGCGCGCAAGCAGTGCTTTATGATTCAGATGAAGTGCTTACGCCGCACAACGTTCAGGGAAGAAAATGGGCGGATGTAGCAGAGGGGTTCAAAAGACACTCAGGGACAGGGAATCAAGTAAGAGTGCACAAAAAGGGGGGGGGGGAGGGATAAGTGTGCAATGAGGCGATCAGGTGACAAAAAGGTGTGTCCAGAGGGAAACACCTTTGTCGGTTTAAGTGCTTGACATTGAAAATCATGGTTTGAGGGTCGCAGAAACGTGTGAGTGGTTTGGGAGTTTTTGGAAGCGTCATGGTGTTGAAGTTGTATTTCTTGAGGAGCATAAGGATAGACATGGTTTTGTGTTGAAGTGGAGGGATATAAGGTGTATGTTGAACATGCGGTCAGATTGAAAGGCGGATGTGGGTATATTGGTAAAGGAAACTAGACGTTGGTTGTCAGGCATGTGAAAGGGGGGAGGGTGAGAGGTGATGAGGGTGATTCGTGTGGATGGATTATGGGGTACAGGTACAGATTGACGTTGGTGTGTGTGTATGGCCCGGCCAGAGGGAGACAGCGTAGCTTTAGAAATAATTTAATTTGTGAGGGACGTGTTGGTTTACTTACTTGCGTGGATTGCCAGGGGTAGCGTGATAGGTGCGTGATTGGAACGTGTGATAAGGCGTAAGGATGTGGAACGAGGGGGGCGGCGGGGGCATTGTATGGGATCATTGGAGTATTGTTATATGGGTGGGTTTAATCGTATCGGTGGGGGGGGGGGGAGGTAGGGGAGGTAGGCTTAATTAATAAGCGGGTACGGCTGCTAGGGCTCGTGATCGTTTTGTACGTCCCCTGAATGGGTAGTAATACATAGGGTGAGGGTGTTGGATGTGGTATTTTCTGATCATAGGGGTGTTATGGTGGATTTGGGTTGGCGAGGGGTTGCACGAAGGGAGGTAGGGGGGTATTGAAGTTAAATGTAAAAGTTGCTGCGATGAGAAGAATATAGACAGTCATTTAAACAGTTTTGGGAGGGGTAGGAATGGCAGAAGCGCCTGGAATGGTTATCTGGTTAGATGGTGGGTCTTCGGTGGCGAAATCAGGTATTAAGGATTTTTGTAGTTAAATGGGAGGATAATAATTGGTTAAAGTATGGGTTTCAATCGTATCTTGAGGGGGCTCAGTTGCGGGCTCTCTGACTACGAACGAGGGAGGGTTAGTTACCGGTGGGAGATAATGAGGGATTAAAGGAGAGCATTAGGGATTGCAAAATGGAAAGTTTGATGGTGCACGCGTTTTTGGCGGGGTTGGTGGAGGTGTTAGGGGTGATAGGCATCGGGTGTGTATTGTGAGGACAGGTTAGAGGGAGAGCGGGCGAGGAGGATGATGTGGATTAAACTGTTCATGTGGGGGATGGGAGGTATAGGTAAGGTGCATGTATTGAAGCGACTGAAGGTATGTGAGGATATCTTGCTGATATGGTGTCAGGTCTATGCACAACATGTTTCTGGGTATACGAGATGATGCTTTAAGGGGAAATGGGTGGTTATGTGCATTGCGACGCTTGATGGTAGAGATAGGTGGAGAACTTTGGAAGGACAGTTACGGAAGGGGGAAATTTGGCAAAGCTTAAAGCAGGTTGCGCATGTTTATGTTAGCACCGGGTGTAGACGGGTTGCCCTTAATGATTTTTATGTTAAGATTGGGAGTATTGAGGAGATTTTTAGTCAGATTGTTCATGTAATGAAGGAAGAGGGGCGCAATGGGTGAGCAGCAAGGACTGCTGTTGTCTGTATTAGTGCCGAAGGTGTGGACAGGGGACAACGGTAGAAGATAACCGTTTGCAATATCGCTTATGTGCGGTGATTCTAAGTTATTGCAAGGGTAATTAGGGAATAGAATCAACAAGGTTTTAGGTTAAAGAATTGATAGAAGGATATATTGGCAACCGGTAGAGCCATGTATGAAGGGCAAGGAGTTATTAGGAGTTTTATAGAGCATAGGGGGAGGGGGAGAGGGGGTGTTTTGGCTAGGGATTGGAGAGCTGCTTCATGATAGGTAGAAAGGGGTGGTGCAGTATGGAGATTTTTAAGCGTTGGTTGGTTTCGGGCGGGAAATTGTTTTTGGGCAAAAACTTTGTATTCTGGGTGCAGTTATGGAATTCAGGTTAATGGGAGATTAGGTGATAGCATAAGATGGGAAGGGGTTTGCGACAGGATGTCCTCTGTCGAAATTTTGTTTGCATGTCTTCAGAGGAACCCTTTTTATAGGGCAGTTAGGTGCGAGTATGCGAGAGCGTGGGTGGTTTTGCACGAGAAGGAAGCGGGTATAGGGGTTACGTGGTTGATAGACTGTCTTGGTGCGGGTTGTGAGGGATTTTACATAAGGTAGGAAGGGTGATTAGACGTTTTGGTGAGGATACGGTATGAGAATTAATGTAGTAAAGTCAAGTTTAGGATCTAGGGGTAGTGTACATAATGGTGAGACAGTTGAGGGGTGGGTGCGGTGGTAGATTAGTTGTTGATATGTGGGATAGTTGTACATGCGGAATGATAGGGGATGCACAGAGGCAAATACGAGGCGCACGTGGATGGAGTTTTGAAAAGATGGGGAGGTTTGTGGGGCCAGAGAATTAAAACGTTGCAATTAAACGTTTATAGTTCCCGAATGTCTGTTGTATAGCAGTTAAGGCACGTGGGTGGCAAATATTCATTACGACGGTGTGAGGTTGCAACGGTTGCAACTGCGAGTAATCAGATTTATATGGGAATCGGGTTGTGACTGGTATAAGAGAGGGGTGGTGTCGCTTCCGTTGCAGGGGGGGGTGGGGCTATATACTTTGAGGAAAAGTTATGTTGAGTGTGTTTTGAAAATGGGGTTTGTGAGGAGGGGGTGAGGGGGGGGCCTTGAAAGATGCGCATGAGAGATGCAATGGTGGTGGAGGGGTAGGTGATTTATGTTTGGGGAGGTAAGTTGCGAATTTTACTGACTGTAAGGGTCCGAAACAGCTTAACTTGAAGGTTCTTGAGGGGTGGGGGTGGGTCTTGGTTGGCGGGCAGTTGAGGGGGCATACCTATGTATGCATGGGGTCTGTTTGAAAGTCTTTCAACAACTTCGTGTAAAACCAAGTGTCAGGGAGGTTTTGTTTAGGTTTTCTACATGGGATTTTGCGTTGGGGTTGTGTTTTTAATAGGAGATTAAGGGAGGTGGGGAGTGGCAAAGCGTGTGGTTTGTCCAGAAGGAAACATATTTCACGTGTGATACTTTGTATTGTTTAGAAGATGTGAGGGTCTGGCTAAGTGGGGTAGTTAGGTTAGAGGGTGGGGAAGGGGTACAGGTGTGGCGGAGGTGTTAAGTTTAGAATATAGGAGGGTGGAGTCAGCAGGTGGTGAATGCAGGTTTGCGAGTATGGGTCACTACGATTTATTTTAGATATCTTGTGCATTGAGGGAGGTGTGAGTCGTGGAAAGGATAAAGAGTGTTAGGGGCCATCGATGTATCGAAAAAGTGCCGGCAATAGGGATCTTTTATGGGGGAAGATGGGAGGACAGCATTTACTGAAGGTTATCGTACGTTTCAGGTGAAGGATTAAGAGATTTAAGTGTCAGTACAGTGGGTTGCGGCGGGCTAGTTTTTGGTATGGACATGTGTTATGGATGTGAGGGTGTGTGTATGTTTGGTAATTATAAATAAGCTGCTTTTGTGATGTGTGTTGGTCGCGGGTAGTTGTGTAAGATATGTTTTTCACATTGTTTTTCAGAAAGGTATTGAATATAATATGTAAGTATGGTGTTATGCACTTCATTGTGTGTAAGTGTGAGAGGGTACATCTCACAGTATTGTGTGTTGAGGTTTGAGGCTGACACAAGGATGCTCTAAGTATGTTTGGTTTTATCTTTTTGTCCTCAAATGTGTTATACAAAGATAATACTGTGTGATGTGATGTGTAGGTTTATAGGTATTCAAACATTGCTTGTTGGATGTTCCTTTTCGAGACTTTGTTGTTAATTGTCATTTCCAATGTACTTTGTATGTATTATTAAATGGTATTGTTCTTTGCCATATGAAAGTGGTTTTTGTTTTTGTAGGTTATGTTATGTTTTAGGTTTTTGTATGTAGATGTACTTATAGGGACGGTCAGCACCCTGATCTAGGTTTTTCATGCTATGTTCTTAAACGTAAGTTTTGACTGTATGGCTTATACAGATATATCTAGCCAGTTTATAGACGCATTCCATTTGTGTCTGAGTTTTTTGTAAACGGGTTTTTTGTAATGTAATGAGTCTTTTTAAAACTGTTTTTTTTGTATGTTTATTTGTATTTTGGTATATGGGATAATATGTAATGTTCTGTAGGATTAGATTTTTAGAGATCCATAGTTTCTTTTATTTTTTTTTATGTAAACTGTTTGGTTATAAATAAAATAAAAAAAAAAAAAATTGGAAAACATGGTCGACCCCCATGCTGTTGGAAACGTAATGAGGGACAGTCAGCCCTCCCAAGGCAATAGCAAAGTCTCAAATGAGTGATGCCCAAAAATTTTTGAGGAAAAGACTAGAGGCCAAATCTTTATAGAGAAAAAAAAGTGTTGTGCTCAGAAACACCCCCGGGGGGGAACCCCTTCGTTTGGATAAAGTCTGGGGAGAGCCATTTTTAACCCCAAACATGGAAAGTTGTCATTTAAAAAAAGTTTTTTAAAGGAAAGGGTTGGTAGATTCCCTCGGAGGCCAAAGGGGAGCGGGCTTGGGCCAAATATTATCCCCCCAAGTTGTGTCATATGCCTTCTCAAGGAAAAAAAAAAGGCAATAAACGGGTGGTTTTTCACAAAGGTTTTACAAACTATGTATCCAAATAAGAGGTCTTTTGGTAGAACCCAAAACGAAGCCATTTTGGGGATGAGGGAAAAGAGACTGTTTGTGTTTAAAATACCCACTAAACGCTATTTGCCAGGCTTTCCCATCTTTTTGCAAACTGCACTGGTAAGAGAAGGGGACGATTGGGGGGTTTCAGCCCCTAGTCCCCGGTTTGCAAAAAGGGAAAAAGGCGATTTCCAGGCTGTGGAAGAACTTTGGATAAAAAGTTTAAAAAGGCATAATAGGACTGCGGGCTGACTGAGTAAATGTTTAACATACAAATATAAATGTTGTGGGGCCCAGCTCCCGTGTCAGAAAGCTGGAGGTTGCTCCGTTTTGAAGTGTAAAATGCACTTTATACTGTTTTTTGAGAGAAAAAAAAGTCCGGTCCCCGGTGCTAAAGCTCCCCTTCACAAGGGGGGGGCCCCGGGGTTCGTTTCCCCGGCGGGTGGAAACATTCGACACGTTTCTACCCCTGTGTCTGTTCATAGCAGCAAATAGGTCTTGTTGTTAGTCGACTGGTGTGGGTCGCACCTGGGGGACCAAGATTAAGGACCCCATGGAAAATAAGTTAGACATTTTCCCTCGATGACGCACTGACTTTCTTGGGTTTTTCCTGGGTGGCTAACCCTCCGGGTTAAAAATCGAACGAATTTTATCTTATTTATCTTAAGGGTTTGGCTAACTCTCTGGCAGACTTTGAGGAAAAAAAACGAGGGGCATAGATGGACCCCCAGAGAAATACGGACCAGATGATTGCCAATTTCATTGGCAACATCTAGTGGGTTTGCTATATCAACATCGACAACCCGCAGAACAGGAGCCGGGTCAGGGATATTTACCACTCAGTTTTCGTACTTTTTTTCCAGACTGCACTCATAGAGGAAGCAGAGGTGATGGTGGAGACATAATCTCGCCAGCAAGTGCGTTTAGCGTCACGGATGACACGGCGAGTGATCGCACGCTTCTGTTTAAAATCTAGGAGTCTCTCTGTGGTTCTATTGCACCGGTACCTGCCCCACGCAACGTGTTTCAAACTTACTGCACAAGCACAAGCAGGAGACCACCAAGGCACACATTTCTGAGAATGCCTGCCCGAAGTTCAGGGTATAGAATGAGAAGCTGCGGTTAAAAACAGAGGATGAGAAGATGTGAAAAGCTCATCAATGGAGGACGAAGAAGGAACCTCACTAAAAACAGTTAGTTGTGAGTGAAGGTTCCAATTTGCCTGATCAATTGCCAGCGTGGGATATGAAGAAATGGTGAATATGAAGGGGAAATAAGAATGATTTGGAAATATTGCTGCCATGTGAATCCGGGAGAACAGACCAGGTGAAGTTTTAATGCGGCGGAGGAAGAGAGACTGAGAGTTTTGATGCAAGAGGGGTGTGAGTCCGAGGATAAAAATGGGTGTGAGTACTGTATTTAAAACATGGGGGGGGTTTGGTAGCAAGAAAAGCCTCTAACTGAATGCCACGGGAATCACAGTGAGACCCCCAGGGGAAAAATGATGGGCATTAAAATCACCAAATAACAGAAGCGGTAGAGGTGATGACGAAACAAGAAAGGCAATATCCGGGATAGATAATGCCCGAGAAGGAGAGAGATATAAAGAACAGAGCATATACCACCTATGCAAGTCGATACGGGCTGCTGTGTAATGCAGGGAAGTACGAACAAATAGCTGATGGTACAGAATATCAGTGCATAGAAGAAGGGCACTTTCATTAAAGGTCCCATCAGGAAAAGGATCTGAAGAATGCAATAAATTACAGCCTGAGATGGGATAGATAACAGCAGAGTGTAATTTTGGTTCCTGTAAGCAAACACCAACAGGGGAAAACAGGGAGAGTAACATCTGAAGCTCACCCCGATTACCCCTGAGGCCACGTATATTCCACTGTAAATAGGCCATGATTGGCAACGATAAAGATACCTGAAATCCACAGGTAAGGGTTCCTATGGACTAGAGGGGTTAGAAAAGTCCACATGCGGTGGCAGCAGAAAACATTCAAGCAGCGAAGGAACGGTGCGCTGCGAAGAAAGGAGTTGTGCAGATGGAGGAGAGGAGAGAGAAGGAACAGAGGGTGGATCAGTGTCCATTGATGGTTTGGTCTCTGCAATATATTCAGAGATTGCTTCAAGTGTTTCGGAATTCAGAGACATCATATGGGAGACAATATTGGAGATGGTAGGGGGAGGATGAGCAAAGATTGAAACTGTAATGGACTGTACCAAGGTAGGGGGGGGCAAAAGGGTGGAGGGAACTGGAGAAGAAGCGTGGAAGGGGACAGAAGAGGCAGAAACCTGGGAGGTGGCAGAAAAGGAAGAAACTTGGGAGGGAACAGGGAAGGAAGGTACAGTACGAGGAGGAAGGTGAACCTCTACACTTGTAACAGAGCCAGTGAGAGGAGAAGAGCCAGGTACAGAGACAGGGAAGGTAAAATGAGGTGGAAGAAGGGAAGGAGGGGTTAAAGGACTTTTTTTGACTACTGAGAAGTAGAGGGATGATTGGGAGGAGGTGTCGTACGAGATCTCGTCGATACTGAGGCTTGTGAGGGAGAACACGAAGAAGCGAGAACAGACTGAGGCATTGAAGTAGGGACGTCTGAGCCCAGGACAGCAAAAGAATTAGGTACAGGAGTGACTATGGGAGAGGTAACCACAGAGGAAGCTGCAGAAGATCGGACCCCAAAAGTGGGGGGACGTTTTGAAACATGGGAATAAGAAACACGAGGTAGTCTTCCTTGGAGGCGGAGATGAGAAACTGCCATGGCATAAGGGAGACCTTCTGCCTCTTTGAGGTAACGGATTTCCCACTCATTTAAGTAGACTTGGCAATGACGAGAGTATGAATGACAATTAAGGCAAGAGGGAGGTCAATTGCAAGATGTATTAGAATGGTTATCGCCACCACAGACTGGCATTCCAGGGGCTGTAGGGCAATTTTCCGCGCGCGCTCACCGAAAAATCGAAAAAATATGGATATTGAGTTATATATACTGAAAAATAGCTCAACTCTTTGGCAACACAATGGTACCAGAATGAATGTTCTACGACGTTTCTACAAGAAATTATAGTCATTTATATCAGGTATGGTGACGGCGATGTTGGTACCGAGTCTGCTCACGGCCCGTATATTTTTTGGAGTTGTTTCCTTGTTTTTTATCGCCTTTTCTTGCATTATTCTTTCTAATATAATAACTGACTATTTGGCATCATGAAACAGTAGGCGGGACTTATCCGCAGACTGAGCGACAGCTGGGAACCAGATGGGAACGGTCGGCAGTGTTCCAGCGCCTGAGGTGCCAGCCAGGAATCGCCCATTATTACGCTTATATCAGCTTATATATCAACTCTACGGCTTATTTGTCTATCAGAATTGATCTAATATGATATAATAAACACTCTAAATAACATACAAACATGTTATATACTCTAGACTGAATAAAATAGGCCATAATATGGCCCAGAGATTATCGGGAATATTTCGACATAAAAGTGTAACTGGCCACCCTGCCGTCTCTGAGTAAAAGAAAACGGTGTTTTGAAGAGTAACTGCACTAGAACATCAGTTTACTAAGAAATACACCCAAACAAACGCGATTTTCGCGAATTTTTTTTTTTTTTTTTTTGAGACGGGGGCCGGCCGGCGCTCCCGGCCGATATCTCGGAAGTAACTTATTCAACAATTGTTAAACTTTCTCCCTTTATTACTGAATTAAATGGAATATAATACTCACAAAAGTTGTAGAATAATGATTTCTCTTTTTGTCTGTGACCAAATTTTGGAAATATTCCAAATACTTTGGGAGTTATGTGGGAGTAAAGGGCAGATGTTTTTGTAATATTCCAGGAACTAACAAACTTTATTTTTTTGTGAAATAAAGAAACGTTCATTTAAAGAAAAGTAATCACAGAAAATAAGAATAAGCATTGTTCTCTCGGCACCAAGTGTCCAAACATCCTTACGTAGTCCCATATAGGAGAAAAGTTTATCACTATGGCATTTTCAGTAAATCAGTCATTTCTCAGTTGTTGTTTGAGGTATATTTTTGATAAATATTTTTAAAAAAGAGTAAAAAGACTTTGTCTTGTGTACCAAACTGGAGAAAATCGGACAGTAAACAACGGAGTTACGATTTTGCCCGACGGCCCCCTTCAGCTATAGATCTGCAATATTTCGCTGGATGGGCCAAATCGCCAGCAATTTCTATTACTGTTGCTGTGTAGGGATCACCTTTAAAACTTTTAACGTTTGTCCTGCTACATAAACTGAGGATGGGAGATTCATGGCTGTCAAAAGTTAAACGAGCCAAAATTGTAGGGTATCATCTCCCGCCCGTGGGCAGGAAGAACAAAAAGTGTCTCCCTTGAGGATTGGGAGATCTTGGAGTTCCAGCTGTTCAAGAATGTCATTGTCAATGTCTGGAAATTTTGTTGAACTATGGTATGGGGCAGAATAACAGTACCACTACAAGAATTGAGGAAATGATGTTTTTCAAAAGTGACAGGAACAGTATCGATATGGAAAGAAGAGAAAGATCATGAGCTTGGGTTTGCATTCTGTACAGTGATGATGCATGTACTGTCTTAAGAGCATGAAAAAAAAATATCTTTACCAACTGGCATAGGAGTGCCTTGCTAATACTATGGTCAGAAAGATAGGCAATAGAGGAAGTCGGGCATAAAGTGAAGAATTTATCCATTGTGCATTCTGAAACTGAGCATGGAAAGGGAGTGCAGGACATGTCGATCTTTTCTGAGACAAACGAGAAGGTGGAGAAAATATATCAGCAGGTATTGTCGTTGGCGTTAGGAGTGGGACCAGAGTTAGTCCGACGTGGAACAGATCGGCGATTTAAAAATTGCCGCACCATAGAGGAGAGGCCAGAAGCATAGTCAAAGGAGAGATGGGTCAGATAAATGCAAGGAGTCAGTCGAGACCTCAGTCTGAAGCGGGTGAGGAAAACAGCACCGGCAAGAGGTACAGAGGCATTAGGAGTTTCCGAAGAGTGGTCCAAAGACGGGGAGGGGTCAGAACGGGGTGCGGTATCAAGAAGGGGGTGGGGTAGCAGTTAAAGGACTAGGGCTTCCATGGTTAGGTTACTTCTTTCTTTTTGTTTTTAAGAAAACAAAGAAAAGAAAATAAAAAAAAAAAAAAGAAAAAAAAAGGGGGGACTGGGGAGGGATAGTTCCCTGGAGGAATGAGAGGCCAGAAATCTCCCACCATGCCCAAGAGGACCTCAGCACCCAAGTAGTGCAGAGCAGCATGGAGCCAGTGCCATACCCTACCCATCATGCCAGTAAACCAGCAATCCGGGATAGCAACCTCACATCTGCCGAGCTACCTCGGTGACAAAAGAGAGGGTGGCCGGATATCCACCACAAAGCATACCTCCTTTGGTCACCACCCTCGGAATCCAAAAGGCAACCTCCAGAGATACAAACCCGTCGCCTAAAAAATACCCAAAGCCACTCCCCTGGGAAACCGGAGAGGGATTGAGACATCCCCAGGCGATCCCGATTGCACGGCAAACTACACCACTGTCAAGAACCTCAACAGAATGGGATGGACCCCATTTCCCTTTCCCCTACCCCGGAACTAGCGGGCCTGTGGGGAAAAAAAAACAAAGGCCAAAAGGAGGAAGGGTAATAGGGAGGGGTGGGAGAAGGAGGAGGAAAAGAAAAAGGGAGGATGGGGTAAGGGGGGGGATTGGGGGTAATTAGGTTCGGTTTGAGGAAGGGGACCAACAGGTCTAATTCCTCAGACCAAGAGCCTCTTCACCACACCAAGGAGCCCCCTGGAAGAGGATTTTTTTTTTTTTTTTTTTTTTGATAAAGCTCCAGAAGGCTTTAGTGTTTTTAATATGCTGTTTGCTGCTTGTTGTACGAGTTTTTGACCAGTGATTGTTTGGTTTTGGTCTAGGCTGTGTAGAATGTTGTTTCTAAGGTAAGTGAGATCTAATCGGACTTGATTAAAACTATGTGTGTTTTAGGGGGAAGCGGTTGTGGTAGCAGATTATTAGTCTTCTTGTTCTGATTGAGGGTTTGAAGGAATAACGAGTGGTGTGATTTTCTTTGGTATTGCAGTGTTGGCTGATTGTGTAATGGTGTCCTGGATGAGTTCAAGTTGAGTGTCAATGTCAGAGATAGGTTTGTTGTTGTAGTCATAGGTTTAGGTTAATATTGTCTATGTGTTGTTTGAAAACATCCCGGTCAGTGTTCTTGTAGGAGAATGAAGGTGTGGTTGGAATGAGGATTTGGGTTGGAGGAGATGTGTGTTGTGATAGAAACACGGCCTTATCTCTAGGCTTATTGAACATAGAATCTTCATAGTACTTCTGCAACAAAAAAAATATAATGACTAGTACATCTAATAACGGCTTCACAGGGATGGTGATGTCTTGCATATGTCAAGAGAAAAGTTTAAACTACAGGCCACATATTTAAACTCACCAGTAATCTGCATCACTAATATATGGATATAAGAGAAGAGAATCACACACCATGTGTTGGCGCCCATGACACACACCAAGCTGTTGTTGTTATTAAGGGCCCCGAAAGGTGGGCAGATATCCCGCTGCTGCTCCCCACAGGACAGTATCACTACAAATTCCCCCCTTCTAAAATACAGAAGAGAATCCCCAAATGTTGGTGGGTGACGTTACGCCCGACCCGCGTAGCCCCTTAGCCCCTTTACCGGGTTTAATGTTTTCCCGGGGTTGACTAACTGCTGGAGCAGAAACCTCTATTTCGAAGAGGTATCTAAAGGGGGTTTCCAGGGGAAAAAGAAGCATTTTTTGTATCATTGGGGTTTTGAGATTCCACCCTAATGGGGATTTCAAATGGGGCTAAATGTCTTGTAGATACTATAGCCTCTTTACCATTTTTGGGAGTGAATGTGGGCGTAGTGGTTTTGCTTGCAAAAGCTCTACCTCTTCCCCTAAAAAATCCGTCTTGCATCCTCGGGGACCTTCAGGGGAATGGGTTTCCCGGATGAATAACCCGTGGGGACGGAG
>NC_069429.1:42910352-42965696 GCF_026875155.1 Cherax quadricarinatus | reverse complement strand
AATTTGAAGTTAAGATGAGAAATTTCAATTACTCAGATAATGGTAAACTGAGGAAAATTTAAAAATCTTCATCAGAGTACAAAACAAATTCTGGCCCACAAAATAGAGCGAAACACCAACGTCAAAGACCTGGGAGTGATCATGCCGGAGGATCTCACCTTCAAGGACCATAACATTGTATCAATCGCATCTGCTAGAAAAATGACAGGATGGATAATGAGAACCTTCAAAACTAGGGAGGCCAAGCCCATGATGACACTCTTCAGGTCACTTGTTCTATCTAGGCTGAATATTGCTGCACACTAACAGCACCTTTCAAGCAGGTGAAATTGCCGACCTAGAAAATGTACAGAGAACTTTCACGGCACGCATAACGAGATAAAACACCTCAAATTACTGGGAGCGCTTGAGGTTCCTAAACCTGTATTCCTTGGAACGCAGGAGGGAGAGATACATGATTATATAAACCTGGAAAATCCTAGAGGGACTAGTACCGAACTTGCACACGAAAATCACTCACTACGAAAGCAAAAGACTTGGCAGACGATGCACCATCCCCCCAATGAAAAGCAGGGGTGTCACTAGCACGTTAAGAGACCATACAATAAGTGTCAGGGGCCCGAGACTGTTCAACTGCCTTCCAGCACACATAAGGGGGATTACCAACAGACCCCTGGCAGTCTTCAAGCTGGCACTGGACAAGCACCTGAAGTCAGTTCCTGATCAGCCGAGCTGTGGCTCGTACGTTGGTTTGCGTGCAGCCAGCAGCAACAGCCTGGTTGATCAGGCTCTGATCCACCAGGAGGCTTGGTCACAGACCGGGCCGCGGGGGCGTTGGCCCCCGGAACTCCCTCCAGGTAAACTCCAGGTAAACACGAAATCACAGCTTCATTATCTTCATCAACATTTAACAATTCCTCAAAATATTCCCTCCATCTTCCCAATACCTCTAACTCTCCATTTAATAACTCTCCTCTCCTATTTTTAACTGACAAATACATTTGTTCTCTAGGCTTTCTTAACTTGTTAATCTCACTCCAAAACTTTTTCTTATTTTCAACAAAATTTGTTGATAACATCTCACCCACTCTCTCATTTGCTCTCTTTTTACATTGCTTCACCACTCTCTTAACCTCTCTCGTTTTCTCCATATACTCTTCCCTCCTTGCATCACTTCTACTTTGTAAAAACTTCTCATATGCTAACTTTTTCTCCCTTACTACTCTCTTTACATCATCATTCCACCAATCGCTCCTCTTCCCTCCCGCACCCACTTTCCTGTAACCACAAACTTCTGCTGAACACTCTAACACTACATTTTTAAACCTACCCCATACTCTTCGACCCCATTGCCTATGCTCTCATTAGCCCATCTATCCTCCAATAGCTGTTTATATCTTACCCTAACTGCCTCCTCTTTTAATTTATAAACCTTCACCTCTCTCTTCCCTGATGCTTCTATTGTCCTTGTATCCCTCTACCTTTTACTCTCAGTGTAGCTACAACTAGAAAGTGATCTGATATATCTGTGGCCCCTCTATAAACATGTACATCCTGAAGGGTCAACTCAACAGTTTTTTTATCTCCCAAATACAAAAACCCAAATTTACTGTCATTTCACCCACATAAAAATCTTGTATACTTATTTATCCCTTTTTTTTAAAAATATGTTTTCCCTAAAAACAAAAACCCCTTTCTATAAAAAGTTAAATCAATCTTTTTACCCCTTGGCACCCCAAAAACAAAACCTACCAACCCTCTCTAAAATTTTCTCCTACTTTACTTTTCAGGTCCCTACCCCCCAATTTACTCTCCCCTTTTTGGTTAAAAAGGCCCCTATATTTTTAATTTAAAACTCCCAAAATTTCTGCCCTCTCCCCCTGCATTCCTCTCTTCCCCCGGGGGGTGCTTTCCCAGCTTATTATGACCCCCCTTCTCGCATCCAACCTTTACTTTAATCCCCCAAAAATTTTCTCCTTTTCTCCTTCATAACTCATAAATTCAACTTACTGTTTCCCTTTTTCCTTTGGGCTAAAGGGTCTCTCAGTCCCTCCAGATTTAACCCCCCATAAAAAAAATTTAAATATGAACAGGTAAATAACAAAATTTAACACATTTTAAACCCATTCGGGGGTCGCAAAAACAGTAAAAACCCCCTCTAGAGAAAATGATGGGCCTTTAAAAATCCCCCCCCAATAACAGAAGTGGTGGGGGTTTAAGGACAAAACAAAAAAGGGCCAAAAAACCGGGGAAAAAGATAATCCCCGAAAAGGAGAGAGAAACAGAGAAACCGGAGTTAAAAACCACTGATAAAGTGGAACGGGTGTTTGTAATACATTTAAGTACAAACAAATATTTGGGAATGGAAATGGAATATCAGTGCAAAAAAGGGGTTTTTCTTTAAAGGGCCCCATCAAAAAAAAGGTCTGAAAAGTATTAAAAATTGTTGCCTGAATGGGATACGTAACAGCAGAGTGAAATTTTTTTGGTTCTTGTAACAAACACCAAAAAGGGGGAAAACCGGGAAGGGGGCCAACAGGTAAAAGCTCCCCCCGATTACCCCTGGGGCCCCGAAAAAAATTCCACTGAAAGGGAAGGGCCCCATATTGGCAACGATAAAAGATACCAAAATCCACGGGAAACAAAACCTAAAATTAGGGGGTTGAAAAGTCAAAATGCGGGTGGGCAGGGGAAAAAACATTCATGCAGCGAAGGAACGGTGAAAATTCGAAAAAGGAATTTTGCACAGAGGGAGGAAAAAGGAAAAGGGAAGGAACAGAGGGTAGATCAGTGTCCATTTTTGGGTTTTTTGGTTTCTCTGAAATTTAAAATTAAAGAATTAGCTTCAAGGGGTTTGGGAAAATCAAAGAGGGTCTTATGGGGACAATTTGGAGAGGGAAAAAGGAGGATGATTAAAAAATTTGGAACAGTAAGGGAAAATTTCCCCCAAAACCCTGGGGGGGGAAAGGGGAAAGGGGGAAAGTGAACTGGAGAAAAATTTGTGGGGGGGGAAAAGATGCAAAAACCCTGGAAGGTGGCAGAAGGGGAAAAAAAATTTGGGGAAAGGGAAGCAGGAAGGTCAGTATGGGGGAGGAGGTTGCCCCTCCACCCTTTGAAAACCGGGCAAAGTGAGAAGGGAAAAATCAGGCACGGGAACACCGGGAAAGGAAAAATGAGGATAAAGGGGGGAAAGGGGGGGTTTTTAAATTTAGATTTGAGAAAAGGGAAATTTTTAGACTTTTGAGAAGAAGGGACAAATTTGGGAGGAGGTGTTGCACGGGGTCTTTTTCGATACCGGGGGGTTTTGGGAGGGGAACACGAAGAACCCGAAAACAACTAGGTGTTGAAGCGGGAACTTTTTGACCCCAGGACAGAAAAAAAAAAAAAAAAAAAGGGGAGACAGGATGACTATCGGGGGTAAACCACTTGGAAGTTGTAAAAGACAGGACTGGGGAAAAGTGGGGGGGAATGCTTAAAACATGAGAAAAAGGAAATACGGGGTTTTTCCCCCTTTTGGGGGCCCCCCGCATTTTGAAAAAGTGCCATAGAAAAAGGGGAGCCCTTTCCCAGTTTTCTTTGAGGCAAGGGTTTTTCTCGCTAAATTTAAGTAGACCGGCAAGGGCAAAAGTAAGAAGGGTGAGCTTCATGACTTTAAAGGGCAAGAGGGAGAGGGGACAAAAGACTTTATTAGAATGGTCATCAGCCCCACAGACGGGCTTTTCCCTTTTTATAGTTTCTGCAATTTTTTTCCCCAGATTGCCAAATCACCAGCATTTTTCTACACTATTTGGGGGTGGGGGTCCTTTTAAAAACGTGTAAATTTTTCCGCTACATAAACAAAATACAGATAAAAATACAAATTTCCGGAAAAAAATTCACCCCCATACCAACAAAAACCACCATTTTCATAACATTTTTCTTTGCAAATATACGGGGCCCTAAAGCCAGCAACAAACAACAAAATACCTTTCATCCGGGGAAATGCTTACAAGGAAAAGGAAAATTTTCCCTGGCTTTCATGAGACCACAAAAAAGGAAACACTTGGACAAGGGAAAAATTGGATCCCAGGTTTTACAACCTATAAATGTGACAGAGTAAACCCGGCCCAAAAGGGGGGGGGGGGGGCCCCCTGTACTTTTGCAGAGTCATTGTTTGAAACCTAACTCTTAAAATGCCCCCCAAAAATATGGGGGGAAAAGTTTTTAGCAGAAAAGGGGTCGAAAAACCAAAAACCTAGTCATTGGGGTGGGTCTAAAAGCCCCCGGGATCCCAACCCACCCCCCAGCTTTTTCCGGGAAACAGTTTGTTAAAAATTGACCACTTTTCGGGAAAAACCCCTTCCGTCTGCACCCAACTTTCTTGCTCCTGGGGGATTTAAAACTTAAGGCACCTAAAATGGGGGGAATTTATGCAAATAAAAATTTTGTTCCCATTTAATAACACCAGGAGGCAGCTTGATGAAAACTCACACTCACGCGACCCTTTTTAAATCTCTGCAAAAAAATTAAATTTTAAAAACCACCCCAAAATAATAGAGCCTACTAGAAATGGAGAATAAAACTTGGCCTCAAACTTTTACTAACAATGATGATTTTGTAAGAAATGTTCCCCTATCAAAAACAATTACTCAATCACAACATAATTTTTGGGGTTTAAAAACATGGGATGGGGCCCGGGCCCCAGACCGACATAATGAAAAATTTGTCACGAGGGAGCATTCACCAAATTCAACTTCAATAACCCAAAAAAATAAAGTGGGACCAAGTAAACCCAAGTTTCCCAACCGAAATAAGCTGGGAAGATATATAACAAAACAGGCCCCCCAAATTATGCCTAGAAAAAGTTAAATCGGTGGCACTCGATGTATGAAAAAGGCTTAAAAACCTCAAAAAAAAAGGGGGGGTAGAGTTTAAAAAAGAAGAGACAGGGGCTCCCCCTTTTCAGGCGACGGGAAAAGAAATTTAAAAGGGGCGGGCTAAAAGAGGGCAATATATCCGAAATTTGGGAGGGAACACTGGTTCCCGAAAATCAAGCATCCAAAATTAAGCAAAAAGAAAACCTTTAGGAGTTCCCGGAAACGCGGGGGGGGAAAAAAACTAAAAGCCATAAATGAAAACGAAAGAAACCCAAAGTATTTCTTTCCTTTGCCAAATCAAAATCGAGAACAAAAAGTCCCGTATTTTGGGGCCCCCACTTTTAAAAAAAATGGGTCCTACACAGATGACAGCAGGGAAAAGAAATGGGGCTACTCAAGCCCAAAAATGACCCAGTTTTTTTGCAAGCTGCTAACCAGACTGGAAAATTTGAAATCCCCCAAAAAAGGGAAATTTTTTTTGGAGAGCCAAAAATTTGATTAACACAAGCCATCCGATGTTATCCGACGCCAAAAAGACTTGGGAAAAGGCGGTAAATGGGCTCCCCTGCAATCTGCCCCAGGGGGCCCGATCAGGAAACTCCCGTGTTTTCAAGGAAAAAGCAAGAAACCCCTAAACAAGAAGGGCCCTTTTCCATCCTAAAGGAAAGGGAGCATGGCCCCGGGGGGTCCCACAGTTACTAAAAACAACAGACTAGCCCCACTTTACAAAGGGGGCCCTTTAAAACAACACAAAAAAACTACAAACCCCCTAGCACTAAAAATCCCAATCAAAAAATCCCTTTTAAAGGGCCGGGAAAAAGCAAGATCAAACCCCCCATCTTGGGAAAACCCCTCCGTTTTTCACCCAAACCCCGGGCAAAAATGGGGTTTTTTGAAAAGGTCCTCCTGTCTGTCTAACTATTGGATCACTACGACAAAGGTTTAAAAAGCACTAGAAGACAAAAAAAAATGCAATATGGATATATACAGACTTTGCAAAAAAACCTTTTGACAAGTGGGACCCTGGGGAAATAAACGCACAAAATGCTGCTAAAGGGAAAAACAGGGAAAAATCTCGAAAGGATCTATTAAAATTTTCCCAAAACAAACCGAGAGTAGTCCCTCAACAAATAAAGTCCGGGCAGCCCACGGTGAAAACTTTTGTTCCCCCAAGGCACGTAAATCGCTCCCATCTTGTTTTTCATCCCTATTACTTTGACCAAAAGGGTGTCCCGCCAAAACCCCCAAAGTCTTTTCCCTTTTAAAATGACACCCAAAACTGCATGAAAACTGTCTTCCATTGGCCCGACACTACAAAAGCTCCAGGCGGACAACAACCAAATTTTTTCAGTTTGGGTGCAAAAAAAACAATATGAAGTTTTTAAAGGGTGGAAAAAATTTCAATTTCTCAGAAATGGTAAACATAGGAAAAAAAATCCCTTATCACATTTCAAAAAAAAAATTCGGCCACAAAATAGAAAACGAAAACACCAACGTCAAAAATCCTGGGAGTGGAAACATGTCAGGGGGAACTACCTTCAAGGAACCCCTAACATTGTATCAATCGAAACTGCCCAGAAAAAAAGGGCAGGGATGGGTTTTAAAGAGAACCTTCAAAAATAAGGGGAGGCCCCCGCCCCGATGACATCTTAGGTCACTTTTTTTTTCTAGGGTGGAAATTTTTGCTGCACACTAACAGCACCTTTCCCAAAACAGGTTTAAATTGCCGAAACCCAGAAAAAAGGGAACAGAGAACTTTTACGGCGCCATAACCGGGGATTTAAAAACCCCAATTATTGGGGTGCTTGAGGTTTTTTTAAAAAAATGTAATTCCCCCGGAACGCCCGGAGGGAGAGATACATGATTTTATACACCTGGAAAAACCCAGAGGGACTAGACCCCAAATTGCACACGAAAAAACCTCCTACGAAAGCAAAAAAACCTTTGGGGAAGACGATGCCCCATCCCCCCCAAGAAAAGCAAAGGGGGGTCATAGCAAAGTTAAGAGACCATACAATAAGTTTTCCCGGGGCCCCCAAAAAAATGTTCAACTGCCTCCCAGCACACTTTAAAGGGGGGGTTTCCAAAACCCGAACCCCCCGGCCCGTCCCAAGCTTTGGCCCTTGGGCAGCCCTAAAGTCATTCCTGATAGCCCGGGGTGTGGGTCGTTAAATTGGTTTGCGTGCAGCCAGCACAAAAAGCCCCGGGTTTAAAAGGGTCTGATCCCCCAGGAGGCCTGGGCGCAGACCGGGGCCCTGGGGGCGTTTTACCCCCCGGGAAAATCTCTCCAGGTAAAAATCCCCGGTTCCATCTACCAATATTTTTAAACAGCCCCCATTGCAAAGGGGAAATCCCGCCAAAGGAGGGGAAAGGGGTAAATGTCTACTTTGAGGATTGGGAGGGTTTTTGGGTTCCATTTGTTTTAGAAAATTTTTTTTCCACATGTCCCGGAAATTCTGTTGGGTTATGTTATTTGGGGGGAAAAAACAGTACCACTATAAGGGAATTTTAGGAAATTTTTTTTTTTTCGATATGACAGGAAGAAAATTTAAAAATGTGAAAGAACAGAAAGGTCATGGGGGGGTTGGGTGGCTTTTTGGGCAATGGGGATGCGGGGGGACAGCCTGAGAGCGTTTAAAAGAAATTAAACTCTACCCAAAAAGGGTAAAGGGGCGCCTTGGCCCAAAACTTGGTTGGAAAGAGAGGCAAAAAGAAGAAGTCGGTCCCAAAAACAAAAAAATTTTTGTCCATTTTGCAATTTTCCCAAAAATGAGCGTGGAAAAAGGGGGGAGCCAACAGTTTTGGGCTTTTTCTGAGTAGAACGAGGAGGCACAGAAGTATCGTCAGGCAATTGTCGTTGGCATTTAGGAGTGGAACTGGAGTTGGTCCGACATAGGACGGGTTGGCGATTTGAAAATTGCTGCACAGTAGAGGGAGAGGCCAGAAGCATAGTCAAAGGAGAGTGGAGGTCAGACAAATTGAAAGAGTCAGTCAAAACCCCAGCACCTGAAGCGGGTGATGAAACAGCACCAGCAAGAGGTACAGGGGCATTAGGAGTGTCCGAAGAGTGGTCAAGACGAGGCGTGGTGAAAACGGGGTGAGGTAACAAGAAGGGGCCCGAGGGTAGTGGGGTCATGGATTGGGTCCTCCATGGTTAGGTTACTTCTTTCTTTTTGTTTTTACGAAAAAAAAGAAAATAAAAATAAAAAAACAGATGCAGCATGGAACCCGTGCCATACCATACGGGGATAGCAACCTCACATCTGCCGAGCTACCTCAGTGGACAAAAGAGAGGGCAGTCGGATATCCACCACAAAGCATACCTCCTTTGGCCACCACCCCTGGAATCCAAAAGTCAGCCTCCAGAGACACACCTGTCGCCCAAAAGGCACACAAAGCCACCCCCCAGGAGACTGGATAGGGACTGGGACATCCCCAGGTGATCCAAATTCCACGGCAAACTACAAGACCGCCAAGAACCTCAATGGAATGGGATGGACCCCAGTACCCTTTCCCCATACCCAGGAACTAGCCTGCCTGTGGAAAAATCCCAAAACCCAAAAAGAGGAAGGGCAAAAGGGAGGGGTGGGGAGGAGGAGGAGGAAAAGAAAAGGGAGGCTGGGGAGGATGGGATAGGGAAGGGGGGATTTGGGGGTAATTAGGTTCGGTCTGAGGAAGACCAACAGGTCTAATTCCTCAGATCAAGAGCCTCTTCACCACAACAAGGAGCCCCCCTTGAAGAGGACAAGAAGCAGTGTGTGTCCATAAATGGGGTTATGTCCAGGAGGGGATCTGCAACAAGTGGCGCTCCACAGGGATCAGTTTTGGGGCCGTTGTCATTTATAATATATATATCAATGACCTTGATGAGGGAATTACTAGTGAAATGAGCAAATTCGCCGATGACACAAAGATAGGTAGGATAATTGATTCAAATGTACATATCAGGGAACTTCAGGAGGATTTAGACAAACTCAATACAGATTGCAAGAAGTACTTGGGGGTTATGATAAGCAATCATCTTAAACCAAGACAGCAGTGCCTAAGCGTACGTAGAAAAGCAAACAGATTACTGGGATTTACATCAAGAAATGTAAGCAACAGGAGTTCAGCGGTTATATTACAGTTTTGTACATCATTTGTAAGGCCTCACCTAAATTATGCAGCTCAGTTCTGGTCTCCATATTACAGAATGGACATAAATTCGTTAGAAAACATTCAGCATAGAACGACTAAATTAATACGTAGCATTAGAAATCTACCTTATGAAGAAAGATTGAAGACCCTTAAATTACATTCACTTGTTAGACGAAGAATGAGGGAAAACATGATCAAAGTGTGTAAGTGGTGTAGTGATACTGGTCCTGTGGGGAGCAGCAGCAGAATAATACTGCACCACCTCTAGGGGCCCTTAACAACAACAACAGTTTGGCGTGTGTCATGGGCACCAACATATGGTGTGTGATTCTTTCCTACTTTATCCATTTATCACCGATGCAGATTACATGGTGAGTTTAAATATGTGGCCTGTAGTTATAACTTTTCTCTTGACATATGCAAGACATCACCATCCCTGTAGAAGCCATTATTAGATGTACTAGTCATTATATTTTGTTGTTGCAGAAGTACTATAAGAAATTCTATTCAATAAAGCCTAAATAAGGCCTGTGTTTCTATCACAACAATTTTGACATAAATCCTGGGCTACCCCGGTGGTGATCCTGCGCTAGACTACAATCACAACAAAGGAGCGTTTCCTGAAACCTGAGAGGCTAGACTGTGAAACCCCAGCTTATCAACGGCTGCTCAGGAATGGAAGCACTGGTTTAAGACTTTCGAAAACTTTTTGGGAGCCCTTCCTAAAGAAGATCTAGATAAACTAAGTCTGCTCATCAATTTTGTGTCACCTAAGATATATAGGCTATTCTGAGTGTAATACCTACGAAGATCTATCAAAACCCCAAGTCTCAGTATATTAAACCTACAAATGAAATCTTTGCACGCTATCGCCTTGCAACTCGCCGCCACAGATTGATGGTCCTTAGGGGAATACTTTCAAGCCTGAAATTTTAGTAAGACTGCACCCCAAAGCTGACGCTCCCTCATATTGGAAGAGTCCTCAGGATGTTTTTATCATGGCCTGAAAATCACCAATAAAAGGCAGCGTTTTTTGGGAGAATAAAACTCTCGACTTAGCCGCTGCCTTTGACCGGGCAAGAGCTCAATTCACCCAGAAGAATTCTGAAGTATACAGTACCACTCAGCCTTTCGATGGTAAGTGCTGAAATTTCCTGACCAAACTCTTGAAATGAAGTTACTGGGGAACCTGCCCTGACAGCAGCAGCAGGTACGGTGGTTTTTTTTTTGGGTTTTTTTCAAGACATCCACGTCCAAATGTCCTGCTCGTGAAGCAATGTGCATAAATGCCACAAAAGTCACTTTGCTAAATATTTCATCTAAGAAACAACAAGAGCTAGTGCCTCCAACTTTCCCTGATCATGCGACTCACAACAGGACTTCTGCGGCTACTCCAAAATTTCACTGTCAAAGGGCAGTTGTGAAAGTATTCACAAAGGAAGCAGAAGCCGTTTTCCCCATACTCCAAACAGGACATTAAAACTCATATTCAACCCCATAGATCCCTACCATTCGAAGGGAAAGGGATGCTCTGAATTGCCATTGCGCAGTCTTATCTCGGGCAGGACGACCATACCTTTTTTCGAGAACTTTTAAAGGATCAGAGAAATTTATCTGCGTAAAAAGGAAGCCCAGGCCATCTAGAAGCATTCGCCACTGGGGGCATTATTTAAACGGTAGACTTTTTCACCAAAAGGGACGACCAAAAGGGTCCGTGAGGAAAATTGTTCGCAAGAGGCACAAAATAGGAAAATAAAAAAAATTTTACGCTGGAGGAGGAACTATCGTTTTATGACTTTGATATTCTGTACCGCCCGGGGTCAAAGAACACTCACCTGATCATTCTCTAGGTCCACTGTGGAGCAGCATTCATGATTTCAATCACTCCAGCTCTCCAAAGGCCCTTTGTGTCACCCAGGATTACACGCCGTACCTTTTTGGTCAAATCAAGAACAGCCCACTCAGGGGAAGTGTGCGAAAATACAGAGCATGCAGAGTATTGCGAGTGCAAGCCAAATTTTCATCACCAGAGAAGACCATCCATAAAATCCACCCCCCTTTCGAAAGATTTAAATTTAAAGATTTCAAAGGCCCCTCTCCCCACCCAAAAAATCAATAAAAAATTTCCTTAACATAGTAATGAATATTAAAGGGTTTTCCCCTTTGGTATTCCCCTGTGCAAATAGGCTGCTTAACTGTTATTATTGTTTTTCAAGTTGTTCCTATTTTTGGTAGCCAGTTATTTTCCTTTCAGACAGGGGACCCATTCTGAGTAACGAACTTCAGGAGTTTTTGGCTAGAAAAGGTATCCCCTGCAGCAGAACAACAAGCAAAAACCCTCAAGGCAAGGGCAAGTGGAGCGTTCAATGGTATATAGGAAGGGCAGTTTAAAATGACATTAAAGTCGCGCAATCTACCTGTTCAACACTGGCAAACTGTCCTCCCCTAGCTCTTCACTCTATTACATCACGCGTGCACAGTACAATGCAACCCCCCATGAAAGACCCTCAACTATTCACGTCTTTTCCTCTACGGGAGCCTCCGGCCCACTTGGTTATGTCATCCTGGACCCTTCCTCCGAAAGTCACCGAGGATAAACAAACGGATCCTTTAGGGAAGAGGTAAGCTCCTGCAAGCAAATTTCCAAATTTACGACCCCCACATTCGCTACCAAAAGGTAAGACACTACAGTATCTACAAGACATTTAGCCCCAGTTAAAACCCCTATTAGGTGGAATCTCAAGAACACCAATAATGTAAAGATGCTTCGTTTTCCTCCGGGAAAGCCTTTTGAGACTACCCCTAGGAAAAAGGGATTCTGCTCCAGCAGTTAATAAAAACCCCCTGGAAAATATCGAACCTGGTAAAGGGGCCAAAGGGGCTACAAGGTCGGGACGTGTACTCGCCCCCTAACAGTTTGGGAGATTACATCTCTGATATTTTAGAAGGGGGAGATTGTAGTGTACTGGTCCTGGGGGAGCAGCAGCGGGAAATACTCACCCCTCTAGGGCCCTTACAACAACAACATTTTGGCTCTCATGGCACCAACATAGGGTGTTGTTTCTTCCTATTTTATCCATTTTCACCGATGCAATTACATGGTGATTTTAAAATATTGGCCGTAGTTTAATTTTTCTCTTGACATATGCAAGACATCACCACCTGTAGAAGCTTTTTAGATGTACTAGTCTTTAATTTTTGTTGCAAAAAGTACAGAAGATTCTATGTTCAATAAAGCCTAGAGTAAGGCCTGTTTTTCATCACAACAATGGAAGATGGGTATCAATAAAGGGGATATAAAAAGTCTTGAGATATCTTTCCAACAGAAAACCCCGCAGAAATTGATTCATATTAGAAAATTTAGATTAGAAAGGATACCTGGATTTTTACCTGGAGGATTTTTTGGGGTCAACCCCCCCCGGGGGGCCCGGTCTTGCCGGCCCCTGGTGGGTCAGCGCCTGATCAACCAGGCTGTTGCTGCTGGCGCACGCAAAAACCCAATCGAGCCACACCCCGGCTGATCAGGAACTGACTTTAGGGCCCTCTAGGATTTCCAGGGGTATAAATCATGTACTCTCCCCCTTCGTTTTCCATGAAACAGGTTTAGAAACCTCAAGCCTTTTCCCGTAATTTAGGGGTTTTATCTCCGTTATGCGCGCCGTGAAAGTTCTCTGTACATTTTCTAGGTCGGCAATTTTTACCAGCACCTTTTAAGGCAGGTAAATTGCCGACCTAGAAAATGTACAGAAACTTTCACGGCGCGCATAAAAAAAAGGGAAAAAAAACACCTCAGTTACTGGGGGCGCTTGAGGTTTTTTAAACCAGTATTCCCCTGGAACGCAGAGGGAGAGATACAGATTAAAAACACCTGGAAAATCCTAGAGGGACTAGTACCGAACTTGCACACGAAAATCACTCACAAAAAAGCAAAAGATTGCGCGTGCACCATCCCCCCCAAAGAAAAAACAGGGTGTCACAGCAGTTAAAAAGACCATACAATAAGGTCGGGGCCCGAACTGTTCAACTGCCTCCCAGCACACATAAAAAGGGGTTACCAACGACCCCGGCAGTCTTCAACGGCACTGGACAAACACCCAAAGTCATTCCACAGCAGGCTGTGGCTCGTACGTTGGTTTTTCGTGCAGCCAGCAGCAACACCTGGTTGATCAGGCCTGATCCACCAGGGGGCCTGTCACAGACCGGCCGCGGGGGGCGTTGACCCCCGAAACTCTCTCCCCGAAACTCCAGGTAAACCCCCGGCAGTCTTCAAACTGGCACTGGACAACACCAAAGTCAGTTTCCCGTCAGCCGGGGTGTGGGTCGTACGTTGGTTTTTCGTGCAGCCAGCACAACAGCCTGTTGATCAGGCTCGATCCCCAGGGGGCCCCGGGGACAGACCGGGCCGCGGGGGGATTGACCCCGGAACTCTCTCCAGGTATCTCCCAGGTGCTTGTCCATGCCACTTAAGACTCCAGGGTCTTTGGGATCCCCCTTATGTTGCTGGGGGGCAGTTTTAACGTACGGCCCCTGACACTTATTGAGGGTTTTTTAAAGTGCTAGTGACACCCCTGCTTTCATTGGGGGGGGGGTGCATCGTCTGCGAAGCTTTTGCTTTCGATGATGATTTTCGTGTGCAAGTTCGGGACAGTCCTCTAGGATTTCCAGGGGATATAATCATGTATCCTCCCTCCTCTTCCAGGAAAAGGTTTAGAAACCTCAAGCGCTCCTAGTAATTGAGGGGGTTTTATCTCCCTTATGCACGCCAAGCCCAGATGATACTCTTCAGGGCACTTGTTTTTATCTAGGCTGGAACATTCTGCACTCAAAGCACCTTTCAAGGGAGGGAAATTGCCGACCAGAAAAGTACAAAACTTTCACGGCGCTCATAACGGGAAAAAACACCTCAATTTCGGGAGCGCTTGGGTTTTTTAAAATGTATTCCCCGGAACGCAGGAGGGAAGATACTGAATAAACACCTGAAAATCCAAAAGGGGCTATACCCCAACTTGCACACGAAAATCACTCCTACGAAAGCAAAAGACTTGGGAACGATGCACCATCCCCCAAGAAAAGCGGGGGGCACTAGCAGTTAAGAGACCATACAATAAGTGTCAGGGCCCAGACTGTTTTAACTGCCCCCCCAACACATAAGGGGATTACCACAAACCCTGGCATCTTCAAGCTGGCACTGGACAAGCACCTAAAGTCATTTCCCATCAGCCGGCTGTGGGTCGTACGTTGGTTTGCGTGCGCCGCCAACAGCCGGGTTACAGGCGCTGATCCACCAGGAGGCCTGGTCACAAAACCGGCCGCGGGGGGGGTTGACCCCGAAACTTCTCCAGGGAAACTCCAGGTAAAAGTGAAAGTTCTCGTACATTTTCCAAAGGGCGGCAATTCACCTGTTGAAAGGGGCTGTTAGATGCAGCAAAATTCCAGCCTAGATAAACAATGACCTGAAGAGTGTCTCAGGCTTGGGCCCCCCAGTTTTTAAGGTTCTCATTATCCACCTGTCATTTTTTTAGCAGATGCGATTTTATACAATGTTGTGGGCCCCTTTAAGGTGAGATCCCCACATAATCACTCCCAGGTCCCTTTTACGTTGGGTTTTCGCCTTTTTTTGGCCAAATTTTTTTTGTACTCTGATGAAATTTAATTTCCTCATTTTACCATATCTGAGTAATTGAAATTTTTCATCGTTTAACTTCATATTTTTTTTTCTGCAGCCCTTGAAAATTTGGTTATGTCCCCCTGGTGCCTTGCATGTCTCAAAGGAAGCACTGTCATGCAGTTCGGTGTCTCTGCAAAGGAAAACACGGTGCTTGGCACATCCTTTTCTATGTCGGGGTATGAGGTGAGGAAACAAAAGGGACAAAACTGTGGGCCTTTTTGGAACAGAGCTTTTCACCGTAGCTGCCTCGGACTTTATCTGTTGACGATACTCCTGTGTTCGTTAGGAGGAAATTATAGATCCATCGACCCCACTTTTCCTGTTTTTCCTTAGCGCGCATTTTGTGCGCTATATGCCATGGTCACACTTGCGAAGGCTTTTGGGAAAGTCTGTATATATTACATCTGCCCTTTTTTGGCTTTTTATGCAATTTTGGACCTTGTCGTATGATCCAGTATTGAACAAAGGGGCGAACCGTTTTTAAAACCCCTTTGCCCTGGGTTTTGTAAACAGTGGGTTTTTAGATGGGTTGGGGTCTTGCTTCGGACCCTTTCAAAGATTTTTTTTATATGGGGTGTTTGTGCTATTGGTCTGTAGTTCTTTGCTGTTTGCTTTAAACTGCCCCCTTTTGGAGTAGGGGCTATGTCTGTTTTTTAGAAACTGAGGGACGACCCCCGTGTCCATGCCCCTCTCCATAGGATGGAAAAGGCTCGTGATGGGGGCTTCTTGCAGTTTCTTGAGAACACAGAGTTCCATGAGTCTGGCCCTGCGGAAAGAGTGCATGGGAAATGTCATTTATCGCCTGTTCGAAGTCATTTTGCGTCAGGATAACATGGGATAGGCTTGTGTTAATCAAATTTTGTGGCTCTCTCATAAAAAATTCATTTTGATCTTCGACTCTCAGTCTGGTTAGCGGCTTGCTAAAAACTGAGTCATATTGGGACTTGAGTAGCTCACTCATTCCTTGCTGTCATCTGTGTAGGACCCATCTTGTTAAGTAGGGCCCAATACTGACGTTGTTCTCGATTTTGATTTGGCATAGGAGAAGAAATACTTTGGGGTTTCTTTCGATTTCATTTATGGCTTTTAGTTCTTCCCGCGATTCCTGACTCCTAAAGGATTCTTTTAGCTTAAGTTCGAAGCTTTGCTATTTCTCTGACCAGTGTCTCCCTGCGCATTTCAGATATATTGACCTCTTTTAGCCGCTCTGTTATTCTTTTCCGTCGCCTGTAAAGGGAGCGCCTGTCTCTTTCTATTTTACATCTACTCCTCCTTTTTCTTAGAGGAATAAGCCTTGTGCATACATCGAGTGCCACCGAGTTATCTGTTCTAGGCATAAGTTTGGGTCTGTGTTGCTTAGTATATCTTCCCAGCTTATATCGTTAGGACTTGGTTTTACTTGGTCCCACTTTATGTTTTTGTTATTGAAGTTGAATTTGGTGAATGCTCTCTCGTGACTAGTCTCATTTTGTCGGTCTGGGGCTCCACGCATACATGTCTGAACCTCAATTATGTTGTGATCTGAGTATATTGTTTTTTGATATGGTGACATTCTTATCAGATCATCATTGTTAGTGAAATGAGGTCTAGTGTATTCTCCAGTCTAGTAGGCTCTATTATTTGCTGGTTTAAATTGAATTTTGTGCAGAGATTTAAAAGCTCGTGTGAGTGTGAGTTTTCATCAGAGCTGCCTCCTGGTGTTATTACTGCAACAATATTATTTGCTATATTCCTCCATTTTTAGGTGCCTTAAGTTGAAAATCCCCCAGGAGCAAGATGTTGGGTGCAGGAGCTGGAAAATTTTCAGACAGTGGTCAATTTTAACAGCTGTTCCTGGAATTGCTGGGATGTTGCATCCGGAGGCTTGTAGACTACCACAATGACTAGGTTTTGGTTTCTCGACCTTTACTGCTAAAACTTCCACTACGCCATTTGAGGCATTAAGCAGTTCTGTGCAAACAAGTGACTCTGCAATGTACAGGCCAACCTTCCCCTTTTGCCTGTTCACTCTGTCACATCTGTATAGGTTGTAACCTGGGATCCATATTTCGTTGTCCAAGTGATCCTTTATGTGGGTCTCAGTGAAAACCGCGAACATTGCCTTTGCCTCTGCAAGCAGTCCACGGATGAAAGGTATTTTGTTGTTTGTTGCTGGCTTTAAACCCTGTAATTTTGCAAAGAAGAATGTTATCGGACTGTGTATTGTTGGTACTGGGGGGGGGATTTTTTTTCTGGCATTAGTATCTGTAACTGTTGGTTTGGAGTGGAGGCCATCGACTGTGGTTCCACTCCAGGAATGACTGGATTTGGTGTACGATTTCTGCCATTTCCTGCCAGTTTTTTTCCTTCCTGGCACTAAAAAAACCTCTCCCTCTTGAGTGGCTGTGGCTACCCAGTTTTTTCCCATGGCCTGGATGTTTTGTATCTTTTTGTCCCCTTTAGATGGTATGCCTGGCAATTTAAGTTATAGCACAGTCTTTCCTGTACTGAAGAGGTACACATTTCAGGTGAAAAAGCTTACAGGAAGGGAGTTGCATTTTCCTGTTGTCATATGGGCATGGCATTTTCTAGGGTGGTCATAGTTGCACGTCCCATCTGTTTTTCCAGATTTCCCATGCCAGCAGATACCAAGTGCATAGTATGTGCACAGGCTTGGTTTCCGCTTGCCTTGGATTTCTGTGACTGTATTCCCTGTTGGTGCATGTTTCCCTGCCTTACTTCTATCCTCCCTAGCACCAACAATGGAGCTCCCACCAGTTGTTTTTGGTAATTTATCCTCACTATTGCTATTGGAGTCCTCTTGTTATGCTATTTCCTGCGGTATTTCTAGTTTGCAATATTGGTTTTATCTTATCTTTGACTACACTTGTTTCCCTACTATGGCTCCTGTCCCCTATGAGGTCATTTATATGTATTCCTTCCTGCGTATAATTCCCGACTACCTGGACAAAATCTCCAGCTTCACCATTACTGTCTCCCAGGACAGTATCTCCAGCTTCACCATTTCTGTCTCCCAGGACAGCACCTCCAGCTTCACCATTACTGTCTCCCAGGACAGCACTATCAGCCCCACATTTACTGACTACCAGGACATCACCTCCAGCCTTACAGTTTGTGACTACATGGCCAGTATCAAGGGCAGTACCATTCAGCCCAGACTTTTTATGTTCCCATCTGTTGTAGAAAGCTTCCAGGTTTTCTATGAAAGCAGCTTTGATGTTGTCCTCTTTTAATACCCTTGTGATTTTAGTCCACAGATTTTCCTCATTTGGGCATACCCAAAAATACTTCTCTGTTTTATTACTGTTTGTAGCTAGTTCTGGGATATCTGCACAAGGGGCGTGACACCAATTTCCACAAAAATGACAATTTATCCATGTGGAAGCCCGTTTGTTTGACTGACCACAGACTACACACAGCTTCATAATGATTTGAATGGTTGATTTACTGCAATTCTACTAGCAACCTCTTGAATATTATATTAATAACCTTAAATGAAGCTCTAGCTATTGGTATGGAAATAGGGTAGTCTGCCTAGTAGGGTTATCGAGGCTAAAACCTTGGGTAGTTTCAAATTTAGGTTGGATAAATACATGATTGAGAGAGGTTGGATTCGAGTCGGATTTGCACATGGGTAAATAAAATTATCAAGGCTTATTTCTGTGGTACCATTGAAAATTGGGTTGGGCAAATATTTTGTTAGTGGGATGGACTGTGAAGGACGTGCCTAGTATGGGCCAAGAGGCCTCCTGCAGTGTTCCTCCTTTCTTATATGTTCTTATGTAATTAGTGCTAAGGGTTTTTGTGGAAAATCAATGAATTCTCAGTGTAGCAATAGTGTCAGACAGGATTGTAGATGAATGGTTCAGAGAACAAACACATTGATAAATTAGACACATGTGCAACTCTTGGGTATCTTTACTGAAGAAACATTTCACCACACGGTGGCTTCATCAGTCCATACAAAGGAGAGTCGTCAAGAACAGGAGGAGTTTGAGGTAATCAGTCCCCCAAGAGTTGCACATGTCTAATTTATCAATGCATTGGTTCTCTGAACCATTCATCCACAATCCTGTCTGACACTGCAAATTCTTAGAATCTTAATATTTGGGAATTCTTCACTTGCCTAACCCTTGGGCACGACCTACTTCCACATTGGGCAAATGTGATACCTCCTACAACTGCTGCACCTGTCTACTTACAGTATATAAGCCACTTCTTTGCACATATGCTGTATTCTTTTCAAGATTGATGGACTGATTACATCAACTCAAGGCTGAGGGACTGGTTACCTCACACTCCTCTTGTTCTTCACGGTTCACCTTTCCATGGACTGATGAAACCACTCTGTAGCAAAACATTTCCCCAGTAAAGATACCCAAGAGTTTGCACATGAGGACATAAATTCGTTAGAAAACATTCAAGCATAGAACGACTAAATTAATACGTAGCATTAGAAAATCTACCTTATGAAGAAAGTATTGAAGACCCTTAAATTACATTCACTTGTTAGACTAAGATGAGGGAAAACACATGATCAAATTGTGTAAGTGGTGTAGTGATAACTGGTCTGTAGGGGAGCAGCAGCAGAATAAAAACTGCACCACTCCTAGGGGCCCTTAACAACAACAACAGTTTGGCGTGGGGTCCATGGGCACCAACATATGGTGTGTGATTCTTTCTCCTACTTTATCCATTATCACCCGGATGCAGATTACATGGTGAGTTTAAATATGTGGCCTTAGATATAACTTTTCTCTTGACATATGCAATACATATCACCATCCCTGTAGACCATTATTAAATTACTAGTCATTATATTTTGTTGTTGCAGAAGTACTATAAAGATTCTAATTTTCAATAATAGCCTAGAGATAAGGCCTGTGTTTCTATCACAACAATTTATTGAACATAGAACCTGGGCTAACCTGTGGTGGATCCTGCGCTAGACTACATCAACAACATGGAGCGTTTTACTTGAAACCTGAGAGGCTAGAACTGTGACCCCACTTATCAAACGGCTGCTCAGGAATGGAAGCACTGGTTTAAGACTTTCGAAAACTTCTTGGGAGCCCTTCCTAAAGAAGATCTAGATAACTAAGTCTGCCTCATCAATTTTGTGTTCACCTAAGAATATATGAGGCTATTTTCTGAGTGTAATACCTACGAAGATGCTATCAAAACCCTCAGTCTCAGTATATTAAACCTACAAAATGAAATCTTTGCACGCTATCCGCCTTGCAACTCGCCGCCAGCAGATTTGATGAGTCCTTAGAGGAATATACTTCATCCAAGCACTGAAAATTTTAGGTAAGGACTGGTCACTTCCAAGCAGTGACAGCTGCTCATATTGTGAAGAGTCCTCAGGGATGCTTTATCAGTGGCCTGCAATCACCAATAATTAAGGCAGCGTTTATTGGAGAATAAAACTCTCGACTTAGCCGCTGCCTTTGACCAGGCATAGAGCTCTAGATTCAGCCCAGAAGAATTCTGAAGTATACAGTACCACTCAGCCTTCTCGAGTGGTATTAGTGCTGCAATCCTGACGAACAAACTCTTGCAATGAAGTTACTGTGGAACCTGGCCACAGTGACAGCAGCCAGCAGGTACGGTTGTGTTTTTCTTTTTGTGGTTTTTTCCAAGACATCCACGTCCAAAGTGTCCTGCTCGTGAAGCAATGTGCATAGATGCCACAAAAGGTCACTTTGCCTAAATAATGTCATGCTAATGCATCAACAAGAGCTGAGTGCCTCCAACATTCCTTTGATCATGCGACTCAACAACAGTGACTTCTGCGGCTACTCCAAATCACTGTCAAAAGCAGTTGTGAAAGTATTCATCAAAGGAAGCAGAAGCCGCTTTCCATACTCCAAACAGGACAATGAAAACTCAGTAGTTCAAAGCCCATGAGAGTCCCTACCATTCGAAGTGGAAACGGATGCCTCTGACATTGCCATTGCTGCAGTCTTATCTCAGCAGGAACGACCAGTACCTCTTTCGAGAACTTTTCAAGGATCAGAGTTATGTTATGCTGCGTAAAAAGGAAGCCCAGGCCATCTAGAAGCAGTTCGCCACTGGAGGCATTAATTTACTGTAGACATTTCACCATAAGGACTGACCAACGTCCGTGATGTATATGTTCGACAAGAGGCACAAAACTAGGATATAAGAAGACAAGATATACGCTGGAGGATGGAACTATCGTGTTATGACTTTGATATTCTGTACCGACCGGGTCAAAGAACATCTCCACCTGATCATTCTCTAGGTCACACTGTGGAGTCAGCATGTCATGATTTGCCCAATCACCTCTCAGCTCTCCAACGGCCTTTGTGTCACCCAGGAAGTTACACGCCTGTAACCATTTTGGTACAAATCAAGAACCAGCCCTACTTCATGGAAAGATGTTGCGACAATGATCCCAGAGCATGCAGAGTATGTGCAAGAGTGCAAGCCTAAACTTTCATCAGCCAGAGAAGACTCATCTCATAAAATCCACCACCTTTCGAAAGATTTGAATATAAGATTTCAAAGGACCTCTACCCAGCACAAATCAATTAGAATTACCTTAACATAGTAATGAATATTCAAGGTTTCCCTTTGGTATTCCCCTGTGCTAATAGGCTGCTTAACTGTTATTAGTTGTCTTTCACAGTTGTTCTCTATTTTTGGTATGCCAGTTATATCCATTCAGACAGTGGATCCTCATTCATGAGTAACCGAACTTCAGAGGAGTTTTTGCTAGCAAGGTATGCTTTGCAGCAGAACAACAAGCTACAACCCTCAAGGCAATGTCAAGTGGAGCGTTCAATGGTACTATATGGAATGCAGTTTACAATGACATTTAAGTCGCGCAATCTACCTGTTCAGAAACACTTGGCAAACTGTCCTACTGATGCTCTTCACTCTATTACATCACTGGCTGTGCAACAGCTACTAATGCAAACCCCCTCATGAAAGACCCTCAACTATTCACGTCGTTTCCTCTACGGGAGCCTCCGTGCCCACTTGGTTATGTTCATCCTGGACCCTCTCTCCTGAAAGTCACCGTAGGATGAACCAAACGGATCCTTTAGTGGAAGAGGTAAGCTCCTGCAAGCTAATCCACATTACGACGGGCCCCACATTCGCTACCAAAATGGTAAGGACACTACAGTATCTACAAGACATTTAGCCCCAGTTGAAATCCCTATTAGGTGGAATCTCAAGATACACCAATAGATGTAAAGATGCACTTCGTTTTCGCCCTCCTGGAAAGCCTCTGAGACTAACCCCTATGGAAATATAGGATTCTGCTCCAGCAGTTAAAATCAAACCCCGCTGGGAAAATATCGAACCTGGTGAAGAGGCCTCAAGGGCTACGAAGGTCGGGACGTGTACGTCGCCCACCTAACAGTTTGGGAGATTTACTATCTCTGATATTTTAGAAGGGGGAGATTGTAGTGATACTGGTCCTGTGGGGTAGCAGCAGCAGGAAATACTGCAACCACCTCTAGGGGCCCTTAACAACAACAACAGTTTTGGCGTGCGTCATGGGCACCAACATATGGTGTGTGGATTCATTCTACTTATCCATTTATCACCGATGCAGATTACATGGTGAGTTTAAATATTGGCCTGTAGTTTAACTTTACTCTTGACATATGCAAGACATCACCATCCGCGTGTAGAAGCATTATTTAGATGTAACTAGTCATTATATTTTGTTGTTGCAGAGTACTATGAAGATTCCTATGTTCAATAAAGCCTTAGAGTTTATGGCCTGTGAATTTTCTATCACAACAATGGAAGATGGGTATCAATAAAGGGGAATATAAATAAGTCTTTGAGATATCTTTCCAACAGAGAACCCGCAGTAATGATTCATAGTAGACAATTTAGATTAGAAGAGGATACCTGGAGTTTACCTGGAGGAGTGTTTGGGGTCAACGCCCCCGCGGGCCCGGTCTGTGACGGCCTCCTGGTGATCAGCGCCTGATCAACCAGGCTGTTTGCTGCTGGCTGCACGCAGAACCAACGTACGAGCCAACACCCCCCGGCTGATCAGGAACTGACTTTAGTCCCTCTAGGGATTTTTCCTTTTTCCAGGTGTATAAAATCCATGTATCTCCTCCCTCCTGCGTTTCCAGTGGAATACAGGTTTAGAAACCTCAAGCGCTTCCAGTAATTGAGGTGTTTTATCTCCGTTATGCGCGCCGTGAAAGTTCTCTGTACATTTTCTAGGATCGGGCAATTTCACCAGCACCTTTCAAGGCAGGTTAAATTGCCGGACCTAGAAAATGTTACAGAGAACTTTCACGGCGCGCATAACGGAGAGAAAAACACCTCAGTTAGCTGGGAGCGCTTGAGGTTTGCTAAACCAGTATTCCCCTGGAACGCAGGAGGGAGAGATACATGATTAAATACACCTGGAAAATCCTAGAGGGACTAGTACCGAACTGGCAACACGAAAATCACTCACTACGAAAGCAAAAGACTTGGCAGAACGATGCACCATCCCCCCAATGAAAAAGCAGGGGTGTCACTAGCACGATTAAGAGACCAATACAATACGTGTCGGGGCCCGAGACTGTTCCAACTGCCTCCCAGCACACATAAGGGGGATTATACCAACCGACCCCTGCAGTCTTCAACTGGCACTGGACAAGCACCTAAAGTCAGTTTCCCTATCAGCATGGCTGTGGTCTCGTACGTTGGTTTTGCGTGCAGCCAGCAGCAACAGCCTGGTTGATCAGGCGCTGATCCACCAGGAGGCCTGGTCACAGAAACGGGCCGCGGGGGGCGTAGACCCCCGAAACTCTCTCCAGTAAACTCCAGGTAAACCCCTGGCAGTCTTCAAGCTGGCACTGGACAACACCTAAAGTCAGTTCCTGTCGAGCCGGGCTGTGGCTCGTACGTTGGTTTGCGTGCAGCCCAGCACCCGCAACAGCCTGTTGATCAGTCTCTGATCCACCAGGAGGCCTGGTCACAGACACAGACCGGGCCCGCGGGGGCATTGACCCCCGTACTACTCTCTCCAGGTCATCTCACCAGGTGCTTGTCCAGTGCCAGCTTAAGACTGCCAGGGTCTTTTTGGTAATCCCCCTTAATGTTTGCTGGGAGGCAGTTTGAACTGTATCGGCCCCCCTGACACATTTATTGTAAGTTTCTTAACGTGCTAGTGACACCCCTGCTTTTCATTGGGGGGATGGTGCATCGTCTGCGAAGTCTTTTGCTTTCGTAGTGAGTGATTTTCGTGTGCAAGTACGTACTAGTCCTCTAGATTTTCCAGGTGTAATATAATCATGTATTCTCTCCCTCCTGCTTTCCAGGAAACAGGTTTAGACAACCTCAAGCGCTCCTAGTAATTGAGGTGTTTTATCTCCGTTATGCACGCCAAGCCCATGATGATACTCTTCAGGTCACTTGTTCTATATCTTAGGCTGGAACCATTCTGCACTCTGAAAGCACCTTTCAAGGCAGGTGAAATTGCCGACCTAGAAAATGTACAGAGAACTTTCACGGCGCTCATAACGGAGATAAAACACCTCAATACCTGGGAGCGCGTTGAGGTTTCATACCTGTATTCCCTGGAACGCAGGAGGGAAAGATACTGAATAAACACCTGAAAATCCAAGAGGGACTAGTACCGAACTTGTGCACACGAAAATCACTCCTACGAAAGCAAAAGACTTGGCAGAGACGATGCACCATCACCCCAATGAAAAGCAGGGGTTTTTTGGTCACTAGCAGTTTAAGAGACCATACAATAAGTTGTCAGGGCCCAAGACTGTTTCAACTGGCTCCCAGCACACATAAGGGGGATTACACCAACAGCCCCTGGCAGTCTTCAAGCTGGCACTGGACAACGACACCTAAAGTCAGTCCTATCAGCCGGCTGTGGCTCGTACGTTGGTTTGCGTGCAGCCTGCAGCAACAGCCTGGTTGATCAGGCGCTGATCCACCAGGAGGCCTGGTCACAGAGACCGGCCGCGGGGCGTTGACCCCCGAAACTCTCTCCCAGGTAAACTCCAGGTAACGTGAAAGTTCTCCGTACATTTTCCTAGGTCGGGGCAATATCAACCTGCCTATGAAAGGTGCTGTTAGAGTGCAGCAATATTCCAGCCTAGATAGAACAAGTGACCTGAAGAGTGGTCCTCATGGCTTGGCCTCCCTAGTTTTGAAGGTTCTCATTATCCACCTGTCATTTTTCTTAGCAGATGCGATTGATACAATGTTGTGGTCCTTGAAGGTGAGATCCTCCGACATAATCACTTCCCAGGTCGCTTTGACGTTGGGTTTTTCGCTCTATTTCTTGTGGCCAGAATTGTTTTGTACTCTGATTGAAAAATTTAATTTCCTCATTTTTACCTATATCTGAGTAATTGAAATTCTCATCGTTGAACTTCATATTGTTTTTTTCTGCAGCCCTTTGAAAGATTTTGGTTATGTCCGCCTGGTGCCTTGCAGTGTCTTCAAATGGAAAGACACTGTCATGCAGCTTCGGGTGTCATCTGCAAAGGAACACGGTGCTTGTGCTGACAGATCCTTGTCTATGTCGATATGAGGATGAGAACACGTATGGGAGCTAGACTGTGCCTTTGTGGAACAGAGCTTTTTCACCGTAGCTGCCTCGTACTTTACTCTGTTGACGATACTCCTCTGTGTTCTGTTATGGAGGAAATTTATAGATCCATCGACCGACTTTTCCTGTATTCCTTAGCGCGCATTTTGTGCGCTATAATGCCATGGTCACACTTGTCGAAGGCTTTTGGCAAAGTCTGTATATATTACATCTGCCATTCTTTTTGTCTTTCTAGTGCATTTAGGAACCTTGTCGTATGATCCAGTAGTTGATACAGACAGGAGCGAACGACCTGTTCTAAACCCATTTGCCCTGGGTTGTGTAACAGCTGGGTTTCTAGATGGGTGGTGATCTTGCTTCTTTTAGGACCCTTTCAAAGATATTTATGATATGGGATGTTAGTGCTATTGGTCTGTAGTTCTTTGCTGTTTGCTTTACTGCCCCCTTTGTGGAGAGGGGCTATGTCTGTTGTTTTAGTAACTGAGGGACGACCCCCGTGTCCATGCTCCCCTCTCCAAAAGGATGAAAGTCTCGTTATAGGGCTTCTAGCAGTTCTTGATGAACACAGAGTATTCCATGAGTCTGGGCCTGCGGCAAGAGAGTGCATGGGCAATGTCCCCACCCACCATTTATTCGCCCGTTCGAGTCATTTTGCGTCAGGATAACATCGATAGGCTGTGTTAATCAATTTTTGGGGGGGGCGCGCGCATAAAAAAATTCATTTTGATCTTACCGACTCTCAGTCTGTTAGCGGCTTTGCTTAAAAACTGAGTCATAATGGGACTTGAGAGCTCACTCATTTCCTTAGCTGTCATCTGTTTGTAAGGACCCATCTTGATTAAGTAGGGGCCCAATACTGGACGTGTTTCTCGATTTTGATTTGGCATAGGAGAAGAAATACTTTGGGTTTCTTCCGATTTCCATTTATGGCTATTAGTTCTTCGCCGTGCTGATTCCTGGCCATCCGTAAAAGTGAGAACTGAGTGGATCCGTAGTAGGCGTTTACTGAGTATGGGCTTGGGGGCTATTTCTCTGCACGCCGTGGAGGAAGGGGTTTGCGCGCGTTGTGTAGGCGTGTGTCTTCGAGGTGGTCTGACACAGGTAGTATTGAAAGATTGGTTTTATATAGTGCGCAATGACATTATTGAACTAGAAAGAGACAGGCCGCAGATCTTTATGGCCGCTCGTATCCCTTGGCTCCATCTTTTCCGTCGCCTGTAAAGGGAGCGCCTGTCTCTTTCTATTTTACATCTACTTCCATCCCTTTTCTTAGAGGATAAGGCCTGTGACATACATCGAGTGCCTCCGATTAATCTGTTCTAGGCATAAAGTTTGGGTCTGTGTTGCATATATATCTTCCCAGCTTATATCGTTAGGACATGGTTTACTTGGTCCCACTTATGTTTTTGTTATTGAAGTTGAATTTTGTGAATGCACTCCGTGAACTAGTCTCATTTTGTCGTCTGGGGCTCCCACGCATACATGTCTGAACCTCAAATTATGTTGTGATCTGAGTATATTGTTTTTTGATATGTGACATTTCTTATCAGATCATCATTGTTAGTGAAATGAGGTTCTAGTGTATTCTCCAGTCTAGTAAAGCTTTCTATTATGTGCTGGTAATAAATTGATTTTGTGCAGAGATTTAAAAGCTCGTGTGATGTGAGTTTTCATCAAGCTGCCTCCTGGTGTTATTACTGCAACAATATTATTTGCTAATATTCCTCCATTTTTAGGTAGCCTAAGTTTTGAAATCCCAGGAGCAAGATGTTGGGTGCAGAGCTGGAAAATTTTCCAGAAGTGGTCAATTTTTAACAGCTGTTCCTGGACTAGCTGGGATGTTGCATCCGGAGGCTTGTAGACTACCACAATGACTAGGTTTTTGGTTTCTCGACCTTTTACTTTCTAAAACTTCCACTACGCCATTTGAGGCATTAAGCAGTTTCTGTGGCAAACAGTGACTCTGCAAATGTACAGGCCAACCTTCCCCTTTTGCCTGTTCCTTCTGTCACATCTGTATAGTTGTAACCTGGGATCCATATTTTCGTTGTCAAGTGATCCTTTATGTGGGTCCTCCAGTGAAAAACCGCGAACATTGCCTTTGCCATCTGCAAAGCAGTCCAACGGATGAAAGGTATTTTGGTTGTTTGTTTGCCTGGCTTTAAACCCTGTATATTTTGCAAAGAAGAATATCGTTATCGGACGGTGTATGTTGTATTGGGGGTGGGGATTTTTTTTTCTGGCATAAGTATCTGACTTTTGTTTGGAGTGGAGGCCATCGACTGTGGTTCCACTCCAGGAATGACTGGATTAGGTGTACGATTCTGCCATTTTCCTGCCAGTTTTTCCCTTCCTGGCACTAAAAACCTCTCCCTCTGCGTGCTGTGGCTACCCAGTTTTCCATCCATGGCCTGGATGATTTGTATCTTTTTGTCCCCTTTAGATGGTATGCCTGCAATTTTAAGTTATAGCACAGTCTGTATTTCCTGTACTGAAGAAGGTACACATTTCATGGTTGAAAAAGCTTACAGGTAGGGAGTTTTGCATTTCCTGTTGTCATAATGGGCATGGATTTTCTAGGGTGGTCATAGTTCACGTCCCATCTGTTTTTCCAGATTTCCCATGCCATCAGATACCAAGTGCTAGTATTGACAGGCTGGTTTCCGCTTGCCTTGGATTCTGTGACTGTATCCCTGCTGGTGCATGTTTCCCTCCTTACTTCTATACTCCCTAGCACCAACAAGTGAGCTCCCAACCAGTTGAAAGTTTTTGTGGTAATTTATCCTCACTATTGCTATTGTAGTCCTCTTGTATGCTATTTCCTGGCCGGGTATTTTTTTTTTCTTTTTTCTAGTTTGCAATATTGGTTTTACTATCTTTACTACACTTGTTTCCCTACTATGGTCTCCTGTCCCCCCTATGAGGTCATTATATGTATCCTTCCTGCGTATATCCCACTACCTGGACAAAAATCTCAGCTTTCACCCCCCAAAAAATTACTGTCCCCCAGGACAGTATCTCACAGCTTCACCATTTCTGTCTCCCAGACATCACCTCCAGCTTCACCATTACTGGTCCCTCCCAGGACAGCTACTATCAGCCCCACATTTACTGACTACCAGTACATCACCTCCAGCCTTTACGTTTGTGACTACATGGCCAGTATCAAGGGTCAGTACCATTCAGCCCAGCCTTTTTATTTCCCCATCGGTTGTTAGAAAATCTTCCAGGTTTTCATGAAAAGCAGCTTTGATGTTTCCTCTTTAATACCCTTGTGATTTTAGTCCCACAGATTTTCCTCTTGGGCATACCCAAAAATACTTCTCTGTTTAAATTACTGTTTGTAGCTAGTTCTGGGATATCTGCACAAGGGGCGTGACACCAATTTCCACAAAAATGACAATTTTATCCATGGGAAGCCCGTTTGTTTGACTGACCACAGACTACAACACAGCTTCATATGATTGAATGTTGATTTACTGCAATTCTACTAGCAACCACTTGAATATTTATATTAATAACCTTAAATGAAGCTCTAGGCTATTGGTATGGAAATAGGGTAGTCCTCCTAGTAGGGTTAACGAGGCTAAAACCTTGGGTAGTTTTCAAATTTTAGGTTTGATAAATACATGATTGAGCAGAGTTGATCGAGTGGGGATTTGCACATGGGTAAATAAAATTATTCAAGGCTTATTTCTGTGTAACCATTGAAAATTGGGTTGGGCAAATATTTTGTTAGTGGGATGGACTGTGAAGGACGTGGGCCTAGTATGGGCCAAGAGGCCCTCCGCAGTGTTCCTCCTTTCTTATATGTTTCTTATGTAATAGTGCTAAGGTTGTTGTGGAAAATCATGAATTCTCAGTGAGCATAGTGTCAGACAGGATTGTTAGATGAATGGTTCAGCGAAACAAACACATTGATAAATAGACACATGTGCAACTCCTTGGGTATCTTTTACTGAAGAAACAATTTCACACACGGTGTCTTCACCATTCAAACAAAGGAGAGTCGTCAAGAACAGATGATTGAGGTAATCAGTCCCCCCCAAGAGTTCACATGTCTAATTTATCAATGCATTGGTTCTCTGAACCATTCATCCACAATACTGCCTCTGACACTGCAAATCTTAAATCTTAATATTGGGGGAATTCTTCACTTGCCTAACCCTTGGGCACGACCTACTTCCACATTGGGCAAATGTGATACCTCCTACAACTGCTGCACCTGTCTACTTACAGTATATAAGCCACTTCTTTGCACATATGCTGTATTCTTTTCAAGATTGATGGACTGATTACATCAACTCAAGGCTGAGGGACTGGTTACCTCACACTCCTCTTGTTCTTCACGGTTCACCTTTCCATGGACTGATGAAACCACTCTGTAGCAAAACATTTCCCCAGTAAAGATACCCAAGAGTTGCACATGAGTTTAATTTATCAACAAACAAATACTAACAGGGGAAAACTGGAAGAGCAACACCTGGAGCTCATCCCAGTTACCTCTGAGGCTGCTGATATTCCACTGTGATGAATGGTTTGAAAAACCGAAAAGTTGAAGATTGAGCACTTTTTTACGCAACATAGGGAAACTTTATTCAGGAAACTTTTTCACCACACTGTGCTTTATCAGTCCCAATACAAGTAGAAAGGCATAAGAAGGAGAGTTTGATGTAATCAGGCCCTCACCTGGAGTCGATGTGTTCAGTCCATCAATCTTGTAGAATGCACAGCATAGGGCTGTAGACGTGGCTTATGTACTGTAGTGAGGTGAGGCGAAGCAGGAGGTGGGATCATAGTGGTACCATCCACTAGTGGAAGTAGGTCTTCGTCCAAAGGATGGACAAGTGTTGAAGAATTCTTTGTAACAAGATCCCATGATGCTGCAGTGTCTGACAGTTGTGATGAATGGTTTGAAAAACCGACAAGTTGAAGATTGAGACACTTATGCCTTTCTACTTTGTATTGGACTGATGAAGCCACTGTGTTGTGAAACTTTTCCTGAACAAAGATTCTCATATGTTGCATAAGTGTCTCAATCTTCATATTCCACTGTGAATAAGGCATGATTTGTGAAGAGAAAGATACAAGTGGAAGGTAGAGGTATCTATGGGTTAGAAAGGTCTGTATGTGGAGGTAGAGGAAGGCTTTTAAGTAGCGAAGGATAGGGACGTTGTGAAGAAAGGGGTTGCTCAGATAGAGAAAAGGGAAGAGTATGAACAGGGTGGATCAGTGAACCAAGGCAATGGTTTTAATCCCTCAATATATTCTGAGATAGCTTAAAGTGCTTCTGAGGATAAGGATGTATGTGGTACAATATTGGAGATGGAAGGAGGAGGGTGAGTAAAGATTGGGGTATCAATGAATTGTACCAAAGTAGGTGTGGAACAAAAGAGTAGAGGAACTGAGGGAGCTTGGAAGTTGCCATCAGGAGAGGAAGTGACCTGGAGGGGCAGAAGTAGAAACTTGGGAGGGACAGGGGAAGAAGATTACTATAGCTAAGAAGATGGATGATACCACCACACTCCATAACAGAGCCAGTTAGAGTTGAGGAACTGGGACAGAGACTGGGAAAGAAAATGAGGCAGGGTGCAAAAGGGAAGGAGGGGTGAAAAGAGATTTGAACAATAGGGATGGTTTGGACTTCGTAGGAGAGGGGCAATGGGGAGTAGGTGTTGTACGAGGTCTGGTAGACAGAAACGTGAGTGAGAAAAGGAAGAGGCGAGAACAGAAGGAGGTGCCAAGGTAGGAACCTCAGAGTCCAGAACAGCAAAAGAGTTAGAGACAGGGGTGACTGCAGAAAGGGTGACTACAGAGGAGGCTGCAAAAGTTGGGACCCCAGAGGAGGGGGGGCATTTAGTAACCCGAGAATAAGAAATACAAGGGAGTTTCACTTGGAGGCATATAATTATTATAATCAAAAAGCACTAAACCAGAAGGGTTATAAAGCACTGCAGGGCAGGAAGGGAGTGAGGGTATCAGGTGGCAAAAGGGAGAGGGATGATTACTAGGCTACAGAGAACAGCAGGGCAGTGGATAGTGAAGGGGTAGAGGGTAGCAAGACTGAGGTAGAAAGGGCTGAGGGGAGTGCGGAGGTTATCATCATCAGAGCTTGTGGAGTAAATCAGTCATTGTCAAGAAGTCAATGAGAGAGTCAGGATTAAAGGAGGGTCCATCAGCAAGAAGGGAAGGTAAAGAAAGAGCAGTAGAGCAGAGATGACATTGGAGGTAAATTCTGCATGTTCATTGATAGAGAGGGAAGTCTAATGGAATGTGGCTAACCAATACTGGAACCGGACACTGCACTGAGAGGAACAGGGTGCCTCTCCACAGATACCCATGAGTAAGTACGAGTTTGGCCAATGAGAAGACGGGAGAGAGTAGTCTCCAAACCTCCACACGTGACAAAGAAGACGCCAGTAACCTATACTCGGTTTCATAGACTGAAGTTTTTTAACCAGCAGAGTAGACCAATGTTGTTGCCAACGGGTGTGAAGGTGGGTAGCTAATTGCTGCAAAAATAGTCCGTTAAATAGGACACCTCTATATGAAACTGGTAGGTCATGTACTGCTGACCACGCAGCAATGTCTGCCATATTTCATTGCCCTATACGTCAACGTGACCCAGGGATCCAACAAAAAACAATATCTTTATGCTTGGTAAAGATGTGTGTGTAGCCAAAGTTGATATGAGGACTAAAGGGTGAATTGTATCAAATTTGTGTATAGCCTGTAAAGCACTAAGGGAGTCTGAGACAACCACAAATGAAGACATAGGCATAAATGCAATATGGCTAAGTGCTGCAAGAATGGCATAGCTACCATAGGCCAGTTGTGCTTCGCGCAAGGGAGTGAGAAAGGAACAACTCGAATAGCTGGAACTTCCCAGGGGATAGGGAAAAGGGAGATGCTACATGAACATAAGAGAAGTGGTAACTGAAGAGAAGACAAGACGAATGTAGGTGAAGAGAGAGAAGGGACGGAATAAACATTGGGCAAGCCAACAAATTAAGAATGTTTACTAATATCGGTGACCATTCTATAAATGGAAGGATTGCAGAGATCTGAGAGCACCTGGTAACAGACCGCTGCTGGGGCGTGAACCCCCAGAACTCTCTCCAGCACATAGTACGAAGGCAATGGGCCATCTGGCGATCGGACAAGGATGGAATAGTTCACTTCTCATAGAGGCCTCTCAACAGGGAAAGAGTGACATGCACCAAGGCAAAATGTAAATCCTTGTGACTTGAGGCATAGATGAGAGACTGCGCCATAGCATATGGAGCCTTCTGCCTCTGAGACAACAGATTTCATGCTCATCATAAGTAAACGTTGGCACTGGCAAGAGTATGATGGGTGAGCCTCATACAATTAAGCCAAGCGGGAGAGAGACTACAAGATGGACTGAATAGTCATCTGCACCACGGACTGGGCATCTGCAATGGAGCCGCATATTTTGGCCAGATGACAAAACGCAGCAATTTTTCTCCACTGCTAAGTGTGGGATCACCTTGCAAACTTGTAACATGACCTGCTATTATACAGAGGCAGAAGATCATGACAGTCAAAAGTTAATGCGAGCTACATTGCAAGGGTAATGTCCTCTGCTGTGGGCAGGAGAGCATAGGTGTCTACTTTGAGGATGGGAAGGTCCTTGGAGTTCTAGTTGTTCCAGATTGTCATTGGCGCATCTCTGGAAATCCTGTTGGACTGGGGGGAGGTAACATGGAGGAATAGCTCCTAGAGGCAAAGAAAGGCCTTAAATCACCTCTCTGCTCAAGAATGGCCTCAGTACCCCAAGTATGCAGATGCGGCATGGAACTTGTGTCATACCCTTCCCTTCTGGCCATTAAACCAGCAATCCAGGATAACAACCACACATCCTCCGAGCCACCTCAGTGGACAAAGAAGAGAGTATGCTGGACACCCACAACAAGCATATCTTATTTGGCCACCAACACACCTGGAATCCAAAAGGCAGCTTCCAGAGAACACCTGTCACCCAAGACCCCAAAAAGCCACACCCTGGGATACCGTAAGGGATCGTTCATCCCCAGTGTGAGTCCAGATTCTACGGCAACACACCACCGCCAAGGACCTCAGTGGAATGGGATTGGACCCCACCCTTCCCCTTACCTAGGAACAAGAATTTGCCCTGTGGAAGAATCTCAAAGGCTGAAATGAGGAAGGAATAGTGGAGGGATGGGAAGACGAGGATAGGAAAAAAAGGAGGATAGGATAGGGTAGGAGGGGACTGGGGGTAAATTAGGTTTCAGGCTGAGGGAGGAGAACCGAAATGTCTATTCCTCAGACCAAAGCCTCTTCATCTCGCCATGGAGCCCCCCTTTGAAAGGAATTATTATAATAAAAAAGAAGCAATAAGCCTAGGAGGTCACCAAATTTTGCTTACATATTTTTTTATTTAATACCTTGAATTATAATTAATATGGAAACCACAAAAAAGTAATAGGACGAATGAAAGTCAAGTAATTGGTTTAAAATTTTGTTTAAAACTGTAATAATAGGATATCTTTTGTCTGTAAATGTTATTAAGATTCTACATAGATCAGTAAAAACTAAATTTTAAATCTATAAAAAATATTTGAAAAAAAAAAAAAGAATAAGTGAACAATAAGAAAATGCCTGAAACTTTACAACAAAACCTGTATAAAAATTGATAAAAATGAAGACAAATGTTGCAAGAACACTAAATATTTATAATTTATAATATTCTAAGCATAATATTACAATTGTTTTTCCCAATTCCTTTCATTATTATATAATTAAGGAAAAGGAATGTAACCTAAAGAGGAAGGCGCTCCCTATACAGGTAAGGGACAAAGAATAAGAGCAGCTAAAAGAGGCCACATATCTGTAATACCATGTTAGACCAATGGTCAGAGAAATAGCAATGCATTGAATTTAGCTAAAGGAATTTTACAGGAGGTCAAGATATGCGGAAGAACTAAAAGCCATAATGAACTTGAAAGTTTTAGTTAATATGTTTATTATGCACCCCCATACCCAGCCCTGTGGCGTAGTCAAAAGATAACAACGGTACATAATGGGTCCCAGTGACTGACCCCAAAGTTATGATAGCTGAATCTAGTTACAAAGGTAATGAACTCCAGGTAGATCTGTCACTTAATCATGGCAAGTTACAGAGGTAAATGAATCACTTCACTCCTATACATTTCCCCCCCTTTTTTTGGGGGGTTTTAAAAAAAAAATTTTAAAAAAAAGAAAAAAAAAAGGGGGGGAAAAAAATTTTTTAAACTTTTTTTTCCCTTTTTAAAATTTTTTTTAAAAAAAAAAAAAAATTTAAAAAAAAAAAAAAGGGGAAAAAAAAAAATTTTTTTTTTTGGGGGGGGGTTTTTTGGGGGAAAAAATTTTTAAAAAAAGGGGAAAAAGGGAAAAGAAAAAAAAAAAATTTAAATTTTTAAAAAACCCCTTTAAAAAAAAAAATTTTAAAAAAAAAAAAAAATTTTTTTAAATTTTTTTTGGGGAAATTTTTTTAAAATTGGGGGGGAAAAAAGGAAAAAAAAAAGGGGAAAAAAATTTAAAAAAAAAATTGGGCGGGGGGGGGGTTTTTTAAAGGGGGGGGGCCCCCAAAAAAAAAATTTTTTTAAAAAAAAATTTTTCCCGGGGGGGGCCCCAAACCCCAAAAATTTAAAGGGGAAAAAAATTTTTTTAAAAATTTTTTAAAAAATTTTTTTTTAAAAAAAAAGGGGCCAACGGGAAAAAAGGGGGAAAAAACCCAAAAAAAAAAAAAATTTTTAAAAAAAAAAATTTTTTGGGGGAAAAAATTTTTTTTTCCCCCAAAAAAGGGGAAAAAAAAAAAAAATTTTTTTTTAAAAGGGGGAAAAAAGGGGAAAAGGGGAAAGGGTTTAAAAAAAATTTTAAAGGGTTCCCCCAAAGGGGTTGGGAAAACCTTTTTTTCCCCAAAAAATTTTAATTTTTTAAAAAAAAAAAACCCCCAAAAAAACAAAAAGGGGGAAAAATTTTTTTCCCCCCCCCTTAAAAAAACCCCAAAAAAGGAAAACCCCCCAACCCCCCCCAAAAAGGAAGTAAAAATTAAAAAAAAATTTAAAACCCCAAAAAAAGGGCCTTTGGGGGGGGGAAAAAAAAACCCGAAAAGGGCCCCCCCCCGGGGGGAAAAGGGAAAACCCAATTAAAAAAATTTTTGGGAAAAAAAACCCCAAAAACCCAAAAAAAGGGGAAAAAAAAAAACCCCCAAAATTAAAAAAACCCCTTTTTTTTTAAAAAAGGGGGGGGAAAAAAAGGGGAAAAAAAGGGGGGGTTTCCAAAAACCCCGGGGGGAAAAAAGGGGGGAAAAAATTTGGGGGGGAAACCCAAAAAAAAAAATTTTTTTTTTTTAAAAAAAAGGGGGTTTTCCCCCCCCCAAACCCCCCCTTAAAAAAAAAAAGGGGGGGGGGTTGGGGGGGGGGGGGGGGGCCCCCCCCCGGGGGGAAGGGGGGGGGGGGGCCCCCCCCGGGGCCCGGGGTTTGGATTTTTTGGGAAAAAACCCCAAAAAGGGGCCCCCTTTTGGTTAATTTTTGGGGGAAAAAAAAACCGGGGGGAACCCCAAAAGGCCAACCCCCGGGGGTTTTTGGGGTTTTTTTTCCCTAAAAAACCCCCCCCGGGGGGGAAAACCCGGGGGGGGGAAAAAAAAAAAGGGGGGGGAAACAGTTAAAAAAAATTGGGAAAAAAAGGGGAAAAAAAGGGGGTAAAAACCCCAAAAAAAAAAAAAAAAAAAAATTTTTCCCCCTTTTAAAAAAAACCCGGGGTTTTTTTAAAAGAAAAAAAAGGGGGGGAAAAAGGGAAAAAAAAAAACCCCAAAATTTTTTTTAAAAAATTTTTTCCCTTTTTTTTTTTAAAAACCAAAAAAAAAAAAAAAAAAAAGGGGGGGGGGAAAGGGAAAAAGGGGGGTGGGGGGGGAAGGGGGGAAAAAAAGGGGGGGGGGGAAAAAAAGGGGGGGGGGGAAAGGGGGGGGGGGGTAAAGGGTTAAAAAAAAAAAAGGGGGGGGTTTTTAAAAAAGGGGGGGGGGGTTTTTGGAAAAAAGGGGTTTGGGGGGAAAAAAAAAAGGGTTTTAAAAAAAGGGGGGGGGGGGGGAAAAGGGGAAAGGACGAAAAAAAAATTTTCCTTTTAAAAGGGGGAAAAAAAAGGGGGGTTTTTTTTTGGGGGGGTTTTTTAAGAGAGGAGCAAGACGCCTCTCCATGAGATATCCATGAGAAAAAGGGTAGGCCAAAAAGGGGGGGTAGTCTCCCAAAAAATCGGCCCGGTGATAAAAAGGGGGAAACCAAACCGGTTTTTTTTTTGGGCCGAGCATAGTAAACCCGGGTTTTTTCCCGGGGGGGAAGGGGGGAAATTTTTGGGAAAAAAAAAAAAAAAAAGGAAATTTTAAAAATTCCCCCCGCAGGCCGTGGTTTTGCCCCCAAAAAGGGGGAAAAAAAAAAAAAAATTTTTTTGGGAAAAAAAAAAGGGGGGGGGGGAAGGGAAAGGGGGGGGGGAAAAAAGCCCCAAAATTTTGGGGAGACCCAAAAAAAAAAAAACCCCCGGGGGGGGAAGGGTTTAAAAAACAAAAAAAATTTGGAAAATTTTTTTAAAAAAAAACCCCCGGGAAAAAGCCCGGAAAGGCCAAAAAATTAAAACCCCCAAAAAAAAATTTAAAGGAAAGGGGGGAAAAAAAAAAATGGGGGAAGGGGTGGCAAAAAAGGGGGGGGGGGGGGGGGGGAAAAAAAAGGGGGGGGGTTGGAAAAGGGGAAAAAAAGGGGGGGAAAAAATTTAAAAAGAAAGGGAAAAAAGGGAAAACAAAAAAAGGGGGGGGGGCCGGGGGAAAAAGGGGGAACAAATAAAAATTTTTCTAATATCAGTGGCCTTTTTGGGGGGGGGGGAAAAAAAAAAGGCCCCCCCCGGGGTGGGGAAAACCCCTTTTTTAAACCCCACGGGGAAAAAAAAACCCCCCAAAAAAAAAAAAATTTTTTTTAAAAGGGGGGGAAAAGGGGGGGGCCCAAAAATTTTTGGGGGGGGGGTTTTTTTTAAAAAAAAAAAATTTTTTTAGGGAAGGGGGTTTTCCCCCCCCCCCCAAAAGGGGGGGGGCCCGGTTTTTTTTTTGGGGGGGGGGTTAAACCCCCGGGGGAAAAAAAAAAATTTTCTTTGGGGGGGGGGGCCAAAACCCCAAAAAAAAAAAAAAAAAACCCCCCCAAAAATTTTTTTTTGGGGGTTTTTGGGGGGAAAAAAAAACCCTTTTGGGGGGAAAAAAAATTTTTTTTTAAAAAAGGGGGGGGGGCCCCCCCGGGGGAATAGCGAAGTCATCCCAAAAAAACCCAAAATTTAAAAAGGGGGAAAAAAATTTAAAAGGAAAAAAAGGGGGGCCAAATTTCCCCCCTTTTTAAAAAAAAGGGGGGGGGAAAAAAAAACCCCAAAGGGGCCCGGGGAAAAATTTTTTGGAAGGGGGGGGGCCCCCCCGGGGGGTTGGGTTTTTAAAAAAAATTTTTTTTTTTTTTTTCCCCCGGAAAAAAGGGAAAAGGGTTTGGGAAAAATTAAAAAATTTGGGGGAAGGGGGGGGAAAAAAAAGAAAAAAAAAAGGGGGGGGGAAAAGGGGGGGTTTTCCCCCCCAAAAAAAAAAAGGGGGAAAAAAATTTTAAAAAATTAAGGCTTTTAAAAAGTGGGGGAAACCCAAAGGGGGTTTGGGGGGGGAAAATGGGGCCCCCCGGGGGGAAAAAACCCCCAAAAAAAAAAAATTTTGGGAAAAGGGGGGGAAAAAAAAAATTTTTTTTTAGCTTAAAATTAAGGGGGGCCGGGGAAAAAAGGGGGGGGGGGAAAGGGGGAAAAAAACCCCCTTTTAAAAAAAAAACCCGGGGCCCAAACTCCTTTTAAAAATTTTTTTGGGGGGGGGGGGAAAAAAGGGAAAAAAGGGGGGGGAATTTTAAAAAAACCAAAAATTTTTTTTTTTGGGGGGGAAAGGGGGGGGAAAAAAAAGGGGGGGGGTTTTTTTTTTTGGGGGGGGGGGCCCCAAAGGGGGAAAAAAGGGGGGCGGGGGGGGGGAAAGGGCCCCGGGGTTTTTTTTTAAAGGGGGTTTTTTTTTTTTTTTAAACCCCGGGGACCCAAAAAAAAGGGGGGAAAAAAAAAAAGGGCCCCGGGGGGTTTAAAAGGGGGTTTTTTGGTTGGGGGTTTTAAAGGGGGAAAAGGGGGGGGGGGAAAGGGGAAAAAAAAAAAGTTGGGGGGAAAAAATTTTAAAAAAAAAAAAGGGGGGGGGGGAAATGGCCAAAAAGGGGAAAAAGGGGAAAAAAATTTTTTTTTCAAAAAGGAAAAAAGGAAAAGGGGGAAGGGAAAAAAAAAAGGACCCCGGAAAAAGGGGGGGAGGGGGGGAAAAAAAGGGGGAAAACCCGGAATTTTGGGGGGGGGGGGGGAAAAAAAAAAAATTTTTGGGGGGAAAAAAGGGGCCCCCCAAAAAAAGGGGGGGGGAAAAAAAAAAAAAAAAAAAAAAAAAAAAAGGGAAAAAAGGAAATTTTTAAAAAGGGGGGGGGAAAAAAAAAAAAACCCCCCCCCAAAAAGGGGGGGGGGCAGGGTTTTTTTGGGGAAAAAAAGGGGAAAAAAAAAGGGGGGGGTTTTTAAAAAAAGGGGGGGGGGTTAAATTTTAACCGGTTAAAAAAAGAAAAAGGGGTTTTTTTCCAAAAAAAACCCCCCGGGGGGGGAAATTTTTTTTAAAAACCCCCCCAAAGGGGTTTTAAAAAAAAAAAAATTTTAAAAAAAAACCCCAAAAGGGGGGGTTTGGTTTTAAGGGAGAAAAAAAGGGGGGGGAAAAAACCCCAAAAAAAGGGGGGGAAAAAGGGGGGAAAAAAAAAAAGGGGGGGAAAAGGGGGGGGGGCCCCTTTGGGGGTTTTTGGAAAATTTTAACCCCCCGGGGGGAAAAAAAGGGGGGGAAAAATTTAATTTTTTGGGGGGAGGAAAAAATTTTAAAAAAGGAAAAAAGGGGGGGGGGGGGGGAAACCCCTTTAAAATTAAAAAAGGGGGGGGAAAAACCCCGGGGGGGGGGAAAAATTTTTGGGGGGGGGGAGGGGTTTTTTAAAAAAGGGGGGGCCCCCCAAAAAATTTTCCCCCTTTTTCCCCCCGGCCAAAAAAGGAAAAGGGGGGGGGAAAAGGCCCAAAAAAAATTTAAGGTTTTTGGGTTTTGGAAAAAAAGGGGGAAAATTTAAAAGGGGGTTTTTAAAAAAAACCCCCGGGGGGGGAATTTTTAAAAAAGGGAAACGGGGGATGGAAAAGGTTTTTTCCCCCAGTTTTTGGGGGGGAAAAAAAAAATTTGGGGTTAAAATGGGGGGGTTTAAAAAAGGGGAAAAAAATGGGAAACCCCAAAAAAAAAAATCCTTTAAGGGGCCCCCCGGGGGAAAAAAGGGGGTTTTTTTTGGGGGGGGGGGCCCCCCCAAAAAAAAAAGGGGGGGGGTTTTTTAGGGAAAAAAAAACCCGGGGGGGGGGTTTTTTTTAAAAAATTTTCCCCCTTTTTTTTTTTTTCCCCCCCGTTTTTTTAAAAAGGGGTTTGGCCCAAAAAAAACCCCTTTTTTAATTTTTTTTTAAAGGGGAAAAAGGAAGGGGGGGGGGTTTTTTGGGGGGCCCCCTTGGGGAAAAAAAGGGGGGGGGAAAAAAAAAAAAAATTTTTTTAAAAAATTTTAAATTTTTTTAAAAAAAAAAAACAAAAAAGGGGTTTTGAAACCCCCCGGGGGGGGGGGGAAAAAAAAAAAGGGGGGGGAAAAAAATTTTTTTTTTGGGGGGGGGGAAAAAATTTTAAAAAAAGGGGGAAGGGGGGAATTTTTTGGGAAAATTTTTCCCCCGGGGGGGGGGGAAAAAAAGGGGAAAATTTTTTTTTTAAAAAAAAAAGGGGGGGAAAAAAAAATTTTAAAAAAGGGGTTTAAAAAGGGGGACCGGGGGGGGGGGGGAAAAAGGGAAAAAACCGAAAAAGGGGGGGGGGGGGGGAAAAAAAAAGGGGAACCCAAAAACCCCCAAAAAACCCCCCAAAAGGGGGGAAAAAAAAAAAAAGGGGGGGGGGGGGGGAAAAAAAAAAAAAAAATTAAAAAAAGGGGGGGGGGGGGTTTAAAAAAAGGGGGGGCCCCCCCCGGGCAAGGGGGGGTTTTTTTAAAAAAATTTTTTTTTTTAAAAAAAAAAAAGGGGAAAAAAAAAATTTAAAAAAAAAAAAAAGGGGGAAAAAGGGGGGAAAAAAAAAATTTTAAAAAAAGGGGAAAAAAAAAGGGGAAAAACCCCCCCCAAAGGAAAGGGAAAAATTTTCCCCCCCCCCCCCCTTTTTAAAAAAATTTTTTTTCCCCCTTTGGGTTGGGGGAAAAAAAAAAAGGGGGGTTTTTTCCCCCCCCAAAATTTTTAAAAAAACCCCCCCCGGGGGGGGAAAAAAAATTTAAAAAAAAAGGGGAAAAAAAAGGGGGGGGGGGGTTTTTTCCCCAAAAATTTTTTTCAAGGGGGGGGGGAAAAAACCTTTTTGGGGAAAACGGGGTTTTGGGGGGGGGTTAAAAGGGAAAAAAAAGGGGGGGAAAGGGGGGGGTGGAGGGGGGGGGGGAAAAAAGGGGGGGGGGGGGGGAGGGGAAAATTTGGGGGGAAAGGGTTGGGAAAAAAAGGGGGGGGGTTTTCCCCCTTAAAGGCCCCCGGGGGGGGGAACCCCCGGGGGGGAAAAAAAAAAAAAAAATGGGAAAGGGAAAAAAACCCCCTTTTTAAAATTGGGGGGGGGAAAAAACCCCTTTTTGGGGGGTTTTTTAAAAAACCCTTTAAAAAAAGGGGGGGACCGGGGGGATGTTCCAGGAGGAATGAAAGGGCCAGCAATCTCCCTCCGCGCCCAAGAGGACCTCAGCACCGCAAGTAGCGCAGATGCAGCATGGAACCCGTGCCATACCCTACCCATCATGCTAGTAAACTAACAATCCTGGAGAGCAACCTCAAAATTCTGCCGAGCTACCTCGGTGGACAAAAGAGAGGGTGACCGGATATCCGCCACAAAGCATATCTCCTTCGGCCACCACCCCCGGAATCCGAAAGGTGGCTTCCAGAGATACACTCGTCGCCCGAAAGACACCCAAAGCTACTCCGGGATACCGGAGAGGGATCGGGACATCCCCAGGCGATCCAGATTCCACGGCAAACTACGCCACTGCTAAGAACCTCAACGGAATGGGATGGACCCCGGTATCCTTTCCCCTACCTAGGAACTAGCGCGCCTGTGGGAGAATCCCAAAGGACAAAAAAGAGGAAGGGCAAAAGGGAGGGGTGGGGAGGAGGGGAGGAGGAAAGGAAAAAGGGGAGGATGGGGAGGATGGGATAGGGGAGGGGAGATTGGGGGGTAATTAGGTTCGGTCTGAGGAAGAAGACCGATAGGTCTAATTCCTCAGACCAAGAGCCTCTTCACCACGCCAAGGAGCCCCCCTTGAAGAGGTCTGGAAAACCTTTACAAAAATTCAAAGTATGTCAAAGGCCCTAAAATCTGGAACACCCTACCTGAAAACTCTAGAACAGCAGACACATTTATCACCTTCAAAACTACCATTAGAAAACATCTTATCTCCCGGATACACCCTGTCAACTAACTACACTCACTCAGTGCTGCACTTGCATTCACTCACTCACCCATTTGACTATAAACACAGAAATACGAATATTAATCTTAAAATAATGAATCCAAACTAGTCATAAATTTGCCTGTGATAATCCAATATAGAAACTATGTATTGTGCCAAAACAAAAGCATTCACACTGCTAAACTCGCAAACTAGTATTTAGTCACTTAGCCATAATACCAACTTACTCCATAATTTGTAATAATTTAGAGTTAAAAATTAATCTAAGTCTGTCTGAAATGCCTAGTCATGCTAGGTGTTCTAGTGGCCCCTCTGTAATTAGTATTTTATTACATGTAAACCACACAAGAACCAAAATCTGTAAACCCCGCATTGTAATCCTTATAGAGAATAAACTTGATTGATTGATTGATTGAATGTAGGCGAAGGAGAGTATGACGATCAGCTCCCCATGAAATTGAGCAAGGGTTTTAAGGTTTCAGCCGGCTGTGACAAGTTGCCTTCAGAGAGATAATGTGAGGTTTCCAGGATAACTTACGGTCAAATAGAAGGCCTAGAAACCTGACTGTATCATGCTCAGGGATACGGGAGCCATAGAGGTACAAAGGATGATCGGAGATGACAGAGCGTCTAGTGAAAGTAATTTGGTGAGTTTTGGTACTGGAAAATTTAAACCCATGTATGATGGAAACACGGTCGATCGCATGCTGGAGAGAAACTGTAATGAGGTGACAGTCAGCACCTGCACAAGCAAAAAGCAAATTCATCAATAGAGCGATGACCAAATATTGGATGGAAGACTAGAGGCCAAATCATTTATAGCAAAGAGAAAGTGTTGTGCTCAGAACACATCCCTGGGGGACACCTTCAGCTGGATAAAGTGGGGGAGAGCACATTTTTAACCCGAACACAGATAGGGTCGGGGGCCAAAGGGAGTGGGTTGGGCCAAAAAATATTATACCCCCCAACTTGTCATATCATTCCAAGGTCAAAAAAAGGGCAATAACGAGGGGTTATTTGCAAGGCTTACAAACTATGTATAAAAGCCCCTATAAGGACTAGGTAGAACACCCCTTACAAAAAACCCTATGGATAGGGGGAAAGACTATTGGCTTCCTATATCCCCAATTTTAAAAACATTATTTACCAGATGTTCCATCACTTTACAAACTGCACTGGGAAACAATGGGCAACATGGGAAAGGGATCATGTCCTGGTACCCCCCCGGTTTGCAAAGGGGGAACAAAGGCAGATTTCCCCAGCTGGGGAACAAAACCCCTTTACCAATAAGATTGAAGAGATGTTAGAGGGCTGCAAAGGGCTGACTGTGTAAATTTGTAACATCCAAATATGGATTCGTCAGGCCCACTCTGATGACACAAATAGATAGTGTTGCTTCCAGGGCATGAGTGTAAAAGGGCCCTTATACTGTTCTTCTCTGAGAGAAGAAAAGTCCAAGGGTGCTAACTCTCTGCAGACCTTTGAGTAAAGAAACCGAGGGGAATAGATGGACCAACCAAGAAAATGCGGACCAAGAATGATTGCCAATTTCAATGGCAATGCCAAGAGGTTTTGCTATATCAACACCAAGGGCAAACCCCCCAGAACAGGAATCGGGGTGAGGAAGTATTACCACTCAATTTCCTCACTTTTTTCCAGACTGCACTCATAGAAGAAGCTGAGGTATGGTGGAAACAAATATCGCTAGCAAGTGCAATTTACATCTCTCCCATCATCAGCAAAGAGATCAGTGTTTGTGAATATTTCACCTGTCTTGAGAATTCCTAGCATTGTTAAAATCTCTAGTAAGCTGATGCATTGCAAGGGGATGAGATGAAAAGCTGTAAGCCTCCTGCTCAAAGCAGGCTGCCTTGGATCAATGCCTAAGATCTCGCTAGATGATGCCAAGGTATTGGACAAGTGTAGCTAGGTTGGTAAAAGCGCTGCATACCTTGTTCCAAGGTTCGTAGGTTCAAGTCTCCTTCAGCCAGAGATCATGTTTTGTGAATATTTCACCTGTTCTTTCGAAATTCCAACATTGATTAAAAATCTCTAGTAAGGCTGATTGCATGCATGGGATGAGATAAGAACATAAGTACAAAAAGAAAGAGGAACACTGCAGCAGGCCTGTTGGCCCATACTAGCAGGTCCTTTACATTCCACATCCCACCAACAAACATTTGAGCCCAACAAATTTTTCTATGCTACACAAGAAATAAGATCTGATGTGCAAATCCCACTCAAATCCAACCTCCTCCCACTCATGTACTTATCCAACCTATATTTGGAAACTACCCAAAGTCCTACCTCAATAACCCAACTAGGTAGACTGTTCCACTCATCAACTACCCTTATTTTCCAAACCAATACTTCCTGTGGTCCTTTCTAAATCTAAACTTATCTAATTAAATATTTTAATCCATTAACTGCGGTTTCTTTCTTGGAGAGATATCCTCAAGACCTTATTAATATCCCCTTTATTAATACCATATCTTCCACTTATACACTTTCGGATCGAGGTCTCCCCTCATTTTCTTCTAAACAAGTGAATGTAATGTTAAGAGTCTTTCAATCTTTCCTTCATAAGGAAGATTTCTAATGCTATGTATTAATTTAGTCATCCTAACGCTGAATGTTTTCTAACGAATTTTATGTCCATTCTGTAATATGGAATTAGAATTAGCCTGCATAATCTAGGTGAGAGCCCTTACTAATGATGTATTAAGCTGCAGTATGACCTCTGGACTTTCTGTTGCTTACACTTCTTGATATAAATCCCAGTAATCTATTTGCCTTATTACGTACGCTTAGGCATTGCTGTTTTGGGTTTTAAAGGTTGCTGCTTACCATAACCCCCAAGCCCCCTTTTTTCGCAATCTGTATGGCTAAGTTCAAACATTATTTAACTTATAAGTGCTAGGGTTATGGCACTCCCGAGCTTCAGAACCTTGCATTTATCTATATTAAACTGCTTTCTTCCACTTTTCTCCCCAAGATAGAGTTTGTCTAAATCCTCCTGAAGTTCCCTAACATCTACGTTTGAATCAATTATCTACCTATCTTTGTGTCATGGGCCCAAATTTGCTCATATCACTAGTAATTCCTTCATCAAGTCATTGATATTATATTATAAACAACAAGGGGCCCCAAAGACGTCCCTGTGGAACACCACTTATTACTGAGCCCCACTCGGATATTTAACCCCATTTATGGACACTCCCTGCTTCTGTCTGTGAGCCATGATTCGATCCACGAGAGCACCCTTTCCCCAATGCCATGAGCTGCTACTTTCTTCAACAGTCTTTGGTGCGGAACTCTATCAAATCCCTTACTAAAATCTAAGTAAATAATATAAAATTCTTTATCGTGGTCAACAGCCTCAAAAGCTTTACTGAAGAAAGTTAATAAGTTAGTTAGACAAGACCGGCCTCTTGTGAATCCATTTCTGAGAATCATTAATCAAGCTATGCTTATCGGATGGCTTCTTAGAATCTGAGCTATAATTGACTCTAGTAATTTGCCTACAATTGAGGTCAGGCTTATTGGGCGGTAATTTGATGGTAACGACTTGCCCCCCATTTTAAAAATAGGAAATACATTAGCCATCTTCACATATCAGACACTACACCTGTTTGAAGAGATAAATTAAAAATATTAGTTAATGGTTCACAGAGTTCCATTTTGCATTCCTTAAGAACCCTTGAAAAAACCTCATCAGGACCCGGTGACTTATTTGCTTCAGTCGGTCTATCTGCTTCACAACCATTTCACTAGTGACTGTGATGTTACATAATTTATCTTCTTCTGGCCCACTATAAAAATTAATTACCGGAATATTATTAGTGTCTTCCTGTGTATTATTATTATTATAATCAAAAAGAAGCGCTAAGCCACAAGGGCTATACAGCGCTGCAGGGTAGGGAAGGAAGGAAGGGAATTGGATGGCAGAAGGGAGGGGGGATGATCAGCAGGTTACAGAAAACAAGCGGGCAGGGGATAGTACGGGGGTAGAGGGTAGCAAGAGATTGAAGTAGAAAGGGCTGAAGGTATCAGAATTTGTGAAGTCAGTCAGTCGTTGTCAAAAAGTCAATGAGAGAGTCCGGATGAAAGGTGGGTCCATCAGCGAGAAGGAAGGTAAAGAGAGAGCAGCGGAGCGAAGACGACGACAGAGGTAAATTCTGCGTGCTCGTTGATAAAGTGGGCAGTCCAACAGAATGTGGCTGACTGATAATGGAGCTTGGCAATTCTCACAGAGAGGAGCAAGACGCCTCTCCATGAGATATCCATGAGTAAGACGAGTATGGCCAATGCGAAGACGGGAGAGAGTAGTCTCCCAACCTCGACATTGGTGATAAGAAGACGGCCAGTAACCTATACTCGGTTTAATAGACTGAAGTTTGTTGCCGAGCATAGTAGACCAACGTTGTTGCCAACGGGTGTGAAGGTGGGAAGATATTGCAGCAAAATAGTCTGTAAATGGAATACCTCTATAAGAAACTGGTAGGTCATGTACTGCTGACCGCGGAGCAGTGTCTGCCTGTTCATTGCCCTGTACGTCAACATGACCTCTTCCTGTGTAAAAACCGAGAGAAAATAATTATTTAAAATCGAGCACATTTCATTGTCAGTAAGATGCCCATAGTTATTTTTAAGGGGACCTATCTTATCTCTGACTTTTGTTCTATATACCTGGAAAAAACTTTTTGGGTTAGTTTTAGAATCCCTAGCAACTTTAATTTCATAGTCCCTTTTAGCTTTTCTTATCCCCTTTTTAATGTCCCTCTTAATGTCAATATACTGATTCATAAGATGGCCCTCACCTCTTTTGATACGCCTATAAATTCCTTTCTTATGCCCTAGTAGATATTTCAGCCTATTATTCATCCATTTTGGGTCATTTCTATTTGATCTAATTTTTTTTATAAGGGATAAACGTTCTTTGAGCAGCATGTATTGTGTTCAGAAAAACTGTCATATTGATAGCTCTCTTCGTTACCCCAGTCAACAGATGATAAGTGTTCTCTAAGCCCATCGTAATCTGCTAAGCGAAAATCTGGGACTGTTACTGAGTTATCCCTACTATCATACTTCCATTCAATGCTAAATGTAATTGATTTGTGGTCGCTAGCACCCAGTTCCTCTGAAACTTCTAAATTATTAACAAGGGATTCATTGTTTGCCAGAACTAAGTCAAGCAGGTTATTACCCGTTGTAGGTTCTGTCACAAACTGCTTCAAAAAACAATCCTGAACTACTTCTAAGAAGTCGTATGATTCTAAATTCCCAGTCAAGAAATTCCAATCAATATGAAAAGCTGTAAGCCTCCTGCTGGAAAGCTGGCTGCCTTGGATCAATATCTAGCTCATGCTAGACGCAAAGGTGTTGGACCAGTGTAGCTAGGTTGGTAAAGCACTGCATACCTTGTTCCAAGGTTCATAGGTTTGAGTCTCCTTCAGCCAGAGATCAGTGTTTGTGAATATTTTGCCTATTCTTGCAAATTCCTAGCATATATATGTATATGTATTATAGGTAGCAGGCTGGTAGACAGCAACTGCCCAGGGAGGTACTACCATCCTGCCAAGTGAGTGTGACACAAAAGCCTGTAATTGTTTCACAAGATGATAGGATTGCTGGTGTCCTTTTTTCTGTCTCATAAACATGAAAGATTTCAGGTACATCTTGCTACTTCTACTTACACTTAGGTCACACTACACATACATGTGCAAGCATATATATACATACCCCTCTGGGTTTTCTTCTATTTTCTAACCAGTTCTTGTTCATGTTTATTTCCTCTTATCTCCATGGGGAAGTGGAACAGAATTCTTCCTCCGTAATCCAGGCGTGTTGTAAGAGGCGACTAAAATGCCAGAAGCAAGGGGCTAGTAACCCCTTCTCGTGTAAAAATTACTAAATTTAAAAGGGGAAACTTTCGTTTTTCCTTTTGGGCCACCCCACCTCAGTGGGATATGGCTGGTACGTTGAAAGAAGTATATATATATTATATATATATTTTATATATATATATATATATATATATATATATATATATATATATATATATATACTATATATATATATCGAAGGGGTTTAGTTATAGGTAATACATATTTTGAAAAAGAGGGTAAATAAGTATACAAGATATGATGTAGGGCCGAAATGGACAGTACGTTTGTTGGATTAGGTATTGTAGAATAAAAGACTGTTGAGTAGGACTTCAAGGATGTACATGTATATAGAGGGGCCAAGAATATATCCAGATGACTGTTATAGTGTAGTCTACACTGAGAGGTAAAAGGTAGATGGGATACAAGGGCAATAGTAAGCTCAGGGAAAAGAGACAGGTGAAGGTTTATAAAACTAAAAGAGGAGGCAGTTAGGGAAAGATATAAACAGCTTACTGGAGGATAGATGAGGCTATGAGAGCATAGGGCAATGGGGTCGAAGAGGTATGGGGTAGGTTTGAAAAATGTTAGTGTTGAGTGTTCAGCAGAAGTTTGTGGTTACAGGAAAGTGGGTGCGGGAGGGAAGAGGAGCGATTGTGGATGATGATTAAAGAGGAGTAGTAAGGGAGAAAAAGTTTTGCTTATAAGAAGTTTTACAAAGCTAGAAGTGATTTGCAAGGAGGGGAAGAGTATTGGAGAAAAAGAGAGAGGTTAAGAGAGTGGTGAAGCAATGTAAAAGAGAGCAAATGAGAGAGTGTGTGAGATGTTATCAACAATTTTGTGATAAATAAGAAAAAGTTTTGGAGTGAGATTAAAGTAAGGAAAGCCTAAAGAAACAAATGGATTTGTCCGCTAAAAATAGGAGAGGGAGTTTATTAAATGGAGAGTTAGAGTTACCTGGGAGATGGAGGGAATATTTTGTGGAATTGTTAAATGTGATGAAGATAGGGAAGCTGTGATTTCGTTGTATTAGGGCAAAGGAGGAATAACTCTTGTAGGTGAGAGGGAAGAGCAGTTGTGAGTGTGGGGAAGTTCGTGAGGCAGTAGGAAACGAAAGGAGGTAAGGCAGCCGGGTTTGATGGGACTAAAGATGAATGTCAAAGCAGGTGGGGAAGAGTTTTGGATTGGTTGGTTTGCAATTATTTAATAAATGTTGGAAGAGGGTAAGGTACTAGGGATTGGAGAAGAGCATGCATGTTCCTTTGTATAAAGGGCCAAAGGGGACAAAAGAGAGTGCAAAAATTTAGGGGGATAAGTCTGTTTGGAGTATACCTGGTAAAGTGTATGTAGTGTTATTATTGAAAGAATTAAGAGGTAAGTACGGAGAATAGGATAGCAGTGAACAAGGAGTTTAGGAAAGGTTAGGGGGTGTGTTGGACCAGGTGTTTTACAGTGAAAACATATAAGTGAGAAGTATTTAGATAAGGCCCTAAGAGGTCTTTGTGGGCATTTATGAATTTGTAAAACGGTGTATGACAGGGTGGATACGGGGCCAATGTGGCAGATGATGCCAGGTGTATGGTGTAGGAGGTAGGTTACTGACAAGCAAGTGAAGAGTTTTTACGAGGATAGTGAGGCTCAAGTTAGTGTATGTAGGATTGAGGGGAACGTATTTTCCAGTAACAGTAGGCCTTAGACAAGGATGTGTGATGTCACTGATGGTTTTTTTAATATATATATTATAGATGGGGTTGTAAGAGATGTAAATGCGAGGGTCTTGACAAGAGGAGTGGAGATAAAAGATAGTAATCACACATTAAAGTGGGAGTAGTCACAGTTGCTCTTTGCTGTTTGGACACTGTGTTCTCTTGGAGGAGATTCTGAAGAGAAGTTAGTTGCAGAGATTGGTGGATATGAAATTAGGTAGTGTGCAAAAAGAAGTAAATTAATAGTGAATACAGGAAAGAGTAAGGTTATGAGGATAACAAAAAGATTAGGTGTGATGAACGATGGATATAGAAGGAGGGAGAGAGTATGGAGGAGGTGAATGTATTCAGATATTTGAGTGGACGTGTCAGCGGATGGGTAATGATGGATGAGGTGAATCATAGAATTGATGAGGGGAAAAGGTATGTGTGAGAGGTTGCTCTAGAAGTCTGTGGAGAAAAGAACTTTGTCCTTGGAGGCAAAGAGGGGAATGTATGAGAGTATAGTTTTACCAACGCTCTTTATTATGGGTATATGGAAGCATGGGTTGGATGAATGTTGCAGCGAGGAGAAGGCTGGAGGCAGTGGAGAGATGTCATGTCTGAGGGCAATGTGTGGTTGTGAATATATGCAAGAATCGTAGTTTGGAAGTTAGGAGGAGGTAGCGGGATTACCAAACTGTTGTCAGAGGGCTGAGGAAGGGTGTTGAGGTGGTTCGGACATGTTTAGAGAGACTGGAAGCAAAACAGACCGACTCTCAGAGTGTTATCAGTCTGTAATTGGAAGGTAGGCGGGGGTAGGGGTCGGCATAGGAAAGGTTGGAGGGAGGGGGTTAGGAGGTTTTGTGTGCGAGTGGGCTTGGACTTCCAGCAGGGCATGTGTGAGGTGTTGATAGGATGTGATGGAGATGAATGGTTTTTAATACTTGGCGTTGCGGTTGGATTTGTGAGCGAGCAATAGTAACATTTATGAAGGGGTCAGGGGAAAACCGGCAGCCGGGACTTGAGTCTGGAGATGGGAGGGAAGGTACAGTGCCTGCACTCTGAAGGAGGGGTGTTAATGTTGCAGTTTAAAAACTGTAGTGTAAAGCACCCTTCTGGCAAGACAGTGATGGAGTAAATGATGGTGAAAGTTTTTCTTTTTCGGGCCACCCTGCCTTGGTGGGAATCGGCCAGTGTGATAATAAAAAATATATATATATATATATACAGTGGACCCCCCCGGCTTAACGATCACCTCCCAATGCGACCAGTTATGTAAGTGTAATTATGTAAGTGCGTTTGTACGTGTATGTCTGGGGGTCTGAAATGGACTAATCTACTTCACAATATTCCTTATGGGAACAAATTTGGTCAGTACTGGCACCTGAACATACTTCTGGAATGAAAAAATATCGTTATCCGGGGGTCCACTGTATATTGTTCATACTGTATATTAGCTCTCATGAGTACACAAGACTAATCTTTTTATAAAATATATAAGATATTCTGAACATTAATACAACTTATCTCCTCTATGAGCTAATATGATTTATGTGACTGACATTTCATTAACATATTTCACTCTCAACACTGTTATGGTATATCCCTTTTATATATTCTGATGAGTTTATAACTAAAATATTTCTGAAATATTAAACACTAACATGTTTCATCTCTTGAATGAACTTGAGTATGTCTCACAAGATTGTTTTTTTGATTAAAACATTTCAGACACTCAGAACATTGATATGGTTTATCTCCTGTATGCACTATCATATGTGTCACAAGGCTGCTTTTTTGATTAAAACATTTCAGACACTCAGAACATTGATATGGTTTATCTCCTGTATGTACTTTCATGTGTGTCACAAGACTGCTTTTTTGATTAAAACATTTCAGACACTCTGAACATTGATATGACTTATCTCCTGTATGTACTCTCATGTGTGTCACAAGATTGCTTTTTTGATTAAAACATTTCAGACACTCAGAACATCGATATGGTTTATCTCCTGTATGTAGTCTCATGTGTGTCACAAGACTGCTTTTTTGATTAAAACATTTCAGACACTCAGAACATCGATATGGTTTATCTCCTGTATGTACTCTCATATGCCTCACAAGACTGCTTTTTCCACTAAAACATTTCAGACACTCAGAACATCGATATGGTTTATCTCCTGCATGTACTCTCATATGCCTCACAAGACTGCTTTTTCCACTAAAACATTTCAGACACTCTGAACATTGATATGGTTTATCTCCTGTATGTACTCTCATGTGTGTCACAAGATTGCTTTTTTCACTAAAACATTTCAGACACTCAGAACATTGATATGGTTTATCTCCTGTATGTACTCTAATATGTTTCACAAGATTGCTTTTTTCACTAAAACATTTCAGACACTCAGCACAATGATATGGTTTATCTCCTGTATGTACTCTCATGTGTGTCACAAGACTGCTTTTTTTACTAAAACATTTCAGACACTCAGAACATTGATATGGTTTATCTCCTGTATGTACTCTCGCATGTGACACAAGATGACTTTTTTTACTAAAACATTTCAGACACTCAGAACATTGATATGGTTTATCTCCTGTATGTACTCTAATATGTTTCACAAGATTGCTTTTTTCACTAAAACATTTCAGACACTCAGCACAATGATATGGTTTTTTTATTCTCCTGGTGCCATGTTTTTACTCTACATCATGTGTTGGTTTCCCTTATGCTTCCATGTCGTGTTTTTTACTAAAACATTTCAGACACTCAGAACAATGATATGGTTTATCTCCTGTATGTACTCTCGCATGTGACACAAGATGACTTTTTTTACTAAAACATTTCAGACACTCAGAACATTCATATGGTTTGTGTTCTTTATGTTTTCCCATATTTTTTAAATGAAGGTATTTCATTTAAAATATTTTAGTCATACAACAGTTTTGAAAAATTAATCTTCCATATGTAACTCACATGTCATGTTCAATGATTTTTTTAACTATTTGGACACTGAGCTCATGGTTTTTTCTTATGAACATATTCCATGGTTAAGATTTACTTAGGCAAAACTTTTCCTACTAATGAAGCACTAATAAAGTTCATATTGGTTTGTTAAAACACTATCATAATTTATGTTGTGTTAAAACAATAATATAATGTACTAGAACACTGCAGATACCCTCAACATTATAATATTATTTGCTCCTTGTGTTTAAACCAATTTTTCTATCTTCTTTATTGACCTTTTGAGGGGCAGACCCCCAATCTGAAAATTATCGCACAGGTCAAAAAATATATTTTTTTCTTATGAAATCATAGAGGAAATCTTTTTCTGAAGTGTTTTAAGAGGGTAAAATTACGGATAATTAGTTGATGATAAAGGGGGCATATGGGGAGATGAAGGTTGATAGAGGGAGCGTGCTGCTTGCGGGGCGTACTATTTCTCCTGGGGGCTGGGGCTGTGCGAGGCAGCAGTAAGGTATGACTACTGCGAGCTTGGGAGTAGTGGGCAAACAGATTGTATTAAAGTAGCCTCTCATTCTCTGAGGTCAGTAAACTCTGTTTTGACGAAACGTAAGAGACATGTATTGATGGCTAGGCCTATGGAGATGAAACAGCCATCTGTAATTCTACGTCTCATACTCAATATCAGGCTAGAGGGATGGTTCCATATTGTCTACTAAGCACATAAAATAGACCAATTTAACTATTTCAACTTCTTAAATAAAGTGACTGGATATTGAAATATGGCCAATTCACACAAAATTCAAAATATTCCAATATCAAAATATGGTCAGAAATAATCAATGCAGGCAATCCTGGCACTAAACTAATCATTTCTACTATTTTTTTAGTTACATTTGCAGGCTTGCAGATGAATTCCATTTTGATTTTTATTCACAAATTATTTTGTATGCACACCAAAAAATAGAAAAGTTATTGCTATGCAATATTGTAATAATGTATAAATAATATCAGTGCATTCAGTAGCACACATTAAACCACCATCTGACGTGCACTGTACGAATGATGTGAATTATTTACCCTCTAATAACAGCAAAAATAGAACATATCTATTACTCTGAACTCAATTTCAAGCCTATTTTCCGTACTAAACATCCATCAAAGTCTTTCTGTAATCCATCTTCTATTCTATCAAATAGATCAAGAAACAGTGAATGCTACTATAAAAACAGAAAATACACCAAAAATTTGCTGTTCATAATCCAAAAACAAGTTCACTTTGTTTTTTCCTCATGCACTGCCCTGCTGAAGGATTTCTTTTATATGTGCGACACTTACACATCGATGCATTCTCTCATATTTAGGCCTAAATTTACTGCTCCACAGCTTATCTGAGTAAAGCTGAGCTCATGATGTAGTACTACAGCTTAAAAATCAAAGAAACTACAAAACGAACCCTCAAAGAATTAACTGCCGATGCATTTTAGATAGAATTCCCAAAATCAAAAGCAAAATTGTTTAATTAGTAATAGCTAGTTAAAAATCACAAGAATAACAGCTGTTGCATTCCTTGAAGTACGGAAGATATAGTCTCTGGCAAGACACAACCTGGTATTCTTCCACAAAATACTTCTGCAACATCAGTTGTTGTTCAAGACACTTACACTGGTGCTTCTTGAAGTACTGAAGATATAGTGTCTGGAAAGACACAACCTGGCAGTTTTCCACAAAATACGTCTGCAATAGAAACATGAGTCAGTATAGTACAATATTCCACAATTACCATTATAACATACTCAACTAAAAAAGATTTTTTTCTCTATTGTCATATGCTTCACTAAGTAAAATTGTCACTTAAGCCTTTCAGGGTCTGTGCCATAGATCTATGGGTTTACGTTCAGGGTCCAAACCGTAGATCAAACGCCAAAATTCTAGCAGCATCAAATTTAGCGCGAAAACGCTGGTAGGCCTACATGTGAGAGAACGGGTCTGCGTAGTGTGTGTGCGCCATAAACAAAAATTCTAGGCTCCCGCATAGCATTGTGGGAACGCCGGCTCAGTTACCTTTGTTCACCATGCCTCGCCGCAAGGCAGCTCTCACTCCAATGAAAATTGGGACTCTCCTCTTCCTATCTGATAGTTCTGACTCCGATGAAAGTGGAAATGAAGACGAATTCTTTGGCTTTGATCAGTTAGTGACCGAAAGGAATGACCAGGATATCGATAATAGTGCAGAAAACCTTGGCGATCCTGAACCTTCTACCTCTGATGTGAGCACTCCTCAGTCACGGTCAGTTGTATCTCATCCCAAGAGAAAACTATTATTTTCACGTGGCCGGGCCTCTGACTTCAGTAATGATGATGACAGTGACGTGGATTGTGATTTTATTGCTCTTGACGATCATTCGAGTAGTGATGGTGAGGAAACATATTACTGCAACCCCTGAATGGATCACAATGTATATAATGTATATTACCTGTTCATATAATTTTATATTGCTTATATTTGTGATAATACCTAAATCATAAATATATTGCTTTATATTATTATTTTACTTAGTTATATTTATTAGGTAGGATATAATATTTGTATATTATTAAGTGCTCATAGTTCGAGTGTTAAGCAGCTGACAGTATTGTCTAACTACTGTGTTTTCTCTTCACTCGTTACGCTGACGGCTTGTGTGTTGCTAGGCAGCAGCAGTCCACGGAGAATCATGGAGTAGTCTGTCTGGGTTGCTCAGTCTCTTGTCGGATGGGCGTCCTTCTAGCAAGAGGTCCCTCTACTCCTCTACCCTGTGCACTGTTGTTGGAAGATCGTCTCTGTCACTTTCTTGTTGTTGGTTCTGTGTAACTCTGTTCACAGAACATTGCCTAGACTTAGTGATTTTCGACATACTGAGATTGCATGTTCGGCTTATCAGTCGTTTTATTGTTCAAGCAAGCTGTTCTGATTGCCAGGTTGGTCAAGAAGTTAGTTTATGTGAGGGGCTTTGAGTATTCA
>NC_069429.1:42891313-42909852 GCF_026875155.1 Cherax quadricarinatus | reverse complement strand
CTTTCAAAATTTTTTGTCCTATTAATTTAAATCTCACCCCTGTAGGTTTCTTTTTGCCCCTTGTACCAGTATTCAGGGGAGGGGGAAAAATTTTGAGTATTTCTTATTATAAATTTAAACCAAACCCTTGTCACACAATCAGTTTGGGGAAAGGGAAAAGAAAAACCTATTCTATCAAGGGCTAAGGGGGGACTACTGACGGGAGGGGTGCTCCCCGTAATTTTGACGGAGCAATATGTGCCTTTGCCCCGGCCATTAATTTTGCCCCCACCCAAGGCCCCTTTAAACCACGAAAAAAGCCTCACAAATTTTCATAAGTAAACCCTCGAGACAAAAAGTCACCGGTTCCGTCCCGGGAAATGTGATTAAAGGTTAACATATGCTCCCCCAAATTTTTATATTTCCCCTCTTTTGATTGATTTCAGCACTCTGTTTTGTACTACACAACTTACTTTTTACCTTTACAAAACCCATTGTAAGGATACTCGTTTTTTCCCAAAATTGGTGTCGCTGATATTTACTCTCGCAATTTATTTTTATATAATTGGCTAATTTAAAACCCTACTAAATGGCCGTTAATTCCCCAATGGGGAAAGGGTAGTGATTTGTTTTGGACCCCCTTTCTTAGACTAACTAGAGAAATAGTACTTTTACTTTAAAGGGAAAAGCAACTACTCCATTTGCAAATTTCGAAGATCGAAAAAAATGGGGGTCACTTTCTCCATCTTGATGGCCAATTGTGGGCAAACATGGTTTTTTTTAATATTCATATTAGTTCTTCCCACTTTAAAAAAAATTAATCGGGTGGGGTTTCACCCCAAGCACATTAAACTTCCATGTTCTTGTACAAAATTTTCTTTATGGGTAAGTGGGGACAAAGCTAGGGGGATCGAAGCTTTTTAAAACTTCTGAAAGAAGCTCTTTTGGTTAATTTTTTGGGCTGCGTAGTCTTTAGACTTTAACGTAACAAGCTCCCTCTGTGTCCCAAGTCAGTCCCAGACTTACTATTTTGGAAAATTAAAAATCCAGGGTTGTCTTTATTTATTTGAATTTAAAAAGGACGAATTACTTTTCCTTTCCTGGGGCATATTTGCACCTTGCATTATTTTTTACCCCCTGGTATATGTCATTAGTTCCTCTTCATAGACCCCCCCCAGGAAATTGCCCACAAAAAATTTGTTTCCCCTTTTACTCCACTCAGTGGACCCCCCATCGCTTAAGGTTTTTTATCGTTCCGGAGTAGGAACGGACGGGAGGTGCACCAAAAAATCATCCTAAGGGGAAAAGTCTTCGGGGACTAAGGGGGTACTAGGTTTCTGGGGCCCAAAAGAACCTAGTGCAATCCCGGTCAGTTCCTGCAGCCCACTCCGGAAAGTTTTACTTTGTCGCCGTAAAAGGCATAATTTTTAAAACCCTGAATTTTTAAAAGTATGTCTCCCGTTTTTCCGTCAAGACGGACTTCTCAAACGTCATTAAAACTGGGTACATTTTTATTATCCGGGCACTAAATTGAACACAACCTAGGGGGGGTTTAGAACCCTTTCTTCACCCCGGGTTTTGGAAATAGTGCCCATAAATCTGGGTTTGTTCGGGAGTTCTCCTCAAAGAATTTATATTTAACTGCTCTTTAATTATATCATCGTAAGCAGTCAACGTTTGGTGTTTTGCCAATTCGTGGAGCGGCCCTTAAAATTGTCCATACCCCTCGGAAATTAGTTGGTAGGTTGGATGGTTCAGTTTCCCCGGAATCTCCCCCAGTATTTCAGATTAAAATTTAACTCCTTTGGTATTGTTCTGAAAAAGGAATCCGGGACTTTCTCATTTCATTGATCCCTATGCGTCCAATTCCCAAAAATTTATCACGGGTTTTAAATTTCCCCTTATTGAAGTGTTTTTATACGGGGGTGATATTTCTGAGTAAGACACCCGTAACGTATTTATGGATTTCCAGTCATTCATTATCGGTACGGAAGCCTGCCTACATCAGGGCCCTCTCGGCCCCTTAGGGGTGATCCATTTTTTTGTCTTACCCTTTACAAGGTGGATAATGGTCACTCCCAATCAAAATATCTTTTGGGCCCCACCGAATATTATTTATACCGAAGGCCCCCAAATTACCTTATCAAAAGCCTTTCAGTAGCGTTCCCAACCCCTATTGTAGATATTTTTCTGGGAGCCTATCCAAATTACGGCATTAATAGTTTTCTTCTTTTTCCCCCAGCCTGAAGTTACATAAACAGTGTCGTTGACGGGGGCCTTCTTATTCGAGAGAAAGCCAGATAGTTGGTATAGCAGGATCCCCTTTTGTACCTTCATCCCAAAAAGGCATTATTTTTTTATGAAGGTACGTTTGCCCCTGACCAGTAATGTGTTACGTTTTGGATTTACCCTTTATCTTTAATCCCCACACCCAAAACACGGAAAGCTACTCACTAGGCATCTTTACGATTTAGCGCAATTTTTTACGGGGGCTACTGTTGTGTGGGTTATTATAAACTTCAGTACTATTGTTCCCATATTACGTTAGATCCCCCTTCACATAGTTGTGGTGCTTCCTTTTTACATGAAAAACAATAGTGCAAGTTAGCCGGCAACCCCTTACATTATGTTTTTCCTAGACCCCTTACTCTAGCAAGCCTTCCTTTTCCACTTTTACATCCCAGAATTTTAGGCATTACAGTTCTTAGGAAATGAGTACCGTTGAGAAGATACAAACTCTCCTTTTTTTTGTGCCCCCTTACAATGGGGAACCCCCTTATTGTGGTACTTCCTCCTTTGCTTTGATGTGGAGAAACCCCTATTATGGCCCTGTCACTTGAACGTGCCCTTTTAACCCCCTTTAGTAGGGGACTTAGGATTATTATTTAGGTAAAGTTCCTTTGTGGACTTGACAGGTGCTTGGGGTCTGTTGACATATTTCCCGAGGTAAGGTTTGGTGGGCTGCAATTGGACAAATTGCTCCTGCAGGGCCCCCTCTTATTTTTCCAACCGAAATAACCCTTTTGATATCTGTTAGATAGCCACCACTGTCTTGGGTTCAATTTTTTCTGAAAAAAAAGGGACTCAACAACCCCTCTGCCCCTCCGACATATTTATTTCAAGGTCTTAAGAGTGCTTTCTAGTTTGTCCTAAATTGCTGTAAGCTGTTTCGGTTTTGGGTCTGGAGTCTTCAAACTAGCCAAAAATTGCTACTAATCCAGCCTCTTTGCCCAGTTACCCTAATGACTCCAATAAGTCAACTGCCTCACTATAGGATCATCTACATTTGGGGAAAGTTGTATGAGAACATGCGCATCTCCCCCTTTCTTTCCCTTTAAATAGCTAATTTGGTAACACTTTAAGATCATCCCATATTACGCTCTTTAAAGTTTTACAAAACTCCCCCCGTTTTTTTCCCCCATTAAACACAGGCATGCATAATCTGGGAGTTTGGTAGACACCTTGATTTTCCCTTTCTAGATTGGCCAACAACATTTTACCCCTTTTCCCTTTTCTAAACCTTAGTTTTACAGGACAAAGTTGTCCTCCATTCATAAAAATTTCCGCAGCCGTTCCCTTTAGATCTGCACAATTTTTACCAGAGATCCCCTCAAGTCCCATACCACAATTTTTATGACTCATATCTCTTTCTAAGGCATCTAGGTGTAGTTTAATTCTCGCGTTTTTTCCGTTTTTTTCCTTTTAAATCCATACATTGTATGAATTTATAACAGACCCCTTTGAGTTGTTGTGAGCTTTTTTTGCTTTTGGGGATCCAGGGGCTTTCCAGCCCCACAACTTCTCGACCCCCGCCATGGTTGGGAATTAATAATCACCAATTTTACAAATAAAATAACACCCTTTTGGAGTAAAACTTGCACTTTCTCTTGTATAAATCCTACCCCCCAGTATTAGTAATTAATTGGGTAATTTTTATCCACCCACGACCGATTTAAAATTTTTGTACCCCATACCCCTTTCTTCAAACAGTCATTAATTATTAATTAATTCAATTAATTTTTCACTGATTGCTCAGTTCAGGAAGGGGCCGCGGGCAATATGGAAAATTTTATAGGGTGATTTCTTTTCATACCCCAACATTACATTATAGAGTAACTCCTTGGGAGACAAAACTATATTGTTTTTCCCTAGTCACCCCTTGTAAACATGGGAAAACTTAACCACCTCGGTCACTAAGGGGGCCCCTTGCCCTCACAAAACTTATCCCTACTTCCGAGACCCGTATAAAATTGGGTAGCCCCTCAAGTACGGCCTATAATTAAAGTGGACTGTATGATTATATAGTTTAATGAACGAATGGGGATGGGGGGGGGGGTTACAATGGGTATATCCATCAAAGAAAAAAAAATTTGTATAATCCCCCCATTTCCAGTATTCTCTGGGGGCACTTGATGTAGCTGGATCCCCATAACATATAATTTCACATACCTAACGGCCAGTTCATCTGCTATAACTGAAGGATTACTTAATGTGGGGGATTGTATCCCTTTTTTCCTCCATTCACCATTCATTTTGTCCTGCTACACCGACCGGTTCTTTTCCAGCGGACGAGGATCCCTTTGGGTTTTTTTCCCGGGTTTTGCAGCGTGACTCCTGAATTCACTTTTCAGGTGGGAACAAAGTGGTCTGGTGTTTCCCCGGGAGCAAGGCGACTTATTTTCCCTTTACGCTTCTCTTAATTTTGCATTATTTCTTAATTACATAGATTCACAAGAGATTTAATGACCCCTAATTTTTATACCATTAAGATCATCCATTAAATCTGAGACCAAAGGTGTATTAAAAAAAGGGTAATTTTCCCGGGGGCCCAGTCCCTGGGCGCGCCAGTAACCCCCGGTTTACCCTTATTCCTCATTTTACCCCCTATACTGTGGTCCCCCTAAAAACCGTTCCCTCATCTCCACCCGGAAAAAGTTTGACACTTCCTATTATGAAATGGGGCCCTTATTATCCCCTTTGGACCGTGAACGCCCAAATTTCCCGGGGCCCATGTTTCACAGCCCCTAAACCATTCAAAAACTGCACCCCCCCGTGCCCCAGTTCGACCTATACCCCCGCACATCTGCGCAGGCGCAGTGGGAACCCAGTTGGTTCTATTCAAAATACAAATACATTTTGACCCAAATCAACACATTAAACACTTATTAGGCACTATAGCTTTGGAAATTAAATAATTTCCACAAATGGACTGATTACATCAACTCAAGGCTGAGGGACTGATTACCTCACACTCCTGTTCTTCACGGTTCACCTTTCCATGGACTGATGAAACCACTCTGTGGCAAAACATTTCCCCAGTAAAGATACACAAGAGTTGCACATGAGTCTAATTTATCAACAAACAAATACTAACAGGGGAAAACTGGGAGAGCAACACCTGGAGCTCACCCCAGTTACCTCTGAGGCTGCCGATATTCCACTGTGATGGTTTGAAAAAACGAGAAGTTGAAGATTGAGACACTTATGCAACATATGGGAATCTTTATTCAGGAAACGTTTCACCACACAGTGGCTTCCTCAGTCAAATACGAAGTAGAAAGGCGTAAGGAGAGGAGGAGTTTGAGGTAATCAGTCCCTCAGCCTGGAGTCGATGTGTTCAGTCCATCAATCTTGAAGAATGTACAGCATAGGGCCGTAGACATGGCTTATATACTGTAGTGATGCGAGTCAAAGGAGGAGGAGGTGGGATCATAGTGGTACCATCCACTAGTCGAAGTAGGTCTTCGTCCAAAGGTTGGACAAGTGCTGAAGAATTCTTTGTAAGAAGATCCCATGATGCTGCAGTGTCTGACAGTTGTGATGAATGGTTTGAAAAGCCGACAAGTTGAAGATTGAGACACTTATGCAACATATGGGAATCTTTATTCAGGAAACGTTTCACCACACAGTGGCTTCATCAGTCCAGTACAAAGTAGAAAGGCATAAGGAGAGGAGGAGTTTGAGGTAATCAGTCCCTCAGCATGGAGTCGATGTGTTCAGTCCATCAACCTTGTAGAATGCACAGCATAGGGACATAGACGTGGCTTATTTACTGTAGTGAGGTGAGGCAAAGCAGGAGGAGGTGGGGTCATAGTGGTACCATCCACTAGTCGAAGTAGGTCTTCGTCAAAGGTTGGACAAGTGCTGAAGAATTCTTTGTAAGAAGATCCCATGATGCTGCAGTGTCTGACAGTTGTGATGAATGGTTGAAAACTGACAAGTTGAAAAATTGAGACACATATGCCTTTCTACTTTGTATTGGACTGATGAAGCCACTGTGTGGCGAAACTTTTCCTGAATAAAGATTCCCTTTATGTTGCATAAGTGTCTCAATTTTCATATTCCACTGTAAATAAGCTAAGATTTGTGAAGAGAAAGATACAAGAAAGCGGAAGGTAGAGGTATCATGGGTTAGAAAGGTCTGTATGTGGGGGGGTAGAGGAAGGCTTTTAAGCAGCGAAGGATAAGGACATTTTGAAAAAAAGGGGTGCTCAGATGGAGAAAGGGAAGAGTATGAACAGGGGGTGGATCTGTGACCATTCAATGGTTTTGTCCCCTCAATATATTTGAGTTTGCTTAAAGTGCTTCTGAGGATAAGGATGTTGTATGGGGTTTACAATATTGGAGATGGAAGGAGGAGGGTGAGTAAAGATTGGGGGTATCAATGAATTGTACCAAAGTAGATGGGGACAAAAGAGTAGAGGGAACTGAGGAGCTTGGAAGGTGCCATCAGGAAAAGGAAGTGACTGGGAGGGGGCAGAAGTAGAAATTTGGGGAGGGGACAGGGGAAGAAGATACTATACTAGAAGATGGATGAACCTCCACACTCATAACAGAGCCAGTTGGGATTTGGGAGGAATGGGTACAGAGACGGGAAGGAAAAATGAGCAGGGTAAAAAAGGGGAAAGGGGGGGTTGAAAAAGAGATTTGAGCATGGGGATGGTTTGGACTTCGTAGGAGAGGGGGCAATGGGGAGTAGGTGTTTGTTGAGGTCTGGTAGACAAAACGTGAGTGAGAAGAGGAAGAGGCGAGAACCAGGAAGAGGTTGCCAAGGTAGGGGACCTCAGAGTCCAAACAGCAAAAGAGTTAGAGGCATGGGTGACTGCAGAAAGGGTGATACAGAGGAGGCTGCAAAAGTTGGGACCCAGAGGAGGGGGCATTTAGTAACTCGAGAATAAGAAATAAAAGGGAGTTTCACTTGGAGGCATATTATTTTTATTATAATAAAAAAGAACCACTAAACCCCAAGGGTTATAAAGCACTGCAGGGCAGGAAGGAAGCGAGGGTATCAGGTGGCAAAAGGGAGAGGGATGATTATTAGGTTACAGAGAACAATGGGGCAGTGGATAGTGAAGGGGTAGAGGGTAGCAAGAGATTGAGGTAGAAAGGGCTGAGGGGGGTGCAGAGGTTATCATCATCAGAGCTTGTGGAGTAAATCAGTCATTGTCAAGAAGTCAATGAGAGAGTCAGGATTAAAGGAGGGTCCATCAGCAAGAAGGGAAGGTAAAGAAAGAGTAGTAGAGCAGAGACGACGTTGGAGGTAAATTCTGTGTGTTCATTGATAGAGAGGGCAGTCTAATGGAATGTGGCTAACCAATACTGGAACCTGACACTTCTCACTGAGAGGAACAGGGTGCCTCTCCACGAGTTTACCCATGAGTAAGACGAGTTTAGTGATGAGAAGACGGGAAAAGAGTAGTTTTCCCAACCTCGACACTGGTGACAAAAAGACGGCCAGTAACCTATACTCGGTTTAATAGACTGAAGTTTGTTACCAAGCAGAGTAGACCAACGTTGTTGCCAACGGGAGTGAAGGTGGGTAGCTATTGCTGCAAAATAGTCCATAAATGGGACCCCTCTATATGAAACTGGTAGGTATGTACTGGTGACAGCGCAGCAGTGTCTGCCTGTTCATTGCCCTATACGTCAACATGATCAGGGACCCAACAATAAACAGTATCTTGATGCTTGGTAAAGATGTGGCATAGCCAAAGTTGGATACGGAGGACTAAAGGGTGAAGTGTATCAAATTTGTGTATAGCCTGTTAAAGCACTAAGGAAGTCTGAGAAAAACCACAAATGAAGACACAGGCATAAATGCAATATGGTTTAAGTGCTGCAAGAATGCATACAATTCGCAGTAAAATGCTAGCCAAAGAAGTAAATGCCCTCGTATGACGCTGTCCAGAAACACTGCTGCGAATCCTATGCCATCAGAAGATTTGAAGCAATCTCTGTACACTGTGATGGCATGAGAGAGTTAAAGTGGTCAGAAAAAGAGAGCGGGAAGCTACCGTAGGCAGTTTGTGCTTTCTAAGAAAAGGAGTGGAAAGAACAGACTCGAATAGCTGGAAACTTCCCAGGGGGTGGGGGAAAAGTGAGATGCTACATGAACATAGAAAGGTGGTAACTGAAGAGAAGACAAGAGCAAATGTAGGTGAAGTGAGAAGGGATGGAGCAAACAGAGACGGTGAACAAATAGAATGTCTACTAATATCGGTGACCATTCTATAAAGGAAGGCTTGCGGAGATCATGAGAGCGTACTAGTAGAAAAGGCAATGGGGCATCATGGCGATCAGACAAGGATGGAAACGTTTGCTTCTGCATAGAGGCTCTCAACAGGGAAGAAGTAAAAAGCACCAAAGGCATAAACGTATCCTAGGTGACTTGGAGGCATAGATGAGAGACTGCCATAGCATATGGGAGGCCTTCTGCCTCTGGACAACAGATTTCATGCTCATATAAGTAAAAATTGGCACCCCGTGAGAGTATGATGAGTGAGCCTCTTTACAATTAAGCCAAGAGGGAGAGAGACTACAAGATGGACTGGAATGGGCGTTGCACCATGGACTGGGCATCCGGCCAATGGAAACGCAATATTTTGCCAGATGGGCCAAAACACCAGCAATTTCTACACTATTGTAGTGTGGGGATCACCTTGCAAACTTGTAAACTGTGACCTGCTATTATGCAGAGGGCAGAAGATCCCTGACAGTCAAAAGTTTAGTGAGCTACATTGCAAGGGTAATGTCTCTTTCCTATGGGCAGGGAGAAATAGGTGTCTACTTTGAGGATGGGAAGGTCTTGGAGTTCTAGTTGTTCCAGAATGTCATTGGCACATGTCTGGAAATCCTGTTGACTGGGAGAGGGAACATGGAGGAATAGCTCTAGGAGGCGAAAAAGGCCGTAAACCCCTCTCTGTGCTCAAGAGGGTCTCAGCACCACAAGTAGTGCAGATGCAGCATGGAACTTGTGCCATACCCTTCCCTTCATGCCAGTAAACCAGCAATCCAGGATAGCAACCTCATATCCACCCAGCCCCCCTCAGAGGACAAAAGAGAGTAGCTGGACATCAACCACAAAGCATACCTTATTTGGCCACCACCACTTGGAATCCAAAAGGCAGCTTCCAGAGATACACCGGTCACCCAAAAGACACCCAAAGCCACACCCTGGGATACCGTAGAGGGATCGTTACATCCCCAGGTGATCCAGATTCTATGGCAAACTACACCACCCCCAGACCTCAGTGGAATGGGATGGACCTCGGTACCCTTCGCCGTACCTAGGAACTAGATTGCCTGTGGGAAGAATCTCAAAGGGTGAAAAGAGGAAGGGAATAGTGGAGGGATGGGGAGGAGGAGGAGGATAGGGAAAAAGGGAAGATAGGATAGGGTAGGAGGGGACTGGGGGTAATTAAAAGGTTTTAGTCTGAGGATGGAGACCAAAATGTCTAAATTCCTCAGACAAATAGCCTCTTCATCTCGCCATAGAGCCCCCTTTGAAGGGGTATTATTATAATAATAAAAAGAAGCAATAAACCCAGGAGGGTCACACAAATTTTATTTACATATTTTTTATTAATACCTTGAATTTATAATTAATATGGAAACCACAAAAAAGTATAGGACGAATGAAAGTCAAGTAAATTGGTTTAAAATTTTGTTAAAACTAAATAATAGGATAAATATCTTTGTCTGTAAATGTTATTAAGATTCTACATTGATCAGTAAACACTAAAATTTAAATCTATCAAAAATATTTGAAAAAAAAAAAAGAATAAGTGACAATAAGAAAATGCTTGAAACTTTTTCAAAAAATCCTATATTTAAATAATTGATAAAAAATGAACACAAATGTCTGCAAGAACACTTAAATATTTATAATTTATAATATTCTAAGCATAATATTTTTCAATTGTTTTTCCAATTATTTCATTTTATATTTAAGGAAAGGAGATGTAAACTAGAAAGAGGAAGGCGTCCCTATACAGGCGAGGGAAAAGAATAAGAGCAGCCCAAAAGGGCCAACATATCTGTAATATGTATGGAGACGTTGGTCAGAGAAATAGTAAACATTGAATTTAAGCTAAAGGAAATTTTTCAGGAGTCAAGATATGCGGGAAGAACTAAAAGCCATAAATGAACTTGAAAGGAAGCCAAAATATTCATTTTTTTTTGCCAAATCCATGTTGAGAACTCCATTATTGGCACCTACTTAAAAGGATGAGTCCTACAAAGATGACAGCAAGGAAATGAGAGACCTACTCAAGTCAAAGTATGACCCAGTATGACTGAGAGTTGAAGACCTAAATGAATTTTTTATGAGACGAATTTAGTAGACTCGAACCTATCTGATTTATCCTGATGCCAAATGACTTCGAGAATGCACCCCTGCCCCAGGCCCAGGCTCAAAGGAACTCAGTGTTCATCAACCCAAATTTCAGGAAGACCCTATCATGTGCTTTTTTAAAATCCCGTGGAGAGGGAGCATGGACACAGGAGTCGTACCACAGCTGCCGCTGCCGCAGCGAACCTTGCTCATCTACTTTAGTTCCACTTGAGGTTCCCCAAAAACCCTGAGATGGTCTAGTAAAGACCCACATAACACTAATATAGGTGGAGTCCCAGAATGATATAGATCAAGTGCAGAAATCACCCAAAATTATGCAAAATTACCAACAAATAAGCACGTGTTTCTACCACCTGCCCCACTTTCCGGGGCGAAGTGAAAATCCACAATATTCACTCATTATCTACAAACTCATCTGAAACACTGTCAATGGCCAGGGGGCAGGGCAACACAAGAAGACCCAGTAAAACAGCTAAAGCCCCAAACACCAGAGAAGAGAGAAGCATTACTATAAGGAAAACTTCTCCTACTACCAGCCAAACACAACCCTCAATACCCACCCCCACAACACTCGCCAAACAGCAACAAGCATGGCCATCTCCAGGAATGCCCCAAACTCGGGGCCCCCTACAATAAGTGTCAGGGGCTGAGACTGTTCAACTGCCTCCCTGCACACATAAGGGGGATTACCAACAGACCCCCGGCAGTCTTCAAGCTGGCACTGGACAAGCACCTAAAGTCAGTTTTCCCGATCAGCCGGGCTGTGGCTCATACGTTGGTTTGCGTGCAGCCAGCAGCAACAGCCTGGGTGATCAGGCTCTGATTTCCCCCAGGAGGCCTGGTCACAGACCCGGGGCCGCGGGGGCGTTGACCCCCCGGGAAATCTTCCAGGTAAAAATCCAGGTAACTCCTTCCTTGGATTTGATGAAACAAACATTTCAGACCCAGAAATAGTAAAACTTCTTAAGATCCAGAACCATACAATCATCAACCTAACCCAGGAAATGCAGGAACTTAAAACCTCCAATGGCACATTAACCAAGATGTGAAGGAATTACAAACCTCTAACACTCAGTACCTCAGCAGGATCACAAACTCTTAAGCATAAATTAAACACAATAGAACATAAGCAGCACCATACCCAGTCTGTGGATACCATCAATAGTCTAAAAGATCAGGTAACCCAACTAAATACCAATATCAAGACGTTATGAACAATTTCCAAGACCACTTTGAATAACAACAACTATGTGACTCAGTTGTAGTACAAAGCAACCTTCTACCTATAACTGTAACCCAAGAAACATGTAAAACAAACCACCTTACAACTTGATAAATTAGACCACATGTGCAACTCTTTCCCTGTGTCCGACTAAACCTTTACATTATTATTATAATCAAAAATAAGCGCTAAGCCACAAGGGCTATACAGCGCTGCAGGGTAGGGGAGGAAGCAAGGGAATTGGATGGCAGAAGGGAGGGGGGATGATCAGCAGGTTACAGAAAACAGCGGGGCAGGGGATAGTACGGGGGTAGAGGGTAGCAAGAGATTGAAGTAGAAAGGGGCTGAAGGTAACAGAATTTGTGAAGTAAGTCAGTTGTTGTCAAAAAGTCAATGAGAGAGTCCGGATGAAGGTGGGTCCATCAGCGAGAAGGGAAGGTAAAGAGAGAGCAGTGGAGCGAAGACGACGACAGAGGTAAATTCTGCGTGCTCGTTGATAAAGTGGGCAGTCCAACAGAAATGTGGCTGACTGATAATGGAGCTTGGCAATTCTCACAGAGAGGAGCAAGACGCCTCTCCATGAGATATCCATGAGTAAGACGAGTATGGCCAATGCGAAGACGGGAGAGAGTAGTCTCCCAACCTCGACACTGGTGATAAGAAGACGGCCAGTAACCTATACTCGGTTTAATAGATTGAAGTTTGTTGCCGAGCATAGTAGACCAACGTTGTTGCCAACGGGTGTGAAGGTGGGAAGATATTGCAGTAAAATAGTCTGTAAATGGAATACCTCTATAAGAAACTGGTAGGTCATGTACTGCTGACCGCGCAGCAGTGTCTGCCTGTTCATTGCCCTGTACGTCAACATGACCAGGGACCCAACAAAAAACAATATCTTTATGCTTGGTAAAGATGCGGCGTAGCCAAAGTTGGATACGGAGGACTAAGGGGTGAGGTGAATCAAAATTTTGTATAGCCTGTAAAGCACTAAGGGAGTCTGAGACAACCACAAATGATGATACAGGCATAGATGCAATAAGGATAAGTGCTGTAAGGATGGCATATAATTCAGCAGTAAAAATACTAGCCGAAGATAGTAAATGCCCTTGTACGACGCTGTCCGGAAACACTGCTGCGAATCCTACGCCGTCAGAAGACTTAGAGCCATCTGTGTACACAGCAATGGCATGAGAATGAGAGTGAAAGTGGTCAAGAAAAAGAGAGCGGGAAGGGACCGTAGACAGTTGGGCTTTCGAGCAAGGGAGGGAGAAAGAACAGACTCGAACAGCTGGAACTTCCCAGGGGGGTAGGGAAAAGTGAGATGCTACATGTACATAGAAAGGTGGTAGTTGAAGAGAAGACAAGAGCGAATGAAGGCGAAGAGAGAAGGGACGGAGTAAACAGGGGCGGCGAACAAATAAAGAATGTCTACTAATATCAGTGACCATTCTATAAATGGAAGGATTGCGGAGATCATGAGAGCGTACATAGTAGCGCAGGCAATGGGCATCACGGCGATCGGATAAGGATGGAACATTCGCTTCTGCATAGAGGCTCTCGACAGGGGAAGAGCGAAAAGCACCAAGGCATAAACGTAATCCTTGGTGATGAATGGGGTTAAGGCTAGAGAGAGTAGCAGGAGATGCCGCTGAATAGATCTGGTCACCATAATCAAGTTTCGATAAAATAAGGGTGGAATGTAGGCGAAGGAGGGTTCGACGATCAGCTCCCCATGAAAGATGAGCAAGGGTTTTAAGAAGGTTCAGCCGGCTGTGACAAGTTGCCTTCAGAGAGGTAATGTGAGGTTTCCAGGATAACCTACGATCAAAGAGGAGGCCCAGAAACTTGACTGTATCACGTTCAGGGATACGGGAGCCATAGAGGTACAAAGGATGATCGGAGATGACAGAGCGTCTAGTGAAAGTGATTTGGTGGGTTTAGTGCTGGAAAATTTAAACCCACGTGTGGTGGCCCAATTGGAAACACGGTCGACTGCATGTTGGAGAGAAACTGTAAGGAGGTGACAGTCAGCGCCTGCGCAGGCAATAGCGAAGTCATCAACATAGAGTGATGACCAAATATTTGATGGAAGACTAGAGGCCAAATCATTAATAGCAAGGAGAAAAAGTGTTGTGCTCAGAACACATCCCTGGGGGACACCTTCAGCTTGGATAAAGTCCGGGGAGAGCACATTATTAACCCGAACACGGAAATGCCTGTCAGTTAAAAAGTTCTTAAGGAAGGATGGTAGATTGCCTCGAAGGCCTAAGGAGTGGGCTTGGGCTAAAATATTATACCTCCAAGTTGTGTCATTATTATTATAATCAAAAAAGAAGCGCTAAGCCACAAGGGCTATACAGCGCTGCAGGGTAGGGAAGGAAGCAAGGGAATTGGATGGCAGAAGGGAGGGGGGATGATCAGCAGGTTACAGAAAACAGCGGGGCAGGGGATAGTACGGGGGTAGAGGGTAGCAAGAGATTGAAGTAGAAAGGGCTGAAAGTATCAGAATTTGTAAAGTAAGTCAGTCGTTGTCAAAAAGTCGATGAGAGAGTCCGGATGAAAGGTGGGTCCATCAGCGAGAAGGGAAGGTAAAGAGAGAGCAGCGGAGCGAAGACGACGACAGAGGTAAATTCTGCATGCTCGTTGATAAAGTGGGCAGTCCAACAGAATGTGGCTGACTGATAATGGAGCTTGGCAATTCTCACAGAGAGGAGCAAGACGCCTCTCCATGAGATATCCATGAGTAAGACGAGTATGGCCAATGCGAAGACGGGAGAGAGTAGTCTCCCAACCTCGACACTGGTGATAAGAAGACGGCCAGTAACCTATACTCGGTTTAATAGACTGAAGTTTGTTGCCGAGCATAGTAGACCAACGTTGTTGCCAACGGGTGTGAAGGTGGGAAGATATTACAGCAAAATAGTCCATAAATGGAATACCTCTATAAGAAACTGGTAGGTCATGTACTGCTGACCGTGCAGCAGTGTCTGCCTGTTCATTGCCCTGTACGTCAACATGACCAGGGACCCAACAAAAAAAATATCTTTATGCTTGGTAAAGATGCGGCATAGCCAAAGTTGGATACGGAGGACTAAGGGGTGAGGTGTATCAAATTTTTGTATAGCCTGTAAAGCACTAAGGGAGTCTGAGACAACCACAAATGATGACACAGGCATAGATGCAATACGGATAAGTGCTGTAAGGATGGCATATAATTCAGCATTAAAAATACTAGCCGAAGATAGTAAATGCCCTTGTACGACGCTGTCCGGAAACACTGCTGCGAATCCCACGCCGTCAGAAGACTTAGAGCCATCTGTGTACACAGCAATGGCATGAGAATGAGAGTGAAAGTGGTCAAGAAAAAGAGTGCGAGAAGCGACCGTAGACAGTTGGGCTTTCGAGCAAGGGAGGGAGAAAGAACAGACTCGAACAGCTGGAACTTCCCAGGGGGGTAGGGAAAAGTGAGATGCTACATGTACATAGAAAGTTGGTAGTTGAAGAGAAGACAAGAGCGAATGAAGGCGAAGAGAGAAGGGACAGAGTAAACAGGGGCGGCGAACAAATAAAGAATGTCTACTAATATCAGTGACCATTCTATAAATGGAAGGATTGCGGAGATCATGAGAGCGTACATAGTAGGCAGGCAATGGGCATCACGGCGATCGGATAAGGATGGAACGTTTGCTTTGCATAGAGGCTTTCGACAGGGGAAGAGCGAAAAGCACCAAGGCATAAACGTAATCCTTGGTGATGAAATGGGGTTAAGGCTAGAAGAGTAGCAGGAGATGCCACTGAATAGATCTGGTCACCATAATCAAGTTTTGATAAATAAGGGTGGAATGTAGGCAAAGGAGGGTTCGACGATCAGCCCCCCACGAAAGATGAGCAAGGGTTTATAAGAAGGTTCAGCCGGCTGTGACAAGTTGCCTTCAGAGAGGTAATGTGAGGTTCCAGGATAACCTACGATCAAAGAGGAGGCCCAGAAACTTGACTGTATCACGTTCTGGGATACGGGAGCCATAAAAGGTACAAAGGATGATCGGAGATGACAGAGCGTCTAGTGAAAGTGATTTGGTGGGTTTTAGTGCTGGAAAATTTAAACCCAGTGTGGTGGCCAATTGGAAACATGGTCGACCCGCATGTTGGAGAGAAACTGTAAGGAGGGGACAGTCAGCGCCCGCGCAGGCAATAGCGAAGTCATCAACATAGAGTGATGACCAAATATTTGATGGAAGACTAGAGGCCCAAAACATTAATAGCAAGGAGAAAAAGTGTTGTGTCAGAAACATCCCTGGGGGCACCTTCAGCTTGGGTAAAGTCCGGGGAGAGCACATTATTAACCCGAACACGGAAAAAGCCGTCAGTTAAAAAGTTCTTAAGGAAAAGGATGGTAGATTGCCTCGAAGGCCTAAGGAGTGGGTTGGGCCCAAAATATTATACCTCCAAGTTGTGTCATATGCCTTCTCAAGGGCAAAAAATATGGCAAAAACTGAGTGGTTATTCGCAAAGGCATTAGAACATACGTATCCAAGCGTGTAAGGGGTCTATGGTAGAACGCCTTACGAAAAACCATATTGACGAGTGGAGAGACTGTTGTGTGTCTCTAAATACCACACTAAACGTCTATTTACTAGGCGTTCCATTACTTTGCAAACTGCACTGGTAAGAGCAATGGGACGATAGTGGGAGGTTTCATGTCCCGTAGTGCCTGGTTTGCGGGAAAGGGAGAACAATGGCGGATTTCCACAGCTGTGGAAGAACTCCTTGTGACCAAATAAGATTGTAAAGGCGTTTAAAAGGACTGCAAGGGCTGACTGATGTAAATGTTGTAGCATACGAATATGAATGTCGTTGGGCCCAGCTGCCCATGATCGACAAGCTGAGAGTGTTGCCTCCGTTCTTGAAGTGTAAAAAGGGCCCTTATATGTTCTTCTCTGAGAGAAGAAAAGTCCCAAAGGGGCTAACTCTTTGGCAGATTTGAGGGAAAAAAATGGGGGCATAGATGGAGTCCCTGAGAAATCGGACCCTGATTGCCAAATTTTATTGGCAAATCTAGTGGGTTGCTATATCAAACCGGCAACCCGCAGAACGGGGCCCGGGCAAGGGGAATATTTTCCACTCAGTTTTATACTTTTTCCCCGATGCACTCATAGAGGGAAATTTAGGGAGGGGAGCATAATCTCGCCCGAAGTGCGTTTAGCGTCAGGATGCACGGCGAGCGATCGCACCTTCTGTTTTTAAAAACAAGGATCGCTCTGTGGTTCTATTGTACCGGGACCTGCCCTGCGCGCGTTTAAACGTTGCACGAGCACAAGCAGGAGACCACCAAGGCAGCATTTCGAGAATGCCCCGCCCGAAGTTTGGGGTATAGAATGAGAAGCTGCGGTGAAAGCGGAGGATGAGAAGAGGTGTAAAAGCTCATCGATGGAGGACGAAGAAGGAACCTCTTTAAAACAGTTAGGTGTGAGTAAAGGTTCCAATTTGCCCGATTAAATTGCCAGCGTGGGGGGGGCGAAGAGGTGGCGAATATGAAGAGGAAGTAAGAATGATTGGGAAATGATCACTGTCATGTAAGTCCGGGAGAACAGACCAAGTGAAGTCAAATGCGGTGAGGAAGAGCAGATGAGAGATCGATGCAAGAGAGAGTATGAGTCCGAGGATCAAAATGGGTGTGAGTACCTGTATTTAAAAACATGGAGGGGGTGGGTGGCAAGAAAAGCCTCTAACTGAATTCCACGGGAATCACAGTGAGACCCCCCCAGAGGAAATGGTGGGCATTAAAATCACCAAGTAACAGAATCGGTGGCGGTAATGACGAAACAAGGAAGGCAAAATCCGGAAAATATAATGCCCGAGAAGGAGAGAGATATAAAGAACAGAGCGTATACCACCTATGTAAGTGGATACGGGCTGCTGTGTAATGCAGCGAAGTATGAACAAATAGCTGATGGTACGGAATATCAGTGCGGAGAAGAAGGGCACTTTCATTAAAGGTCCCATCAGGAAAAGGATCTGAAGAATACAATAAATTATAGCCTGAGATGTGAGAAATAACAGCAGAGTGTAATTTTGGTTCCTGTAAGCAAACACCAACAGGGGCAAACTGGGAGAGTAACATCTGAAGCTCACCCCGATTACCCTGAGGCCGCGTTTTATTCCACTGTAAATAAGCATGATTGGCAATGATAAAGATACTTGAAATCCGCAGGTAAGGGTTCCTACGGACTAGAAGGGTTAGAAAAGTCCACATGCGGAGGCAGTGGAAAACGTTCAAGCAGCGAAGGAACGGTGCGCTGTGAAGAAAGGAGTTGCGCAGATGGAGCAGAGGAGAGAGAAAGAGCGGAAGGTGGATCAGTGTCCATTGATGGTTTGGTCTCTGCAATATATTCAGAGATTGCTTCAAGTGTTTCGGAATTCAGAGATGTCGTATGGGAGACAATATTGGGAATGGTAGGGGGATGATGAGTAAAGATTGGAACTGTATTGGACTGTACCAAGGTAGGGGGGGGCGAAAGGGTGGAGGGAACTGGAGAAGCGTGGCAGGGGACAGAAGAGGCAGGAACCTGGGAGGTGGCAGAAGGAAGAAACTTGGGAGGGAAAAAGGGGGGGAAGGTTTCAGTACGAGGAGGAGGGTGAACCTCTACACTTGTAAATGAGCCAGTGAGGGGGAAGAAAAACCCGGGAAAAGGGCAGGGGGGTAAA
>NC_069429.1:42802427-42890813 GCF_026875155.1 Cherax quadricarinatus | reverse complement strand
ACCCTTGCGGGGGTTTTTTCACTGACAATGTTTTAAAACACTTTGGGGGAAGTATAGGGAACGGAGGTAAAGGCCACAAAGGAAAAAGTTTTATTTTTGTGGGGAAAAAAAAATTTTTTTCCCAAGGTGACTCTAAAGCGGGTCCTAGTGGCATTAAAAGAAGAAGGGAAAAGTAACCCCAGAAAAGGACCTCAACATCTAAGTCTTAAGGGAAAGGGGGTTTTCCCCTTCTAAACCTAACACTCTCTTTTCCCCCCCTTTCCCACCCCCATAAATTCATCACCAGATCTTCAAAAAAAGAAAGGTGTCATGTAATTTTTGCATCCCTTTTTCTTTTTTGTGTGTAAAAATTAAAAATTTCAGGGGTTTAAAAAAAAATTTTTTTTTTCATACTTTTGGGTGTTTTGCAGGGGGTTTAATTTTTTATTTCCTTTATTTCTTTGGGAAAAATTCATCCAAAATTCCGGATTTTTTTCGCATAAAAAATTTAACCCCTCTTGCAGGTTTAAAATTTGGGTTATGGGGGGGCCCCACTGTTTTTTGGGCTGCAATAGCTACCCACCTTCAAAACCCCCCTTTGGGAAAACAACTTTGGGTAAAACCCCTGTTTGGAAAACAAACTTTATTCAAATTAAATTCGGGGCATAGGTTTGGCCGTACCTTTAAATCAGTCCCAAGGCGGGGAAACCACTCTCTCCCTCTTGAAATTGGCCACACTCGAAAAAACTCAGGGGTATCTCTTTGAGAGGAAACCCTTTTTTTACCTCTCTGTGAGCATGTAAATTTCCCTGACCGATTGGCCACTTTCCCCTGTTAAAACCCCCCCTCTCTAAAATTTGCACGAAAAATTTTTCCCCCAAAACGCCATCTCTTTTTCTGTACTCTCTCTTTCCCCTTTCCTTCTTGCGATGGACCCTCCTTTAATCCTGACTCTCTCATTGACTTCTTACAACAAATGTTTTACCCCCAAAAACTCTGATGATGTTTCCCCTTGGCACTTCCCTCAGCCCTTCGCCCGTCTCTTGCTGTTTTTTCCCTTTTTTTCACCATCCAGCTCCGCTGTTTTCCAAACCTTTTACCCCCCCCACCTCCCTTTTGCCCCCTGATGCTTCGCTTCCCTCCCCCCTGAAAGCGCTGTAAACCCTTGGGGCTTAGCGCTTTTTTTTGATTTAATAAAAATTTAACCCTTTCCCTTCACTTCGATGGTGTTTCTAAATTTTCCCTTTAAATCATGCGGTACCACTATAAATTTTTTTTTGGGCCCGGGTAATTTATTTCACAGTCCCAAAGCACTAAACCCCCAATAAAATTAATCGAAAAATTTTTGAAGGGATGGGCCCCAGGTTAGTTCACTAAAAGCATCAAAAAGTCACATTGGCAACAGCCCCTTTGAAAAGGGGAAACCAGGACAGTGGGCTGGCGGACGGGCCCCGGCCCCCGGCCCATTTAAAAAATTAGGCAAATTTTCAAAAATTGGGGAAAAAAGGGTTGGTGCGAAAAAACCCCCTTGTTTTTCGAAGTTTTTGGGGTTAAGCTATATGTTCGAATTTGAGGTTCCAATGTATTTAGAGTATTGTGTTGCAGTGCAAAGACAGCCACTCTCATCCCCTAGGAATTAGGGGCAAAATTTTTTTAAAATGGCTTACGTTTTTTTTAAATACTTAAAAAATTTTATTAGTTTAAGTTGTACAAATTTTTTTTTAGAAACAATTATTTTAATTTTTCAATTGTAGGGCTTAAAAAAAAACTTTTGTTTTTTTGTGGGGAAAAAAAATTTAAAAATGAAAAGCAAAAATAATAAAAAAATTTCCTGGAGAGATGATAAGGGAACCCAGGGAAATTGTTATTTTAGTTTTCGGGAAATGTTTTCCTTTATTTATTCTAAACCCCTTTTTTGGGAAAAATTGGTCTTTCTTGAATTTTGAGAAAAATTTGGGAAAAATTTTTAGAAATTTTTGGGACCCAATTTAATGATTAGTTAAAATGGGGTAAATGGGCAGCTTCTTGTACTCAATCGATAGAATGAAAGGATTTCTAACATCAAAAATTGGGATTTTTGGTTGACGGGAAAAACAGGGTTTTTGGGCCCCAAAATTAGGGCTAAAAAAGAGGCAAAATAAACTGATAATTTAAATAAGCATAAATTACAAATTTTTGTGAGAGCGAAATTTCCCCAAAAGTTTTCCTAAAATTTTTTGTGCTTTTGGGTCAAAACTTTTCCTACCCCTTTCCTTTTTTTTGCACACCCCTACAACTCTAGTCTCAACCTTTGTATTTCCTTTTTTTTGCACTTTTTCTTTTGCTCCCGTGGTTTTGGGCCCTTTTTTCAGGTTTAGCCCCTTTGGGATTTTTTTTCTTCTTTCCTCACTCAAAAACCCAGTTTTTTTTCCTAAGCCCCATGTTGGTAAAAAAAATTTATCACAAAGGGAGGGGGAAAATATGACATGGGTTTGTGTAAAACCATGTTTGAAAATTTTTTTTAATGCCCCATCTTTGCTCCATTTTTTTCATTTCTGGTATTTTTTTAAAAATGTTTTTATAGTAGTGTACTGAAATTTTGTAAAAGCAGTTTACAGGAATCAGCTCAAATTTTACTTTAATTTAGGTTTGAAATACGGCCCGAGAGCCCATCGTAAGTCTGAGGTGTGGGGGAAAACGAGTACGTCGCTAATTTGAGGAAAAGGGCTGAAATTAATTTTATTTTTCCCCTCCAAAAATTAAAAATAAAAATTAAAGATTTTTGGGTTTTGAAGTCATATTGTTTACTCATTTTTTAGTTAACAAATTTATTATATAAACTTGTGATTTATCTTAAAGATCTTTACAGATAAAACATTTAATGGAAAATTTTTTTATTTAGTAAAGCATGTGACAATAAAAAAAAAAAAAATCTTTTTTGTCGGAAGTTTGTTGTTTGGTAATTGTGGATTATTGTGCTTTTCTGACTCCATGTTTTTTATTGCAGACGTATTTTGGGGGATTTCCCAAGGTTGTGTTTTCCCAGAATTTTATCTTCAGTATTTTCAAGAAGCACCATGAAAGTGCTTGAACAAAAAATGATATTGCAAAATTATTTTGGGGGAAAGGGGCTCCCAAAGGTTTGCCTTGGGCCAGAAACTATATCTTCAGTACTTCAAGAACCCACCATTTAAGTGTCTTAAAACAAAAACGATATTGCGAAGATTTTGGGGAAGACAAACCGGGTTGTGTCTTGCCGGGACACTATTTTCTTCAGTATTTCCAAGAAGAAACACGTGAAAATTGTCTTGAACAAAAACTGAAATTGCAGAAGTATTTTTTTTAAAAGACTACCAGGTTGTGTCTTCCCAGACACATATCTTCGCTTCAAGAAGCACCGGGGTAGGTTTAAAACAACAACTGATATTGCGAAGTTTTTGGGAAGATTTAACCGGTTTTGTCTTCCCTGACACAATATCTTCAGTATTTCAAAAAGACCAGTGTAAGTGCCCCTTGAAAAAAAACTGAAAATTGCAAAAGGTTTTTTTTGGAAGACAAACGGTTGGGGCCCTTCCCCAGACACTATATCTTCAGTACTTCAAGAACCCACCAGTGTAAGTGCCCTTGAAAAACAATTGATATTGCGGGAAGTTTTTTGGGGAAAGCTACCAGGTTGGTCTTGCCAGACACTATATTTTTAGTACTTCAAGAAAGGAAACCCGATGTTTTTTTGTAAATTTTTAAACTAGCTATACTAATTAAAAAATTTTTGCTTTTGATTTTGGGGCCAAACATGAGAAAAATGCATCTATTGATAAGTGTGCACTATATAAAACAAATCCGGGCCGGGGCATAATCCCATAAAAAAAAAAAAATTTGCAACTGTTTTTTTGGATTAAAAAAAAAAATTTTTTGGTTATTTTAATAGGGGTTTTTTTTTAGAAAATTCATGTTTCTTGGGTTCTCTTTTGGATAAAATAGAGCATGAAATTACGGGAAAGTTTTTAAAGGGATTTTAAAACAGAAAAAAAAAACTTGAAATTGATTCAGGGGTTGGGGGAAAGGGTTCTGTTTTTGCTGATATTAGGGGAAAAACAATCACTTTCACTTTCCCCAATAACCCCAGCTGGGGGGTTTAAAATGTTTTGCTGCTGAATGCACTAATTTTTATTTATACTTTTTATTACAATATTTGATAACTTTTCTATTTTTTGTGTGCATAAAAATAATTTTTTGAATAAGAAATCAAAATGAAATTCATCTTTTAAAGGGCTAAAAAATAAACTAAAAATTTGTAGAAATGTTATTTTTTGTCCCAGGTTGCTTGCTTTGGATTTTTCGGGCCCCTATTTTGAAATTTAGAATATTTTTTTTTTTTTTTTGTGAAATTGGCCATTTTTTCCAATTTTCCCAAATTTCACTTTTTTGGGGGAATTTTAAATATTTGAATTGGGCATTTTTATGTGTTTAAATTTGATAATATAGAACACATAAGTAAAATTTGCTAAGATTTTGGTTTTTTGGGAATTTATGAAAAGGGCCCAAAAAAACGGGACTAAAAGTGGGGAAAATCGCCAATGCATAATTTTTTGGGGGACACAGCAAAATTTACGGGAGTATAACCTCATAAAAATTTTTATAAAATTATTTCATTTTATTACTTTAAAGGAAAAAGATTCTCTAAAAATTTCCTAAGAAAAATAATATTTTTTTTTGACCCTGTGGGGAATTTTTTAGATTGGGGGTCTGGGAAACCCCCAAGGGGCAATAAAAAAAATAAAAAAAAAGGGAAAAAATTTTTTAAAACAAAAAACAAATAATAATAAAAAAATTAATAATAATAATAATAAAAAAATTGTTGAGTGTATCGGGAGTGTTTAGTACATATATTTTTTCTTTTAACACAAAACAAAAATTTGAATGTTTTTTTAAAAATATTTAAAATTTAAATTTTGCTCATAAGTTGAACAAGTTTTTCCTAAATTAAAAACTAAAATGGCAAAAATGTTCATAAGGAAAAAAAAATGTGTTCAATTTTTCAAAATAGTTAAAAAAAATCATAAAGTAGGGCTTATGAGGGAAAATAACAAAAATTAACTAAACACTGTTTTAAGACAAAATATTTTTTTAAAACAAAAACCTTCATTTAAAAAATTTTTTGGGGGAAAAAATAAAAAAACACAAACCCTATGAATGTTCAGAGGGGGGGGGGGGGGGGGGGGGGGGGGGGGGTCTGAAATGTTTTTGCATAAAAACCCGTCTTGTGAAAAAATATGGGGACAAAAATACAGGAAATTAAAACCCTATCATGCTCTTTAGTGTCTTGAAATGTTTTAGTGAAAAAAAAGCAATCTTGTGAAACTTTTTTGAGTAAATAAAGGGGATAAACCATATCAATGTTTTGAGTGTCCCGAAATGTTTTAAATGAAAAAAGCAATTTTGTTTAAACATATTAAGTACATAAGGAGGGTAAAACCCTATCAATGTTCTTAGTGTCTGAAATGTTTTTTGTGAAAAAGCTTTTCTTGTGGAAAAATAGAAGTACAAACAGGAGATTTAAAACCCAAACAAAGTTCAGAGTGTCCCGAAAAAGTTTTTTGTGGAAAAAACAGTTTGTGAGGGGATATGAGAGTACTGGGAGGAGTAAACCCTTCAATGTTCTGAGTGTCCCGAAATGTTTTAAAACATACAAGCAGTCCCTTTTAACACAAAAAGAATTCATACAGGAGATAAAACCCTTTCGATGTTAGAGTGTCTGAAAAGTTTTTAAACTAAACAGTCTTGTGACACACATGAGACTACTACAGGGGATAAACCCTACAAAGTTTTAGTGTTGAAATGTTTTTTAATTCAAACAACAGTCTTTTGACCAAAATGAATAAAATAAAAGGGGATAAAAACCCTATCAATGTTCTGGTGTCTGAAAATGTTTTTTAAAAAAAAAATGCAATCTTTTGACACAAATGAGATACATTCAGAGAAAAAGTCATATCAATGTTTCTGAGTGTCTGAAAAGTTTTAAACGAAAAAAAACATCTTTTGACACCCCAAAGAAGGGGTACAACAGGAGTTTAAAACCTTTTCAATGCCGAGTGGGCTGAAATGTTTTAAAACATACAAGCAGTCCCTTTTGACAAAACATGGGGACTACATACAGGAAAAAAAAACCATATCAATGTTCTGAGTGCCCGAAATTTTTTTTAAACCAAAAAAACGTCTTTGACACAAAATGAGAGTACATTACGGAGATAAACCATAACAATGTTTTGAGTGTCTGAAATGTTTTAATCAAAAAAACAACTTGTGACACATTATAGTGCATTCAGGGAAAAAACCATATCAATTTTTTCCCGAAATGTTGAAATGTTTTTTAAACAAAAAAACAATTTTTGTGAGCATCTCAAGTTAAATTTAAGGAGGGAAACAGGGGGTTTTGTTTAATTTTCAGAAATATTTTGTTAAAAAATCATCAGAATATATAAAAGGGAATTCCTTTAAAAGTTTAGAGTGAAATTTGTTTAAAGAAATTCAGGGCATATAAATCAAATTTGCTCTAGAGGGTAAGTTGTATTTTAATTTTTTAGAAAAAACTTATATATTTTTTAAAAAAAATTAGTCTTGTTTTTACCATAGAGCTAATATATTAAAGAACAATATTTCATTTGGGCCCCCGGATAAATATTTTTTTATTCCAAAGTATGTTCAGGGGCCCCGTTCTGACCCAAAATTTTTTCCCATAAGGGAAAATTGTAAATAATTAGTTTTATTTTAAAAACCCCCAAAACATACAAGTACAAAAAGCACTTTCTAATTACACTTAAAATAACTGGTCGCATTGGGGGGGGATGTTAAGCGGGGGTCCACTGTAAAATATATTTATTATTATTTTTTATTATCACACTGGCCGATTCCCACAAAGGCAGGGGGGGCCCCAAAAAAAAAAAACTTTTTAACCCCTCATTTACTCCAAACACTGTCTGCCAAAGGGGGCTTTACACTTAATTTTTTTAAAAAGCAACTTAACCAAACCCCCCCTTCAGAGTGCAGGCACTGTACTTCCCTCTCCCGGACTCAAGTCCCGGGCCCGGCCCGGTTTTCCCCGAACCCCTTCATTTAAAAGTTTCTTTGCTCCAACCAAAAAGCACGTAAAATATTTAAAAAACCCTTCTTTTCCATTCACTCCTATCAAAAAACGCTAAACAAGCCTCTGGGGAAATCCCAAACCCCCCCGCAAAAAAAAACCCCCCTTTAAAAACCCCCCCCTCCCAAACCCTTTTTTTTGGCCCACCCCACCCCGCCCTTTCCCTTTCCCCTACGGGCTGATACACTCTTTAAGTTTAGTTGTTTTGCTTCCCTTTTTATCTACATGTCCCAAACCCCCTCAACAACCCTTCCCCAGCCCCTGGCAACAAATTTTTTGGGAATCCCCACCCCCCTCCTAACTTCCCAAAATTCGAATTCCCCTGCATTATATTTACCCCCAAAAACATTTCCCCCCAGACTTACATCTTCCCCGCCTCCAGCCTTTCCCCGCTGCAACCCTTTATCAACCCCTGTTCAAACCCCCTATAAGAGCGTTGGGAAAAAATTATCTAATACATTTCCCCTCTTTGCCTCCAAAGGGAAAAAATTCTTTGTCTCCACGATTCTAAAATGCACCACTCACCCTTTTCCCCTCCTCAATTCTATGGGTTCACCTCTCCCTTTATTGACCCCATTTCCCCTGACCGGGCCCTCCTAAATATCTGATTTCATTTTACCTCCTCCTTAAATCCTTTCCCCCCAATCTGGGTATCCAATCTTTCATAACCCAATTTTTTTGTTTTCCTCAAACCTTTCTCTTTCCCGTATTCACTTTTTTTAAATTTTTTTCTTTTGCACACCCTACCTAAATTTATTTCCCCCAATCCCCTGCAACCCTTCTCTTCCCGAATCTCCCAAGGGGCACAGTGTCCCCCCAGCAAAGAGCAAAATGTGACAACCCCCCTTTATGGTTTTATTCTTTATCTTTTTAAATCCAGCCTCTTTGTCAAGAAACCCCCGCATTTTCTTCTCTTAAAAAAACCCCCTCTATAATTAAAATTAAAAAAACCCCAGTGACATCACCATCCTTGTTAAGGCCTACTTTTTTAAATGGGGAAAAAATTTCCCTCTTTTCCCAAATACTCTAACTTGAGCCTCACTTCCTCGTAAAAAATCTTTCCCGCTTTTTGTAACCTACCCCCTACACCATAAAAAACCTTTTATCATCTGCCACATTCCCCCGTTCCACCCCGTCATACACCTTTTTCAAATTCATAAATGCCCCAAAGACCCTCTTTAGCCCTTTTCTAAAAATTACCCTTTCCTTTAAAGTTTTTACTGTAAACACCTGGTCCCCACACCCCCTTACCTTTCCTTTAAAACCTCCTTGTTCTTTTGCCCAACCCAAATTTTCCTCTTCTCTTAATTCCCTTTTAATAATAACTTTTAAAACCCTACACCCTTTTCCCGGGAAAACTCAACAGACTTTTTTCCCCCCTTTTAAATTTTTTCCCCCTCTCTTTTGTCCCCTTTGGGCCTTTTTAAAAAAAGGAACTAACATGCTCTCTGCCCAAACCCAGGTACCTTTTAAAAACCCCTTCCATAATTTTTTTAAATTTAATTTCAACCCCAAACCCAAACCAAAAAATATTTCCCCCCCTGCTTTTGCATTTTTACTTTTTTTTCCCTCAAACCCGGCTGCCTTACCCCCTTTCAGTTTACCCATGCCTACGAAAATTCCCCCACACTCACAAAAAGGGGTCTTCCTTTGCTCCTACAAAAATGTTATTTCCCCCTTGCCCTTTTACACAAATTTTAAGCTTCCCTATCTTTAAACAGCTTTTTAAAAATTCCTCAAAAAAATTCCCTCCCTTTCCCCAAAACCTCTAAATCTCCATTTAAAAACCTCCTCTCCTATTTTTAGCTGACAAATCCCTTTTTTCTTTAGGCTTCCTTAATTGTTAAAACTCACTCCAAAACTTTTTCTTTTTTTTCAAAAAATTTGTTGATTAAAAATCTCACCCCCTTTTCTCATTTTCTCTTTTTTACATTGGGTTCAAACCCCTCTCTTTTAAAAAAACTCTCTTTTTCTCCATATTTTCCTTCCCCCTTTCAAAAACTTCTACCCTTTTTAAAAAACTTTTTATATTCAAAAAATTTTTTCCCCCCTTCTACTCTCTTTTTATCAACAAACCCCCAATCGCCCTCTTCCCTCCCCCAAAACCCCCTTTCCTTTACCAAAAACTTCTGCTGAACACCTAACAACATTTTTTTAAAAACCCACCCCATACCTCTTCCGGGCCCCCTTGCCTATGCTACAAAAGCCCCTCTATTTTCCCCCCTAGCCCGTTTTTTTATTTTTTTCCCCAACGCCTCCTCTTTTAGGTTATAAAACCTTTCCCCCTCTCTTTCCCCCGATTTTTCTATTCTCCTTGTTTTCCCCTTTTCCTTTTTCCTCAGTGTTGCAAAAACTAGGGAAAATGATCTGATATATCTGGGGGGCCCCCTTTTAAACATGTACTTTCCGAATTTTCTCAACAGTCCCTTTTTTCAACCCCAAAAAATAATCCAAAAAACTACTGTCATTTTTGCCCCCACACAAAATCTGTATACCCTTTTTATCCTCTTTTTTTTTAAAAAAAAGTTTTTCCCCATAACTAAACCCCTTTTTAAAATATATATTATATATATAATATATATATTATATATATATATTTATATTATATATATATTTTATTTTTTATATATATATTTATATTCTTTCAACGTACCAGCCATATCCCACTGAGGTGGGGTGGCCCAAAAGGAAAAACGAAAGTTTCCCCTTTTAAATTTAGTAATTTTTACACGAGAAGGGGTTACTAGCCCCTTGCTTCTGGCATTTTAGTCGCCTCTTACAACACGCCTGGATTACGGAGGAAGAATTATGTTCCACTTCCCCATGGAGATAAGAGGAAATAAACATGAACAAGAAACTGGTAGAAAATAGAAGAAAACCCGAGGGGTATGTATATATATGCTTGCACATGTATGTGTAGTGTAACCTAAGTGTAAGTAGAAGTAGCAAGATGTACCTGAAATCTTTCATGTTTATGAGACAGAAAAAAGGACACCAGCAATCCTATCATCTTGTGAAACAATTACAGGCTTTTGTGTCACACTCACTTGGCAGGATGGTAGTACCTCCCTGGGCAGTTGCTGTCTACCAGCCTGCTACCTATAATACATATACATATATATGCTAGGAATTTGCAAGAACAGGCAAAATATTCACAAACACTGATCTCTGGCTGAAGGAGACTCAAACCTATGAACCTTGGAACAAGGTATGCAGTGCTTTACCAACCTAGCTACACTGGTCCAACACCTTTGCGTCTAGCATAGCTAGATATGATCCAAGGCAGCCAGCTTTCCAGCAGGAGGCTTACAGCTTTTCATATTGATTGGAATTTCTTGACTGGGAATTTAGAATCATACGACTTCTTAGAAGTAGTTCAGGATTGTATTTTGAAGCAGTTTGTGACAGAACCTACAACGGGTAATAACCTGCTTGACTTAGTTCTGGCAAACAATGAATCCCTTGTTAATAATTTAGAAGTTTCAGAGGAACTTGGTGCTAGCGACCACAAATCAACTACATTTAGCATTGAATGGAAGTATGATAGTAGGGATAACTCAGTAACAGTCCCAGATTTTTGCTTAGCAGATTACGATGGGCTTAGAGAACACTTATCATCTGTTGACTGGGGTAACGAAGAGAGCTATCAATATGACAGTTTTCTGAACACAATACATGCTGCTCAAAGAACGTTTATCCCTTATAAAGAAATTAGATCAAATAGAAATGACCCAAAATGGATGAATAATAGGCTGAAATATCTACTAGGGCATAAGAAAGGAATTTATAGGCGTATCAAAAGAGGTGAGGGCCATCTTATGAATCAGTATATTGACATTAAGAGGGACATTAAAAAGGGGATAAGAAAAGCTAAAAGGGACTATGAAATTAAAGTTGCTAGGGATTCTAAAACTAACCCAAAAAGTTTTTTTCCAGGTATATAGAACAAAAGTCAGAGATAAGATAGGTCCCCTTAAAAATAACTATGGGCATCTTACTGACAATGAAATGTGCTCGATTTTAAATAATTATTTTCTTCTCGGTTTTTACACAGGAAGAGGTCATGTTGACGTACAGGCAATGAACAGGCAGACACTGCTCCGCGGTCAGCAGTAATGACCTACCAGTTTCTTATTGAGGTATTCCATTTACAGACTATTTGCTGCAATATCTTCCCACCTTCACACCCGTTGGCAACAACGTTTTGGTCTACTATGCTCGGCAACAAACTTCAGTCTATTAAACCGAGTATAGGTTACTGGCCGTCTTCTTATCACCAATGTCGAGGTTGGGAGACTACTCTCTCCCGTCTTCGCATTGGCCATACTCGTCTTACTCATGGATATCTCATGGAGAGGCGTCTTGCTCCTCTCTGTGAGAATTGCCAAGCTCCATTATCAGTCAGCCACATTCTGTTGGACTGCCCACTTTATCAACGAGCACGCAGATTTACCTCTGTCGTCGTCTTTCGCTCCGCTGCTCTCTCTTTACCTTCCCTTCTCGCTGATGGACCCACCTTTCATCCGGACTCTCTCATTGACTTTTTGACAACGACTGACTGACTTCACAAATTCTGATACCTTCAGCCCTTTCTACTTCAATCTTTGCTACCCTCTACCCCGTACTATCCCCTGCCCCGCTGTTTTCTGTAACCTGCTGATCATCCCCCCTCCCTTCTGCCATCCAATTCCCTTCCTTCCTTCCCTACCCTGCAGCGCTGTATAGCCCTTGTGGCTTAGCGCTTCTTTTTGATTATAATAATAATAATACACAGGAAGACACTAATAATATTCCGGTAATTAATTTTTATAGTGGGCCAGAAGAAGATAAATTATGTAACATCACAGTCACTAGTGAAATGGTTGTGAAGCAGATAGACCGACTGAAGCAAAATAAGTCACCGGGTCCTGATGAGGTTTTTTCAAGGGTTCTTAAGGAATGCAAAATGGAACTCTGTGAACCATTAACTAATATTTTTAATTTATCTCTTCAAACAGGTGTAGTGTCTGATATGTGGAAGATGGCTAATGTATTTCCTATTTTTAAAATGGGGGACAAGTCGTTACCATCAAATTACCGCCCAATAAGCCTGACCTCAATTGTAGGCAAATTACTAGAGTCAATTATAGCTCAGATTCTAAGAAGCCATCTCGATAAGCATAGCTTGATTAATGATTCTCAGCATGGATTCACAAGAGGCCGGTCTTGTCTAACTAACTTATTAACTTTCTTCAGTAAAGCTTTTGAGGCTGTTGACCACGATAAAGAATTTTATATTATTTACTTAGATTTTAGTAAGGCATTTGATAGAGTTCCGCACCAAAGACTGTTGAAGAAAGTAGCAGCTCATGGCATTGGGGAAAGGGTGCTCTCGTGGATCGAATCATGGCTCACAGACAGGAAGCAGGGAGTGTCCATAAATGGGGTTAAATCCGAGTGGGGCTCAGTAATAAGTGGTGTTCCACAGGGATCAGTCTTGGGCCCATTGTTGTTTATAATATATATCAATGATCTTGATGAAGGAATTACTAGTGATATGAGCAAATTTGCCGATGACACAAAGATAGGTAGGATAATTGATTCAAACGTAGATGTTAGGGAACTTCAGGAGGATTTAGACAAACTCTATTCTTGGTGAGAAAAGTGGAAGATGCAGTTTAATATAGATAAATGCAAGGTTCTGAAGCTCGGGAGTGTCCATAACCCTAGCACTTATAAGTTAAATAATGTAGAACTTAGCCATACAGATTGCGAAAAGGACTTGGGGGTTATGGTAAGCAGCAACCTTAAACCAAGACAGCAATGCCTAAGCGTACGTAATAAGGCAAATAGATTACTGGGATTTATATCAAGAAGTGTAAGCAACAGAAGTCCAGAGGTCATACTGCAGCTTTATACATCATTAGTAAGGCCTCACCTAGATTATGCAGCTCAATTCTAATCTCCATATTACAGAATGGACATAAAAATTCGTTAGAAAACATTCAGCGTAGGATGACTAAATTAATACATAGCATTAGAAATCTTCCTTATGAAGAAAGATTGAAGACTCTTAAATTACATTCACTTGTTAGAAGAAGAATGAGGGGAGACCTGATCGAAGTGTATAAGTGGAAGATAGGTATTAATAAAGGGGATATTAATAAGGTCTTGAGGATATCTCTCCAAGAAAGAACCCGCAGTAATGGATTTAAATTAGATAAGTTTAGATTTAGAAAGGACACAGGAAAGTATTGGTTTGGAAATAGGGTAGTTGATGAGTGGAACAGTCTACCTAGTTGGGTTATTGAGGCTAGGACTTTGGGTAGTTTCAAATTTAGGTTGGATAAGTACATGAGTGGGAGGAGTTGGATTTGAGTGGGATTTGCACATCAGAGCTTATTTCTTGGGTAGCATAGAAAATTTGGTTGGGCAAATGTTTTGTTGGTGGGATGAATTGTAAAGGACCTGCCTAGTATGGGCCAACAGGCCTGCTGCAGTGTTCCTCCTTTCTTATGTTCTTATGTTCTTATCTCATCCCCTGCATGCATCAGCCTTACTAGAGATTTTATCAATGCTAGGAATTCGAAAGAACAGGTGAAATATTCACAAACACTGATCTCTGGCTGAAGGAGACTTGAACCTACGAACCTTGGAACAAGGTATGCAGCGCTTTACCAACCTAGCTACACTTGTCCAATACCTTGGCATCTAGCGTGATCTAGGCATTGATCCAAGGCAGCCTGCTTTGAAGCAGGAGGCTTACAGCTTTTCATCTCATCCCCTGCATGCATCAGCCTTACTAGAGATTTTAACAATGCTAGGAATTCACAAGAACAGGTGAAATATTCACAAACACTGATCTCTTGCTGATGATGAGGATGAGATGAAAATGCACTTGCTAGCGAGATTATGTTTCCACCATCACCTCAGCTTCTTCTATGAGTGCAGTCTGGAAAAAAGTGAGGAAATTGAGTGGTAAATACTCTCCTCACCCGATTCCTGTTCTACGGGTTGCTGGTGTTGATATAGCAAACCCTCTTGGCATTGCCATTGAAATTGGCAATCATCTAGTCCGCATTTCTTGGTTGGTCCATCTATTCCCCTCGTTTCTTTCCTCAAAGTCTGCCAGAGAGTTAGCACCCTTGGACTTTTCTTCTCTCAGAGAAGAACAGTATAATGTGCCTTTTACACTTCATGACCTGGAAGCAACACTATCTACTTGCTGATCATCAGCAGCTGGGCCTGACGACATCCATATTTGGATGTTACAACATTTACATCAGTCAGCCCTTGCAGTCCTCTAACATCTCTTCAATCTTATTCGGTCACAAGGAGTTGTTCCCCAGCTGTGGAAATCTGCCATTGTTCTCCCTTTCTGCAAACCGGGTACTACAGGACATGATGCCTCCCACTGTTGTCCCATTGCTCTTACCAGTGCAGTTTGTAAAGTGATGGAACATCTGGTAAATAGATGTTTAATATGGTATATAGAGAAGCACAATAGTCTTTCCACTCATCCATATGGGTTTCGTAAGGGCTGTTCTACCATAGTCCCCTTACTAGGCTTTGATACATATGTTTGTAATGCCTTTGCAAATAACCACTCAGTTATTGCCATATTTTTTGACCTTGAGAATGCATATGACACAGCTTGGAGGTATAATATTTTGGCCCAAGCCCACTCCTTAGGCCTCCGACATATCTGTGTTCGGGTTAATAATGTGCTCTCCCCAGACTTTATCCAAGCTGAAGGTGTCCCCCAGGGATGTGTTCTGAGCACAACACTTTCTCTTTGCTATAAATGATTTGGCCTCTAGTCTTCCATCCAATATTTGGTCATCGCTCTATGTTGATGAATTTGCTATTGCTTGTGCAGGTGCTGACTGTCACCTCATTACAGTTTCTCTCCAGCATGCGATCGACCGTGTTTCCATCATACATGGGTTTAAATTTTCCAGTACCAAAACTCACCAAATTACTTTCACTAGACGCTCTGTCATCTCCGATCATCCTTTGTACCTCTATGGCTCCCGTATCCCTGAGCATGATACAGTCAGGTTTCTAGGCCTTCTATTTGACCGTAAGTTATCCTGGAAACCTCACATTATCTCTCTGAAGGCAACTTGTCACAGCCGGCTGAAACCTTAAAAACCCTTGCTCAATTTCATGGGGAGCTGATCGTCATACTCTCCTTCGCCTACATTCAATCAATCAATCAATCAAGTTTATTCTCTATAAGGATTACAATGCGGGGTTTTACAGATTTTGGTTCTTGTGTGGTTTACATGTAATAAAATACTAATTACAGAGGGGCCACTAGAACACCTAGCATGACTAGGCTTTTTCAGACAGACTTAGATTAATTTTTAACTCTAAATTATTACAAATTAGGGAGTAAGTTGGTATTATGGCTAAGACTAAATACTAGTTTGCGAGTTTAGCAGTGTGAATGCTTTTGTTTTGGCACAATACATGTTTCATATTGGATTATCACAGGCAAAATTTATGACTAGTTTGGATTCATTATTTTAAGATTAATATCTTATTTCGTGTTTATAGTCAAAGGGGTGAGTGAGTGAATGCAAGTGCAGCAACTGAGTGAGTGTAGTTAGTTGCAGGGTGTATCCGGGAGATAAGATGTTTTCAATGGTAGTTTTTGAAGGTGATAATGTGTCTCTGTTCTAGAGTTTTCAGGTAGGTGTTTCCAGATTTTAAGGGCCTTTGACATACTTTAAATTTTTTTGTAAAGGTTTACCTCTTCAAGGGGGGCTCTTGGGTGGGAGAGGCTCTTGTCTGAGGATTAGACTATCGGTCTTCTTCCTCGACCGAACTAATTACCCCCCAATCTCCCCTCCCTTTTCCCATCCTCCCCATCCTCCCCTTTTTCCTTTCCTCCTCCTCCTCCCCACCCCCCCCTTTTCCCCTTCCTCTTTTTGTCCTTTGGGATTTCTCCCACAGGCGCGCTAGTTCCTAGTAGGGGAAAGGATACCGGGGTCCCATCCCATTCCGTTGAGGTTCTTAGCAGTGGCGTAGTTTGCCGGGAATCTGGATCGCCTGGGGATGTCCCGATCCCTCTCCGGTATCCGGAGTAGCTTTGGGTGTTTTTCCCGGGCGACGAGTGTATCTCGGAAGCCACCTTTCGGATTCCGGGGGGGTGGCCGAAGGAGATATGCTTTGTGGCGGATATCCGGTCACCCTCTCTTTTGTCCACCGAGGTAGCTCGGCAGATGTGAGGTTGCTATCCAGGATTTTTTAGTTTTTACTAGCATGAGGGTAGGGTATGGCACGGTTCCAGCTGCATCTGCGCTACTTGGGGTGCTGAGGTCCTCTTGGCGCGGAGGGGAGATTGCTGGCCCTTTCATTCCTCCTAGGAACTATCCCTCCCTGGTCCCCCCTTTTTTTATTCTTTTTTTATTTTTTTTTTCTTTTCTTCTTTCTTTTTTTTTCTTAAAAACAAAAAGAAAGAAGTAACCTAACCATGGCAGCCCTAGTCCATGAACCTGGTACCCCCGGGCCCCTTCGATACCACCCCCCGTTCTGACCCCGCCTCGTCTTTGGACCACTCTTCGACTTTCCTCATGCCTCTGTACCTATTGCCGGTGCTGTTTCCTCACCCGCTTCAGTTACTGAGGCCTCGACTGACCCCTTCGATTTTATCAGACCTTCGCTCTCCTCTGACTATGCTTCCGGCCTCTCCCTCAACGGTGCGGCAATTTTCAAATCGCCGACCCATTCCAACGTCGGACAAACTCTGGTCCCACGCCTAAACGTCACGACAATTACCTGCTGATGATACTTCCCCCACCTTTCTCGTTCTTCTCAGAAACGATCGACATGTCCTTCACTACCTTTCCATGCTCAGTTTCAGACTGAACATGGACAAAATTTCTTCACTTTACGACCAACTTCCTCTACTGCCTATTTTTCTGACCATAGTATTGGCAAGGCACTCCTCGCCAAGTTGGTAAAGATATTTCTTTTCCCATGCTCTTAAGAGTGGTATGCGCATCATTACCGTACAAGAATGCTACCCAGGCTCATGAGCTCTCTCGTCTTTCCCATATCGATACTGTTTCCTGTCTTTCTTGAAAACATCTTTCCCCTCAATTCTTGTAGTGGTACCGTCATTCTGCCCCATACCATAGTCAACAAAATTTCCAGACAAGTGGCACGACATTCTTGAACAGCTGGAACTCCAAGACCTCCCAATCCTCAAGGTAACACTTACGTTCTTCCTGCCCGTGGGCGGAGACGATACCCTAGCAATGTGGCTCTTTAACTTTTGACACCCGAGAACTCCCATCCTCAGTTTATATAGCAGGAAATCGGTTACAATTTTCGAAAGGTGATCCCTACAAACCAACAGTGTAAAATTGCTGGCGATTTGGCCATCCAGCGAAATATTGCAAATCTATCGCCGAATGCCAGTCTGTGGTGCCGATGACCATTCTAATACGTCTTGCAATCGATCTCCCTCTTGCCTTAACTGTCATGAGGCTCACCCTTCGTACTCTCGCCGTTGTCAGGTCTATTTAAATGAGCGGGAAATCCTTTAAACCTCAAAGAACAGAAGGCCTCCCTTATGCCATGGCAGTTTCTCATCTCCGCCTCCAAGGGAGACTCCCACGTTTTTTCTTATTCCCGTGTTTCAAAACGTCCCCCCACTTATGGTATCCCATCTTCTACACCCACCTCTGTGGTTACCTCTCCCAAATCACTCCTGTATCAAATTTCCTTTTGCTGTCCTCGGCTCAGACATCCCTACTTCAACGCCTCATCTAATCTCGCTTCTTCGGTTCTCTCTCACAACCTCAGTATCGACGAGACCTCGTACGACACTCCTCCCAATCGCCCCCTCTACTTCTCAAAAGTCAAAAAAGGTCCGTTAACAACTCCTACCCATCTTCCACCTCCTCATTTTACCCTCCCTGTCTCTGCCCCTGGTTCTTCCCTCTCACTGGCTCATTTTACAAGTGTAGAGGTTCACCCTCCTCCTCGTACTGTACCTTCCTCCCCTGTTCCCTCCCAAGTTTCTTCCTCTTCTGCCACCTCCCAGGTTCCTGCCTCTTCTGTCCCCTGCCACGCTTCTCCAGTTCCCCCACCCTTTCCGCCCCCCCCTACCTTGGTACAGTCCAATACAGTTCCAATCTTTACTCATCATCCCCTACCATTCCCAATATTGTCTCCAATACGACATCTCTGAAATTCCGAAACACTTGAAGCAATCTCTGAATATATTGCAGAGACCAAACCATCAATGGCACTGATCCACCTTCCGCTCTTTCCTCTCCTCTGCTCCATCTGCGCAACTCCTTTCTTCACAGCGCACCGTTCCTTCGCTGCTTGAACGTTTTCCACTGCCTCCGCATGTGGACTTTTCAAAACCCTTCTAGTCCGAGGAACCCTTACCTGCGGATTTCAAGTATCTTTATCATTGCCAATCATGGCTTATTTACAGTGGAATATACGCGGCCTCAGGGGTAATCGGGGTGAGCTTCAGATTTTCTCTCCCATTTTGCCCCTGTTGTGTTTTGCTTACAGGAACCAAAATTAAACACTCTGCTGTTATTTCTCACATCTCAGGCTAAAATTTAATTGTATTCTTCAGATCCTTTTCCTGAGGGGACCTTTAATGAAAGTGCCCTTCTTCTCCGCACTGATATTCCGTACCATCAGCTATTTGTTAAATACTTCGCTGCATTACACAGCAGCCCGTATCCACTTACATAGGTGTAAATACGCTTGTTCTTTATATCTCTCTCCTCTCGGGCATTATATATTCCGGATTTTGCCTTCCTTGTTTCGTCTTTAAACGCCACCGATTCTGTTACTTGGTGATTTTAATGCCCACCATTTCCTCTGGGGGGGGTCTCACTGTGATTCCCGTGGAATTCAGTTAGAGGCTTTTCTTGCCACCCACCCCCTCCATGTTTTAAATACAGGTACTCACACCCATTTTGATCCTCGGACTCATACTCTCTCTTGCATCGATCTCTCAGTCTGCTCTTCCTCAACCGCATTAGACTTCACTTGGTCTGTTCTCCCGGACTTACATGACAGTGATCATTTCCCAATCATTCTTACTTCCTCTTCAATTCGCCACCCTCTCGCACCCCACGCTGGCAATTTAATCGGGCAAATTGGAACCTTTACTCACACCTAACTGTTTTTAAAGAGGTTCCTTCTTCGTCCTCCATCGATGAGCTTTTACACCTCTTCTCATCCTCCGCTTTCCACCGCAGCTTCTCATTCTATACCCAAACTTCGGGCAGGCATTCTCAGAAATGCGTGCCTTGGTGGTCTCCTGCTTGTGCTCGTGCAGTACGTTTGAAACGCGCTGCAGGGGGCAGGTACCGGTACAATAGAACCACAGACGACCTCCTTGATTTTAAACAGAAGCGTGCGATCGCTCGCCGTGTATCCGTGACGCTAAACGCACTTGCTGGCGAGATTATGTCTCCACCATCACCCAGCTTCCTCTATGAGTGCAGTCTGGGAAAAAGTATGAAAACTGAGTGGAAAAAATTTTCCTGACCCCGGCTCCTGTTCTGCGGGTTTGCCGTTTTTGAATAGCAAACCCACTAGATGTTGCCAATGAAATTTGGGAATCATCTGGTCCGTATTTCTCAGGGACTCCATCTATGCCCCTCATTTCTTTCCTCAAAGGGCTGCCAGAGAGTTAGCACCCTTGGGCTTTCTTCTCTCAGAGAAGAACATATAATGTGCCTTTACACTTCAAGAAATGGAGGCAACACTCTCAGCTTTCGATCATCGGCAGCTGGGCCAACGACATTCATATTCGTATGCTACAACATTTTCATCAGTCAGCCCTTGCAGTCCTATTACGCCTTTACAATCTTATTGGTCACAAGGGAGTCTTCCACAGCTGTGGAAATCCGCCATTGTTCCCTTCCGCAACCAGGCACTACGGGACATGAAACCTCCCACTATCGTCCCATTTCTCTTACCAGTGCAGTTTGCAAAGTAATGGAACGCCTAGTAAATAGACGTTTAGTGTGGTATTTAGGAAAACACAACAGTCTCTCCACTCGTCAATATGGCTTTCGTAAGGGACGTTCTACCATAGACCCCTTACTACGCTTGGATACGTATGTTCGTAATGCCTTTTCGAAAAACCACTCAGTTTTATTGCCATATTTTTTGACCTTGAGAAGGCATATGACACAACTTGGAGGGATAAAAATTTTTAGCCCAACCCACTCCTTAGGCCTTCGAGGCAATCTACCATCCTTCCTTAAGAACTTTTTTTTAAATGACAGGCATTTCCGTGTTCGGGTTAATAATGTGCTCTCCCCGGACTTTATCCAAGCTGAAGGTGTCCCCCAGGGATGTGTTCTGAGCAAAAACACTTTTTCTTCCTTGCTATTAATGATTTGGCCTCTAGTCTTCCCTCAAATATTTGGTCATCACCTATGTTGATGACTTCGCTATTGCCTGCGCAGGCGCTGACTGTCACCTCCTTACAGTTTCTCTCCAACATGCAGTCGACCATGTTTTCCAATTGGGCCACCACACGGGTTTAAATTTTCCAGCACTAAAACCCCCCAAAAACACTTTCACTAGACGCTCTGTCATCTCCGATCATCCTTTGTACCTCTATGGCTCCCGTATCCCAGAACGTGATACAGTCAAGTTTCGGGCCTCCTCTTTGATCGTGGTTATCCTGGAAACCTCACATTACCTCTCTGAAGGCAACTGTCACAGCCGGCTGAAAACCCTTTTTAAAAAACCCCTTTCCCCATCTTTCGTGGGGAGCTGATCGCGAACCCTCCTCGCCTACATTCCACCCTTATTTTATCAAAACTTGATTATGGTGACCAGATCTATTCAGTGGCATCTCCTGCTACTCTCTCTAGCCTTAACCCCATTCATCACCAAGGATTACGTTTATGCCTTGGTGGCTTTTCGCTCTTCCCCTGTCGAAAGCCTCTATGCAGAAGCAAACGTTCCATCCTTATCCGATCGCCGTGATGCCATTGCCTGCGCTACTATGTACGCTCTCATGATCTCCGCAATCCTTCCATTTTTTTAAGAATGGTCACTGATATTAGTAGACATTCTTTATTTGTTCGCCGCCCCTGTTTACTCTGTCCCTTCTCTCTTTCGCCTTTATTCGCTCTTTTCTTCTCTTCAACTACCAACTTTCTATGTACATGTAGCATCTCACTTTTCCCTACCCCCTGGGAAGTTCCAGCGTTCGAGTCTGTTCTTTCTCCTCCCTTGCTCGAAAGCCCAACTGTCCCACGGTCGCTTCTCCGCACTCTTTTTCTTGACCACTTTCCCCTCTCATTCTCATGCCATTTCTGTGTACACAGATGGGTCTAAGTCTTCTGACGGCGTAGGATTCGCAGCAGTGTTTCCGGACAGCGTCGTACAAGGGCATTTACTATCTTCGGCTAGTATTTTTAATGCTGAATTATATGCCATCCTACAGCACTTTTCCGTATTGCATCTAGCCTGTGTCATCATTTGTGGTTGTCTCAGACTCCCTTAGTGCTTTTACAGGCTATACAAAAATTTGATACACCTCACCCCTTAGTCCTCCGTATCCAACTTTGGCTATGCCGGGATCTTACCAAGCATAAAGATATTTTTTTTGTTGGGTCCCTGGTCATGTTGACGTACAGGGCAATGAACAGGCAACACTGCTGCACGGTCAGCAGTACATGACCTACCAGTTTCTTATAGAGGTATTCCATTTATGGATATTTTGCTGTAATATCTTCCCACCTTCACACCCGTTGCAACAACGTTGGTCTACTATGCTCGGCAACAACTTCAGTCTATTAAACCGAGTATAGGTTACGGGCCCTCTTCTTATCACCAGTGTCGAGGTTGGGAGACTACTCTCTCCCGTCTTTCGCATTGGCCATACTCGTCTTACTCATGGATATCTCATGGAGAGGGGTTCTTGCTCCTCTCTGTGAGAATTGCCAAGCTCCATTACAGTCAGCCACATTCTGTTGGACTGCCCACTTTATCAACGAGCAGCAGAATTTACCTCTGTCGTCGTCTTCGCTCCACTGCTCTCTCTTTACCTTCCCTTCTCGCTGATGGACCCACCTTTCATCCGGACTCTCTCATTGACTTTTTGACAACAACTGACTTACTTCACAAATTCTGTTACCTTCACCCCTTTCTACTTCAATCTCTTGCTACCCTCTACCCCGTACTATCCCCTGCCCCGCTGTTTTCTGTAACCTGCTGATCATCCCCCCTCCCTTCTGCCATCCAATTCCCTTGCTTCCTCCCCTACCCTGCAGCGCTGTATAGCCCTTGTGGCTTAGCGCTTATTTTTGATTATAATAATAATGTAAAGGTTTAGTCGGACACAGGGAAAGAGTTGCACATGTGTCTAATTTATCAAGTTGTAAGGTGGTTTGTTTACATGTTTCTTGGGTTACAGTTATAGGTAGAAGGTTGCTTTGTACTACAACTGAGTCACATAGTTGTTGTTATTCAAAGTGGTCTTGGAAATTGTTCATAACGTCTTGATATTGGTATTTAGTTGGGTTACCTGATCTTTTAGACTATTGATGGTATCCACAGACTGGGTATGGGTGCTGCTTATGTTCTATTGTGTTTAATTTATGCTTAAGAGTTGTGATCCTGCTGAGGTACTGAGTGTTAGAGGTTTGTAATTCCTTCACATCTTGGGTTAATGTGCCATTGGAGGTTTTAAGTTCCTGCATTTCCTGGGTTAGGTTGATGATTGTATGGTTCTGGATCTTAAGAAGTTTTACTATTTCTGGGTCTGAAATGTTTGTTTCATCAAATCCAAGGAAGGAGTTACCTGGAGTTTACCTGGAGAGAGTTCCGGGGGTCAACGCCCCCGCGGCCCGGTCTGTGACCAGGCCTCCTGGTGGATCAGAGCCTGATCACCCAGGCTGTTGCTGCTGGCTGCACGCAAACCAACGTATGAGCCACAGCCCGGCTGATCAGGAACTGACTTTAGGTGCTTGTCCAGTGCCAGCTTGAAGACTGCCAGGGGTCTGTTGGTAATCCCCCTTATGTGTGCAGGGAGGCAGTTGAACAGTCTCAGGCCCCTGACACTTATTGTATGGGGCCCGAGCTTGGGCATTCCTGGAGATGGCCATGCTTGTTGCTGTTTGGCGAGTGTTGTGGTGGTGGGTATTGAGGGTTGTGTTTTGGCTGGTAGTAGGAGAAGTTTTCCTTATAGTAATGCTTCTCTCTTCTCTGGTGTTTGGAGCCTTTAGCTGTTTACTGGGTCTTCTTGTGTTGCCCTGACCCCTGGCCATTGACAGTGTTTCAGATGAGCTGTAGATAATGAGTGAATATTGTGGATTTTCACTTCGTCCGGCAGTGGGGCAGGTGGTAGAAACACGTGTCTTATTTGTTGGTAATTTTGCATATTTTTGGGTGATTTCTGCACTTGATCTATATCATTCTGGGACTCCACCTATATTAGTGTTATGTGGGTCTTTACTAGACCATCTCAGGGTTATTGGGAACCTCAAGTGGAACTAAAGTAGATGAGCAAGGTTCGCTGCGGCAGCGGCAGCTGTGGTACGACTCCTGTGTCCATGCTCCCTCTCCACTGGATGTTAAAAGCACATGATAGGGTCTTCCTGCAATTGTTGATGAACACTGAGTTCCTTGAGCCTGGGCCTGGGGCAGAGTGCATTCTCGAAGTCATTTGGCATCAGGATAATATCAGATAGGTTCGAGTCTACTAAATTCTGTCTCATAAAAAATTCATTTAGGTCTTCAACTCTCAGTCATACTGGGTCATACTTTGACTTGAGTAGGTCTCTCATTTCCTTGCTGTCATCTTTGTAGGACTCATCTCTTTTAAGTAGGTGCTCAATAATGGATGTTCTCAACATGGATTTGGCATAAAAAATGAATATTTTGGCTTCCTTTCAAGTTCATTTATGGCTTTTAGTTCTTCCCGCATATCTTGACTCCTGCAAAATTCCTTTAGCTTAAATTCAATGTTTACTATTTCTCTGACCAACGTCTCCATACATATTACAGATATGTTGGCCTCTTTTAGCTGCTCTTATTCTTTTCCCTCGCCTGTATAGGGAGCGCCTTCCTCTTTCTAGTTTACATCTCCTTTTCCTTAAATATAAAATGAAATAATTGGGAAAAACAATTGTAAATATTATGCTTAGAATATTATAAATTATAAATATTTAAGTGTTCTTGCAGACATTTGTGTTCATTTTTATCAATTATTTATATAGGATTTTTTGTAAAAGTTTCAAGCATTTTCTTATTGTCACTTATTCTTTTTTTTTTTTCAAATATTTTTGATAGATTTAAATTTTAGTGTTTACTGATCAATGTAGAATCTTAATAACATTTACAGACAAAGATATTTATCCTATTATTACAGTTTTAACAAAATTTTAAACCAATTTACTTGACTTTCATTCGTCCTATACTTTTTTGTGGTTTCCATATTAATTATAAATTCAAGGTATTAATAAAAAATATGTAAATAAAATTTGTGTGACCCTCCTGGGTTTTTATTGCTTCTTTTTATTATTATAATAATACCCCTTCAAAGGGGGCTCTATGGCGAGATGAAGAGGCTATTTGTCTGAGGAATTAGACATTTTGGTCTCCATCCTCAGACTGAACCTAATTACCCCCAGTCCCCTCCTACCCTATCCTATCTTCCCTTTTTCCCTATCCTCCTCCTCCTCCCCATCCCTCCACTATTCCCTTCCTCTTTTCACCCTTTGAGATTCTTCCCACAGGCAATCTAGTTCCTAGGTACGGCGAAGGGTACCGAGGTCCATCCCATTCCACTGAGGTCCTTGGTGGTGGTGTAGTTTGCCATAGAATCTGGATCACCTGGGGATGTAACGATCCCTCTACGGTATCCCAGGGTGTGGCTTTGGGTGTCTTTTGGGTGACCGGTGTATCTCTGGAAGCTGCCTTTTGGATTCCAAGTGGTGGTGGCCAAATAAGGTATGCTTTGTGGTTGATGTCCAGCTACTCTCTTTTGTCCTCTGAGGTGGCTCGGTGGATATGAGGTTGCTATCCTGGATTGCTGGTTTACTGGCATGAAGGGAAGGGTATGGCACAAGTTCCATGCTGCATCTGCACTACTTGTGGTGCTGAGACCCTCTTGAGCACAGAGAGGGGTTTACGGCCTTTTTCGCCTCCTAGGAGCTATTCCTCCATGTTCCCTCTCCCAGTCCAACAGGATTTCCAGACATGTGCCAATGACATTCTGGAACAACTAGAACTCCAAGACCTTCCCATCCTCAAAGTAGACACCTATGTTCTCCCTGCCCATAGGCAGAGACATTACCCTTGCAATGTAGCTCACTAAACTTTTGACTGTCATGATCTTCTGCCCTCTGCATATATAGCAGGTCACAGTTTACAAGTTTGCAAGGTGATCCCCACACTACAATAGTGTAGAAATTGCTGGTGTTTTGGTCATCTGGCAAAATATTGCAGATCCATTGCCGGATGCCCAGTCCATGGTGCAGACGACCATTCCAGTCCATCTTGTAGTCTCTCTCCCTCTTGGCTTAATTGTCATGAGGCTCACTCATCATACTCTCACTGGTGCCAAGTTTACTTATATGAGCATGAAATCTGTTGTCTCAGAGGCAGAAGGCCTCCCATATGCTATGGCAGTCTCTCATCTATGCCTCCAAGTCACCTAGGATTACGTTTATGCCTTGGTGCTTTTTACTCTTCCCTGTTGAGAGCCTCTATGCAGAAGCAAACGTTCCATCCTTGTCTGATCGCCATGATGCCCATTGCCTTGCTACTATGTACGCTCTCATGATCTCCGCAAGCCTTCCATTTATAGAATGGTCACCGATATTAGTAGACATTCTATTTGTTCACCGTCTCTGTTTGCTCCATCCCTTCTCACTTCACCTACATTCGCTCTTGTCTTCTCTTCAGTTACCACCTTTCTATGTTCATGTAGCATCTCACTTTTCCCTACCCCCTGGGAAGTTCCAGCTATTCGAGTCTGTTCTTTCTCACTCCTTTGCTAGAAAGCACAACTGCCTACGGTAGCTTCCCGCTCTCTTTTTCTTGACCACTTCAACTCTCTCATGCCATCACAGTGTACAGAGATTGCTTCAAGTCTTCTGATGGCATAGGATTCGCAGCAGTGTTTCTGGACAGCGTCATACGAGGGCATTTACTATCTTTGGCTAGCATTTTTACTGCTGAATTGTATGCCATTCTTGCAGCACTTATCCATATTGCATTTATGCCTGTGTCTTCATTTGTGGTTGTCTCAGACTTCCTTAGTGCTTTACAGGCTATACACAAATTTGATACACTTCACCCTTTAGTCCTCCGTATCCAACTTTGGCTATGCCACATCTTTACCAAGCATCAAGATACTGTTTATTGTTGGGTCCCTGATCATGTTGACGTATAGGGCAATGAACAGGCAGACACTGCTGCGCTGTCACCAGTACATGACCTACCAGTTTCATATAGAGGTGTCCCATTTATGGACTATTTTGCAGCAATAGCTACCCACCTTCACTCCCGTTGGCAACAACGTTGGTCTACTCTGCTTGGTAACAAACTTCAGTCTATTAAACCGAGTATAGGTTACTGGCCGTCTTCTTGTCACCAGTGTCGAGGTTGGGAGACTACTCTCTCCCGTCTTCTCATCAGCTAAACTCGTCTTACTCATGGGTATCTCGTGGAGAGGCACCCTGTTCCTCTCAGTGAGAAGTGTCAGGTTCCAGTATTGGTTAGCCACATTCCATTAGACTGCCCTCTCTATCAATGAACACACAGAATTTACCTCCAACGTCGTCTCTGCTCTACTACTCTTTCTTTACCTTCCCTTCTTGCTGATGGACCCTCCTTTAATCCTGACTCTCTCATTGACTTCTTGACAATGACTGATTTACTCCACAAGCTCTGATGATGATAACCTCTGCACCCCCCTCAGCCCTTTCTACCTCAATCTCTTGCTACCCTCTACCCCTTCACTATCCACTGCCCCATTGTTCTCTGTAACCTAATAATCATCCCTCTCCCTTTTGCCACCTGATACCCTCGCTTCCTTCCTGCCCTGCAGTGCTTTATAACCCTTGGGGTTTAGTGGTTCTTTTTTATTATAATAAAAATAATATGCCTCCAAGTGAAACTCCCTTGTATTTCTTATTCTCGAGTTACTAAATGCCCCCCCTCCTCTGGGGTCCCAACTTTTGCAGCCTCCTCTGTAGTCACCCTTTCTGCAGTCACCCATGCCTCTAACTCTTTTGCTGTTCTGGACTCTGAGGTCCCCTACCTTGGCACCTCTTCCTGTTCTCGCCTCTTCCTCTTCTCACTCACGTTTGTGTCTACCAGACCTCATACAACACCTACTCCCCATTGCCCCTCTCCTACGAAGTCCAAACCATCCCTATTGCTCAAATCTCTTTTCACCCCTCCTTCCCTTTTGCACCCTGCTCATTTTTCCTTCCCGGTCTCTGTACCCAGTTCCTCAACTCTAACTGGCTCTGTTATGAGTGTGGAGGTTCATCCATCTTCTAGTATAGTATCTTCTTCCCCTGTCCCCTCCCAAGTTTCTACTTCTGCCCCCTCCCAGGTCACTTCCTCTCCTGATGGCACCTTCCAAGCTCCCTCAGTTCCCTCTACTCTTTTGTCCCCATCTACTTTGGTACAATTCATTGATACCCCCAATCTTTACTCACCCTCCTCCTTCCATCTCCAATATTGTACCACATACAACATCCTTATCCTCAGAAGCACTTTAAGCTATCTCAGAATATATTGAGGGGACAAAACCATTGATGGTCACAGATCCACCCCCTGTTCATACTCTTCCCTTTTCTCCATCTGAGCAACCCCTTTCTTCAAAATGTCCTTATCCTTCGCTGCTTAAAAGCCTTCCTCTACCTCCACATACAGACCTTTCTAACCCATAGATACCTCTACCTTCCGCTTTCTTGTATCTTTCTCTTCACAAATCTTAGCTTATTTACAGTGGAATATGAAGATTGAGACACTTATGCAACATATGGGAATCTTTATTCAGGAAAAGTTTCGCCACACAGTGGCTTCATCAGTCCAATACAAAGTAGAAAGGCATATGTGTCTCAATCTTCAACTTGTCAGTTTTTCAAACCATTCATCACAACTGTCAGACACTGCAGCATCATGGGATCTTCTTACAAAGAATTCTTCAGCACTTGTCCAACCTTTGGACGAAGACCTACTTCGACTAGTGGATGGTACCACTATGACCCCACCTCCTCCTGCTTTGCCTCACCTCACTACAGTAAATAAGCCACGTCTATGTCCCTATGCTGTGCATTCTACAAGGTTGATGGACTGAACACATCGACTCCATGCTGAGGGACTGATTACCTCAAACTCCTCCTCTCCTTATGCCTTTCTACTTTGTACTGGACTGATGAAGCCACTGTGTGGTGAAACGTTTCCTGAATAAAGATTCCCATATGTTGCATAAGTGTCTCAATCTTCAACTTGTCGGCTTTTCAAACCATTCATCACAACTGTCAGACACTGCAGCATCATGGATCTTCTTACAAAGAATTCTTCAGCACTTGTCCAACCTTTTGGACGAAGACCTACTTCGACTAAGTGGATGGTACCACTATGATCCCACCCTCCTTCCTCTTTGACTCGCATCACTACAGTATATAAGCCATGTCTACGGCCCTATGCTGTACATTCTTCAAGATTGATGGACTGAACACATCGACATCCAGGCTGAGTGACTGATTACCTCAAACTCCTCCTCTCCTTACGCCTTTCTACTTCGTATTTGACTGAGGAAGCCACTGTGTGGTGAAACGTTTCCTGAATAAAGATTCCCAATGTTGCATAAGTGTCTCAATCTTCAACTTCTCGTTTTTTCAAACCATCACAGTGGATATCGGCAGCCTCAGAGGTAACTGGGGTGAGCTCCAGGTGTTGCTCTCCCAGTTTTCCCCTGTTAGTATTTGTTTGTTGATAAATAGACTCATGTGCAACTCTTGTGTATCTTACTGGGAAATGTTTTGCCACAGAGTGGTTTCATCAGTCCATGGAAAGGTGAACCGTGAAGAACAGGAGTGTGAGGTAATCAGTCCCTCAGCCTTGAGTTGATGTAATCAGTCCATTTGTGGAAATTATTTAATTTCCAAAGCTATAGTGCCTAATAAGTGTTTAATGTGTTGATTTGGGTCAAAATGTATTTGTATTTTGAATAGAACCAACTGGGTTCCCACTGCGCCTGCGCAGATGTGCGGGGGTATAGGTCGAACTGGGGCACGGGGGGGTGGCAGTGTTTTGAATGGGTTTAAGAGGCTGTGAAACATGGGACCAGGAAATTGGCGTTCACGGTGGCCTAAGGATTAATATAGGCCTCATTTCATAATAGGAAGTGTCGTAACTGTTCCTGGTGGAGAGTGAGGGAACGTGATTTACGGGACCACCGTAATAGAGTGGTAAAATGAGTGAATAAGGGTAAAACCGGTGGTGACTGGCGCGTCGCCATGGACTGGGTCCCTGGGAAAATTACCCTTGGTTTAATCATCACTCATTGGTCTCAGATCTTAATGGAGTGATCTCTAATGTGTATAATAATTATGAGTCATTAAATCGTCTTGTGAATCGTAATGTAATTAATGATAATAATGCTAAGTTAAGAGAATGCGTGAAGTGAAATAAGTCGCCTTGCTCCGAGTGAACACGCTAGACCACGTTGTTCCCATCCTGAGGAAAGTGAAGTTCATGGAGTCACGACTGCTAAACCGGGACAAACCAATGGATACCTCGTCCTGCTGGAATAAGAACCGTGTCGGTGTAGCAGGACATCAAAATGAGATGGTGAATGGAGGAAATAAGGAGTATCAATCACCCACAGTTAAGTAATCCTTCTAGTTATAGCAGACTGATACTGGCCAGTTAGGTATGTTGTAATTGGATATGTTATGGGTGATCCAGCTACATCAAGTGACCACCAGAGAATATCTGGTAAGTGGTGGGATTATACAAATGTTTTTTCTTTGATGGATATATCCATGTGTAACCTACCCCCCCATCCCCATTCGTTCAGTTAAACTAATATAATCTATACAGTCCACAATTAATTAGTAGCGCCGTACTTGAGGGTGCTACCCAATTTATACTGGTCTCGGATAGATATGGATAAGATTGTGAGGGTCAAGGGGCCACCTGTAGTGACCAGAGGTGGTTAAGTTTTCTCACATGTTTACACGGGTGACTACGGTAAACAATATAGTTGTTGTCTCCCAAGGAGATTACTCGTATACATGTAATGTTGAGGTATGTAAAAGTAATCACCCCTATAAAATTTTCCATATCTGCCCGCTGGTCCTTCCTGAACTGGATGCAATCAGTGAAAAATTAATTGAATTAATTAATAATTAAGTGACTGATTGAAGAAAGTGGGTATAGGGTACACAAATTTAATCGGTCGTGTGGTGGATGATAATTAGCCCAATTAATTACTAATACTGGGTGGCTAGGATTTATACAAGAGTAAAGTGCAAGAATTACTCTCACAAGGTGTCTACTTAGTTGTATAATTGGTGATTATTAATTCCCTAACCATGGCTGGGTCTGAGGAAGTTAGTGCGGCTGGCAAGTCCATGGATGCCAAAGCAAAGAAAGCATCACTACAAGCTCAGAAGGGTCATGTTACTAAATCATACAAGTGTATGGAGTTAATGAGACAAGAAACGGTAAACGCTGATGAATTAAAGCTACACCTAGATGCCTTAGAAATATATGACATATAAAAGGGTATAAGGGCTGTGAAGAAATACGTACAACACAAAACAAACCAAATCCCTAGTCAACCTGGAGTGGAACGTTACCACAGTCCGATGGCCGTCCCCACTCCCCAAACAACAGATACATAAACTAATGCCCGGAGAAAAAAAATCCCCTCTCCCCCCCCCCCGTACCAACAGAATACCACCAGTGCCGATAACATTCTTATTCTCTATGCAAATATACAGTGACAAAGCCAGCAACAAACAACAAAATACCTTTCACACAGTTCATTATCCGTGGACTACTGCTTGCAAGGCAAAATGCAATGTTCGCAGCTTTTAACTGAGAGAACTCACATAAGGATCACTTGGACAATGAAGATAAGGATCCCAGGTTACAAAACCTATACAGATGTACAGAGTGAACAGGCAAAAGAGGGGGGGGTTGCCTGTACATTGCAGAGTCACTTGTTTCACAGAACCGCATAAATAAATGCCTCAAATGAATGTAGTGGAAGTTTTAGCAGTAAAGGTCGAGAACCAAAAACCTAGTCATTTCGGGATTGTGGAGTTTAAACCAAGCCTCGGAGAGGCAACAGTCCCAGCAATTCCCAAGGAAAACAAGCTGTTAAAATTGACCACTGTCTGCTGGAAAATTCTTACAAAGCTGCTCTCTCCTACCCTCTGCTCCTGCAAGCAACCCAACACCAACTCTTGCTTGCACCCCAACAACATCTTGCTCCTGAGGGATTTCAACTTAAGCAAACAACCTAAAATGGAGTAATATAGTCAAATAATGGCGTTGTTTCAGAAATAACACCAGGATGCAGCACTGATGAAAAACTCACACTCAGTCGCCACAGCTTTTAAATCTCTCTCTGCAACAAAATTCAATTTAAAAAAAAAAACCACAACTAATAGAGCCCTACTTAGGACTGGAGAATACACTAGACCTCATCTTCACTAACAATGATGACATCTGATAAGAAATGTCTCATATCAAAAACAATATACTACTCAGATCACAGACATAATGAGTGTCATACATGTATGCTTGTATCCCCCAGACCGACAAAATGAAGACTAGTCACGAGGGAGCATTTCACCAATTCAAAAAAATCCCCCCAACCCCCAAAAACTTCAATAATGACAAAAACATAAAGTAAAGTGGGACAAGTAAAACCAAGTCCTAAACCGATATAAGCTGGAAGATATACTAAGCAACACAGGACCCCAACTTATGGCCTAGAACAGATTAACTTAACCTCGTGGCACTGCGATGTATGGCACAAGGGAGGCTTAATCCTCTAAGAAAAAGGAGGAGTAGATGTAAAATAGAAAGATATCAGCGCTATCTGGTACCCTTTTCAGCGACGGAAAAGAATAACAGAGACGGCCTAAAAGAGGTCAATAAATCTGAATGCGTAGGGAGACACTGTCATAGAAATAGCAAGCATCGAACTTAAGCTAACAGAATCCTTTTTGATCAGGAATCGCGGAGAGAACTAAAAGCCTTAAAGGAAATCAAAGAAAACCCAAATTATTTCTTCTCTTCTCTCCTAATGCCAAATGCAAAATCGTGAACAACGTCATATAGGGCTGGCCCCCTATTATTTAAAAACAAGATGGGTCCAACTACACAACAGATGACAGCAAGGAAATGAGTGAGAGCTACTCAAGTCCCAATATGACTCAGTTTTTTTTAGCAAGGCCGCTAACCAGACTGAGATCGAAAGATCAAAATGAATTATTTATGAGAGAGCCAACAAAATTTGATTAACACAAGCCTATCCGATGTTATCCTGACGCCAAATGACTTCTGAGAACGAGGCCCGATAAATACATGCCCATGCACAGTCTCCCACTTGCAGACACTCTGCCCGCAGGAGCCAGACTTCATGGAACTCTGGTGTTCATCCAAGAACACTGCAAGAAGCCCCGGCCCCTATCACGATCACGACCTTTTTTTTTTTCTTCCATCCTATGGAGAGAGGGAGCATGGACACGGGGGTTGTCCCTCAGGTTACTATACGAACCAACAGAAAAAAAGCCCCACTCCCACAAAGGGGGCATAAAGCAATAGCAAAGAACTACAGACAAAAGCACTAAACATCCCATAAATACATAAAAATCTTTGAAAGGGTCCTAAGAAGCAAGATCACCACCCATCTAGAAACCCATCATTGTACACCAACCCAGGCAACATGGAGGTTTAGAACAGCGAGTGTCGCTCCTGTCTGATGCCCAAACAAACTATTGGATCACCAACTACAAGTCCTAAATGCAATAGAAGACAAAAAGAATGCAGATGTAATATATAACCAGCCTGGTTATTGCAAAAAAAGCGCTTCGACAATAGACCATTGCGTAATAGCGCACAAAATGCGTGCTAAAGGAAAACAGTACAAGACGGGGGTGGTCGATGGATCTATAATTTCCCTCACATACAGACACAGAGAGTAGTTCGTCAACAACAGAGTAAGAGTCCCGAAGGAAGTCCCGGGCAGCTAAAAACGGTAAAAGCTTCTGTTCCACCACAAGGCACAGTACAAGCTCCTTATCTCCCATCTTGTTCCTCAATCCTCATATCCGACAAAGACAAGGATGGGTCAGCCACAGCAGCAAGCACACCGTGTCTTCCCTTTGCAGATTGACACCGGCAATCTGCATGACCAGTGTCTTCCCTTTGAGACACTGCCAGGCTCCAGGCTGACATGCTGTATAAGAGGCCCTTGTGGCTTAGGGGCGCTTCTTTTGTTTTTTTGATTATAATAATAATATCCAGGCTGACAATCAGACCCAAAAACTGTTTCAGTGGCTGTGTTGTGCGGAAGAACAAGTATTAATTCAACGGATGAGAAATTCAATAAACTCAGAATATGGTAAAACCATGAGGAAATTAAAAATCTTCATCAGAGTACAAAAACAAATTCTGTCTGTTCAGATCTGTTCTCAACAAATTCTGGCCACAAAATAGAGAGCGAAAAACAAAACAAAAAAAATAAAAAAGACCAACGTCAAAGACTCTGGAGTGATTATGGGACGGAAGACCTCACCTTCAAGGACCAATAACATTCGTATCAATTAAACCGCATCTGCCTAGAAAACTGACAGAGATGGATAAGAGAACCTCCTTCAAAAACTAGGAGAGGGGGAGGAGGCCAAGGCCCATGATGACCAGACAAACTCTTTGAATACTCCTCCTCTAATAACACTTTTTCAGGACATACACACCCACAAAACAACGTACTACATCAGTGACACTAAACAACCAGCACACACATGATTCCTGAATCCACCCCCACCTTTTCGCCCACACTCATTCCAGCATTCACCAATCGATCCCCGAGGGGTCTGAATGCGAAGAAATCAGCAAATACGAATCAATCAGGTCAACTAATCAATCCAAAAATGCAATCAGGCACAACACGAATCAGGATTCATTCAAAGGCCCAACACAAAAGCTATCATAATGCATGCATCCACCCACAAGGAATCACAGAAGCTACTCAATCATTCATTCATCAGCGAAAATTAGTGCAAGTCGTTCCTATCCCCCCCTGGCCAATCGATAATAAACCGAATCAGGCGAGTCATGTACAAATGCACCAAAAAGAAGTCAAATAACAGCACAGACCTACCATGGACATGTCCAGTAGACGCCGCAAAGATAGGCACAATCACGCAATCAGTGTCAGTATTCTCATCTTCAGGAAAGTCTATCAGATGCAATTCACGATCAAATCGAGCAATGCACTTGCAGCCCGATGTACATGTCCAGAAAAGCAACACAAAGCGACGAACTCTGAAAAGCTTCGCTCTAGATCTTCCCAAATCAATCTGATCAGATCACACACCACAGGACAATATTTAGCGCATATGCAAATGCAGATCAGGAATGTATCACAATTCAAAGATGTCAGGCACAAAATGTCAGCTACAATCCATCAAACCACAAATCACTACAATGTCAACAAAATCCAATCATATCTGCGCACATTTGCTAATGCAGAATCAGACAGCACCAATCCAAGGCAGGCAGGAGAGGAGAAAAAAGGCCTACCAAGAAAATGTAACAAGAGAACAACAACCCACACGCGCAGACATAACGAGAAAAACAACATCCTCAATTACTGGTTGAGCGCATTGATGTTCCTAAACCTGTATTTTTTCCCTGGAATGGCCGGAGGGATGAGGAAAATATGATTATATACACCTGGAAAATCCTAGGAGGGTACTAGTACCGGAGCCCGAACTTGCACAAATGCGAAAATCACGTCAACAACGAAAGAAAGAAAGAGAACTTGGCAGAGAAAGAAAGAGCAGACGATGCAAGCAATATCACCATCCCCAGGCAACCAACACCATCCATTCCATCGCACCATCCCCCCCGCCAATGAAAAGTCAAAGGGGTGTCACAATCAACGTTTAAAGACCATACATCAAGTGTCAGGACAGAGTGGGGGTCATGGGAAGTGGTCCAGTGGCCCGCGACTGTTCAAAATACAACAAATAAAAACACAAAAACAATTATAAAGAACAAAACAACTGCATCAAACTCTTGTTCAACTGCCTCCCAGCACACAAAAGGGAAGGGGTTTAACACCAACAGACCGCCTGGCAGGTCTTCAAGCGGGCCCTGGACACGAGCACACTAAAGTCAAGATTTCCTGCAGCAGGCCGCTGGGCTTGCTCGTACGTTGGTTTGCGTGGCAGAGCCGAAGCAGCAGACAGCCTGGTTGATCATGGCTGATCTCACAAAAACCAGGAGGCCTGGTCGAATGAAAAGAGTGGGACGCCCGGCCGCGGGGTTGGCGTTTGACCCTGACAGGTGACCATCCCCGAAAACCTCTCAACCTCCTCTCCAACCCCTTTAAAACTAACTCCCGGTAAACAGGTTGTCCCCCACATCACAAGCCTACTTCTTACTACAGGCCTACCCATTTGATTCCAAAATTCCAAACTGACTGCCCAAAAACAGGTGTGTGCATGTCCTGATCAATGGAAACTTACCGTGGCCGGGGAGGTCCCCCCCCTAGTGATACCCCATCCTCTTGTCCAAAACAGGTGGTATAGGTCTACAACCGACCGACGAGCAGCTACTACTTCAGGGTGAAGGGAAACCCACCACCCAACAAAACAACCCCCCCCCCGCCCCCCCGCAGGCCCCCCCGTGCCCAGCGCCCTTCGGGCCGGCAATCCCCCGCTCCCTCACTCCCCCCCCCCGCCACCTCCTAGACTTGCGCGCCCAGTTTCGCCCAGCCCATATCACGCATTACCCATCGCAGAGACCCCCCCCACCCCTCAACCCACTAAACGAACACTAAATATAAATTTTTAAGTTGTTGAAATTGAATTTTAAATGTATAAAATTAAAATATTTCAAAAGAACAAAAAAAAAAAGGGAAGAGTCCCACGACATCAGAAATACAAGCAAGCGACAAGCGGAGGACCCGCCCTACCCTTAATCACGGTACCATGTACATCAAAACCCAACAGAGCCCGAGAGTTTATGTTTTCAAACAAAACGAGAAAAGATAAAGAACAGAACACAAACCAATATCAAACCTTAAAAATTTATAAATTAATAATTAGATTATAATTTATATTTCAAAAAAACCAAGAAAAATCGCCTGGTCGTCCGCGGACACCCTGCCCCGGCGTCACAACCCGCGACCCACCTCCACCCCCCTCCACGGGGAGCCACCCAACGCCACCCTGCGACTATCCCTCCACGCCCCTCCCCCATCATTACTCCCATTCGCTCCCTCGGCTCCCTTTCAATATTCCCTCCCAGAGGGGCGCCGTCGGCCCCCGGGTCCGGGCGTACCTCTATAATCCCATCCCTCTTCCTGTAATAACCCTGTTCTTCCGTCGCTTCTTGTCTGGTCCCCCACGAACCCCGGCCAACACTCTATAATACCGCGCCACCCCGCCCCCTCGTCATGTTTGCTGTACGTTACTACCCCTCCTGTTAGCGTGTTTCGCTCGCATTTGCGCCGGCCTGCCCGCGGGGTCTCCGCTGATTAAATAGTACCCCTGTGACCCCCATGCCCCCACTCCGTCGTGACCTCTATCTCTTCAGCAGTAATATAAAAAAACCAAACCCTCCGCCCCTACCCCCATCCATAAGTCCCGGACCAGGGAGCCCACGACGTAAGATCCCTCAAACCAACGCAGGCAGTGTCCGATAGTACGGAACATGAGTCCCCACAGGCGACCAGAGGGCAGCCAGCGTCAGAGGAGGCCCAATCGCAAGAGTAAATCAGCGATCGCGCCAGCAGCGACGGCACGCCCATAAAAGCAGCAGCGCGCGCGCCCCAGGCAGTGAGGAGAGCGCCCCATAAGACCACAAAAACAACCACGAACACAAACGTCCTGGAGTAGCCAGATCTACTGGAGACACTCCGCAATGCACAACACACCCACAAGCACTGTAATGTCAGCGCCCCAAGCTGTTTGACGGAGTTACCCCCCCCTCGACGCCTAATGTATGACCCCACAACCCATTACCCCATACCCCCTGCACTATACTTACCCCACTAGATTTTTACGTCTACTTAACCCTCAACATTACCCCGGAACCCGACATCGTGATTTCCTGACCCCCCACCCAAAGAAGTACAACCCCGCATAGGACATTAGAATTATATATTTGTACTATAGAGACTGAGTTGAGCTTGTTCCTATTTGTCCCCGACAAACAAAATGATTCTTTCGTTGCACCCCAATCGCCCCAATATACCCCCGCCCCCCAATTCTACCCCCCACCCCTCCCTCCCTCCATCTCCCCCTCTTCTTTCTCCACTCCCGCCCCCAAGATCTATGCATGAAAATCTCACAACCACCAAACACCTCCAAACACCCGAACACAGCAACCACACCCGACCCGGCACCTCAGAAACTCCTCACACCCCCTCGCGCCCTCCCCTCCGGTCCCCTTGTCCTCCTCCCCTCCCTCATCACCCTCTCCCCGCATAACAACCGAGCCACACTACACCCGCTTACCCATTCACTACCCACTCCACAAACACTCAACACACCCCCACATCACACCCCACCGGCACACCACACACACACCACCACACCCCACTGCACACACGACAAACACACACAGCCCACACGATAAACCTCAAGCCGCACCACCTACCGCCCTCATAACACTCACCACCACACCTCCTCATCGTCCACCCCGTCTATAACACCAATACCTACAACCCACACCACTCCCGAACATCCGACCCAACTCTACTGCCACCTGCCTACTATCTGTCTCGACTGAAGAAGCCTACTGTGTAGGCAAAACGTTTCCCCCCCCTGAGTAAAGTTCCCTAATTAATCGCCATGTTGACTACTCTACCCCCATAGGTGAGGCAGTCCATAGGTGGTATCACATCTGACCATGTGGAAGTAGTGGTCGAGCCCCAAGGGTTAGGTAAGTTTTAGAAGAATTCCCTGGTATTAAGAACCTAAGATGTTGTTGTTTCTGAACAAAAATGTAGATGAATGGTTCAGAGAAGCGACAGTTTGATAAATTAGACATATGTGCAACATTTAGGTATCGTTAATGAGGAAACGTTTCGCCACACAGTGGGATTCATTATTTTTTCCTTAGTATGGACTGATGAAGCCAACTGTGTGGCGATACTTTTTCCCTCCTCAATAATTAAAATACCAAATGTTGAAACATGTGTTCTAATTTATTCGTATTGTGAGCCATGACTCAGTCCATTGACAGCACTTTTTCGCCCAGTGCCATGAGCTGCACTTTCTTTACAGGTCCAGGTGTGATGCTTAACTAAAATTCAAATAAACGATATAGAATTCTTAATCGTATCAACGGCCTCAAATCTTTACTTCAAGAAATTAGTAAATTAGTTAGGCAGGAACGGCCCCTCTCGTGAATCCATGTTAAAGTATCATTAAATCAAATTATACTTATCAGGATGTTTTTCTTATGGTATCATGCTACAACTGACTCTAATAATTGTCGCTGCAGATTGAGGTTTTAAGCTTATTGCACGGTAATTTTGATGTGTAACGATTTGTCCCCTGGTTTTAAAAATAGGAATTATCCTTGGTCATCTTCCCCCACATATTCCAGACACTACAAACCTGCTCGAAGAGATATATTTAAAATATTTGTTTAAGGTTCAGAAGTTCCATTTTGCTTTCCTTTCTTCACTTGAAAACCCTTTGGAAAAAAACTCATCATGACCCCGCGACTTATTTTTTTCAATTTCATCCGGGACTGCTTGCAGAGGCAAAGGCAATGTTCGCGGGCTTTCACTGAGACCCACATAAAGGATCACTAGGACAACGAAATATGGATTCCCAGGTTACAACCTAAACAGATGTGACAGAGTGAACAGGGAAAAAGAGGGGGGGAGTTGGCCTGTACATTGCATAGTTCATCGTTGTTTGCACCGAACTGCTAAATGCCACAATAATGTGTGGAAGTTTTTATAGGCAGTAAAGGTCGAGAACCAAACTAGTCATTGTGGGTATCTACAATGCCTCCGGATGCAACATCATCCAGCAATTCCCATTCCAGGAACATCTGTTAAAAATTGACCACTGTCTGGAAAACTTCCCAGCTCCCGCACCAAACAGTCTTATGCACCTGGGGGATTTCAACTTAAGTGCACCTAAAATGGAGGAATATATGCAAATAATATTGTTGCAGTAATAACACCAGGAGGACAGCTCTGATGAAAACTCCCACTCAACGGTGCAGCTTTTTCAATCACTGCCAAAATTCAATTTAAACGCAGCAAATAATAGAGCCGACAGACTGGAGAATAACACAGAGGGACCATCATCTTCACGCTAACAATGATATCTGATAAGAAATGTTACAATTAATCAAAAACAATATACTCAATCACAACCACAATTGATGTTCAGTATGTATCGGTGAGCCCCAGACCGACAAATGAAGAATAGTCACGAGGGAGCATTCACCAAAAATTCAACTTCAATAACAAAAACATAAAAGGGTACCAAGGTAAACCAAGTCCAAACCGATAAAAGCTGGGCATATATACTAAAGCAGCACAGTCCCCAACTATGGCCTAGAACGAGATTAACTCGTGGCACTCGATGTATGCGACAAGCTTATTTCCCTCAAAGAAAATAGAGGATAAATGTAAAACAGAAAAGACAGGCGCACCCTGTACAGGTCGACGGAGAAAAGAATAACAAGCAGGCTAAAAGAGGTCAATAATATCTGAAATGGCGTAGGAGAGTAACACTGGTCAGGAAAATAGCAAGCAAGCATCGAACTTAAGCCTAAAAGAATCCTTTAGTAGTCAGAAACGCGGAAGAACTACAAGCCATAAATGAAATCGTAAAGAAACAGCCCAAAGTTAATTCTTCTCCTATGATGCCAAATCAAAATCGAAGAAAAAACGTCCAGTATTGGGCCCCTACTTCAACAAGATGGGTCCTAACAAACGGATCGACTGCAAGGGAAATGAGTGGGTTCTACGAGTTCACGGTATGCCTTTACCAATCTTCCTAGCAGCATGTGTTAGATTGCGCAGCAGTGTATCCATATAATTAACATTGAGTTCTTTTAATTGTTATTTATAGTGGATGTTTTTGTTTCCTATTCCTGCCTCACTTGATCTGGTGAGAACACTCTCAATAGTGGAAATTAAATCATCATTAAATTTTCTGTTGCCAATTGGCACGTAATTCCTTATACCAATTGATCCACGTGGTTTTAATAAAGTTGTTCCTTCTGTGTTCTGTTTGAGAATAAGTTTCCTCCTTCCTGTATTTAGCTCCTTGATGCTGGAGATAGAGGATCAAGATTGACAGTTGTTAGTCTTTGGAAGTGATCAGATAGAAGATCATCAACTATTGGACAGAGTCATGCATCGTATATGTATTTTATTAAATCCAAGACAGAACAAGATGCTAGTATGCCACCATTATATGTGAGTAGGCTCAGTAGTGCCCACAAATTAACATTATCATGCTCATTTAGCAATCTCCAACCTAGTTTAGTTCCATTGGTGTTTGTTATAGACCCAGCCAATATTCTTATGTCTGGCATTAAATCTTCCAAGAATGATTTGTAGGTTCACTATTGATTCGATCTGGTAAACATCAGGATCGAATGCTGTTCCGCTTGTGGGCTAGAGATTAAAAAAGTTTATGGAAAAAATCGCCTACAATATACGTTGACACAATGAAACTGCATGTTAACTACGTCGACTCTGGCAAGGAAAGGAGTAATGTGGTAATGCTCTTTCTGACATACATCACAACAAACAGTTGGTTGACCTAAGGTTATAAGCGCATATCCAGGCAATTTGGAGGAGGTGCTTCCATCTTTCAATCTAACATTCCTGGCAAACATATGACATCAATATTCTTGGTTGCACTAATATGATGTAAGTCAGGCAACCGCATCACTGAATGGAAAGGCAATGTTTCCATGAAAATGATTTATAATGTATCCATTGTAGTGATTTATTACAATCTCTTGCTCATAAGATGTAAAACTATTTATGCTTTGAGAGACTACAGATTGGCAGATACTTAAGAGCAAAATATCATAGTTTGTACGGTCTTTTATCTTCAGGACCTATAATTTAAGCATTTTTTTCGGCCATTTTGGGCAGCCAGTGAAAGGCAAGTCTTTGAGGCAAAGAGTTTTATGGGCTTTCTTTTGCTCACAAATTTGCTGGAAGCTGAACGGCGGATTAACTGCACTTTTGACAGTCATCAATCACCATGCTAAAGAGCATCACCTGATTACAATAGTTTATTAACTTATGTCAGGATCTGATTCAGTTGCTCAATTTTTTTCTGGAATGTTGGTTATAATATGAGGAAGGTCTAACGAATCAAAATGCCCTCCTCCGGAGGGATGGCACTTCTGGGTTAGTGGCTTTTTATTATAACACTATCAACTTAACAGGTACCCATGGTTACATTAGTGTTATCTCTGTTTCATCATTCATTGCAGGTATTCCTGATGTATCTGACTCCATCTCCATTTCCAGGGATGTTAACCTGTGTGGTGTCCGTCTGACTGTTGTAGATTGTTATTGGGAGAATATTGACAAACACATCCCCATAAGTCAGGTGTAGCCATAGGTATCTGGTTTAGTGGCAGACCATAGTTCCATATGTGCTAGCAGGGAGCTAGCTCCTCCACAGCTGTGGTGGATGGTCATTTCTGGTATCACCAGAACCCTTTGCAGTGAGGTGGATTCTTGCACACTTTGCAGAGGTTCAGTTTCATATCTGGCTGTGGTAAGACTGGATGGCCCCATCCTCAGTTACCATTAAAGGACAGTTATCAGGTTTACATCGAAGTTTGTTTGGTTCAGACTGCAGGTCCTGTGGTGAGAACTGTAACCCCCCAACTTCTTTTTACAGTTAATACACTTAAATTTTCGGCTGTCAGGGCCCTACGAGCATTCTCTAGTGGAATGTTTCCCAAGCAAACACTTACCTCAGCCCGAAGAATGCTAGTATTCCACAGTCTACTGCAAACATGGCCATAGTGCTGGCATTGTAACACCTACGTTTAGTGGGGATAGGTACACTTCGATGTTGTTTAAGGAAACGAAACATGCACCCAGATATTCCGGAGGAGGAGGGGCACAGGGCGACCTACCCAACTGGCCATAATTTGGGGATTTTTCCCTTTAAGTCCTTTTAGGCTTGATGATATGCACACTTAGAGTCAGATGGGATGGGTCCATGCGAGAGGGTATCCGAAGATTATGATACAGAGCCCATTTTTATTAAAGTGTGTGAGTTGAGTCCTGATGTGGAGGCCGAGCGCCTTACGTATCCCAAAATAAAAATAAAATATAAAATAAAAATAAAAAATAGTTAACCATAAGTGTGCTACTAAGTAGATCATTAATCAGCTCTTATAGTTCTGTTCCACAAACACAAAAGTTGTGTGTGTTTTTTCTCCAAAATTGGATCCTGAGTTAGGATGTGCTTGTTTTACAGCTTCCATTACCAGGCACACTAGCAGGCAGCGGGGGGTTGTCAGGGAAGTTCCAGCTAACACAAACAAATTTCCTTCCTTTGAAGAAAGCTTTCTTGCAGCCATCTGGTGCACCAAGGACGGTTTAGTATCACATTGTGTACCGAGTCAATGGAGTCTGACTACGTCCGACCTCTAAGCCCTTTCTCACTTTTTTCCCTTGCTTTGTGTTTACTTTAAAGGGTCTGGAACTATCATCATTTCCATCACGCGCACTGCAGAAAATAGTTCCTCTATGACAGTTGCCAATGTTTGGGCCATGATGATATCTGGGTAAGACTCACAACACAAGAATTCCTCGCTAATCTTTCCCTTCTTAGCTTTATGCAATAGCAAATAATCACTACAAAGTCAGAAGTCCAAAATAGATCACAAGACACAAGTGCTCAAGTTCAATGAACACCACTAACTATAACTCAAAACCCAGACCACCACCACTTCAATACTGACACAGTCACAACAACCCCACCAAAAAACACACTCAGACTCAGAGACCTCTTGTATGTGTGGTAATAATATGGTTACATATAATGATATAATGGATGGGTACAGGCGAGTCTTTTACACCTTATCACAAATACAAAGATGAAAAAGAGAGAAGAGAGAAGAGAGAAGATAGAGAGAGAGATAGGAGAAGAGAGAGTAATGAGGTAACTATTATGAGCAAAAAAATAGAATTCTGACATACCATCACATTAAACAAGAGTTCCAAATTCAATGATAAACTTCCACTTGGGTTAGTTCAGGCTACTGGCTGCCAGTCAACCTATTACCTCAACTGAAATAATAACAATAGGCAGACCACAAATGAATGCTGAAAGACAACCTTCTTACGTCTTAACCCCAGAACCATAGATTTGTAAACAGTATTACAAAAAAAAAAAAAAAAAAAAAAAAAAAAAAAAAAAAAAAAAAAAAAAAAAAAAAAAAAAACTAGTAAATGTTACAATGCAAAAAGATTAAATCACTCTGGTCTACTTCCTTGGTCTATCCTGGGTAACTCACACATTACTATGTTATTCCTTGTATGCAAGCGATAAGTGGCCAGCTGAGTAGTTAGATGAACCCAGTACCTTAACAATCTCACTTACACAACGAACGCGTTACTAATGTATAGACAAGTGTTACCAGAAATTACACCAAGTGGTACACTTACACTTAGAATTACACTTTTGTTGATGTAAATATAGGTAGATGGGTACAAGAAAAGCACTACAAACAAAAAAAAAACCGCTGTGTACTATACACTCCTCATCCAACTTCAAGGTCCACACACTAGGTAGGTAGGCCCAGCTTTCTGGATTTAACCAGCAAGCGTTTTAAATGTGTTTATTATGTGTCAAATGCGGTGTCTGCAGTCATTAAATATGTGTGGTATCAAAGTTAACAACTACAATCCAGTTTGATCAAATAGTCTAAAAAACCAAATTTAAACAATGTAATAACTAGAAGTATAAAAGATTGCAATTGTTACTAATTGACAATATTTTAATAACAAGGAGGCGCCAGACCCACTAGAATGATAAGGCAAGGAAAAAAACATAGAAATGTTCACAACTGTTGACGTCTTTTGCTTAACACAGTTGAAAGGAACCAACCGAATTACTTCACAGAGAGAAAGTATTCATTGAAACTAACATTAATGCAGAGCAGTAAAGCTTGTTTCACATTAAAAATACAAAGCCATAAGTTACAACACAACACACATCTCTGCACACACCACAGATGAACACACGCAATTTTGAAATATAACTGGAAATTAGAAAGAAGCAGTAAAGTTTCAAATGGTCAGTCAGAGAACTAGAAAATGTATTAGAAAACACAAACAATGACCACCCGCTAGGACAAAGCAACTTAATCTGTAACCGAATTTAATAGTTCAGTTAACACTGAGCAGGTAGCATGTAATTACACTGATTTATCAAATGTAAGGAGGTCCGCTACACTGAGTACACTCTGAACCTTTTAAAGTCCTTAAATGCAGCTTACAAATGAGACAATTAACTGTTTGGGAAGCAGAGGCACATTAACACTTCTCTTGAGCACACGTATGACAGATGAAAGATCACGTGTTGTACAATCCAATCAGCCACAAGCTTATTACTATGTTATAATGAACCTCTGGCATGTCCCACTCAAAATGTCAGCACTGCAATGCTCGTCCGTTTTCCCGCCAAAAAAATTGTTCTAAAGCCCACTACAGGAGAAAACACTGGTATGGCCAGCAAGCCACTGCAGAACGTATACAGACATGCTGGGCCCTAGTGACACAGATAACTGCACGTCAGGCTGCCTTAGCCCGTTCTGGCTACTTTCTAATCTAGTGTCACCACCCCTTCAAGCTTCTGACTGTGCTCCGCCAAGCCCGCGCCAACCACCCGGACAACCTGCTTGCAGCAGCAGCAGGCAACACAGGGTGACAACTCGCAAGATGGAGAGGCGAGTGCGCGGACACAGAGAGACACGGGCACTCAAGCACCCATGTGGTCCTGGCTAAAACCCGCCTCTAACCACAATCAAATAGAGGCGAACGGCGAGGTTCCCAAATCGAGGAAGAAAGGGACAAGGAAAGATATTCACACCTCGCTAGACACAGGCAATATGGGTGTGTGGCCCTGCAGGTCGCAGTGCAATTTTCAAGGTCATTCACTGGGCCACAGTCGTCTCGAGATTACCAACCCTGTGACTACTTAGTTAATGTAAGGCCGGAAACACTGTAGAACGCTCCCAAAGGCATCTTGGGATTCAGAACAGATGTTAGCCTTGAGCCTTGGCCTTCACTGGCTGGCTATGGACGCCTGTTTGGCCTGGATCAGCTAAACTCGCCCTTATCCCATATGTAGAATAATGGCGACGAGTTTAAGGGATACCGGTGAATAGGGAAAGGACGAGGAGAAGGGACATTCACCTCAACTGAGACCCACGCAGTGAGGGTGTAAAAAGTGGCCTGCGGGTCTTATAGTGCCATTTTCAATGTCACACCCAGCAGGCCAGGAACAATTCCTCACAGGTCATTTTAAAAGCTACTAAGTACTGAAGGTATGCACACTGTCCTAAGTCAAGCGAAATCCACTCAAGCAAATAGTTACAGAAGCAAATCCTGCCGCACTTGCAACTCACATATTCGAGTACCCGCGGGGCAAGCAAAATACAACACCTCTACACTGCACCTACACTTGCACACGTTCGTTGGTTTAGAGGCGAAAAAGCGAAACGGCTGAGTTTAAAGGAGGAAGAGCTGGGGACACAGGGGAACAGCAGGGGCAACTCAGCATGACAACATTCGCCTCTCTTCACATAGTCAAATATGGGCGGAAAGTCCAAGAGGCAGGTGATGCAGTGCCCGTCGCTCAAGGTCACAGGCTGAGGCCAGACATCTCAAGATTTTACCACAGAACAGGACTGCAATACTCCGTAAGAAATGTTCTCTTTCCAAACTAAACCTTGCAGCACTTCTAGCACCACAACGTGTCTCGGAGTGAATAGACAATTTTTGTTCAGTGTGGTGGACACCCACCTGGGGTTACTATTTACCAAAGTCACATAGGAGGCCCTGCAACACTCGTCGTTATTCCTCAGGTTTGTAAAGCGATGAGTTTTGAGCAGTTTTTGAGAGGCCACGAGTACAGTGGACTAGCAAAATAATTTCGCACTCTAACACTCCATGTTAGATAGAGGCGAAAGAAAAGGCTGAGGTCAAATGAAAGGCATGAGAGGGGAAGCATAGGCCTGTTGAGGGCCTTTGCAAAAAGGAAAAAACTATTTCCAAGTGTTTTGACCAGTAATCCTAAGTCACACAGCTACGAGCCATCAGATTCTCCACAACACTAAGGCAGGTCTTCCAACAGTAGGAGTTTCTTAATGATGACTTATCAGTCGGGATAAATGGGTAGGCCTGTGAATTAGTAGGTCCAGATCCCAACACACGTCTACATCTCCCTCAACGACCACTCAGCCGAGACTGATACAGTCACAGAAACCCAGGCTAGCGATACAGTCACAGAACCCCAAGGCAAGCGGAAACCAAGGCCTGTGCACAGTACTTATGCACATTTTGGTATCTGCTGGGCCATGGGAAATCCGGAAAAACAAAATTGTGACATGCAACAATACCAACCCCTAGAAAAATGCCATATATAATATACCCATATATCAACTGAAAATGTGCAAACTCCCTTCCAGGTAAGAGCTTTTTCACACACACCTGAAATGTGTACCACTTACAGTACAGGAGAAAGACGGTGAGCTATAACATAATTGCCCGAGGCACACCATCTAAAGGGGGACAAAAAGATACAAAACATCCAGAGCCCTGGGAAAACCTGGGGAACCTGGTAGCCACAGCCATCAAAAGGGAGAAGGTTTTTTTTAGTGCCATGAAGGAAAAAAATATGGCAGAAATGGAAGAAATACGTACAACACAAAACAAACCAAATCCCTAGTCAACCTGGAGTGGAACGTTACCACAGTCCGATGGCCGTCCCCACTCCCCAAACAACAGATACATAAACTAATGCCCGGAGAAAAAAAATCCCCTCTCCCCCCCCCCCGTACCAACAGAATACCACCAGTGCCGATAACATTCTTATTCTCTATGCAAATATACAGTGACAAAGCCAGCAACAAACAACAAAATACCTTTCACACAGTTCATTATCCGTGGACTACTGCTTGCAAGGCAAAATGCAATGTTCGCAGCTTTTAACTGAGAGAACTCACATAAGGATCACTTGGACAATGAAGATAAGGATCCCAGGTTACAAAACCTATACAGATGTACAGAGTGAACAGGCAAAAGAGGGGGGGGTTGCCTGTACATTGCAGAGTCACTTGTTTCACAGAACCGCATAAATAAATGCCTCAAATGAATGTAGTGGAAGTTTTAGCAGTAAAGGTCGAGAACCAAAAACCTAGTCATTTCGGGATTGTGGAGTTTAAACCAAGCCTCGGAGAGGCAACAGTCCCAGCAATTCCCAAGGAAAACAAGCTGTTAAAATTGACCACTGTCTGCTGGAAAATTCTTACAAAGCTGCTCTCTCCTACCCTCTGCTCCTGCAAGCAACCCAACACCAACTCTTGCTTGCACCCCAACAACATCTTGCTCCTGAGGGATTTCAACTTAAGCAAACAACCTAAAATGGAGTAATATAGTCAAATAATGGCGTTGTTTCAGAAATAACACCAGGATGCAGCACTGATGAAAAACTCACACTCAGTCGCCACAGCTTTTAAATCTCTCTCTGCAACAAAATTCAATTTAAAAAAAAAAACCACAACTAATAGAGCCCTACTTAGGACTGGAGAATACACTAGACCTCATCTTCACTAACAATGATGACATCTGATAAGAAATGTCTCATATCAAAAACAATATACTACTCAGATCACAGACATAATGAGTGTCATACATGTATGCTTGTATCCCCCAGACCGACAAAATGAAGACTAGTCACGAGGGAGCATTTCACCAATTCAAAAAAATCCCCCCAACCCCCAAAAACTTCAATAATGACAAAAACATAAAGTAAAGTGGGACAAGTAAAACCAAGTCCTAAACCGATATAAGCTGGAAGATATACTAAGCAACACAGGACCCCAACTTATGGCCTAGAACAGATTAACTTAACCTCGTGGCACTGCGATGTATGGCACAAGGGAGGCTTAATCCTCTAAGAAAAAGGAGGAGTAGATGTAAAATAGAAAGATATCAGCGCTATCTGGTACCCTTTTCAGCGACGGAAAAGAATAACAGAGACGGCCTAAAAGAGGTCAATAAATCTGAATGCGTAGGGAGACACTGTCATAGAAATAGCAAGCATCGAACTTAAGCTAACAGAATCCTTTTTGATCAGGAATCGCGGAGAGAACTAAAAGCCTTAAAGGAAATCAAAGAAAACCCAAATTATTTCTTCTCTTCTCTCCTAATGCCAAATGCAAAATCGTGAACAACGTCATATAGGGCTGGCCCCCTATTATTTAAAAACAAGATGGGTCCAACTACACAACAGATGACAGCAAGGAAATGAGTGAGAGCTACTCAAGTCCCAATATGACTCAGTTTTTTTTAGCAAGGCCGCTAACCAGACTGAGATCGAAAGATCAAAATGAATTATTTATGAGAGAGCCAACAAAATTTGATTAACACAAGCCTATCCGATGTTATCCTGACGCCAAATGACTTCTGAGAACGAGGCCCGATAAATACATGCCCATGCACAGTCTCCCACTTGCAGACACTCTGCCCGCAGGAGCCAGACTTCATGGAACTCTGGTGTTCATCCAAGAACACTGCAAGAAGCCCCGGCCCCTATCACGATCACGACCTTTTTTTTTTTCTTCCATCCTATGGAGAGAGGGAGCATGGACACGGGGGTTGTCCCTCAGGTTACTATACGAACCAACAGAAAAAAAGCCCCACTCCCACAAAGGGGGCATAAAGCAATAGCAAAGAACTACAGACAAAAGCACTAAACATCCCATAAATACATAAAAATCTTTGAAAGGGTCCTAAGAAGCAAGATCACCACCCATCTAGAAACCCATCATTGTACACCAACCCAGGCAACATGGAGGTTTAGAACAGCGAGTGTCGCTCCTGTCTGATGCCCAAACAAACTATTGGATCACCAACTACAAGTCCTAAATGCAATAGAAGACAAAAAGAATGCAGATGTAATATATAACCAGCCTGGTTATTGCAAAAAAAGCGCTTCGACAATAGACCATTGCGTAATAGCGCACAAAATGCGTGCTAAAGGAAAACAGTACAAGACGGGGGTGGTCGATGGATCTATAATTTCCCTCACATACAGACACAGAGAGTAGTTCGTCAACAACAGAGTAAGAGTCCCGAAGGAAGTCCCGGGCAGCTAAAAACGGTAAAAGCTTCTGTTCCACCACAAGGCACAGTACAAGCTCCTTATCTCCCATCTTGTTCCTCAATCCTCATATCCGACAAAGACAAGGATGGGTCAGCCACAGCAGCAAGCACACCGTGTCTTCCCTTTGCAGATTGACACCGGCAATCTGCATGACCAGTGTCTTCCCTTTGAGACACTGCCAGGCTCCAGGCTGACATGCTGTATAAGAGGCCCTTGTGGCTTAGGGGCGCTTCTTTTGTTTTTTTGATTATAATAATAATATCCAGGCTGACAATCAGACCCAAAAACTGTTTCAGTGGCTGTGTTGTGCGGAAGAACAAGTATTAATTCAACGGATGAGAAATTCAATAAACTCAGAATATGGTAAAACCATGAGGAAATTAAAAATCTTCATCAGAGTACAAAAACAAATTCTGTCTGTTCAGATCTGTTCTCAACAAATTCTGGCCACAAAATAGAGAGCGAAAAACAAAACAAAAAAAATAAAAAAGACCAACGTCAAAGACTCTGGAGTGATTATGGGACGGAAGACCTCACCTTCAAGGACCAATAACATTCGTATCAATTAAACCGCATCTGCCTAGAAAACTGACAGAGATGGATAAGAGAACCTCCTTCAAAAACTAGGAGAGGGGGAGGAGGCCAAGGCCCATGATGACCAGACAAACTCTTTGAATACTCCTCCTCTAATAACACTTTTTCAGGACATACACACCCACAAAACAACGTACTACATCAGTGACACTAAACAACCAGCACACACATGATTCCTGAATCCACCCCCACCTTTTCGCCCACACTCATTCCAGCATTCACCAATCGATCCCCGAGGGGTCTGAATGCGAAGAAATCAGCAAATACGAATCAATCAGGTCAACTAATCAATCCAAAAATGCAATCAGGCACAACACGAATCAGGATTCATTCAAAGGCCCAACACAAAAGCTATCATAATGCATGCATCCACCCACAAGGAATCACAGAAGCTACTCAATCATTCATTCATCAGCGAAAATTAGTGCAAGTCGTTCCTATCCCCCCCTGGCCAATCGATAATAAACCGAATCAGGCGAGTCATGTACAAATGCACCAAAAAGAAGTCAAATAACAGCACAGACCTACCATGGACATGTCCAGTAGACGCCGCAAAGATAGGCACAATCACGCAATCAGTGTCAGTATTCTCATCTTCAGGAAAGTCTATCAGATGCAATTCACGATCAAATCGAGCAATGCACTTGCAGCCCGATGTACATGTCCAGAAAAGCAACACAAAGCGACGAACTCTGAAAAGCTTCGCTCTAGATCTTCCCAAATCAATCTGATCAGATCACACACCACAGGACAATATTTAGCGCATATGCAAATGCAGATCAGGAATGTATCACAATTCAAAGATGTCAGGCACAAAATGTCAGCTACAATCCATCAAACCACAAATCACTACAATGTCAACAAAATCCAATCATATCTGCGCACATTTGCTAATGCAGAATCAGACAGCACCAATCCAAGGCAGGCAGGAGAGGAGAAAAAAGGCCTACCAAGAAAATGTAACAAGAGAACAACAACCCACACGCGCAGACATAACGAGAAAAACAACATCCTCAATTACTGGTTGAGCGCATTGATGTTCCTAAACCTGTATTTTTTCCCTGGAATGGCCGGAGGGATGAGGAAAATATGATTATATACACCTGGAAAATCCTAGGAGGGTACTAGTACCGGAGCCCGAACTTGCACAAATGCGAAAATCACGTCAACAACGAAAGAAAGAAAGAGAACTTGGCAGAGAAAGAAAGAGCAGACGATGCAAGCAATATCACCATCCCCAGGCAACCAACACCATCCATTCCATCGCACCATCCCCCCCGCCAATGAAAAGTCAAAGGGGTGTCACAATCAACGTTTAAAGACCATACATCAAGTGTCAGGACAGAGTGGGGGTCATGGGAAGTGGTCCAGTGGCCCGCGACTGTTCAAAATACAACAAATAAAAACACAAAAACAATTATAAAGAACAAAACAACTGCATCAAACTCTTGTTCAACTGCCTCCCAGCACACAAAAGGGAAGGGGTTTAACACCAACAGACCGCCTGGCAGGTCTTCAAGCGGGCCCTGGACACGAGCACACTAAAGTCAAGATTTCCTGCAGCAGGCCGCTGGGCTTGCTCGTACGTTGGTTTGCGTGGCAGAGCCGAAGCAGCAGACAGCCTGGTTGATCATGGCTGATCTCACAAAAACCAGGAGGCCTGGTCGAATGAAAAGAGTGGGACGCCCGGCCGCGGGGTTGGCGTTTGACCCTGACAGGTGACCATCCCCGAAAACCTCTCAACCTCCTCTCCAACCCCTTTAAAACTAACTCCCGGTAAACAGGTTGTCCCCCACATCACAAGCCTACTTCTTACTACAGGCCTACCCATTTGATTCCAAAATTCCAAACTGACTGCCCAAAAACAGGTGTGTGCATGTCCTGATCAATGGAAACTTACCGTGGCCGGGGAGGTCCCCCCCCTAGTGATACCCCATCCTCTTGTCCAAAACAGGTGGTATAGGTCTACAACCGACCGACGAGCAGCTACTACTTCAGGGTGAAGGGAAACCCACCACCCAACAAAACAACCCCCCCCCCGCCCCCCCGCAGGCCCCCCCGTGCCCAGCGCCCTTCGGGCCGGCAATCCCCCGCTCCCTCACTCCCCCCCCCCGCCACCTCCTAGACTTGCGCGCCCAGTTTCGCCCAGCCCATATCACGCATTACCCATCGCAGAGACCCCCCCCACCCCTCAACCCACTAAACGAACACTAAATATAAATTTTTAAGTTGTTGAAATTGAATTTTAAATGTATAAAATTAAAATATTTCAAAAGAACAAAAAAAAAAAGGGAAGAGTCCCACGACATCAGAAATACAAGCAAGCGACAAGCGGAGGACCCGCCCTACCCTTAATCACGGTACCATGTACATCAAAACCCAACAGAGCCCGAGAGTTTATGTTTTCAAACAAAACGAGAAAAGATAAAGAACAGAACACAAACCAATATCAAACCTTAAAAATTTATAAATTAATAATTAGATTATAATTTATATTTCAAAAAAACCAAGAAAAATCGCCTGGTCGTCCGCGGACACCCTGCCCCGGCGTCACAACCCGCGACCCACCTCCACCCCCCTCCACGGGGAGCCACCCAACGCCACCCTGCGACTATCCCTCCACGCCCCTCCCCCATCATTACTCCCATTCGCTCCCTCGGCTCCCTTTCAATATTCCCTCCCAGAGGGGCGCCGTCGGCCCCCGGGTCCGGGCGTACCTCTATAATCCCATCCCTCTTCCTGTAATAACCCTGTTCTTCCGTCGCTTCTTGTCTGGTCCCCCACGAACCCCGGCCAACACTCTATAATACCGCGCCACCCCGCCCCCTCGTCATGTTTGCTGTACGTTACTACCCCTCCTGTTAGCGTGTTTCGCTCGCATTTGCGCCGGCCTGCCCGCGGGGTCTCCGCTGATTAAATAGTACCCCTGTGACCCCCATGCCCCCACTCCGTCGTGACCTCTATCTCTTCAGCAGTAATATAAAAAAACCAAACCCTCCGCCCCTACCCCCATCCATAAGTCCCGGACCAGGGAGCCCACGACGTAAGATCCCTCAAACCAACGCAGGCAGTGTCCGATAGTACGGAACATGAGTCCCCACAGGCGACCAGAGGGCAGCCAGCGTCAGAGGAGGCCCAATCGCAAGAGTAAATCAGCGATCGCGCCAGCAGCGACGGCACGCCCATAAAAGCAGCAGCGCGCGCGCCCCAGGCAGTGAGGAGAGCGCCCCATAAGACCACAAAAACAACCACGAACACAAACGTCCTGGAGTAGCCAGATCTACTGGAGACACTCCGCAATGCACAACACACCCACAAGCACTGTAATGTCAGCGCCCCAAGCTGTTTGACGGAGTTACCCCCCCCTCGACGCCTAATGTATGACCCCACAACCCATTACCCCATACCCCCTGCACTATACTTACCCCACTAGATTTTTACGTCTACTTAACCCTCAACATTACCCCGGAACCCGACATCGTGATTTCCTGACCCCCCACCCAAAGAAGTACAACCCCGCATAGGACATTAGAATTATATATTTGTACTATAGAGACTGAGTTGAGCTTGTTCCTATTTGTCCCCGACAAACAAAATGATTCTTTCGTTGCACCCCAATCGCCCCAATATACCCCCGCCCCCCAATTCTACCCCCCACCCCTCCCTCCCTCCATCTCCCCCTCTTCTTTCTCCACTCCCGCCCCCAAGATCTATGCATGAAAATCTCACAACCACCAAACACCTCCAAACACCCGAACACAGCAACCACACCCGACCCGGCACCTCAGAAACTCCTCACACCCCCTCGCGCCCTCCCCTCCGGTCCCCTTGTCCTCCTCCCCTCCCTCATCACCCTCTCCCCGCATAACAACCGAGCCACACTACACCCGCTTACCCATTCACTACCCACTCCACAAACACTCAACACACCCCCACATCACACCCCACCGGCACACCACACACACACCACCACACCCCACTGCACACACGACAAACACACACAGCCCACACGATAAACCTCAAGCCGCACCACCTACCGCCCTCATAACACTCACCACCACACCTCCTCATCGTCCACCCCGTCTATAACACCAATACCTACAACCCACACCACTCCCGAACATCCGACCCAACTCTACTGCCACCTGCCTACTATCTGTCTCGACTGAAGAAGCCTACTGTGTAGGCAAAACGTTTCCCCCCCCTGAGTAAAGTTCCCTAATTAATCGCCATGTTGACTACTCTACCCCCATAGGTGAGGCAGTCCATAGGTGGTATCACATCTGACCATGTGGAAGTAGTGGTCGAGCCCCAAGGGTTAGGTAAGTTGAAGAATTCCCTGTATTAAGAACCGAAGATGTTGTTGTGTCTGACAAAAATGTAGATGAATGATTCAGAGAAGCGACAGGTTGATAAATTAGACATATGTGCAACATTTAGGTATCTTTAATGAGGAAACGTTTCGCCACACAGTGGATTCATTATTTTCCTTTGTATGGACTGATGAAGCCACTGTGTGGCGATACGTTTCCTCATTAATTAAAGATACCAAATGTTGAACATGTGTTTAATTTATTTCGTATTGGTGAGCCATGACTCAGTCATTGACAGCACTTTTCCCCCAGTGCCATGAGCTGCCACTTTCTTTAACAGTCTCTGGTGTGATGCTTTTACTAAAATTCAAATAAACGATATAGAATTCTTAATCGTATCAACGGCCTCAAATCTTTACTCAAGAAAGTTAGTAAATTAGTTAGGCAGGAACGGCCCTCTCGTGAATCCATGTTAAGTATCATTAATCAAATTATACTTATCAGGATGTTTTCTTATGGTATCAGCTACAACTGACTCTAATAATTTGTCTGCAATTGAGGTTTAAGCTTATTGCACGGTAATTTGATGGTAACGATTTGTCCCCTGGTTTAAAAATAGGAATTACCTTGGTCATCTTCCACATATCAGACACTACACCTGCTCGAAGAGATAAATTTAAAATATTTGTTAATGGTTCAGAGAGTTCCATTTTGCTTTCCTTGAAAACCCTTTGAAAAAAACTCATCAGGACCCGGCGACTTATTTTGTTGCAGTCTGTCTACTTGTTCCATAACCATTTCACTGGTAACTATGACATTATATAATTTATCTTTTTCAGAGAGAAAATAATTATTTAAAATAGAGCGTATTTCACTATATTTGTCAGTAAGATGCCCGGAGTTATTTTTAAGGGGATCTATCTTTTCTCTAATTTTTTTTCTAAAAACCTGGAAAAAACCCTTGTAGTTACTTTTAGAATCCCTAGCAACTTTAATTTCGTAGTCCAGTTTAGCTTTTTTTATCCACTTTTTAACGTCCCTCTTAATGTCAATACATGATGTATATTGATTCATAAGATCACCCTCGCCTCTTTTGATGCACCTATAAATTCCTTTTTTTTTTTTTTTTGCCCTAATAGATATTTGAGCCTATTATTCATCCATTTAGGGTCATTTCTATTCGATCTAATTTCTTTATATGGAATATATGTACTTTTGACAACATGTTTAGTGTTGAGGAAACTGTCATATTGATAGCTCTCTTCGTTACCTCAGTCCTTAGATAATAGTTGTTCTCTAAGAACACTGTAATCTGTTAAGCGAAAATCTGGGGCTGTTACTGAGTTGTTCCTACTATCATACTTCCATTCAATGCTAAAGGTAATTGATTTGTGGTCGCTAGCACCAAGTTATTCTGAAATTTACAAATTATTTATAAGGGATTCCTTGTTTGCCAGAACCAAGAGATGCAGTTTATTTTTCCTTGTAGGTTCTGTCACAAACTGCCTTAAAAAACAATCCTGAACTACTTCTAAGAAGTCGTTAGATTCTAAATTCCCAGTCAAGGAATTCCTATCAATATGACTAAAGTTAAAGTCCTGTAGAATTACTACATTTTCGTGCCTTGTGGCTCTAATAATTTCTTCCCAATGTAGTCTCCCTTGGTTCTTATCTAAATTTGGAGGACGGTATATCACGCCTAAAATTTTTCATCCCCCTCTGAAAATTCTATCCAGACAGACTCTGTATGTGTTATTTCAGACTTTATACCTGTTTTTATGCAACAATTTAAACGATCTCGGACATAGAGTGCCACCCCACCCCCCTTACCCATACTTCTGTCTACTTGAAACAATTTAAAACCCTGAATGTGACATTCAGCAGGCATATCCCTATTTTTCATATTAAACAACGTCTCAGTTATTGCAAAAACATCAATGTTACCCGCACTTGCAACTAATCTCAATTCGTCCATCTTATTTCTGGCACTACGTGTATTAGTATAAAATATTGTTAGAAAACCTCCCTTTTCTTTTCTCTTGCTGCTGATTTCTGTCCCTCCACTATACCTATAATTGTTCTTGTCACCTAGTGCCACTGGGTTTCCAATATTCACCAATGACTCTACCTCATTCTGCCTATTACTGGTTTCCCTGAAACTCACACTATCGCCACACTGAGAATTCACTGATTTTCCACAAAATCCCATACCACTATATATTTCCAGTTTAAAGACCTAACAGCTCCCTACACTCCATTTGCCAGTGCTCCCACCCCAAACCTAGATTAGTGAACCCCGTCCCTGGCATACATTTGCCAGTGCTCCCACCCCAAACCTAGATTAGTGAACCCCGTCCCTGGCATACATTTGCCAGTGCTCCCACCCCAAACCTAGATTAGTGAACCCCGTCCCTGGCATACATTTGCCAGTGCTCCCACCCCAAACCTAGATTAGTGAACCCCATCCCTGGCATACATTTGCCAGTGCTCCCACCCCAAACCTAGATGAGTGAACCCCATCCCTGGCATACATTTGCCAGTGCTCCCACCCCATACCTAGATTAGTGAACCCCGTCCCTGGCATACATTTGCCAGTGCTCCCACCCCATACCTAGATTAGTGAACCCCGTCCCTGGCATACATTTGCCAGTGCTCCCACCCCATACCTAGATTAGTGAACCCCGTCCCTGGCATACATTTGCCAGTGCTCCCACCCCATACCTAGATTAGTGAACCCCGTCCCTGGCATACATTTGCCAGTGCTCCCACCCCAAACCTAGAATAGTGAACCCCGTCCCTGGCATACATTTCTGTTATATTATCCCAGAGGCTGGGACGATGAGAAGCTACGTGATACTTATAAAAAAAATTTTAACATACACATGTGTGTTTGTAATGTATCCATGAATCCTCTTTAGTCCAGTCAATCTTGCTCCAAAATAAGTTTTAACAATTGCAGCAGAAATGAAAACTGCAGAATATAATTATGCATCTTGCTAAATAACATGTTAAAAGTAGAGAAGACTGGAAGTAGAGGAAAGATATCAAGTTTGTATGAATCAAAAACGACAATGCAAGGACAATCATACTTTTTATTTTAATTATTACATACTTTAGAAAAAACAGTAAAATATTTAGGCATCAAGCAACAAGCATCATCACTTGCTATAAACCCAAACATCTACAATGATGTTTTCTTAAAAACTTTTACAGAATATACTGAATGAAAGATATTCTTATAACTAAAAAATGCTCTGTTTATACAGACGATTTTCAACTATCAACTCTGTTTTACAGATATTATGTAACTATGATTTACAAATATTACACAACTCTGTTTTACAGATATTATGTAACTATGATTTACAAATATTACACAACTCTGTTTTACAGATATTATGTAACTATGATTTACAAATATTACACAACTCTGTTTTACAAATATTATATAATTTATTTATTTATTTATTTATTTGATAATTTGAACATACAGAGGTACAAAAAAATACAGGTAAGAGCAGCATGCCAAAGCCACCTATATGCATAGCATTACGGGCTGGCTTAAAATTAACTTAAGATTAACTAAGTAATGAGGTAAACAGTGATAAAACATTATTGTAAACAGATAACTATAAAGCACAAATGAGTAATACAAAGACAGGTCATATGGTTGCATGCATTGTTGTACATTCAGTAGAATGGAGTATTCTGTTAGGTAGTGTATTTAAAGGATAACAAAGTTAGATTGGGTCTTAGGTTTAACATTTGTGTGATATAATTGTGAGTAACATATAGGATATACAATTTATAAGGTTCAGTTATTCAGTATTTATTTGCTTTTTTGTGAGTAAGTGATCTTTGAGAAGAGACTTGAATTTATAAACAGTGTTTCTTTTATATTTACAGGTAATGAATTCCAGATTTTAGGGCCTTTTATGTGCATTGAGTTTTTGCATAGCGTGAGATAGACACGAGGAACATCAAAGAGTGATCTGTGCCTTGTGTTATGGTCATGTGTTCTGTTGAGGTTGGCAAGGAGATGTTTGAGGGGAGGGTTAATATCAGAGTTAAGTGTTCTATGTATGTAATAAGTGCAATAATAAGTATGGATGTTTTGTATGGTGAGTAGGTTTAGTGTATTGAATATTGGTGGAGTGTGCTGCCTGTAGTGAGAATTTGTTATCATTCTAACTGCAGCCTTTTGTTGAGTAATTAGTGGTCTGAGATGGTTAATTGTTGTTGAGCCCCATGCACAAATTCCATAGGTGAGATAGGGGTAAATAAGAGAGTGCTATAGGGCCAGGAGGGCTGACTGTGGAGCATAGTACCGTATGCCTACGGTCTTGGAAATTTTCTTAGAAATTTGTTGTATATGTGTATGAAATTTGAGTCTATTATCAAGGTGGATTCCTAAGAATTTTCCCTCTGTTAGCTTTGTGATAGGTGATCCGTTTATCATTATGTTAAGAGGTACATCTGTAGCTCTGTTACCAAACTGAATGAAGTAGGTTTTGTCAATGTTTAGTGTAAGTTTGTTAGTCCTCATCCAGGTAGATATTTTCTGTAATTCGGTATTTACAGTATTGGCTAGCGTGACTGGGCTCGGGTGAGAGAAGACGTATGTAGTGTCATCTGCAAATAGTGTGGTTTGAGTAATTGCGAAGCATTTGGTAGGTCATTTATGTATAGGAGAAAGAGAAGAGGGCAAGGACACTTCCTGTGGGACACCAACTGTAATTGGCTGTGCTGAAGAGTTTGCCCCATTTGTGTACACATATTGGCTTCTGTTGCTGAGGTGTGACTTTAGGTAGTTGAGGGAGTGCCCTCTTATACCATAGTGTGACAATTTTACGTGGAGCAAGTCATGGTCAACTGTATCAAAAGCTTTACGTAAGTCAATGAAGATCCCCAGTGGGACTTCTTTTTTCTCTATTGCAGTGTATATATGTTCTAGCATGTGTATAATAGCATCATTAGTATTTTTATTAGGCCTGAATCCAAATTGGCAGGGGTTGAGTATGTTTTGGGAGATGAGGTAGGAGTAGATTCATTTATGAATTAATTTTTCGAATATTTTTGAGAGAGGGTGTAAATTGGATATTGGCCAATAGTTATTCAACTCTGTTTGGTCTTCTGCTTTATGGATCGGGGTGACCCTTGCTATTTTGAGAACTGTAGGGAAGGTGGAGGATTCAATGGATTTGTTAAAGAGTGTTGCAATGATTGGTGATAGTACTTGTGACACTTTTTTGTATATAAAGGGTGGTAAGGTATTTAAATCTCCTGTCTTGTTTTTTAGTGTGTTGATAATAAGGGAGACTTTAGTAGAGTTAGTCGGAGCTAGGAACAGTGTGTTCGGGTAGTTGCCAGTGAGGTAGTCATTGGGTGGGGTATCTGAGCTTGGGATTTTATTGGCAAGGTTTTTTCCTATAGTGGAGAAGAAATCATTGAGTCTGTTTGCTGTTTCTGTTGGTGGGAGTTGGGGTTCATCTGATTTTGCTAATTTTATTTCGCTGTTTCGTGATATCTTTTTTGTTCTTAGAATTTCTGATAGGGTTTTCCAGGTCTTTTTCATATCACCTCGTAAGTTGGATAATCTCTTCTCATAATACAAGTTTTTTGCCCTTCTTATCAGGCTGGTTAGGATCGATGAGTAAAGTTTTGTTTGGTCTCTGGTTATGTGGCCAATTCTGTACTGTTTTTCGTATAGGTGCTTTGTATTTATGGATTTGAGAATGCTGGGTGTTAGCCAGGGACTGTTCAGTCTTTTAGCTGTCATCTGTTTAGTTTTTTTAGGGCAGTGCTTGTTATAGAGGTATTGGGTCTTTTTTAGAAAATTATTAAAACATTCGTCAATATCTGTATAGATTTCTAGCTCAGTGTGCCAGTCAATGTTTGTTACTGCTGTTGTGAAGTTATTAATGGCTGCCTCATTGTGAAGTCTGAAGGTGACTTTAGTAGTGTCTTGGGGTATTTTACCAAGAGTTGTTATGAGGAAAGTAGGGTAGTGGTCTGTGGTATTATCTGTAATTATGCCTGATTTTAAAGGGGATATGGTGTTGGTCCAGATGTGGTCAAGTAGGGAAACACTAGTCTCATTGATTTACAAATGTATGATTTACAAATATTACACATCTATGTTTTACAAATATTACATAATAATGATTTACAAAGGTTATATAACTAAAGCATTAAAATAACTGTATCTTGTAAAGCCTTTTCTTTGGCCATTATTAATTTAAAAAGTTGTGGATGAAAATGTACAAGTATTTAAAGAACTCTACATTGACTTATATTTTAAGGTTATCACTTCCCACAAAATATTTATCATTGGAAAACTTATTATCAACACATTAGTTTATATCTATACTACAAAGACTACGTAACCATGCAAGCGAAATGCAACCAATAGCATTGCATTGTTAATATCTCTAGTAAGGCTGATGCATGCAAGAGATGAGATGAAAAGCTGTAAGCCTTCTCCCTGAAAGCTGGCTGCCTTGGATCAAAGTCTAGCGCAAGCTGGACTCCAAGGTATTGGTCCAGTGTGGGTAGATTGGTAAAGCACTGCGCACCTTGTTCCAAGGTTCGTAGGTTCGAGTCTTCTTCAGCCAGAGATCAGTGTTTGTAATATAATATATATATATATATATATAATATATATATATATATATATATATATAATATATATATGTCGTGCAGACTAGGCAGGACTTGCGATCTTAGCTTAAATAGCAACGCTCATCTTGCCATATAGGACAAGTGAAAATTTGTGTATGCAATAATTTCGCCAAAATCATTCTGAACCTAACGAAAAAAATGTATTTCACTGTGTTTGTTTAGTATTAAATTATTGTAAACAAATTTAAAATATATTTAGTTGGGTTAGGCTAATATAAATTGCTCTTGTTATAATAAGGTTAGGTAAGTTTTCTAAGATTCTTTTGGTGCAAAATTAAAAATTTTTACATTAACATTAATGAAAAAGATTTATCTTTAAACGTATAAGAGAAATTTTTAGGAAGCACTTAATTTTAAATGAGTTATTGCTAATTGACCAGTTTTACATATTCGGCACGACATATATATATATATATATATATATATATATATTATAATTATATATATATATATATATATATATATATATATATATATATTATATATGTATATATATATATATATATATATATATATATATATATATATATATATATATATATATATATATATATATATACGTATATATAATGTTAGTTGAAATGTATCAGTCTATGATACGCAATTTAACTCTTGGAATGTAATGGTCGCTGCCGACATAACATTTGTATAACATAGAACTCTGTGATATCCACAAGTAACTGACCATTATAGAGTATGCTTCCTACAGCCATACCTCCGGGTATCACAATTCTTATGACAGTTGTAGTATGTTACTTGTAGCAGTGGCTCTGAAGCGGGTGGCAAGTAGATTGTTTTAGGTTCAAGAATAGCAAAATTCTCAATCCATCCCCGTTTTAAATAGTTCAAAGTATGGATGTATTATGTTAGATTCTGGCTATAGGACTGAGAAAATAGTCAAAATAGGTTAACCTAAGAAATGATAGGCATTGTGAGCACCATTGTTCGTGATCTTGATTGGCATTGTGAGCACTGTTGTTCGTGATCTTGATAAGCATTGTGAGCACCGTTGTTCGTGATCTTGATAAGCATTGTGAGCACCGTTGTTCGTGATCTTGATAGGCATTGTGAGCACCGTTGTTCGTGATCTTGATAGGCATTGTGAGCACCATTGTTCGTGATCTTGATAGGCATTGTGAGCACCGTTGTTCGTGATCTTGATAGGCATTGTGAGCACCATTGTTCGTGTTCTTGATAAGCATTGTGAGCACCGTTGTTCGTGATCTTGATAGGCATTGTGAGCACCATTGTTCGTGTTCTTGATAAGCATTGTGAGCACCGTTGTTCGTGATCTTGATAGGCATTGTGAGCACCATTGTTCGTGTTCTTGATAAGCATTGTGAGCACCGTTGTTCGTGATCTTGATAGGCATTGTGAGCACCATTGTTCGTGTTCTTGATAAGCATTGTGAGCACCATTGTTCGTGATCTTGATAGGCATTGTGAGCATCATTGTTCGTGATGTTGCTTTACATCCTCTGTTGACTAATTTTTTGCAATATAACATTTAATGGCACCATGGAGAAAATGTCTGCTGGATCGATGATGTGTATTTGTGGCGGCTGGAACGTCACTGGTTCCTTACTGGACTCGATAAATATACACAACACCTTTACTATTAAGGCAGTAGTCTGGCACTACTTTCCTTATTACCTGTTGAATAAAATAAAATAATCATCTTCCAGGAGAGTGAATTAACTTAGGAGAATAAAGTGGTATTACAAAACATATTAAATACATTTAAGTGAGATTCATGAAAATTACATAATTAACGAGACTGTAATGCATATAAATTAAAGTACACGATTAAACTTAACTTTGCTCATAATATATTATTAACAGTAAGAACAATTTTGATTACAACATAACAAAGAAATATGACAGATCAAAACTTTCTTCTTGTAACACTGGTAATGTTGATCATCTTACGTGGTTGTTATACTCAGGAGAAGATGTCCAGTCCACTTGCTCTAACTATATCAAAAGATAACCCCACATCACTTCCTTCACCACACCAGCCCAACCACTCCATTTTATCCTCATAATATACATCCATCTCATTTAACAACTAAACATCACCTAGTTCCCTTAACACCTGATTATCCTGAACTTTACCTAGTTCTCTTAACACCTGATTGTCTTAAACATCACCTAGTTCTCTTAACTCCTGATTGTCTTAAACATCACCTAGTTCCCTTAACACCTGATTATCCTGAACTTTACCTAGTTCTCTTAACACCTGATTGTCTTAAACATCGCCTAGTTCTCTTAACTCCTGATTGTCTTAAACATCACCTAGTTCTCTTAACACCTGATTGTCTTAAACATCACCTAGTTCTCTTAACACCTGATTGTCTTAAACATCACCTAGTTCTCTTAACACCTGATTGTCCTGAACTTTACCTAGTTCTCTTAACACCTGATTGTCTTAAACATCGCCTAGTTCTCTTAACACCTGATTGTCTTAAACATCACCTAGTTCTCTTAACACCTGATTGTCTTAAACATCACCTAGTTCTCTTAACACCTGATTGTCTTAAACATCACCTAGTTCTCTTAACACCTGATTGTCTTAAACATCACCTAGTTCTCTTAACATCTGATTGTCTTAAACATCGCCTAGTTCTCTTAACTCCTGATTGTCTTAAACATCACCTAGTTCTCTTAACACCAGATTGTCTTAAACATCACCTAGTTCTCTTAACACCTGATTGTCTTAAACATCACCTAGTTCTCTTAACACCTGATTGTCTTAAACATCACCTAGTTCTCTTAACATCTGATTGTCTTAAACATCGCCTAGTTCTCTTAACATCTGATTGTCTTAAACATCGCCTAGTTCTTTTAACTCCTGATTGTCTTAAACATCACCTAGTTCTCTTAACACCAGATTGTCTTAAACATCACCTAGTTCTCTTAACACCTGATTGTCTTAAACATCACCTAGTTCTCTTAACATCTGATTGTCTTAAACATCACCTAGTTCTCTTAACTCCTGATTGTCTTAAACATCACCTAGTTCTCTTAACACTTGATTGTCTTAAACATCACCTAGTTCTCTTAACTCCTGATTGTCTTAAACATCACCTAGTTCTCTTAACACCTGATTGTCTTAAACATCACCTAGCTCTCTTAACACCTGATTGTCCTGAACTTTACCTAGTTCTCTTAACACCTGATTGTCTTAAACATCACCTAGTTCTCTTAACTCCTGATTGTCTTATACATCACCTAGTTCTCTTAACACCTGATTGTCTTAAACATCACCTAGTTCTCTTAACTCCTGATTGTCTTAAACATCACCTAGTTCTCTTAACACCTGATTGTCTTAAACATCACCTAGTTCTCTTAACACCTGATTGTCTTAAACATCACCTAGCTCTCTTAACACCTGATTGTCCTGAACTTTACCTAGTTCTCTTAACACCTGATTGTCTTAAACATCACCTAGTTCTCTTAACTCCTGATTGTCTTAAACATCACCTAGTTCTCTTAACACCTGATTGTCTTAAACATCACCTAGTTCTCTTAAACACCTGATTGTCTTAAACATCACCTAGTTCTCTTAACTCCTGATTGTCTTAAACATCACCTAGTTCTCTTAACTCCTGATTGTCTTAAACATCACCTAGTTCTCTTAACACCTGATTGTCTTAAACATCACCTAGTTCTCTTAACACCTGATTGTCTTAAACATCACCTAGCTCTCTTAACACCTGATTGTCCTGAACTTTACCTAGTTCTCTTAACACCTGATTGTCTTAAACATCACCTAGTTCTCTTAACACCTGATTGTCTTAAACATCACCTAGTTCTCTTAACACCTGATTGTCTTAAACATCACCTAGCTCTCTTAACACCTGATTGTCCTGAACTTTACCTAGTTCTCTTAGTACCTGAGTCTTATAAACATCAGTTTTTTCCCCAATTACAATTTCCTGTTCACGAGAATTAAACAGGAAATTGCTAATACACTTCCAAAAAATCTGTCCTACACATATGAATGCGAATTTATTTTCCTAAGAGTCGTTTTATCTGAAAGTTTGATGTCAGTTGCAAGTTTAAACTCGTAGTTTAGCTGCTCTTACTTAAAACTGGTGTCATATTGCATGTGCTTTTCTAACATAACAGAACAGCTGCTGTTGTTACATAAACTGCAGATGCAGGTATTACTTAACAGTTATCGTGTGGTCCAGACCTAAAATTTCAGCTCTGGCATTTCTTAACTTTTAAGTTGTTCTTGTTAATTAAGCTTGTAGCTGCTGTTACTACATAACATTACAGCTGCTGTTACTACATAACATTACAGCTGCTGTTACTACATAACATTACAGTTTCTGCTAATATGTAACACTGCAGCTGTATGGTACTACATAACAATGCAGCTGTATGGTACTACATAACACTGCAGCTGCATGGTACTACATAACACTGCAGCTGCATGGTACTACATAACACTGCAGCTGCATGGTACTACATAACACTGCAGCTGCATGGTACTACATAACACTGCAGCTGCATGGTACTACATAACACTGCAGCTGCATGGTACTACATAACACTGCAGCTGCATGGTACTACATAGCACTTCAGCTGCATGGTACTACATAACACTGCAGCTGCATGGTACTACATAACACTGCAGCTGTATGGTACTACATAACACCGACTTTGGTGGCACAACTTTGCAGCTGCTGCAACAACTTAAGAAAATCGAAGATCATGGTAAAAGAAGTAAGTTCTAACATGGATAGAGGCTTACCAATATAAATCAGAGAGTTGCCATTAATGGGGTTAAGTCTGAATGAGGATCAGTCACCAGTGGCGTTCCACAATGATCAGTTTAGGGCCCGTTGTTGTTCTTAATTTACATTGATGACCTTGATGAAAGAATTGTAAGTAAAGGAGTGAAACTGTCGATGATACAAATATAGAGTGAATGATTCATTCTGAGGAGGATATCAATGAACTCCAGGAGGATTTTGGACAAATTAATGTCTTGGTCTGAAAAGTGGCAGATGAAGTTCAATGTGGACAAGTGTATATTACTAGTCCTTGATAATGAAAATAACCCTCTAAGTTATAACCTGGGTGAGGTAGAGCTTGATCATACAGAATGTGGAAAAGACTTGGGAGCCATGGTGAGCAGAAATCTAAAGCCAAGATGACAGTGCCTCAGTGTGTGCTCAAAAAGGCTAACAGATTACTCTGATTTATATTAAGAAGTTTGTAGATGAATGGTTCAGAGAACCGACATGTTGATAAATTAGACACATGTGCAACTCTTGGGTATCTTTATTGAGGAAACGTTTCGCCACACAGTGGCTTCATCAGTCCATACGTAGGAGAAACTTGAAGAACAGGAGGAGAATGAGGTAATCAGTCCCTCAACCTTGAGTCGATGTGTTCAGTCCATCAATCTTGAATAGAATACTATTCTATTCAAGATTGATGGACTGAACACATCGACTCAAGGTTGAGGGACTGATTACCTCATTCTCCTCCTGTTCTTCAAGTTTCTCCTTTGTATGGACTGATGAAGCCACTGTGTGGCGAAACGTTTCCTCAATAAAGATACCCAAGAGTTGCACATGTGTCTAATTTATCAACATATTAAGAAGCATATGTAACAGCCGTCCAAAAATAATTTTTCAGCTCTATACATCACTAGTCAGGCCTCCCTTAAATGCTGCTGCTCAGGTTTGGTCTCCTTACTACAGAATGGATATGAATTTATTGGAGAACACACAGAGAAATATGAGAAAGTTGATTCACTGTACATGAGAACCTTCAAAACTAGGGATGCCAAGCTCATAATAATTCTCTTCAAATAACTTATTCTCTCTAGGCTGGAATATTGCTCTACGCTAATGGTCCCTTTCAAAGCAGGGAAAATTGCAGACTTGGAGAATGTTAAGTCCCTTGATTTATATCCTCTGGAACGCAGGCGAGAAAGATACATGATAATATACACTTGGAAAATCCTAGAGGTACTAGTCTAAAATGTGCACATAAAAATCACTCCCTATGACAGCAGGAGATGCAACATCCCCCCAGTGAAAAGCAGAGGCGCCACGAATTACCTAAAACATTGTTCAACTGCCTTTCAGCATACATAAAGGGGATTACCAATAGACCCTTGGCTGTCTTCAAGAAAGTGCAGGACAGGCACCTAAAGTCAGTACCTGACCAGCCGGGCTGTGGTTCATGCGTCGGTTTACGTGCAGCAAGCAGTAACAGTCTGGTTGATCAGACCCTGATCCATCATGAGGCCTGATCATAGACCGGGCCCTGGGGGCGGTCTCTGGTACTATAATAACACACCAGCTGCTGTTATAGACTACCAGCAGCTGCAATGTTTAGTAGTACCAGCAGGTTTAATGTTAATTCATACCTGCAGCTGCAATGCTAATGAAGTAGTACCAGCAGCTGCAGTGTTATGTAGTATCAGCAGCTGCAGTGTTAAGTAATACTAGCAACTGCAGTGTTACGTAGTATCAGCAGCTGCAGTGTTAAGTAATACTAGCAACTGCAGTGTTATGTAGTACCAGTAGCTACAGTGTTAAGTAATACTAGCAACTGCAGTGTTATCTAGTACCAGCAGCTGCAGTGTTAAGTAATATTAGCAACTGCAGTGTTATGTAGTACCAGCAGCTGCAGTGTTATGTAGTACCAGCAGCTGCAGTGTTAAGTAATACTAGCAACGGCAGTGTTATGTAGTACCAGCAGCTGCAGTGTTATGTAGTACCAGCAGCTACAGTGTTAAGTAATACTAGCAACTGCAGTGTTATGTAGTACCAGCAGCTGCAGTGTTAAGTAAAACTAGCAACTGCAGTGTTATGTAGTACAGCAGCTGCAGTGTTATGTAGTACCAGCAGCTCCCAGTGTTAAGTAATACTAGAAAACTGCAGTGTTATTTTAGTACCAGCAGCTGCAGTGTTATGTAGTACCAGCAGCTGCAGTGTTATGCAGTACCAGCAGCTGCAGTGTTATGTAGTACCAGCAGCTGCAGTGCTATGCAGTACCAGCAGCTGCAGTGTTAAGTAATACTAGCAACTGCAGTGTTATGTAGTACCAGCAACTGCAGTGTTATGTAGTACCAGCAGCTGCAGTGTTAAGTAATACTAGCAACTGCAGTGTTATGTAGTACCAGCAGTTGCAATGTTATGTAGCTCCAGCAGCTGCAGTGTTAAGTAATACTAGCAACTGCAGTGTTATGTAATACCAGCAACTGCAATGTTATGTAGCTCCAGCAGCTGCAGTGTTAAGTAATACTAGCAACTGCAGTGTTATCTAGTACCAGCAGCTGCAGTGTTAAGTAATATTAGCAACTGCAGTGTTATGTAGTACCAGCAGCTGCAGTGTTATGTAGTACCAGCAGCTGCAGTGTTAAGTAATACTAGCAACGGCAGTGTTATGTAGTACCAGCAGCTGCAGTGTTAAGTAATACTAGCAACTGCAGTGTTATGTAGTACCAGAAGCTGCAGTTTTTAAGTAAAACTAGCAACTGCAGTTATGTAGTACCAGCAGCTGCAGTGTTATGTAGTACCAGCAGCTGCAGTGTTAAGTAATACTAGCAACTGCAGTGTTATGTAGTACCAGCAGCTGCAGTGTTATGTAGTACCAGCAGCTGCAGTGTTATGCAGTACCAGCAGCTGCAGTGTTAATTTAAAAATCTAGCATCTGCAGTGTTATGTAGTAACAGCTGCAGTTTTAAGTAATACTAGCAACTGCAGTGTTATGTAGTACCAGCAGCTGCAGTGTTATGCAGTACCAGCAGCACCCAGTGTTAAGTAATACTAGCATCTGCAGTGTTATGTAGTACCAGCCAGCTGCAGTGTTAAGTAATACTAGCAACTGCAGTGTTATGTAGTACCAGCAGTTTCAGTTTTAAAGTAACAGCATTCAGGTTATGTAGCCAGGTGCAGTTTAGTTCCCCAGCATTCGTGTTAGTAGTCCCACTTTTTCAGTGTTAGTAACCCCAGCTTAATGTTATGTAGTACACAGTTCAGTTTATGTATCCCAAATTACGTTTTATGTATTTCCACTTCAGTGTATTTACCAGGTTTAAAGGTTATGTAGCACCACAGTTAATGTTAGTTCCCACATTAAAGGTTATGTAGTACACTTTTTCGTTTTGTAGTCCAGCATTCAGTGTTATGTAGTCCCAGCATTTCAGTTTATTGGCCCAGCATTCAGTTTTTAGACAGCAGTCAGTTTATGTAGCCCGGGCATTTCAGTGTTTTTAGTAGTACCCCTTTTCGTTTATGTGTACCCAGCAGTTCAGTGTTATGTAGAAAATTACAGTTTTGTTCCGCATTCGTGTTATGTAGTCCAGCATTCAGTATTTTGTAGTACCAGCAGTTCAGTGTTATGTAGTACCACAGTTACAGTGTTATGTAGAACCAGCAGTTTCGGTTTTATGTAGTACCAGCAGTTCGTTTTTAAAATACCAGCTTACGGTTATGTAGTACACATTACAGTTTTTGATCCCAGCAGTTACAGTGTTATGTAGACCAGAATTCAGTGTTATGTAGTACCAGCAGTTCGGGGTTTTATTGTCCCAGCAGTTCAGTTTTTAGTCCCACATTACAGTGTTATTATACCAGCATTCAGTTTATGTATACCAGCGTTCAGTGTTATTAGTACGCAGTTACAGTTTATGTAGTACCACAGTTACGTGTTATGTAGTACCGCGTTAAAGTTTTTTAGTACCACATTTTACAGTGTTTGTATACAGCATTACGTATTATGTAGTCCGCAGTTACATTTTATGTAGACCAGCAGTTACAGTTTTGTAGTACCACTTTTACAGTGTAGTAGAACAGTTACGTTTATGTAGACCCGTTACAGTGTTATGTATACCACATTACGTTTATGTAGTACCAGCAGTTACAGTGTTATGTAGTACCAGCAGTTACAGTGTTATGTAGTACCAGCAGTTACAGTGTTATGTAGTACCAGCAGTTGCAGTGTTATGTAGTACCAGCTATTGCAATGTTAAGAGCCTCTTGAGGGGTACTCTATCGAAGGTTTTATTGGTATTCAAATAAACATCATATTTTTTTATCGTTGTCTAATGCCTCCAATGTTTTCTTGATGAACGTCTGTAAGTTTGTTAGACAGGCCGACCTCTCGTGAATCCATGCAGAAACTCGTTAATTTTTGATGCTCTGTGGTGGGTTGTACATCAGTGCAATTGCCTCCTTAGGGCCCCCAGACTGAATTGTTACTATTATGTAGTCCTTTTCACCCATTCCTTCCATTTCCGAAAATCCCCACCAATTTTTAATGATGAGGGCAACTCCTCCTCCCCTTCTGCTCCCTTTATCTTTCCTCAGGATCTGATATGCATATAGGAAGATTTCATCTGTTATCAACCCCAGTGTGTTTCGTTTCTGTGAGTGCTGTGATGTCTGTTGTCATTTCCTTGATTCTTTCATGCCACTCCACATATTTATTTGTTATTCTGTCCACTTTTGTATTCCAAACCATCAACTTCTTTTCTAAAACTGTGGTCTTGTGGATGCATTGGGGTTTGGATAGCGGAAGACCTGGCGAGGAACTATGGGGGGGGGGGGGGTATGTGAAGGTGGAGTTTGTGATGAGAGAGGAGGAGGACAGTGGATACGGTGTGTGGGTTTTGGGTTAAATTGTTTAGATGCACTGAGGTTGTCGGGGTTGAGGGCCTTCTGTAGGTGGTTCTGAGGGAGGTTGTATATAAATATGTATTTAATTAGCAATATTGAATACATTCTGCTACTTTATTCTGTACAATAGTTACACTTCCCATCACACACAACAGGATTCATACAGTGTTGAAATATATAATTAAGGTCATGTCAGTGTGTGTGTGGACGAGGAGCTGTTTATGGGTGTTGTACAGAATTATTAAACTGCCAGGATCTAGCAAATGAATATTTAATATAATTCTGGTATGTTTTATAGTTCCATGAAATCACTAAATCCATCAGTGAGATATAAAACAGGAAAAAATAATGTAATGAACATACTTGTGATAATCATAACATTCCACATCAAAGGAAAAGTTTTTTTAACAGTGTTGAGAAGATAAACATGGATCACGAATGATGCAAATCAATATTGTTGAATATTTATATCAGAACCAGTAGAATTCCTCCTTCCCTCTCTGAATAATCATAATAGGGAACATTGAAAATTTGTTCAAAGCTGCACTCTTCAGGCATTGTTCTTTATATATGTCTTAGATTCAGTGCCAAATATGAAGTTGATTGGTTGAGGTTTAGCCTACATTTGGGATTGAAATTTTGGAATATGTCTGTATTACTGAGAAGTGCAGCACTGTGTTTGAAGTACTGTATCTATGTTCTCGGCAGTGTTTATAAACATTAACTGCAGCACCCGTGTTTGATGTACTGTATCTATGTTCTCGCAGTGTTTATAAACATTAACTGCAGCACTGTGTTTGATGTACTGTATCTATGTTCTCGGCAGTGTTTATAAACATTAACTGCAGCACTGTGTTTGATGTACTGTATCTATGTTCTCGGCAGTATTTATAAACATTAACTGCAGCACTGTGTTTGATGTACTGTATCTATGTACTCGGCAGTGTTTATAAACATTAACTGCAGCACTGTGTTTGATGTACTGTATCTATGTTCTCGGAAGTATTTATAAACATTAACTTTCTCTCCTTACAGATATTCTGATTACTTATATAGTTTACTACTGAGATGCTACAATGTCAACCAGGAAAGCCACAGAACATGCATTGTTTAGCCATGCCACTGTTCTTCCAGTGAACAAACTTCCCTACAAAGACGATATGTTAAGGAACTGCTGGTGATATAAATGTGATGAAGGAAAGCTTTCTGATGTTTCAGTGATTATCAAGGTAGCAGCTAAGGATTGTTCTGAACTATGGCAGAAATCAATTGGAGACAGAAAGACTATTCCTATTCTCAGCCAGAAAACTATTGAGGAAAGATTGAGAAAATTGTACAGTAGAGGAATAAAATTTAATAACAAAAATGTCTACAGTAAGATATATTTCAAGAAGAAATTAACTAGTTGTTTGATATATGCAGTTGTTTCTGTCCTGCTGACTCCTGTCAAGATGTAGGGTGCAAAATAAAGGAGTGTGATGGATGTCACCTGGCTTGTAATTGTGATGTAAAAGTTCCTAAACGTGAGGTACAGTTCGTCCTTGAGTGACGGTAAAAGAGGAGCAGGATGCAGCCAGAGCCAGGAAACAGCTGGAAGAAAGACAGAGTGAACCGGCAGCTGGATAAATTTCTGATTCTGACTCAAATGATGCCAGAGATAGCTCTTCTGTCGAAACTAATGTTGACTAACTCTTGAGTGGTCTGACTGCCAGCAGCTCACAGCAGAGCAGAACAAAACTCCCCACACTGGCAGCCACATGTGACCGATACTTGATCAGTGATTAAACTGGAGCTGCCATTGCTACCGCCACCTTAATGGACTATGGCATTATCACCAAGGACGAAAAAGTCAAGTTATTGGACCACAGAAGTCACGAGATGCCAGACACAAATAATGAATGGAGAGGCAAGAAAATGAGCTAGCAAACTTTAAAAAATATCACATCACTGTATTTTGATGGTAAGAAGACTTCCACTCGTGTATTGACAAAGAATGAGAAGACCAAGAAATGGAGTCCAAAGAGAGTTGTGAAAGATCATTACATCGTCATGGTGGAGCCTGGTACTGAATATCTCACTCATGTGACTCCCAAGTCAGTCCATGGAAAGGAGATTGCCAAGACTATCTATACGTTTCTGGTGGAACAGAAACTAAATTGGTATGTGTTGGCTATGATGGAACCAACGTAAATGTCAGAGCTGACAATAGAGCCATTGATCATCTTCAAATGTTGCTTGATCATCCAGTCCATTATTTCATCTGTCAGCTTCATGGAAATGAGCTGCTATTCCGGGCTGTTTTCTACCACTATGACGGTAAGCCAAGTGGTCATGAGCATTGGAGAGGTCCCATTGGCAGCAAAACAAGAATCCTCTGTCTGAGCTGCCAGTTGTTGCTTTCCAGCCAGTGTCACTGATTTCCCTGCTCTGAATGACAAGGTGGCAGAGGATCTGTCCTGGGACCAGGAATACTTGTATAGGAATTACAAAGGAGTGATTACAGCTGTGGTTTACCTGGAGTTTACCTGGAGAGATTTTGGGGGGTCACGCCCCCGCGGCCCGGTTGTGCCAGGCCTCCTGGGGGATCGCGCCGGGGATCAACCGGGCTTTTGCTGCGGGCTGCACGAAAACCCCAACGTACGAGCCACACCCGGCTGATCGGAACGCTTTAGTTCTTCCCCCATGCCAGCTTGAAGACTGCCAGGGGTTTTTTGGTAATCCCCTTAGGTGCTGGGAGGCGTTGAACATCTGGGGCCCCTGCACTTATTGTTGGTCTTTAAGTGCTATGACCCCCCTCTTTTTTTTGGGGGGATGGTGCATGTTCCCAAGTTTTTGCTTTCTAGTGAGTGATTTTCGTGTGCAATTTTGGTTTAAGCCCCTCTAGGTTTTCCAGGTGTATAAAATCTTTATCTTCCTCCTGCTTTCCCGGGGAATACGGGTTTTTGAAACTCAACCGTCCCATTTTGGGGGTGTTTTATCTCTTATCCGTTTTGAAAGTTCTCGTCATTTTTAGGTCGGCAATTCACCTCCTTGAAAGGGTGCTGTTAGATGCAGAAAATTTCCCAGCCAATAGAAAAGTGACCTGAAGAGTGTCATCATGGGCTTGGCCCCCCTAGTTTTAAAGGTTCTCATTATCCACCCTTCTTTTTTCTAGAGATGCGTTGATAAAATGTTAGGCCCTTGAAGGTGAGATCCTCGACATAATAAATCCTAGGTCTTTGACTTTGGGGTTGTTTCGCTCTATTTTTGGAGAATTTGTTTTGTACTTGATAAGATTAATTTCCTCTTTTTTTACCATACTGGAAATTAATTTCTCATCGTTGAACTTCATATTGTTTTCTGCAGCCCACTGAAAGATTTGGGTTGATGTCCGCCTGGGCCTTTTAGTGTTTGCAATGGGAAAACTGTCATGCAGATTCGGGTGTCATTCAAAAGGAAAACACGGTGGTGGCTGACTCCTTGTTATTGGATATAGGTTTAGGAACAGATGGGAGTAGTATGTGCCTTGGGGAAGAGCTTTTCACCTAGCTGCCTCGGGGCTTTACTTGTTGAGACTATCTCTGTTTCTGTTTTTGTGAGGAAATTATGTCCACGACCCCTTTTCTGTTATTCCTTTAGGGCATTTTGGCGCTATTTCCCATGGTCACACTTGTCGAAGGGTTTTGCAAGTTTTATATATTACTCGCATTCTTTTTGCTTCTAGTGATTTAGGTTTTTCGTAGTGATCAGTAGTTGAGACGACAGGGCGACCCGTTCAAACCCCCGTTCCCTGGTTGTTAAAAGATGGGGTTTTAGATGGGTGGTGATCTTTTTCTTGGACCCTTTTAAAGATTTTTATGATATGGGATGTTATTTCTTGGTCTGAGTTCTTTGCTGTTCTTTACTGCCCCCTTTTTGGGTGGGGGTATGTCTGTTGTTTTTAGAATGAGGGACGACCCCCGTGTCCTGCTCCCTCTCCATAGGTGGGAAAAAGGGCCTTTGATAGGGGCTTCTTGCAGTTCTTGATGAACACAGGTTCCATGAGTCTGGCCCTGGGGCGAGTGCATGGGCATGTCATTTATCGCCTGTTCGAAGTCATTTGGCGTCAGGATAACATCGGATAGGCTTGTGTTAGTCAAATTTTGTGGCTCTCTCATAAAAAATTCATTTTGGTCTTCGACTCTCAGTCTGGTTAGCGGCTTGCTAAAAACTGAGTCATATTGGGACTTGAGTAGCTCACTCATTTCCTTGCTGTCATCTGTGTAGGACCCATCTTGTTTAAGTAGGGGCCCAATACTGGACGTTGTTCTCGATTTTGATTTGGCATAGGAGAAGAAATACTTTGGGTTTTCTTTCGATTTCATTTATGGCTGTTTAGTTCTTCCCGCGATTCCTGACTCCTAAGGATTCTTTTAGCTTAAGTTCGATGCTTGCTATTTCTCTGACCAGTGTCTCCATGCGCATTTCAGATATATTGACCTCTTTTAGCCGCTCTGTTATTCTTTTCCGTCGCCTGTAAAGGGAGCGCCTGTCTCTTCTATTTTTACATCTACTCCTCTTTTCTAGAGGAATAAGCCTTGTGCATACATCGAGTGCCACCGAGTTAATCTGTTCTAGGCATAAAGTTGGGTCTGTGTTGCTTAGTATATCTTCCCAGCTTATATCGGTTAGGACTTGGTTTACTTGGTCCCACTTTATGTTTTTGTTATTGAAGTTGATTTGGTGAATGCTCCCTCGTGACTAGTCTCATTTTGTCGGTCTGGGGCTCCATGCATACATGTCTGAACCTCAATTATGTTGTGATCTGAGTATATTGTTTTTGATATGGTGACATTTCTTTTCAGATCATCATTGTTAGTGAAGATGAGGTCTAGTGTATTCTCCAGTCTTGTAGGCTCTATTATTTGCTGGTTTAAATTGAATTTTGTGCAGAGATTTAAAAGCTCGTGTGAGTGTGAGTTTTCATCAGAGCTGCCTCTTGGTGTTATTACTGCAACAATATTATTTGCTATATTCCTCCATTTTAGGTGCCTTAGTTGAAATCCCCCAGGAGCCAGATGTTGGGTGCAGGAGCTGGAAGATTTTCCAGACAGTGGTCAATTTTTAACAGCTGTTCCTGGAATTGCTGGGATGTTGCATCCGGAGGCTTGTAGACTACCACAATGACTAGGTTTTGGTTCTCGACCTTTACTGCTAAAACTTCCACTACGTCATTTGAGGCATTAAGCAGTTCTGTGCAAACAAGTGACTCTGCATGTACAGGCCAACCCCCCCCTTTTGCCTGTTCACTCTGTCACATCTGTATAGGTTGTAACCTGGGATCCATACTTCGTTGTCCAAGTGATCCTTTATGTGGGTCTCAGTGAAAGCCGCGAACATTGCCTTTGCCTCTGCAAGCAGTCCACGGATGAAAGGTATTTTGTTGTTTGTAGCTGGCTTTAGACCCTGTATATTTGCAAAGAAGAATGTTATCGGACTGGTGGTATTGTTGGTACTGGGGGGGGGATTTTTTTTCCGGCATTAGTATCTGTATCTGTTGGTTTGGAGTGGAGGCCATCGACTGTGGTTCCACTCCAGGAATGACTGGATTTGGTGTACGATTTCTGCCATTTCCTGCCAGTTTTTTTTCCTTCCTGGCACTAAAAAACCTCTCCCTCTTGAGTGGCTGTGGCTACCCAGGTTTTCCATGGCCTGGATGTTTTGTATCTTTTTGTCCCCTTTAGATGGTATGCCTGGCAATTTAAGTTATAGCACAGTCTTTCCTGTACTGAAGAGGTACACATTTCAGGGTGAAAAGCTTACAGGAAGGGAGTTTGCATTTTCCTGTTTTCATATGGGCATGGCATTTTCTAGGGTGGTCATAGTTGCATGTCCCATCTTTTTTTTCCAGATTTCCATGCCAGCAGATACCAAGTGCTTAGTATGTGCACAGGCTTGGTTTCCGCTTGCCTTGGGTTTCTGTGACTGTATTCCCTGTTGGTGCATGTTTCCCTGTCTTACTTCTATCCTCCCTAGCCCCAACAGTGGAGCTCCCACCAGTTGTTTTTGGTAATTTATCCTCACTATTGCTATTGGAGCCCTCTTGTTTGCTATTTCCTGCGGTATTTCTAGTTTGCAATATTGGTTTTATCTTATCTTTGACTACACTTGTTTCCCTACTATGGCTCCTGTCCCCTATGAGATCATTTATATGTATTCCTTCCTGGTATAATTCCCGACTACCTGGACAATATCTCCAGCTTCACCATTTCTGTCTCCCAGGACAGTATCTCCAGCTTCACCATTTCTGTCTCCCAGGACAGCACCTCCAGCTTCACCATTACTGTCTCCCAGGACAGTATCTCCAGTTTCCCACCATTTCTGTCTCCCAGGACAGCACCTCCAGCTTCACCATTTCTGTCTCCCAGGACAGTATCTCCAGCTTCACCATTTCTGTCTCCCAGGACAGCACCTCCAGCTTCACCATTACTGTCTCCCAGGACAGCTCCTCCAGCTTCACCATTACTGTCTCCCAGGACAGCACTATCAGCCCCACATTTACTGACTACCAGGACATCACCTCCAGCCTTACAGTTTTATGACTACATGGCCATTTATCAAGGGCAGTACCATTCAGCCCAGACATTTTATGTTCCCATCTTTTTGTAGAAAGCTTCCAGGTTTTCTATGAAGCAGCTTTGATGTTGTCCTCTTTTAATCCCCTTGTGATTTTAGTCCACAGATTTTCCTCATTTGAGCATACCCAAAAACACTTCTCTGTTTAATACTGCTTGTAGCTAGTTCTGGGATATCTGCACAAGGGGCGTGACACCAATTTCCACAAAAATGACCCAAATTTTTCCATGTGGAAGCCCGTTTGTTTGACTGACCACAGACTACACAGGGCTTCATAATGATTTAAATGGTTGATTTACTGCAAATTCTACTAGCAAACCTCTTGAAAATTCTATTAAAAACCCTTTAAAATGAAGCTCTAGCTATTTGTATTTCTGTTTCTAACTTTTTTGTATATTGGACAGCTTACCGTCACGTTCCTGATTTTTAATGTTTGTGTTTATTGGGCGCCTACAACCCCATCCGTTTACAGTCTGTTTTATTGTCCAAACGAAACTGTTTGAAACCAGCCCCGGGGTTCGGAACAGTCAAGGGTTCGGACCAGGCAAGGGTTGGGGCCCAGACGATCTGCTCTGATCAGTGGGTCACTTATTTAAAAAATTATGGTGGGTTGATTTGACTAACACATGAAGGATCTACTGGAAATTATCTCCCCGAGTAATATGTGATTGACGATACAAAAGTATAACTTGCGTGTTGAAGAGCCGGGATATCTGGCAGCTCCTACAATGACGAACGGTCACCCCCTTGTTTATCAATCGCTGTATCTGGCTTTTCTCTTTTTTTTTTTTTTTTTTTTTTTTTCCGTCTCCACCACAATAAATGCTATATTTCACTATAGTTGACTGGTGCAAATTTTGGGGAAGGACGCTTTTTCTGTAGTAATAATTGCTTCTCGTTGTGTATATTGCGACTGCTGGTAACTACAGGTTATATGAAATTCACAGTAACGTCTCGTATTTCAAGAAAAAGAAACTAATGAAAGTCACTCCACTCCACTAAGTACCATTATAATACTGGTTAGTTGCTACTACAACACTGTATTCTGCTAATCACTGGTATCACTAGTTATATGCGAGTACACTGGCAAGCCAGGAAGATTATTAAAAACAGCTGACCTGTGGCAGCATCAAGACCCAGTGAAGCGCTGAATTATGATTTTAAAGTTCAGTGCTCCATTGTGATTCCACATCAAGCTGCACCCTAATGTCAGACACGGTCCAGAGAATGTCTTCCAGTCACTGCAATTAATGAGACATCTGAGCAGTGAAGAAAAGAAGATAGTAATGAAGACTGTCCAAAGAAATTCCTACTTTGTTCACATAGATCAGCTGCTTCTTGGTATGTGCGCTGATAAAGACATGACTGTGAGAGACAAAGCTGTCTCAATGATAAGAAAAATTAGAGAAGAGAATCGGCAAACAGAAGAAAGTACTGAGAGCTCTGATAAGGATGGAGAAGATTCTGCTGATGCTGTTGACGAGGACTTGTTAATCTACACTGATGATGAGGATGAGAGTGAAGATGAGGAGAATAACAATGTGGCTCGTATTGTCAACTCAAGAAAAGTAGTGATTCCCAAACTAAAGTGGCAAGTAAAGAATTATCATTTATTGGAGCAAGAACCCAGTCAACACGACATAGTGCAAAGTTACTCAACTAATATGAGCAAAGGTTCACTTGGACAAGCACCAATATATGCAAAGGCTCGGAAACATTTTTTTTACACGCAGTCAGGATCCAGGGTCGCCAGACTTACCAACCCATGTGTGGCCAAACACTATTTAGCTATGCTTGAATAATATGTTCCATTCTGTGTATGTATTCCATTAAGATAGAATAATGTATTAATCCTGCTCATGTGTATCACCTGATCCTGAACGTAGTAACAGCTGTTATTTAACTAAACTTTCTCCTGAAGTCCAACTACAACACTCACAAGGTCCAGATTCGGACCTCAGGCCGCCAGTTGAGTAGCCCTGACATAGTGGGACATAGCCACTTATCTCTCTTTTGGTGTCTGAAGTGAGATACTGTGAACCAGGATTGACAGAAATTTCCTGAACATCGGACTAACAACACCTACCCAGGATAACCAACAATCAGTTTTAAATAGATACACAGAAAATACTGGCAATTGTGTCAGCCAATTCCCCATGTCATTACAAGATGTGTCTGAGTTACCAGATATTTCTGCCCAAGAGAGTGTCCAGGAATTTTTTTCCACAACTCGTCATTCTTTAACTACTTTGTTTAACACTAAACTTTAATAATCATGTACATTATTTTAATATTGCAATATGAGTGATCTCAAAAATATTACCTTATGCCACATGTTTGTCTTCTCTAAATGATCCATATGAGGCTCCAGTTTGTCCTTGTACTCTTCAGCTGTCAACAGGTAGTCCAATCGAATCACAATTACCACTAGACCACCTGTGGCAGAAGTAATGCTAATTAATAATAATAATAATAATAATAATAATAATAATAATAATAATAATAATAATAATAATAATAATAATAATAATAAAAATAATAATAATAACTAAGAACATAAGAAAGAAGGAACACTGCAACAGGCCTACTGACCCATGCAGAGCAGGTCCATGTTTCTCCCCCTGGATTAGCTCAATGACCCACCCAGTCTGGTCAACTCCACTCAAGGAAGGAGCACGGCACCAGACCCAGCAGCACAAGCTAGTCCGGTCCAACTCACACCCACCCACACCCACTCATGTATTTATCTAACCTATTTTTAAAACTACACAACGTTTTAGCCTCAATAACTGTCCTCAGGAGTTTGTTCCACTCATCCACAACTCTATTACCAAACCAGTGCTTTCCTATAACCTTCCTGAATCTGAATTTTTCCAACTTGAAACCATTGCTGCGAGTCCTGTCTTGTCTGGAAATTTTCAGCACACTATTTACATCCCCTTTATTTATTCTTGTTTTCCATTTATACACCTCGATCATATCCTCCCCTAATTCTACGCCTTTCGAGGGAGTGCAGATTCAGGGCCCTTAGTGTATCCTCATAGGGAAGATTTCTGATACACGGGGCAAATAATAGGATTGACCCCATTACCGTTCATGATGCCATCCAGACGGCTAACAATATCCTCCATCCCAGCCCCAGGAAAGCAAACCCTCTGTCTCTTACTCGAGTCCTTCAAGCAGAACGCCCTATCCATGTACCTAACCTGGCTTTCCCCAAGAACAACAATATTGTTGCCTTCCTTGGTGTCGTTCGTCGTTACATTCCCTGTAGTCGACTCACATTCGTAGGGTAGCACAGAGAATGCATTAGATGTTTCCACAGCAGTTTTCACAGCAGACTCTTCTTCATCGTTTCTACCTTTCCATTCGTCTTCTTGATCGTCAACTTCGTTCCATGCTGTCCAGCCACTGCTCAGGTTCCCTTCTTGACCCGATAACTCAAAACAGGACTACTACGAATCCTCTTGTTTTCCTCAGTCAATCGTCTTATCTCCATCTTAGCTGCCCTCAATTCTTCCATAAGCTGCTGGTAAAGTTGTTCGATGGAGGGCATCTTGGTTCAGTCCAAGGAGAGTACACAAAGGTCTCACTGAGCTAAGTACACGTCCCCTTTATTAATACCCATCTTCCACTTATACACTTCGATCATGTCTCCCCTCATTCTTCGTCTAACAAGTGAATGTAACTTAAGAGTCTTCAATCTTTCTTCATAGGGAAGATTTCTAATGCTATGTATTAATTTAGTCATTCTAAGCTGAATGTTTTCTAACGAATTTATGTCAATTCTGTAATATGGAGACCAGAACTGAGCTGCATAATCTAGGTGAGGCCTTACTAATGATGTATAAAGCTGCAGTATGACCTCTGGACATCTGTTGCTTACACTTCTTGATATAAATCCCAGCAAACTTTTTGCCTTAATTACGCACGCTTAGGCACTGCTGTCTTGGTTCAAAGTTGCTGCTTACCATAACCCGCAAATCCTTTCCGCATTCTATACTGCTAAGTTCAACATTATTAAGCTGGTAGGTGCTAGGGTTATGGACATCTCCGAGCTTTAGAACTTTACATTTATCTACATTGAACTGCATCTGCCACTTTTCTGGCCACGAATTGTGTTTGTCTAAATCCTGAAGTTGTGAGACATCAACGTCTGAATCGATTGTCCTCCCTATCTTCGTGTCATCAGCAAATTTGCTTATGTCACTAGCAATTCCCTCGTCAAGGTCGTTTATATATTTTATAAACAACAACGGGCCTAAAACTGATCCCTGTGGAACGCCACTTGTTACAGATCCCCACTCAGATTTAACCCCATTTATGCACACTCTCTGCTTCCTATTAGTGAGCCATGACTCGATCCATGAGAGCATTTTCCCCCAATGCCACGAGCAGCCACTTTCTTCAACAGTCTCTGATGTGGTACTCTATCAAAAGCCTTACTAAAATCTAAATAAACAATATCGAATTCTTCATCCTGATCAACGGCCTCAAAAGCTTTGCTGAAGAAGATTAATAAATTAGTTAGGCAGGAACAGCCCCTGGTGAAACCGTGTTGAGTATCATTAATCAAATTATGCCTATCGAGATGGTTTCTTACATTATCAGCTATAATTGACTCTAGTAATTTGTCTACAATTGAGGTTAGGCTTATTAGACGGTAATTTGACGATAACGACTTCTCCCCTGCTTTAAAAATAGGAGTTACATTAGCCATCTTCCACATATCAGACACTACACCTGTTTGAAGAGATAAATTAAAAATATTAGTTAATGGTTCACAGAGTTCCATTTTGCATTCCTTAAGATCCCTTGAAAAAAGCTCATCAGGATCATGCGATTTAGTTTGCTTCAAACGGTCTATTTGTTTGATATCCAATTCGGTAGTAACTGTGATATTACATAATTTATCTTCTTCAGGCCCACTAAAAAACCTAATTACTGGGATATTATTAGTGTCTTCCTGAGTAAAAACCGAGAAAAATAATTATTAAAAATCGAGCACATTTCATTCTCTTTGTCAGTAAGAACTCCATAGTTATTTTAAGGGGACCCATCTTATCTCAAACTTTTGTTCTGTACACCTGAAAAAAACTTTTAGGGTTAGATTTCGAATTCCTAGCAACTTTAATTTCATAGTCCCGTTTAGCTTTTCTTATCCCCTTTTCAACGTCCCTCTTAATGTCAATATATTGATTCATAAGGAGACCCTCACCTCTTCTGATACGCCCTTAAATGCCATTCTTCTGCCGTAAAAGATATTTGAGCCTATTATTCATCCATTTTGGGTCATTTCTATTCGATCTAATTTTTTATACGGAATAAATGTTTTTTGAGCAGCATGTATAGTGTTAAGAAAACTCATGTTGATACCTCTCTTCGTTACCCCAGTCCACAGAAGACAAATGTTCTCTAAGCCTATTGTAATCTGCTAAGTGAAAATCTGGGACCATTACTGAATTATCCCTTCTATCATACTTTCAATTAATGCTAAAGGTAATTGATTTATGATCACTTGCGCCGACTTTCTCTGGAATTTCTAAATTTTTTACAAGGGTTTCCTTGTTTGCCAGAACCAAGTAAAGCAGGTTATTTCCCCTTGTAGGCTCTGTCACAAACTACTTAAAAAAACAATCCTGAACTACTTCTAAGAAAGCGTTAGATTCTAAATTCCCAGTCAAGAAATTCCAATCAATCTGACCAAAGTTAAAGTCCCCTAGAATTACTACGTTATCTTGCCTTGTGGCCTTAACAGTTTCCTCCCATAGTAGTCTCCCTTGGTCCCTGTCTAAGCATGGGAAACGGTATATCACACCTAAAATCAATTTTTCATGTCGCTCTGAAAATTCTATCCAAACAGACTCTGTATGTATTATTTCAGATTTTATACCCGTTTTATGCAACAGTTCAAGCGATCTCGGACATACAATGCCACCCCACCCACCTTCCCGATTCTGCTATCTACTTGGAACAATTTAAAACCCTGAATGTGACATTCTGCAGGTATATCCCGACTTTTTGAATTAAACCACGTCTCAGGTAAGGCAAATACATCAATGTTACCTGCACTAGCAACTAATCTCAACTCGTCCATCTTATTCCTAGCACTACGGCTATTAGCATAATACGCGTTGAAAGACTCTCCTTTCTCTTTACCCTTCCTGTTCATTTCTGTTTTTCTACTATACCTATTACTGTCCTTATCACCTACTGTCACTGGCTTTTCAATATCTACCTCGTTCTGCTTATTACTAGTTCCCCAAGAACTCACAAAATTACTACAATGGGACTTCACTGTTTTCACGCCAAAACCCATGCCATTAAGATAAGATAAGATAAGATAAGATTTCGTTCGGATTTTTAACCCCGGAAGGTTAGCCACCCAGGATAACCCAAGAAAGTCAGTGCGTCATCGAGGACTGTCTAACTTATTTCCATTGGGGTCCTTAATCTTGTTCCCCAGGATGCGACCCACACCAGTCGACTAACACCCAGGTACCTACTTGCTGCTAGGTGAACAGGACAACAGGTGTAAGGAAACGTGTCAAATGTTTCCACCCGCCGGGAATCGAACCCGGGCCCTCCGTGTGTGAAGCGGGAGCTTTAGCCACCAGACCACCGGGCCTAGCAGCTCCCTCCACTGCAGTTACCAGTGCCCCCACCCCAGACCTAGATAAGTGTCCCCTATCCCTGGCATACATGTAATTTCTGCAATAGAAGAGGTCCCAGTTGTCAATGAATGTTACTGCGTTTTTCTTACAGTATTTGTCCAGCCAGCAATTGACACCAATTGCCCTGGACAACCATTCATTTCCAACTCCTCTCCTTGGCAAAATACCACATATGACAGGGTTCCCACCCTTCCTCCTAATTATGTCTGTTGCTGATCTATATCTGCTAATCAGGTCCTCACTCCTACATCTGCCAACATTGTTGCCTCGAGCACTGAGACAGATAACAGGATTGCTCCCATTACCTCTCATGATGTCATCCAGACGGCTAACAATATCCTCCATCCCAGCCCCAGGAAAGCAAACCCTCTGTCTCCTACTCCTGTCCTTCAAACAGAATGCCCTATCCATGTACCTAACCTGGGTATCCCCAACAACAACAATATTCTTGAGGATATCTCTGCAAGAAAGAACCCGCAGTAATGGATTCAAATTAGACAAGTTTAGATTTAGAAAGGATATAGGAAAATATTGGTTTGGAAATAGGGTAGTTGATGAGTGGAACAGTCTGCCTATTAGGGTTATTGAGACTAAAACCTTGGGTATTTTCAAATTTAGGTTGGATAAATACATGAGTGAGAGGGGGTTGGATTTGAGTGGTACTTGCATATAAGAGTGGAGATTTATCAGTGCTTATTTCTTGGGTGGCATTGAAAACTTGGTTGGGCAAATGTTTTTGTTAGTGGGATGGATTGTGAAGGGCGTGCCTAGTTTGAGCCAACAGGCCTGCTGCAGTGTTCCTCCTTTCTTATGTTATGTTCTTATGGTTCTCCCTTACCATGAAAACTTGGTCGATATGCCTTCTCTTCTTAAGACTTTTAATAACAAAGTTGTATTTAAAAATCTTGATACTGTCAAGAAACTTTTTATAAAATATTTCCCCCAAAATGTTGACGGATGTGTCTATAAGATTCCTTGTAAAATTTGTGATAAAGTTTATTACGGTTAAACTGATAAAAGTCTCGAACAAAGATTTAAACAACCTAAATATAGCATTAGAACTGGACAAGATTCCAATGCATGTGAGAGATTTAAGCATCCAATTGATTTTCAAAAAGTTGAGAAAGTTGTATCAAGCAAGTCCATGGTCGACAGGAATATTATTGAATCTTGTTTCATAAAAAGCAGTTCTGACAATAATAGGAATATTTCCTTTGGTTTATATAAATTAGATCCATTTACAATTAATAGAATTTGGGGAGAATTTATTAATAAAATGGACAAATAATAAATTTTAAAATTCTTAATTCTATGGTGAAATAGTTGGGTTGTGTGAAGGACCTGTTTAGTTTGGCCAGCGGTCCTGCTGTAGTGTTTTCTTTTTTATGAGTCGTGCATCAGGTGTTGCTTTGTTGTGGGATTTGTGAGGTGTCATCTAGACCCTTTATATGCCTTATTTTGATACATTAATTTTATTGTTCCGTGATAATGTGAGTAGTCACGAAAGTGCTTGGAATTTCTCTATTCATTCACAATGGTTGTTTTGCATATATATATATATATATATATATATATATAATATATATATATATATATATATATATATATATATATATATGTTACACAACACTGGAAACTACAAAATTTCAAAAACATTGGCATACATAATACTTAAGCAGCACCAACCCAACAACACAGGAGTCACATGATTTCATCGTCTACCCGTCTTCATCAAAGGTAGAGGTTGTTTTGATAAGGACCTGCCTCGCATGGGCCTTCTACAGTGTTCCTCCATTCTTATGTTCTTATGTTCTTTTGACATTCCTCAGGTCACGTGCGTCACGCCTCACTCTCTGCCTATATATATAATGTCTTTCTACCTCGTGGCCCGGTGGCCTGGTGGCTAAAGCTCCTGCTTCACACACGGAGGGCCCGGGTTCGATTCCCGGCGGGTGGAAACATTTCGACACGTTTCCTTACACCTGTTGTCCTGTTCACCTAGCAGCAAATAGGTACCTGGGTGTTAGTCGACTGGTGTGGGTCGCATCCTGGGAGACAAGATTAAGGACCCCAATGGAAATAAGTTAGACAGTCCTCGATGACGCACTGACTTTCTTGGGTTATCCTGGGTGGCTAACCCTCCGGGGTTAAAAATCCGAACGAAATCTTATCTTATCTTATCTTATCTCTGTATGTTAGAAGTGATCAAGGTCCCAGGACCGAAACGTTTTCTAATAAATATGTCATAGTGTTTGCTTACGTGTCTTTCTAAACCAACTTGTCGGTATTTATTACCAAGGTTTATACGTTCTTTGAGCAGCATGTATAGTGTTCAGAAAACTGTCATATTGATACCTCTCATCGTTACCCGTCAACAGATGATAAGTGTTCTCTAAGCCTATCGTAATCTGCTAAGCGATAGTCTGGGACTGTTACTGAGTTATCCCTACTATCGTACTTCCATTCAATGCTAAATGTAATTGATTTGTGGTCGCTAGCACCGAGTTCCTCTAAAATTTCTAAATTATTAACAAGGGATTCATTGTTTGCCAGAACTAAGTCAAGCAGGTTATTTCCCCTTGTAGGTTCTGTCAAAAACTGCTTCAAAAAACAATCCTGAACTACTTCTAAGAAGTCGTATGATTCTAAATTCCCAGTCAAGAAATTCCAATCAATATGATTAAAGTTAAAGTCTCCTAGAATTACTACATTATCGTGCCTTGTGGCCCTGTGGCCCTAACAATTTCCTCCCATAGTAGTCTCCCTTGGTCCCTATCTAAGTTTGGGGGACGGTATATCACTCCTAAAATCAATTTTTCATGCCCCTCTGAAAATTCTATCCAAACAGACTCTGTATGTGTTACTTCAGACTTAATACCCATTTTTATGCAACAGTTCAAGCGATCTCGGACATACAATGCCACCCCACCCCCCTTCCCGATACTTCTATCTTCTTGGAACAATTTAAAACCCTGAATGTGACATTCCACAGGCATGTCCCGATTTTTGATATTGAACCACGTCTCAGTTAAGGCAAATATATCAATGTTACCTGCACTAGCAACTAGTCTCAACTCATCCATCTTATGCCTAGCACTATGACTATTAGTGTAATATATATTTAAGGATCCTGCTTTCTCTTTACCCTCCCTGCTCCTTTCTGTTATTCTGCTAAACCTATTACGTCCTTGTCAATTAGTTCCACTGGCTTTTCAATATCCACCTCATTGTGCCTATTACTAGTTCTCCTAGTACTCATATTACTACACTGCGACTTCACTGTTTTCCCGCCAAATCCCATACCACTAACTCTTCCTAGTTTAAAGACCTAACAGCTCCCTCCACTGCGTTGGCCAGTGCTCCCACCCCAGACCTAGATAAGTGAACCCCATCCCTGGCATACATATCATTTCTGCCATAGAAGAGGTCCCAGTTGCCAATGAATGTTACCGCATTTTCCCTACAGTATTTGTCCAGCCAGTAATTGACACCAATTGCTCTGGACAACCATTCACTTCCAACTCCTCTCCTTGGCAAAATACCACATATGACAGGTTTCCCACCCTTCCTCCTAATTATCTCTATTGCTGACCTATACCTGCTAATCAGGTCCTCACTCCTACGTCTGCCAACATCGTTGCCTCCAGCAATGAGACAGATAATAGGATTGCACCCATTACCTCTCATGATGTCATCCAGACGGCTAACAATGTCCTTCATCCCAGCCCCAGGAAAACACTCTCTCTGCCTTCTACTCCTATCCTTCAAGCAGAATGCCCTATCCATGTACCTAATCTGGCTATCCCCAACAGCAACAATGTTTTTACCTTCCTTGGCGACGTCCATCGTGATGCTCCCAGTAGTCGACTCACATTCGTTATGTAGCACTACACCTTCACTTGTGGAATTCGTCGAGACGTTCTCGATGGTTTTCGTTGGGGTTTCTAGGGATGTCTCACTCACGGTGCTCGTTGTGACATTCCCAGTAGAACACCGACATTCGTCAGGTAGCACAGAAAATGGGTTGGAAGTTTCCACAGTAGTCTTCTGGGTCCTCGTTGTTTCTGCCTCTCCAACAGTCTTCTTGATCCTCAGCTTGGTTTCATGTTGCCCGGGCCCCTGACCACTCCCCTTTTAAAAACCCGGAGACTCACAA